>OY720448.1:63108107-63515607 GCA_963082715.1 Harpalus rubripes | reverse complement strand
GCTTGCTTGCTTGCTTGCTTGCTTGCTTGCTTGCTTGCTTGCTTGCTTGCTTGCTTGCTTGCTTGCTTGCTTGCTTGCTTGCTTGCTTGCTTGCTTGCTTGCTTGCTTGCTTGCTTGCTTGCTTGCTTGCTTGCTTGCTTGCTTGCTTGCTTGCTTGCTTGCTTGCTTGCTTGCTTGCTTGCTTGCTTGCTTGCTTGCTTGCTTGCTTGCTTGCTTGCTTGCTTGCTTGCTTGCTTGCTTGCTTGCTTGCTTGCTTGCTTGCTTGCTTGCTTGCTTGCTTGCTTGCTTGCTTGCTTGCTTGCTTGCTTGCTTGCTTGCTTGCTTGCTTGCTTGCTTGCTTGCTTGCTTGCTTGCTTGCTTGCTTGCTTGCTTGCTTGCTTGCTTGCTTGCTTGCTTGCTTGCTTGCTTGCTTGCTTGCTTGCTTGCTTGCTTGCTTGCTTGCTTGCTTGCTTGCTTGCTTGCTTGCTTGCTTGCTTGCTTGCTTGCTTGCTTGCTTGCTTGCTTGCTTGCTTGCTTGCTTGCTTGCTTGCTTGCTTGCTTGCTTGCTTGCTTGCTTGCTTGCTTGCTTGCTTGCTTGCTTGCTTGCTTGCTTGCTTGCTTGCTTGCTTGCTTGCTTGCTTGCTTGCTTGCTTGCTTGCTTGCTTGCTTGCTTGCTTGCTTGCTTGCTTGCTTGCTTGCTTGCTTGCTTGCTTGCTTGCTTGCTTGCTTGCTTGCTTGCTTGCTTGCTTGCTTGCTTGCTTGCTTGCTTGCTTGCTTGCTTGCTTGCTTGCTTGCTTGCTTGCTTGCTTGCTTGCTTGCTTGCTTGCTTGCTTGCTTGCTTGCTTGCTTGCTTGCTTGCTTGCTTGCTTGCTTGCTTGCT
Organism: Harpalus rubripes; assembly: GCA_963082715.1. Taxonomy (NCBI): domain Eukaryota; kingdom Metazoa; phylum Arthropoda; class Insecta; order Coleoptera; family Carabidae; genus Harpalus; species Harpalus rubripes. The sequence continues at coordinate 63,514,748 of OY720448.1, read as the reverse complement.
TGCTTGCTTGCTTGCTTGCTTGCTTGCTTGCTTGCTTGCTTGCTTGCTTGCTTGCTTGCTTGCTTGCTTGCTTGCTTGCTTGCTTGCTTGCTTGCTTGCTTGCTTGCTTGCTTGCTTGCTTGCTTGCTTGCTTGCTTGCTTGCTTGCTTGCTTGCTTGCTTGCTTGCTTGCTTGCTTGCTTGCTTGCTTGCTTGCTTGCTTGCTTGCTTGCTTGCTTGCTTGCTTGCTTGCTTGCTTGCTTGCTTGCTTGCTTGCTTGCTTGCTTGCTTGCTTGCTTGCTTGCTTGCTTGCTTGCTTGCTTGCTTGCTTGCTTGCTTGCTTGCTTGCTTGCTTGCTTGCTTGCTTGCTTGCTTGCTTGCTTGCTTGCTTGCTTGCTTGCTTGCTTGCTTGCTTGCTTGCTTGCTTGCTTGCTTGCTTGCTTGCTTGCTTGCTTGCTTGCTTGCTTGCTTGCTTGCTTGCTTGCTTGCTTGCTTGCTTGCTTGCTTGCTTGCTTGCTTGCTTGCTTGCTTGCTTGCTTGCTTGCTTGCTTGCTTGCTTGCTTGCTTGCTTGCTTGCTTGCTTGCTTGCTTGCTTGCTTGCTTGCTTGCTTGCTTGCTTGCTTGCTTGCTTGCTTGCTTGCTTGCTTGCTTGCTTGCTTGCTTGCTTGCTTGCTTGCTTGCTTGCTTGCTTGCTTGCTTGCTTGCTTGCTTGCTTGCTTGCTTGCTTGCTTGCTTGCTTGCTTGCTTGCTTGCTTGCTTGCTTGCTTGCTTGCTTGCTTGCTTGCTTGCTTGCTTGCTTGCTTGCTTGCTTGCTTGCTTGCTTGCTTGCTTGCTTGCTTGCTTGCTTGCTTGCTTGCTTGCTTGCTTGCTTGCTTGCTTGCTTGCTTGCTTGCTTGCTTGCTTGCTTGCTTGCTTGCTTGCTTGCTTGCTTGCTTGCTTGCTTGCTTGCTTGCTTGCTTGCTTGCTTGCTTGCTTGCTTGCTTGCTTGCTTGCTTGCTTGCTTGCTTGCTTGCTTGCTTGCTTGCTTGCTTGCTTGCTTGCTTGCTTGCTTGCTTGCTTGCTTGCTTGCTTGCTTGCTTGCTTGCTTGCTTGCTTGCTTGCTTGCTTGCTTGCTTGCTTGCTTGCTTGCTTGCTTGCTTGCTTGCTTGCTTGCTTGCTTGCTTGCTTGCTTGCTTGCTTGCTTGCTTGCTTGCTTGCTTGCTTGCTTGCTTGCTTGCTTGCTTGCTTGCTTGCTTGCTTGCTTGCTTGCTTGCTTGCTTGCTTGCTTGCTTGCTTGCTTGCTTGCTTGCTTGCTTGCTTGCTTGCTTGCTTGCTTGCTTGCTTGCTTGCTTGCTTGCTTGCTTGCTTGCTTGCTTGCTTGCTTGCTTGCTTGCTTGCTTGCTTGCTTGCTTGCTTGCTTGCTTGCTTGCTTGCTTGCTTGCTTGCTTGCTTGCTTGCTTGCTTGCTTGCTTGCTTGCTTGCTTGCTTGCTTGCTTGCTTGCTTGCTTGCTTGCTTGCTTGCTTGCTTGCTTGCTTGCTTGCTTGCTTGCTTGCTTGCTTGCTTGCTTGCTTGCTTGCTTGCTTGCTTGCTTGCTTGCTTGCTTGCTTGCTTGCTTGCTTGCTTGCTTGCTTGCTTGCTTGCTTGCTTGCTTGCTTGCTTGCTTGCTTGCTTGCTTGCTTGCTTGCTTGCTTGCTTGCTTGCTTGCTTGCTTGCTTGCTTGCTTGCTTGCTTGCTTGCTTGCTTGCTTGCTTGCTTGCTTGCTTGCTTGCTTGCTTGCTTGCTTGCTTGCTTGCTTGCTTGCTTGCTTGCTTGCTTGCTTGCTTGCTTGCTTGCTTGCTTGCTTGCTTGCTTGCTTGCTTGCTTGCTTGCTTGCTTGCTTGCTTGCTTGCTTGCTTGCTTGCTTGCTTGCTTGCTTGCTTGCTTGCTTGCTTGCTTGCTTGCTTGCTTGCTTGCTTGCTTGCTTGCTTGCTTGCTTGCTTGCTTGCTTGCTTGCTTGCTTGCTTGCTTGCTTGCTTGCTTGCTTGCTTGCTTGCTTGCTTGCTTGCTTGCTTGCTTGCTTGCTTGCTTGCTTGCTTGCTTGCTTGCTTGCTTGCTTGCTTGCTTGCTTGCTTGCTTGCTTGCTTGCTTGCTTGCTTGCTTGCTTGCTTGCTTGCTTGCTTGCTTGCTTGCTTGCTTGCTTGCTTGCTTGCTTGCTTGCTTGCTTGCTTGCTTGCTTGCTTGCTTGCTTGCTTGCTTGCTTGCTTGCTTGCTTGCTTGCTTGCTTGCTTGCTTGCTTGCTTGCTTGCTTGCTTGCTTGCTTGCTTGCTTGCTTGCTTGCTTGCTTGCTTGCTTGCTTGCTTGCTTGCTTGCTTGCTTGCTTGCTTGCTTGCTTGCTTGCTTGCTTGCTTGCTTGCTTGCTTGCTTGCTTGCTTGCTTGCTTGCTTGCTTGCTTGCTTGCTTGCTTGCTTGCTTGCTTGCTTGCTTGCTTGCTTGCTTGCTTGCTTGCTTGCTTGCTTGCTTGCTTGCTTGCTTGCTTGCTTGCTTGCTTGCTTGCTTGCTTGCTTGCTTGCTTGCTTGCTTGCTTGCTTGCTTGCTTGCTTGCTTGCTTGCTTGCTTGCTTGCTTGCTTGCTTGCTTGCTTGCTTGCTTGCTTGCTTGCTTGCTTGCTTGCTTGCTTGCTTGCTTGCTTGCTTGCTTGCTTGCTTGCTTGCTTGCTTGCTTGCTTGCTTGCTTGCTTGCTTGCTTGCTTGCTTGCTTGCTTGCTTGCTTGCTTGCTTGCTTGCTTGCTTGCTTGCTTGCTTGCTTGCTTGCTTGCTTGCTTGCTTGCTTGCTTGCTTGCTTGCTTGCTTGCTTGCTTGCTTGCTTGCTTGCTTGCTTGCTTGCTTGCTTGCTTGCTTGCTTGCTTGCTTGCTTGCTTGCTTGCTTGCTTGCTTGCTTGCTTGCTTGCTTGCTTGCTTGCTTGCTTGCTTGCTTGCTTGCTTGCTTGCTTGCTTGCTTGCTTGCTTGCTTGCTTGCTTGCTTGCTTGCTTGCTTGCTTGCTTGCTTGCTTGCTTGCTTGCTTGCTTGCTTGCTTGCTTGCTTGCTTGCTTGCTTGCTTGCTTGCTTGCTTGCTTGCTTGCTTGCTTGCTTGCTTGCTTGCTTGCTTGCTTGCTTGCTTGCTTGCTTGCTTGCTTGCTTGCTTGCTTGCTTGCTTGCTTGCTTGCTTGCTTGCTTGCTTGCTTGCTTGCTTGCTTGCTTGCTTGCTTGCTTGCTTGCTTGCTTGCTTGCTTGCTTGCTTGCTTGCTTGCTTGCTTGCTTGCTTGCTTGCTTGCTTGCTTGCTTGCTTGCTTGCTTGCTTGCTTGCTTGCTTGCTTGCTTGCTTGCTTGCTTGCTTGCTTGCTTGCTTGCTTGCTTGCTTGCTTGCTTGCTTGCTTGCTTGCTTGCTTGCTTGCTTGCTTGCTTGCTTGCTTGCTTGCTTGCTTGCTTGCTTGCTTGCTTGCTTGCTTGCTTGCTTGCTTGCTTGCTTGCTTGCTTGCTTGCTTGCTTGCTTGCTTGCTTGCTTGCTTGCTTGCTTGCTTGCTTGCTTGCTTGCTTGCTTGCTTGCTTGCTTGCTTGCTTGCTTGCTTGCTTGCTTGCTTGCTTGCTTGCTTGCTTGCTTGCTTGCTTGCTTGCTTGCTTGCTTGCTTGCTTGCTTGCTTGCTTGCTTGCTTGCTTGCTTGCTTGCTTGCTTGCTTGCTTGCTTGCTTGCTTGCTTGCTTGCTTGCTTGCTTGCTTGCTTGCTTGCTTGCTTGCTTGCTTGCTTGCTTGCTTGCTTGCTTGCTTGCTTGCTTGCTTGCTTGCTTGCTTGCTTGCTTGCTTGCTTGCTTGCTTGCTTGCTTGCTTGCTTGCTTGCTTGCTTGCTTGCTTGCTTGCTTGCTTGCTTGCTTGCTTGCTTGCTTGCTTGCTTGCTTGCTTGCTTGCTTGCTTGCTTGCTTGCTTGCTTGCTTGCTTGCTTGCTTGCTTGCTTGCTTGCTTGCTTGCTTGCTTGCTTGCTTGCTTGCTTGCTTGCTTGCTTGCTTGCTTGCTTGCTTGCTTGCTTGCTTGCTTGCTTGCTTGCTTGCTTGCTTGCTTGCTTGCTTGCTTGCTTGCTTGCTTGCTTGCTTGCTTGCTTGCTTGCTTGCTTGCTTGCTTGCTTGCTTGCTTGCTTGCTTGCTTGCTTGCTTGCTTGCTTGCTTGCTTGCTTGCTTGCTTGCTTGCTTGCTTGCTTGCTTGCTTGCTTGCTTGCTTGCTTGCTTGCTTGCTTGCTTGCTTGCTTGCTTGCTTGCTTGCTTGCTTGCTTGCTTGCTTGCTTGCTTGCTTGCTTGCTTGCTTGCTTGCTTGCTTGCTTGCTTGCTTGCTTGCTTGCTTGCTTGCTTGCTTGCTTGCTTGCTTGCTTGCTTGCTTGCTTGCTTGCTTGCTTGCTTGCTTGCTTGCTTGCTTGCTTGCTTGCTTGCTTGCTTGCTTGCTTGCTTGCTTGCTTGCTTGCTTGCTTGCTTGCTTGCTTGCTTGCTTGCTTGCTTGCTTGCTTGCTTGCTTGCTTGCTTGCTTGCTTGCTTGCTTGCTTGCTTGCTTGCTTGCTTGCTTGCTTGCTTGCTTGCTTGCTTGCTTGCTTGCTTGCTTGCTTGCTTGCTTGCTTGCTTGCTTGCTTGCTTGCTTGCTTGCTTGCTTGCTTGCTTGCTTGCTTGCTTGCTTGCTTGCTTGCTTGCTTGCTTGCTTGCTTGCTTGCTTGCTTGCTTGCTTGCTTGCTTGCTTGCTTGCTTGCTTGCTTGCTTGCTTGCTTGCTTGCTTGCTTGCTTGCTTGCTTGCTTGCTTGCTTGCTTGCTTGCTTGCTTGCTTGCTTGCTTGCTTGCTTGCTTGCTTGCTTGCTTGCTTGCTTGCTTGCTTGCTTGCTTGCTTGCTTGCTTGCTTGCTTGCTGTGTGTGTATGTGTGTGTGTGTGTGAGACGATATTTGCCTCCACGATAACAAACTTGCAAATATTTCTATTTTCCGTAATTAAGCTTTCTGCATTCATATAAAGCGTTGATTAGATTCTGGTTTAATTGGATAACCGAAAGTGATACTTTACTTCAAGCCCATAACAGTTTTTTTCTTCAAGCGTATTATAATATTCATATTATGCTCCTGTACACACACTATAGAAGATGTTCATTGTCTTACTAGTACAAAAATGTTGTTATTGTTGTACTAGTAAAAAAATGTTAGTGTGTTAGTTCACCGCTGGCGGCGGCAGTTGTCACAGCAACACATATTATATTGAAAATTGTTATTTGACAGTTGTGTTGTTTTTGTTTTGTAGTGTACACAGCCTGCTTTGGCTGAAATTGCAAACACTACAATTAAAAAATTCCAAAAAAAAATGTCAAAAAATTCTTTGAAACACTTGAAGAAAAAATAGTATATGTCATTCGGAGTAGAACGCCCTTTTTGTGTTTTACCCAGCTTGCCTAGCCTCGGCTAGCGCCTCGGCCGCAATAGCTGGGTTCAACACAAAAAGACCGCTTTCTACTCCTTATAACATAATATACTATTAATGAAAAACTAGATTTAAATATAATCAAAAACTATTGAAAATTGTACAAATGCGATAGTAAAATCAGCTGACGCCGGGGTTAGGTTAGCTTACTTTATTTGAAGCCAGTAACAGTTTTTAATGAATAACTAGATTAAAATATAATCAAAAACTATTCAAAATTGTACAAATGCGAGAGAAAAATCAGCTGACGCCGGGGTTCGAACCCGGCGTCAGCTGATTTTTCTCTTGCATTTGTACAATTTATCTTAGTAGTAATACATTAATTACACGCTTCTATAGCATCACTCTTCAATTTAAAAACTATTCAGTTTAGTATTTAAGACTTTTATATCAAGAGGGACAACATATTATATTTTGGCTGAAATTAATAAACCAGAAGTAATACTTTACTTAAAGCTCTCAACAGATTTTCGTGAAAAATATGATGTATTCCAAAACTTTTCAATTTCGTATTTAAGATTTTTATATTAATGAGAACGACATATTAGATTTTTTCTTAAATTGATAAATCGGAAGTGATACTTTATTTGAAGCTCTGAACAGATTTTCGTGAATAATAAATTGATACAATCCAAAACTATTCAAATTTGGTATTCAAGACTTTTATATTAATGAGAACGACATACTACATGTTTTCTAAATTTGATCAACCGAAAGTACTACTATACAGGAAGCTATAAACAGATTTTCTTGAAAAAATATATTAAAACATGATTCAAAACTTCTCAAATTTGGTATTTAAAACTCGTGTATAATTTAAAACAACGTTAGATTTTGACTACTATACCTATATGATAAACCGGTAGTGGTACTTAATTTGGAGCTCTTAACAGATTTTCGAGGAAAAACATAATAAAATATAATCGAAAATTTGGTATGACAGACTTTTCTATTTATTAGATCAAATTAGATTTTGTTTACAAACGATCAACTGGAAGTGATACTTTACTTAAAGCTCATTGCTATTTTAAACATGGAATTGACGGGAGGTCATATGTTGGCAACATCAGATTTTTTAAATTTACTTTTCAAAAACTGTTTCTTCAAAGATTTTATATAAATGTAACAAAACTACAACTTTATTGTAATATAATTGGCCGTATACTTAAGTTCTAGTCGTGAATTTGGGAAACCGGGTTTGACCCCGACCGACGCCAAAATTATTTAGAATTTTAAATGGCACAAAAGTGACTCCTGTGGTGCACTCTCTACGCCAGCAATGAGTGATCGTGAGGTGACGCCTGGGAGAAGTTCGCATCGCATAGTACAAACATGTCTTCTTTATAGATATCTATTGGTATGTAATCGGTAATAGAAGAGGTAAGGTAATATGCCGTGATGATATATTTTATTAGAGGACTACTTCAGAAATTAATAGATATCACGACAGTCGCCTATTTAAGAAAATTGAAAATATCTTAGACTAACATGATATGAATACATATAACACTAGCACGATATGGTTATATCGCAATAATGAGACCAAATCAACATAGCCAGACAGCTTTGCTATGTTTGTTGCTATGGTATTGGTATTGGTAAGTATTGTCATTGGAAATAAAATTCTTGAAAATTCTATTTTTATGAAAACGAACAAAACTTAAATTTTAATTTAAAGTATTAGAGTGAAGAAAAAAATTTATTATGCAAATGGCCCTCAGGCTCGTATACCTAGTTTATTAAGATCAACTTTAAATTATTCAACTTTCAAACGGAATAATATAGATTTTGCTCTTTATCTATTTTCAAATGTTTCTGTCGACCAATTTTTGGTTTTTTGAAATTCAAACAATTCAAATGTGGATAAAAAAATAGGAAGCTACACACCACGTTCTAAATAGTTATTTACATAAAAAGTTATGTGTGTGCTATTGTTTGATGAACATAATATATGCCAAAACGAGCGACGCGACTTTTGCAAATTATGTGAGTCAAACAATCACTTTTTCATAACGTATTATGTACAATATTTTATCTAATTCTGCTAAAATAATTTCAAAATATCAAAATTCTATGTTTTTCTATGTCAGTTCAATATACAAATTCCAAATTTAATTTACCAAAGCGTTGGAGTGAAAATATATGAATTTAATTTTTTAATTTAATGCTTACGTCAGTGCATGTGATATATCATTGAAAATGAGTTCTGAATGTGAACTAAGAACGATGTATATCTCCCTTCTTAAATAGAGGAATTAAATGTGACACTATAATTCATAAATTAATATTAAAGAAATTATTGATATATTCTTGTATCTTTTATTATCAGTTTGTCAGTTGTGTAATATCCGTTACGTAACTTAGTTACATAATTAGTATATTCTATAACTAGTATGGAATAGATAGTTTCGTCGCGAGCGAAAAGTTTCTAGGCCGAGCCGTAGTCAAGGTCTACGTCTACGGTTTCGCAAGTGGCGAAAATACTGTTCTATACGAGTTTTAGACTATACTTTAAAAAAATATATATTGGCCATCACTTGACATTTTTACCAAAAATATTAAAATAGTATAGGTATATTACAAAAGCAATAATTTTGTATTTAACTTACCCTGTAAAAGTTTCAAAACACGTAAAACAAGGCGTATAATTTTGTAATAATTTCTTTTATAATTTGACAGTTAAGCAGTTGAGGTGACAAAATCAAAGAAACAAAGCACCAAGCAAAACCGGCTTGATTTTGAAAACAATAATTGCGTTTTCCCATGTATTTTAAATGGTAGAATGGAAAAACTAGTGGGCTTTGGCAGCTTATTACAGAGTAATATTCTGTATTTGTATTACAGGATAATATTCTGTAACAGTGAAACAGAATGTGTTCATTCTGCAACAGTTTTCAGTTACGGAATATGTGAATTCCATAGTAGTGTTGGAGAAAGAGTTTTACAAAACTCATCTCGTAACAATTATGTAAAAAGTGACATTTCGTAACGTCATAAAATTAGATAAAGTTCAACTTTTTAAAACGGAATTACACTGGCTTGCGCGTACACCTTAAAAATCAAGTAACCGAGTTTTTACCTTCCGTCACCTTTAGGTAAGGAAGGTATTGTCTTTGGTCAAAAAATTCGGTGGTGAGTTTTTGATGAATAAGCACGTTTTAGGGTCCCTAGAATATGATTTTACTATTTTTACGATGATGTCTGTATGTGTGTGTGTATGTATGTGTGTCTGTGTGTGTGTGTAACAAAATTTTCGTCTACGGTAACTTCCATACTCTAAAAATTATAATTCTTTCGTATTTCTCTTCGTTACATCCATGTGAAGAGCTGATTAGATTTTGGTTAGAATTGGACAACCGGAAGTACCCTCATTTGAAGATTTTAACAGTTTTTCTTGAAAAAACTATGTTAAATATCATTTTTTCACATTTAATGTTATTATAAATATTAAAGAATATTTTATTCTCTGTACGATTTGACTGCATTTTATACTTAATATTAAATGGATATAGAGTTAAAAAATATAAAGAAATTAAATTTCATAAAGTAGCCATAGCTATGGAAACAGCTACTAAAAGTATGTTCCGTAACGCAACCGGTTCGACCAGATATACGGTTTTATGTTCCGTAAGTCCTGAAATTATTTACCGGTTTCTATTTGGAACGCGGTTCCTGAAAAAAGTTGGTAAAAAGTCGGACCACGGCAACCATGAAATAATCCTGGTTTCTCTGGTATTTTTACCCCCACTACCGCTATTTTCAAATAACATAACAAAATCAAACAATATTCGTCAATGTCAAATTTTTAAACCGCATTTTTAGTGGGATTACTACTAACTGTAAGTATTAAACCATCATTATATTTAATATATTGTTGATTGTGTTATTTTTATTGGCATTATTCAACGTTATCATTCATTTGGTTAATTTTTATTTTTGTTAGGTTGTATCAATTTTAAATGTCATATGATTCAATGTCAATCTGTCCCGAAATAGATGAAAATATTCAGGAACCATGGTGTACCCGGAATCAAGATACTGGTTTTTTGGTTGACTTACGGAACATAGTAGGTACGTTCTATTGGTGTCAGAAATCTTCCTACTTCTTCTAGTAGAACATCAATGGTCGTTCTTTTGCGTCAAAAAAATCGAAATATTCCTACGAATCATTCCAACTTCAGAATTGGAAGCGTTGGTAGGAAGATATATAGAGTGGAGATAAATTCAAAATTTTACTAGCCGACTGTCGCGCGCACATTTCTGCCACATTTGTGAATGTTAAGAGTAGACTGTGCTCAACAAAAATATCTCCTTTACGTTTTTATTATTTAATATATTTTTATATAATTATATTCTCTGTAATATTTGCATAACAACATTTCGAAGATCCAAAATAAACATACAAAGTTATCTTTAGTTGTTAACTAACAATAATACATAGCCACTGCCACTGTTCTATTGTATTTATTTTTTTACTTGACAGCACTTGACAGTTATTTGCTACTGAGCGTTCTGTTGCTTTAAGAATATTCTTATTCTAGTAGGAATATTTCTGACACCGATAGAACGTACCTAGTATAAATTAAGAAAATTTTGATTGAAAGATGTCAGTGTCAAGTGAAATTGACATAGTGTGTTTGTCTTATAATTTTACTGGAGATATAGGATCTTTTGCTATAAATTTTCTGTATGGAATTTGCATAAAATGCATGCAACTGCCGGAAGGTAAAGTACAAGAAATATAATCTTTAGCAAGGAACTTTCTGTATGAAATTTGTACAAAATACATAGAACTGACAACTGACGGAAGGTAATGTGCTGGCCACATCAGATTTTTTAGCTATTTAAATACAATTTTTCAACCAACTGTCAATGGAGTTGTCACTGTTGTCACTATAATGTCACAATTTTTTCTATTGTAGAGTAAGTTCTTCCTCTTGTTTGAGTTACTATTAAATTACATAAACATATATACTTGTATTCCAGAAAAATGAAAGAACATCTTAATTGACACTATTTAATGACATTGACAATAGTGCAGGCGCCAAGAAACATTCCGTTTGAAAAAACCGGTGGATTCATTCTGATTGATGATTTAGGTTCAGAAAGACCTAAAGAATGAAATTCTGAATGTTGCCGGACAAAGTTAGTGGTCAATTTTTTTTATAGGGGGTATAAGAATTATTGATGAAATCGCTGTAACGGTCAAGAAAACGTTTATTACTACTAAAAAGTTGATTATGTAGGGTATGAAATTACAAACTTCACGAACTTACTCATACTCCTGAGATTGAGAGTTCTAATACTGAGGACCTGCTTCTCTAACCCCGATCGTCCATGACGGGGTAGTCCTAACCGACTTGGCACAGGGGTCAGGCGAGGCTACAACTGCATGTCACTTGCAAGGAACACCCTAGCCCTTATACCACTTTCCGATCCTACACTTTCCGTCTTTGGTTTCGGCGAAGATTTTACGGTCGGATACCTGTCCTACCACCAACCATCACCATTTATTCGGGCTTGGAACCGGCGCCAAGTTGAGCTGTCTTACTCCCTCAGTGGCTGGTTATTGTACAGAACAATAATATTTACATATTTTCTTATTGGTAAAAATCGATTGACCATCTCAAATTTGAGATAAATGCAATCAAAGAGAGTTCTTTTTGTATATGTTTTCTATATCAAGCAATAGTAAATGTCATATTTTTCACTGTACCATCAAAACAGTGCTTCTTATTTTATTGGAAAACATCTCAGTTTATAGAAATATATAAATGACAAATATTAAAATAAAATTAACTTTTTGGCCATATTGTTTAAGAGATATAGCTTAATAAAGTGCGAATTTTTTTACTAATACAGAGACGGAAGGGGTCGATGGGATATGATCTGGTAACACAGGATTGTTTAAATGTAATATACTTGGCCTCTAACTAAGAAAATTTTATCATCAATCTGCTTTTTCTGGAACAACTATTAGAAGTTGCACTTACTTTTGTTAACTCAGATATCAAAATAAGCTACCACACTATCTAGTTTGACGTTATGTGAAAACTCGTTTATAACTAAAACGTCTAAACCGTGTCGGGTACAATATAACCCGCTACAATACTTTGGAGCTGGTATGAACTGCTGCGGCGAGGGAAACAAAGTAAACGACCATCGGCCGTAGCCGGCAACCGTGTAGGCGTTTACCAGGCGTCACCTCACGGGCTCTCATTTATGTGTGGAGAGTGCGCCACAAGGGTAACTTTTGTGCCATTTTATAATATTCGTGATGTTTTTAATTTCATACCCTACAGAAACAACTTTTTAGTAGTAATGAACAACGTTTTCTTGACCGTTACAGCGATTTCATCAATAATTGTTATACCCCCTATAAAAAAAAATTGACCACTGACTTTGTCCGGCAACATTCAGAATTTCATTCTTTAGGTCTTTCTGAACTTAAATCATCAATCAGAATGAATCCACCGGTTTTTTCAAACGGAATGTTTCTTGGCGCCCGGTCTACAAGTTAAATTTCAAGACTGATTCAATACAGCAAAAAATAGGTGTACGCGATTTTTTTGCAAGCCAGTGTACATAAATTCACTTTACTAAATTAGATGATTTTCATAACTCGCCTACTTATATCACCTATGAAAAGCACTTTTCAGACTAAATAGGTAATATAATAGTGAAATAATAAAATTAAAATATGAATTATTCATTCTTTATTACTGTTCTCATAATATAATACATAATTAACTTAAAATATTTTCAAATGAAAGTTTTACATTCTATTTTAACTACCTAAAGTAAGTCATAATAAAATAAATTTACAGATTAAAATGTGAATTGTGAGAAATATTCGCACAGCGAAATTATTAAACTTTTTGTAATAAACATTCATCAGTATTCTGTAATTAGAGTCTTGTCTTCAAAGTTGGCAAACATTTGAAAATCGACATCAAGTTTTTATGACGTCATCTCATGAAAGAAGACGCAAGCAGACACAACGTCGCTTGCGAATAAGGAAACAGGAGGGAATCGCGAATCGGTAAACAACGAAAACAAGCACCGATCGACGGTTCGTAACGCGGGCGGTATAACTGTCAGGCGGTCTGTCTGGCGCCGAACATAAAATTATTGCGAATTGTGAAAAACAGTTGCCGGGGAATTCTCCGCATTTTCGGGGACATATAGAACTGGAAGGGAGAGTACGGTGTATTCATGCCATCGACCGAAACATTTTATCTCAGAAACAATAAAACTTTATTTTAGTAAATTTTATATTTATGCTTTAAAATTTTATGGCATGAAGATGATATTTCTTGAATGGACTCTTAAAATTTTCATGCGCTATATTTTAATAACTCACTTTATTTCGTTTTAATTAAATTTTTGGAAATATAATTCTAATGACCTTATTTATCTATAATTTTATATAAAAATGTAAAATGTAAAAGTTCTACACTCAAATATTTATGACATTGCATTTAAAATAATTTTGCAATGCAAAAGTGCATTAGCGGAAATCATCCTATCTTTTAGCTAAAAATAAGAATAAATAAATAAATATATCATCACGCCTGGCATATTACCCATTTCTGGGTGTGTCGATCTGCTTTATTAAACTGCACTTCAGTAATCACTCTTTTATATTTCTCGTAGGTTAGCGTTTTGCTGATAGAGAATAATCCTTGTTAAAGGTTATTGGAATCGTATGGAGCTGATGGTTTGACCTTCAATAGGATTCAATTTCCCATTTGCGGAAATATTCTGCTATAGAAATAGAAACCAGTTCTGGTTATCTATGGGGTCTTCGGTCTTCTCCAGATTCATCCAGGGAGCTTTTAAACATTGTTGTATATATTTCGATGATATTTCGGATTTCGGCACCTGCCAAAATATGATTGGCTATGACGAAATTGTTCAACCAATGAAAGCCGGATTGCCAAGTTATTGCTATAAGTTGAATTTTTCTATTTATTTTATTGCTTCAAAGTCAGCTGTATTCAGGGGGTGTATAGTAATAACTGTGGTTAATATGGTTTTTCAAGGCTTCTAATTATTTTTTAAAAAATTAAAAACTTTGAAACAAGTAAAATTCTTGCTGCTTATGGGCTAGAGCTAGTATATACAGGCTGTTTCTCGGATACGGAACACCTCGATTATTTTTTTATTGTTGAGAATAGAAAAATACCATTCAAATAAAAGTTGGTGTAAATCAAGGGGGACATTCACTTATTGAAGAAAAAAAATGAACCATTGGTTCGCAAACTAAAACTTAAAATTATATATAATAAATGGGATGCGATATATTTTTAGGCTTATTCGATAGAGTATATTTTCTGAATTTAACCATGTATTCACTTTATATCCTTACATAACAAAAATATTGAGAAAAATGCAATTGAAATGTAAATAAATTTTATTTTTATAGTTATTTTTCATTAGGCTATGCAAAAAAATTAACTTAAAACAAAACGTACATATTTTTTAATAACTTTATAAATAGCAAGAATAAGAATTTAACAAATATTATAAATTATTATACATATAAAACCAGAGAGTTGAACCGAACCAGAACTTAAACCGAAACCGGAGTGAACCTGCATATTTTAATGAATCTAAACCGGAACCTTAACCTTTTCTTAAATTATTCAAGAGCGAGAACCTAAACCGGATCGTAAATTTAATCCGGTTCAGAAAGTTATTTATATCTGTCACGTGTTCTACACCTACATGTAAGGTATATCTATTAATTCAATCAATATTATTATCATATTTGCTTAAAATCCATGTTTTAAGAAACGCAGTTCGCTGATAATAAATTAATATTGTGTTGATTTCATAGCTATGATAGAAATTCATTTGTATTAATAGAAACCTTGGAAACTATCATACTTTAAAATACAAAGAATTAACATTTACATTAAATTTTTGGTGTATATGTACTTTTTATTTATTTTGAAAAATCGTACTGTGAACCAATATTAAACCGGTTCGTGAACCGGTTTCAAAGAAAAATATTGAACCGGAACAAAATACTGAACCAAAAACATAAGTTGAACCGTGAACCGAAACCGAATCTTTATATCTTGGGGTTCGAGTCCCTGTATAAAACTAAATATGATACAATGGTTTACAGAAATCACACATATTATGAGAAAAATTATTTTTTATGAAACAGTACCTTCGCTGTTATTTTGACTTTTTTGAATTAGTCACATCACATATAGCATTTTAAATAATTACTTTATTTATTTCAATATAAATAGCAAGAAAAGGAATTATGCATTAAATCAAAGAGGAATAATGGACCTTTTCAATTTAAAGAGATAGAAGATATGCGCAATGGGGATCTGCGCATAGTAAGAACAACTGACATCTATGGCGTTTGTTTCTAAAAAATTTAGACGTAAAATGTGAGAATATCTCAAATAACTTTAAAAAATCTTATCAAAATAAGTTACAAAAGCTTTTATTGAAGTTAAAATGTCTAACGATGCAAGTTTTCACTGAGAATACAGGTATTTTAATGACTGCAATATTTTTGACGTTTCGTTTGACAGCCCAACTGGCAGTTGTTCGCGCCATTTTCTTACTATTTGCAGCGATGGAAAGAGATAGCCTTTAAATTGAAAAGGTCCATTCAAATTGACAAATAGTAGTTTTTGTTTTTCGTGCATAGCCAAATGAAAAATAAATTTAAATGTAAAATTAATTTAAATTTTAATTGCATTTTTCTCAATATTTTTATTATGTAAGGATATAAAATGATTACATGCCTGAATTCGGAAAAAATACTTTATCGAATAGGCCTAAATATATATTATCCCCCAACTTTGTTATAGTTTGAGCCACTGATTTAAAAAAATTCTTCAATAAGTGATTGTCTCCATTCCTCTACTATTACTTTTATTTAAATGATTTTTCTTCTATTTCCAATAATAAAGAAAATAATCGAGGTGAAACACAGGAGAGCTGACCTAACAATATGGTTCTTAAGCCTCATCTACACGTTGGCCGAAGTTAGGTGAATGAAAGCCAAAAGTCAACGCCGAGTTTACACCAACGTGTGGAAAATCTTTTTGTCTATTGGCCACTCGCCTTTTGCCGACGCTCGCCTCAGTGTCGGTTTTTGGTGCACGAGTCAAAGAAGTGAGAAACATATGATGGTTTGGGCCAAATACTTGCCACCGTGTATACACAAAATACTGTCGCCGACCCGCCTTGTTTTGCCTCGCCTGTATTTTGTTTATATTGGTTTATTGGCGCTGGTTGGCCCAAAGTATAGATGAGGCTTCAGATCATATAGCTTACGAACTAGATGTAAAGTTGGGAACGCAAAAGAATAAGAGAGATAGATGTATACATACTGCGAGAATCGTCCGCAAACAAACGAGATGCGGATGAAAGCCTTCTCCACAGGTGTAGTGGGTACACCCTAAGAAATTTTTAACCAATTTTAACACTAAAATTGGTTCCAGGAGGTTCCAACTAATTACATGTAATTTTAACAAAGTATCTGTTTGGTTAAAAAGTACACTGGAAACTGGTTTAATATTTAACACAAAATTTCTAGTTAAAAATATGAGTGCGTGTTAAAATTTACACTGAAATTCGTATTTTAACTAAATGTACGAGTTAATTACCTTCTACACTAAATAGTGTAAAGTAGGTACGTGTTTCAGTAGCACCTCTTGGTGTATTCATTTACTCGTATTTGAGTAATTTTTACAGAATATGTGTTAAATAAGGTAAATAAGGATATCATTGAAATATAAATAATATAATTTTATTATATCAAAAAATACATAAGTAAATAACTCGTATATTTGGTCAATATCTGTGTTGTACAAAAAATATGTTCATAATATAATTTCCATCGGAACTCGGAACATGAAAGCTTTCATATGGTTCTTTGTACAAACAAATATTTAAAAATATTAAAGTCATTTCAGACACATCTAATTTTGCAATTTTAGTGGCTATAGAGTTTAAACAAAATATATTGTATACAAACACTCAATAATTTCTGGCACGAGGGAGTTAGTTGGTATAAAAAAAACCACACTATTCATTTTTATATCACATGGTATATCCATTTTGAAGTATGTAATAAAACTTTTGTAGCAATAAACACGTTCGTACATCTTACAGATCAAACCAAGAATATGTAGGTGTATCACATATCACAGTTGCACAATCCACACTTTGGTGCTGATTTGATCGCTGCTTGTAGTAAATACACGTCATATTAACAGCGTTGAGTGTTATTTTACATTTAACGAAATATAGTGTAGTTTCAGCACCGTACTGTGCAAATGTACACTAAGTTGAGCATAAGTAACTCAAAAAATTGTTGGTAATTAAAAGTAACCATATTTTTCAGTAATATATCTCATTTACTCCATATGTGGTTAACATATTTGAAATTTATTAAAATAACACGGACAAAATTTAACTAAACCGTATTTTTAACACGGACGAAAAATGTACTTATTTATGTGTTAAAATTAACACCAAATTACTTCACCAATCGATTTGGTTACTTTACACGGACGATATTTCTTAGTGTATAGGCGATTCAAATTAATTTTTTCCCGCAACTTTGAATACGTGACGTGACGTCACAACGAGTATATTTTCAAATTGTCGTTCACTTCTGCATTAAAGTTTGTGTGTGTATTGCTGTTTTAATACATATATTTAATGAATTAATAGTTTATTAGTAATGACACTGTTAATATTGGGTGTGTTAAATTATTTAAATACTTCTGCGTGCAGCAGAAATTTTTGTGAGGATGACGAAGTATTGAATTCTTGACATATGCTAGCATATGGTAAAACACAATCAGATGACAAAAATTAAACACTTCTCTTTGGATTATGCCCACAAACCAGCGGCGTAAATAAATATCCGCATGAAAATACTGGAAAATTGATAAATTCTGGCTCACTAGAAATAAAAAACATATTGTTCGTGTAAGGCGGGAAACTGACCTAAATATAAATATAAAACCTAAATATAAATATGTATATACTAACCTAAATATAAATACATAATAAAATAATTGAATATATTTATATTATTTTAGAGCTACATGCGTAATCTTCGTTACAAAAATGTACGGAACAAACAAACATTGAATTTGTAACTCGTTTTCCAATTAACAGTTTAACCTACGATGCTTTGCGTCTCAATCATTTCTTCGATGCCATATTCATAAATTTAACGTTTTGGAAATATGTGAAAACGAACGGTGGGATTTCTCGATTTTTAGGAATGACATTCCGGAATACAACAGTACACTTGTTATTTCGTTAGTTTTGGTGAAAATTCCATATTTCTACAATATTTACAAATATATGTATAATTAATCCTTAAACGATCTAATATTGTATTCAACTATACAGTAAATATATATATAGTGCCTTGTATTCCTTACTGGTTTCTTGTTTGTCTTTTTGTTTTAAAGTACATGTAAATTACTTTGTAATATGAGCTAAGAACGAAAAAATATTAACAACGTCAATTGCTGCGTTTATAGCTGCTATTCTCGGGGTAGTAAGAAATTACCTGTCCCAAAAATTAGTGAAAGAGTGTCATCCAAAAGTAAATTTGGTAAAATGGAGTCTATCGACAAAAGAGAGGCCTAGATTATATATACTATCGTTTGTATGTTTGATCTATGAGAGAGGGCTGGTTAAGAAAAATATGAACTGGAAAACAAGTGACAAATCATAAGACTAAGAGGATAACAAAAATGAAAAGTATTGTATTATTTTCTGACCAATTCATGAGTAAAATAATACAATTTTCACTTTATGTGTACCATGTAATATATTTCTTTCACATGTAATTAAAACAATTTGAAAGATATTTATGGAATGCCGTTTTAACATTTATTCCCATCTTTTAAAACAGTCGCACAAATTAATGTATCGTAAAAATAAACTCTCATTAAAAAGAAAGATTTAAACTGATTGTTGAATTAAAATGTTTGTTTATAATATGATTACAAATTTTTCAAACAAACATTTTAAATCAACAGACAACACAAAACTTTCTTTTTAATATTAGTTTAATTTTATGTTTGTTCAATTTATAAGATTGTTGATATTTTCTAAACAAACGTAAAAAATTCAAGTATCGTAGAAATGAAGTAACATTTATAGGAATGAATTAAATTGACCCTTTATTTTCATGACACATGAATCAAAACGATTGTTTATTTCTGTGATACTTGAATTAAATTGTTTGTTTAATTCTACGATACATGATTTAATATGATTGTTCATAATTTTGAAACAATCAATTTAAAAGGCAATGTCATATAAATTCATGTATCGCAAAAATAAACTCTTATTAAAATGAAAGATTTAAATTGATTGTTGTATTAAAATGTTTGTTGATAATATAATTACAAAATTTTCTAACAAACATTTGAAATCATCAGTCAATACAAAACTATCTTTTCAATAATTCTTTCATTCTATAATATTAGTTGAATTTATATGATTGTTCACGTTTTCCAAACAATTGTAAAAATTCAAGTATCGTATAAATGAAGAAACATTTATAGGAATGAATTAAATTGACCCTTTATTTTCTCGACACATGAATTAAAACGATTGTTTATTTGTATGATACTTGAATTAAATTGTTTGTTTATTTCTACGATACATGAATTAAAACGACTGTTGATAATTTTAAAACAGTCAATTTAATTAGCGCCGTCGTGACTATTTCAAGAACTATTTGCAATTTGGTCATTCTTCCGCAGATGGCTCCACATATTGTAGCTTTGTACAGATCTCTGTAATTTTAAGTTATTAGTGAGTGACACTTGTCATATAAAATGAAATAAAACTTTTAGCAAATAATAGTTTTGAAAAATTATTATCTTCGCCTAATATATTAAGCACTAGGCAGTGGACGTTAATTCTGTAAATTGTCGATTATTAATTTATACTAGTGTAAACAAAAGCTTGCTTTATAAAACTTAATTTACAGATTATAGAAATTCGATTCCAGTCTCTACGATATATAGCAGGGATGGCGAACCAATGGCACGCGACACAATATTTTGGGCACGTCACTGATCACAAAATTCATTACGATGCACTACGAAAAAAAGTGTGAAGTAGGTATTATATGACGAGCGAACGCGAGTGATCCTTACGCTACGGAATGTTCGGGTGCGGTGCGCGGGCTGCGATTTGAAAAAATATATATCAACGATTTAGAAATACATGAGAAACTAGACGAAGACCAAGTTACTGAAGAATTTATTTCTGTGATTGATTCTTCAATCAAGGAATTTTCAGCGAGATTTTCTCAGTTCAAAGAATTATCGGAAATACTCAAGTTTATTATATACCCTGATGTGACGTCATTTGATAAACTGAATTTGTCCCAATTCGATTGGTTGGAAATTGAAGAATTTGAAATGCAGCTGATTGATTTCCAGTCTAGTTCAATATGGATTCAAAAATTTATTGAAACAAGGAAAGAGTTGAATTAATTGTAACAGAAAGATTGGCAAGTAATATAAGTGAAAATGCTAATAACAAAATTTTGTAAACATGGAATGCGTTACCAGACACATTTAATTGTTTGAAGAAGCTGGCTCATGCTATTTTAACAATATTTTCATCAACCTATGCCTGCGACTCCTGCGAGTCATTATTTTCAGAGATGAATACCATTAAAGACTCGGTTAGAAACCGTTTGACAGATGACTCCAGTTCAGCATGCATTCTGCTAAAAGTAACATCTTACAACCCTAACATATGTTATTTGTCATCTAATCTGCAACAACAAAAGTCACACTAATTTTACTTTAATTTAAATTACGCGTATAATTGAAACATTGCAAAATGTAGTAAATAAAGAGTTTTGAGTTGATAGTATTTATTATTATTATTTTCCCAATAATCACAAAGTCAAAATTATTTGATGGCACGTCTATGACCTTATTAAACATTTCTTTAGAAAAATGGCACGTTGATACGTAAAGGTTCGCCATCCCTGATAAAGTGTTAAAGAAGTGGCCGTTTTTAGATAAAAAATCAAAAAAGTTTAATTACGCCGGAAGTGGTGGTTGCCCATGAGTAAAATATTTTTATGGTTTCATACACATACCGAGTGTCTACTTTTTTGTGGACCATAGAAAATACAATGGTAAAATTTTGATATTGCTGTAAATTCTGCCCTATTAATTTTAGAACAAAATGTGTAAATACAAAAAATGCTCAGAATTAAAAACTGCATCTGAAATTCCAAAATTATTGTTTGTATGCGTTTCGTTTGCGAAAGAGAGGCAAAATAAAAGTACCTAATCATTTTTAGCTATTTACAGAGTGTCATGAGCACTATGACTGCTTGAGTTTGGCAATGGTTTGGCAGATGACATGTGTCATAAAGTTTTTATAATTATTCAATTCATTAAATTATGTATTAGTAAGCTAAGCAAGGATGCATTTACCATCGCAGAAAAAACTATATGGAACAATATTAACAATTAAATATTAATTAATAAACTTTTATTTTTCATAGTCAAATAATACGACTATTTGAATTGCATATTTTGTCAGGCAAGATGATTGTATCAGGACCTCTGCTAAATTGCCTGTAGGCTTCTAATAATTTGTGGCGAATTCTTTGTTTTACAGAATTAACATCCATTGCCTAGTGCTCAATACATATTAAGCGAAGATAATAACTATTATTTGCTAAAAGTTTTATTTCATTTTATATGACAAGTGTCACTCACTAATAACTTAAAATTACAGAGATCTGTACAAAGCTACAATATGTGGAGCCATCTGCGGAAGAATGACCAAATTGCAAATAGTTCTTGAAATAGTCACGACGGCACTAATTAAATTGACTGTTTTAAAATTATCAACAGTCGTTTTAATTCATGTATCGTAGAAATAAACAAACAATTTAATTCAAGTATCATACAAATAAACAATCGTTTTAATTCATGTGTCGAGAAAATAAAGGGTCAATTTAATTCATTCCTATAAATGTTTCTTCATTTATACGATACTTGAATTTTTACAATTGTTTGGAAAACGTGAACAATCATATAAATTCAACTAATATTATAGAATGAAAGAATTATTGAAAAGATAGTTTTGTATTGATTGATGATTTCAAATGTTTGTTAGAAAATTTTGTAATTATATTATCAACAAACATTTTAATACAACAATCAATTTAAATCTTTCTTTTTAATAAGAGTTTATTTTTGCGATACATGAATTTATATGACATTGCCTTTTAAATTGATTGTTTCAAAATTATGAACAATCATATTAAATCATGTATCGTAGAATTAAACAAACAATTTAATTCAAGTATCACAGAAATAAACAATCGTTTTGATTCATGTGTCATGAAAATAAAGGGTCAATTTAATTCATTCCTATAAATGTTACTTCATTTCTACGATACTTGAATTTTTTACGTTTGTTTAGAAAATATCAACAATCTTATAAATTGAACAAACATAAAATTAAACTAATATTAAAAAGAAAGTTTTGTGTTGACCGTTGATTTAATATGTTTGTTTGAAAAATTTGTAATTATATTATCAACAAACTTTTTCATTCAACAATCAGTTTAAATAAATATATCTTTGTAATTTTAGTCTATTTCTAAGATACTTCAAATTCATTGATTGTTGATATTTTTAATACAATTATATATTTTCATGTATCATAAAAATATACACAAATTAAAAAGAAATATTTAAACTGATTGTTGAATTAAAATGTTTGTTAATAATATAATTACAAATTTTTCAAACAAACATTTTAAATCAACCGTCAACACAAAACTTTCTTTTTAATATTAGTTTAATTTTATGTTTGTTCAATTTATATGATTGTTAATATTTTCTAAACAAACGTAAAAATTCAAGTATCATAGAAATGAAGTAACATTTATATGAATGACTTAAATTAACCATTTATTTTCACGACACATGAATTAAAACGATTGTTTATTTCTGTGATACTTGAATTAAATTGTTTGTTTAATTCTACGATACATGAATTAAAGTGACTGTTGAAAATTTTTAAACAGTCAATTTAATTAGCGCCGTAGTGTCTATTTCAAGAACTATTTGCAATTCGGACATTCTTTCACAGATCACCTACGTAATTTTTAAGATAGTTGTAATTTATTAGTGACGCCACAGCATGAAGATGAGTATAAGAGTATATGTGTGTAATATCAAACATAATAAATATGTAATCAAATAATAATTTCCAAAATTTGAACACAATTACTTGATAAAAGTTTTTTTTGTTTTATATTACGCAGGTGATCGATGGAGTCATCTGTGAAAGAATAGCCGAATTGCAAATACTTCTACAAATAGACACAACGGCGCTAATTAAATTGATAGTTTTAAAATTGTCAACAGTCACTTTAATTCATGTATCGTAGAATTAAACAATCAATTTAATTCAAGTATCACAGAAATAAACAATCGTTTTAATTCACGTGTCATGAAAATAAAGGGTCAATTTAATTCATTCCTATAAATGTTACTTCATTTCTACGATACTTGAATTTTTACGTTTGTTTAGAAAATATCAACAATCATATAAATTGAACAAACATAAAATTAAACTAATATTAAAAAGAAAGTTTTGTGTTGTCTGTTGATTTAAAATGTTTGTTTGAAAAATTTGTAATCATATTATAAACAAACATTTTAAATCAACAATCAGTTTAAATCTTTCTTTTTAATGAGAGTTTATTTTTACGATACATTAATTTGTACGACTGTTTTAAAATGTGGGAATAAATGTTAAAACGGCATTCCATAGATATTTGACATTAGTTCCATTTTAATTTTCTTAACTAAGTAAAGTAAATACATATTTATTTAACATCCATGAATAATATATGGTACGATTTTACTATCTTGTACAAAATATTAAGACAGCTATACAAGAGCATTTTGTAAATAATCAATTGTAAATTTAAAGTTCTTCTAATCTCATGAGTATGTGACGTTAGAACACTTGTTTAAACACAGCCCAAATTTTTTTTAGTCTGTAGCACTACTCGTATATTCAACAATTCTTCCCCTACTATAAAAATACCAGAAGAATTTGTTGCCCCCAAATAAGTAAACATTTCTTTAGAAATAAGTCTAAGATATCTTTCTTCGAATGTCATGTGGAAATAATTGAGAAAATAAATTTAGATTAATTGTATTATTTTTAATGCGATTATAATTTAAGTACGTACACAGAATTATTACTAACACTATTTATATAAAGTAACAAAACAATATAAAGCGTATTTATTTACATAAAATTCGTAATAATACAAAATATATAATGTACAAACACCCAAAAATCATTTAAATATTATTATTACCTACTATTGTAATAAAAGAGGAAATAATTATTTTATAAGGTAATGAAAATAATACAAGTTTTCGTATTTCATATATTGTTTTAATTTCATATTAATATAACTAATAAATATTGAATACAGAGAAAATGTATTGCATAAACACACTTGTCGATAAGGGAGCCCATTCAACTATTCTTACAGCTTTTATCTACTGATCTCTGACCAGCTTTTTCGAAAAATTACAAAAAAAATAATATGTGAAAGAGGCTCTACATTTCAAACGAATGATTCATTACTAAATTTATTTAAAAATAATTTTTTAAACATTTGCGAAAGTGGAATAAAATAAAGCCATTATAGGCATGCTTTTTTCGTTTACATATAACAATTCCTCAGTAAATGCGAGATAAATAAAATTCCATTGCTCTACTATTCATAAACACTCAGACAACTTTTATAATTCCCGCGTTTTATACCTAGCAAAAGAATCTAGCGTCTTTCAGAAGCGCTCAGAGTTTCCGCTAGAACCGCTAGATGCTCGAGCAAAACTAAACTTAGCAATACGTTCAGAAGACAGACCAAAAATATACCATATACTATAGTATATTTTTGGTCTGTGGTTCAGAATGAGAGTCGCTGTCGCTAGTGCTAGCTAGCGCTAAGTGAATTGAACGCACACAATAGGTACGTTCAATGACCAAAAGTGCTATCTAGCTGCTAGTGCTTGTATTACAGCGAAAAGGTTTAATTACTGAACGACATTAAAGATTAAAATCAAAATGCAGGCGATTGTGTTAACAGAATTTTGCGACAAAACAGATTTTGTTAACGAAATTGTTGTAGCAGTCACTATGTGCAGCCAGACAAATATGCAGTTAGAGCACTGTGCATATGCAACACAAAACAAAGATGTATAATACCAAAATACAACAAAAAATATAATTATAACAAACTTACTTTGTATATTATAGACCAATTTCTGGTTCTTTTGATTAATTGTACAATTTCCGTCTTTATAAGTTAGAAAAACGATTTCGCGCTGTTCGTTCATCTTGAATTATGTACCTAGCACTAACCTAGCAATGAAATCATATGCTAGCCAGTGCTCGAGCAAAACGTTGTCAGCTGATACTTAGCAGGCCGTTCAGTTATCTAGCGCTAACAGTTGCTAGCTAGCAGCTAGCAAGCTCTAGGGCTATTGAACGTACCTAATGACTTCCTTCCAAAGGAACTCTTTTCAGATGGCGATAATGTTATGGAAAGTCGAAAAGTTGTTTAACGTATATAAACTTATAAAACATTTAATTATCCATGTAAATGAAAAAGTATTTTGTAGTAATAAATTGTATGTTTATGTAAATACTTATATTAAGTAAATGTAACTGTATTTACAAACAAATAGACATTATTTTGCTCATATTTTGCATATACATATGTCTGCATATGTTGGGACACCTTGCTGCATATTTTTCAATAAAATCCTACATATATTTGCGCATATTCCTCTTATTTTTCTTACATATAAATCTTAGCTTTAATCATTACCTACATAGCAAAAATATTGGGAAAAATTCAATTGAAATTTAAATAAATTTTATCTTTGTAGTCAATTTTCAGTAGCCAATGAATGAAAAACAAAAACTGCTATTTGTTAATTTGAATTATTTAGGTTAGAAATGAAATAGAACACGTTTATTACACAATCAATTAATGATTTTTATGCAGCGATGTGATTTCATGATTTTAGTCGAAGAAATTAACCTCCACTCTCCACTTTCATGCCTTCGTCGCTTTGTCAAAGCGGTCAAAGTACACGTGCTGATAATAATGATTTAGTACATAACCTATATTTTCAAACAAGTAGAAATGGTAAGAACATGTTTTTTTCAGAAAGTTTTTTTACCTTTAATCTATTTATTTTACACTATTTTAGGGTAAGCAAAGAAAGACAAGAAAAATCGTTGAAAAGCGATATGCTAAAATGAAGAAAATGATTAGTCCAAGTGACCCTCGAATAAAAGAGACACTTCGAGCTGCACCGAGAAAGAAAAGACCAGAAGATCCTCACCAGCTGAAAATCAAAGAAGCTCCACAAGTTAGCTCTGCATTATTCTTCCAGTACAACACACAATTAGGGCCTCCGTATCACATTCTTATAGATACCAACTTCGTCAATTTTTCCATTAAAAACAAACTTGACATTATTCAGAATATGATGGATTGTTTATACGCAAAATGTATTCCTTATATTACAGATTGTGTAATGGGTGAATTAGAAAAATTAGGACAAAAATACAGAGTTGCTCTTAGAATAATTAAAGACGACAGGTTTGAACGCTTGCCATGTATGCATAAAGGTACATACGCCGATGACTGCCTTGTGCAAAGGGTTACTCAACATAAATGCTACATTGTTGCTACAAATGACAAGGATCTCAAACGTAGGATAAGAAAAATTCCAGGAGTGCCTATTATGTATGTATCCCAACATAGATACACAATAGAAAGAATGCCAGATGCTTACGGGGCTCCAAAAAAATAAAACGCCTTTATTAAGTATTTGAACGTTTTAATATTTTATACTTGTGGATATTTATATTAGCATTGAAATATAAATAATTGTAAATAAAACGAAATAATGTATGGTTTGTATCAATAAACAAATATTGGATTAATTAAATTATTTATTATGAAAGCCTAGTTAAATAGCATTATGAAATTAACGAAAAAATGGTTTATTTCATTAGGTGCAAAATGTTGAATTCGCTTAGTGAGGTAAACAAAACGATTACTGCATTGTATTGACCTGAAACAAAAATTAGTACATTAATATTTACATTAATTTACAATTACAAATAAGCTTACAATATCATCAATTTTAAGAATACTCCGAACAGTTTCCGTAGCCAAAGTAATCGCACTAGTAGATACCAACAAGGGCTGAACAACATTTTCTTCCAAAATGTTAGTGATGCATCCTTTACGAACATTAATTCCTGCCATGGTTTCACCTTGTGCGTGTCTGTTTCGCAATTCAGTAACAGTTTGAATTGGATTTAATCCAGCATTTTCAGCCAATGTGAATGGAATTACTTCTAGAGCATTAGCATATGCTCGGAGACAATATGCATCTACACCTTCAGTCAGCTGAGATTGTTCAGCTAATTTCAGAGCAAGTTCTATTTCTGGAGCTCCGCCACCAGCAATGATAGCCCTCTGTTTCACCAAACAACGAATCACACACAAAGCATCATGGAGAGAACGCTCGGCTTCCTCGAGTACAAGTTTGTTAGATCCACGGACAAGAACAGTGACAGTACGACCCGGGTTTTGAATTCCGCTTATCTTTACAAATTTGCTGCATCCAGTTTGCACTTCCTCAACTAAATCAGCTTGACATAGGTTTTCAGGCAAGAAGTGATCTAAACTTGCGATTGGTCGGCAGCCAAGAGTCTTGCAAACAAACTCGATATCTTCACGTTCGATGTCTCTAACAACCATGCATTTGATTTTGTCCAAGAAATGAATTGCCAGATCGCTGATTGCATCACGAAGAATTGATTTCTGAACCAGCAGAACGTTGCAACCTGACTTTTTGATTTGTTTGACAATATTTAAAATGTATGCACGTTCTTCCTTCAAAACTCTGTCCATTGCGGAATAGTCGGAGACAATCACATTATGGTCCATCTGAAATATTGTGCGAAACAAAATTTTAATGAACATGATCACTTCGGAGAATTATTTTCGTATTTTCTTATAATACAATTATACAGGGAGTGAATCGGAAGAAATGTTCAAATATTGATTCCCCTAATTATTTTTTAGCAAAACAGTTATATAGTTAATGTTATCCTAACTTATAATTTTCCATTATCCGCAACGGGAAAAATCTAACAAATTTAATTAATATTAATCACATAAGTGGTGCCATGGAATAATAAACAAATGCGCACACTGACACCTACTCGTTTTGTCATTATTATTAAAATAAATTTTAATTATAATTAATTACAATAAAGCACATAACCACTCGCAAGATACTTTTTCTTTATATTCATTTTTTCGCAAATTCCTTTTATATTCTTTTTTACGTATATTCTTTTGAGTTGTTGACTTTTTTTTATTTTCATAATGATGTACAAATAAATTGCATACAAATATTTTTGACAGTGACATTTATGTGTCAATTACAAACATTTGAATTTCTTGCCTTGAAGTAGTTTGATCTGAGATTTATTACATCAAATTATTTTATATGCATTACTTTATCTCTAAATCTATAGTAGATGTAATAATTAATTTATATTTATCGAATAAAGAATTTAACGTTCTTTAATATAAGTATTTACACAAATTTTCGATAAATAATATTTAGATGATTTTTTTCTTGTAACTACTACTTCCGGTTGTCCAATTGTTACCAAAACTTAATCAACTCTTCCCATTATTGTTAGATTGAGGAATCCGTAGTTAAAAATGTCTTAAGTCTTATAGTATTTGAGAAATCGTGGATCCAACACACGCAGGCACGCACACACACACGCGTGCGCGCGGATATCATGATAAAAATGTTATAATCGAATTCTAGGGACCTTAAAATGTGCTTATTCACTAAAATCTGGACATGCGATTTTTAGCATGAATTCAATACCTCTCTTAGCGAGAGGTAAAAATGATAAAAAAATGTCAAATGATGTCAAATAAAACGAGTAGCTGTTAGTGTGCGCATTTATTTGTTATTCCATGGCAACACCGATTTGATTAATATTAACAGTTAAATTTCTTCGATTTTTCCTGTTCAGTATAACAGAAAATTATGAAATACAAAATCATTAAATGAAAAATTTTTGCTGAAAAATAACACTAGTCAACACGATTTTTAAAAAGTTATCGCTATTTTTTACGATCTTTTCTTAGCATTTTACAAATCAGATCTGAAACTCTTTATTTTCTATCACCTCTGGGTTTTTCAGAAATCGCTATTTTAATAGTACCAAATAGTTTTCATTTCAAGTGGTTACAAGTACTGATGTTTATTTAGTGATCCCACTAGTCAATTTTGTTTTTCTCTTTCAGAGCTGGTAGAAAATAAATTTTCATAATTATATGTCATCCAGCTGCAAAATAAAAAAAAATCTTGTCGGCTATACTCCATTCGCTGAATGAGAAAATGTGGAGCTAATTCTTAAACGGAGACAAGTGATTCTATTGGCCAAAAGAGGATAATTTTGGTGCCGAACCAATAGAATGACTTGTTTCTATTCAAGAATTGTTGCACATTCTCTCGTTTCAGCGAACGGAGTATAGTGTAATTAGAGGACAATATTTGAACATGCATAATAGGTATGCATTAAGGAACTAAACGCCTCAAACAGAGTGAACTTTAAAAACATTTTCTCCCTTTAATAAGCTTCAAAATGCTACTTTTTACTATTATTTCCCATAAAAATGACTGAATTTTGTTTCCACATATCGTATAGGCATTCAATTTTGTCGCACTAATAGAAAGCATAAAAAGGAAGAAAATAACCCTTAAAAGAAATGAATATGCTAAAGTATTCTATTCTATTAACGAAAATTCTTACATCAGTTTTAGGTGGAGAAATACAGAACTGGATCAATCCAATCTTGGCCTTTTCAATCCTTTTTGGTCCATTAACATTACATGATTTCTGAGTAAATACTAAACCATCTACTAATTCTGTATCTTCAGTAGTACCTCCTAACTTTTTGATTACTTTAATATCATTTAAATCTACACTGGCTTCACGACCAGTTTCAGTAACCTTAAGAACTGCATCTACTGCAATTGGTCCAAGCAGAGAAGACTGCTGTGATACAACTTTCGAATTCAAAGAAGTAGAAGCACTTTTAATTAGGCTTTCGCGATCTGTCAAATCAATAGGTTTGGACATGTCATTCAGGATCTTTACTGCTTTAGCAGAAGCCCGCTGGAAGGCATCAGAAATTGCTGTAGGGTGCAATCCACGATTCAGAAGCTTTTGAGCTGCATCTAACAGAGCACCAGCGATGACAACAACTGAAGTGGTGCCGTCACCAGCCTCAATATCTTGTGCTCTTGATAATTCAACCAACTACAACAAAAGTTTGATTTAAAAAATGATGAAATTTTGTAATTACATTTCTTACCATTTTTGCTGCTGGATGAATAACATTCATCTGTTTTAGGATTGTAGCACCATCATTAGTAATAGTAACTTCACCATTTGCTGCCTGAATCTAAAATATTTTAGGGAGTGGTTACTCATTTGACAAAGAAACAAATATATACAATAAAAAAATATAATGTAAAATACATATATTTGATATTTACCATCTTGTCCATGCCTCGAGGGCCCAAACTTGTACGAATTGCATCACTGACAGCTAAAAATTTAAAAACTTGTAACACTTGCTTTATGCTTTGAGGTTATGTCATTACTTATACATGTACTATAATTTCTTGTTTTACTTAATTAATTTCCTGATGACATATGGATCAATGAATTTAACAACCAAATAAAGGTAAATGATAAGCTGACATAAAGTGTAACCACAATAATTACCTTTAGCGGCATTGATGTTACTGTTTCTTATATCAGTAGGTTTTGATTTATCTTTGTATGCAATCCCTTGAGATTTGTTGTCACCGGCTGCTGATGGAACAGGCATTTTCTCAAAATTACTTTTTAGTCGTTAAAAACACAGTAAGATTGTTAAAATAAAAAAGGATTTATTTTATTGTGCGCCGCTTGGATATTTCTGGAACATTTGACAGATCGTAGTTCTAGAATAAATCGTTTATGTCGCTAGTTACCAAATTTCTACTACCTCCGTGGGTTTACCCCGTTTACACTACGCGTCTAGGATAAAAGAAAAGTAAATATTTATTTTAATAATTTATTGCATTCTACAATTAAATAAATTATTAATAAAATTTATTTGTACATTTGTAGCCCTGTTTGAAGCTTTAAACAAAATGAATTTATTTAAAGCCTGATAAATAACAGCAGAAGGAAACATATTTATTAAATAAATATTAAATTAAATAATTCAAATAAATTACAATAACAATCAGTTCAGCCAGTATTACAAAGGTGATATTTTCTCCATTACAGCCATAGATCACATTTCATTCTTAATATTAGTATCTCCAAGCTACAAAAATGGTTTGATGATTCAGGCAAGCTTACGTATATAATATCGCAAATATTTATAAATAACAGCAACAAATATAATGGAAGTAATTAAATACACTATTATTTTACATAATTGTCACTTGCCTGGCCACTGATGGTTTTTGTCAGTTAAGGGTACATAAACAACACCCATTAAGGGTGTTCTTGTTACAGAACCGTCCGAATTTTTATCTACTTGAAGTAATTGTTGATCACCACCTTCTGGACCTACAGGTACAATCAATCGTCCTCCTACTTTCAACTGGTCAACAAGCTACAATAAAATAAACTTAAATTACGAGCAAATTTATTATCACGTTATATTACAGCTTGTGGTAGTTGAGCAGCTGCTGCTCCAACATGGATAGCATTGTACGGCCCTTCGTCGGCATATCCGAGTCTTCCGTCTCCCACTATTGCAAATATATCAATATTATATAAATATTTATCATGCAAACATATTTTTATCACCTATTAATTTAATACGCTCACTCTCCAGTAATTCGGGTTTGTCTCTTTGAATATTACTTCTCGCAAATTCTATTAGTTGCGAAATATGGTCAATACCAACTGCCTTCCCCGTTTCTCCAACCATCAAAGCCATACAAACTGTCAAGTACCCACTTCCGCAACCGACATCAAGAGCTTTCTCACCATCTGTTAGATGGTCTTTGAGAAGCTCTAAGGCGTGAGCATGCATATGTGGTGCACTTATTGTAACCCCATATCCAATACCCTGAGGTGCATCTGTATATGGATTGTGTTTTGCGTAGTTGCCCCTATCTGTACGCATCATTGCTGACTGAACTGTGTCACTTCGTATAATTCCATTTGCTAAGAATTACGTATTTTACTCTTCCTCACTCCGAACACTAATTCATTATTTGTAAACAAATAATTTATCCTTTAACCCCACTTACCTCTTAAATTTCTTACTAATTCTGCATTTGTCTTTCCGTGTGATCTCCAAGCCATACTGAACGAATTGTTTGTTGAGCAATTTAGTACTGCTTTAATACCGAAAATGAAAATAAAAATTAATACATTTGACCCAAATCCAAATAAAATTCTAAATCTGACAGTTGACATCTATTGCTGCCAACTTAAAACACTTATATTAGAATCAAATTTATTTTAATAATAGTTTTCTTTACGAAACCTTTGTTCAACATTAACACTTATAAATAATTCAATGAAACAAATTTTGTTTATAATAAATATATTTAACATAATTCAGGCAACCAATCATACATTAGAGGAATACATTTTCTAACAATACAATAAACAAGAATACAGAGAACAGACAACAATACTTGAATCTAATCGGCAAAATTTGTTAATTCTTCTACACTTTGTTCATATTGTCCTAGTGGTCTTAAACTTTTGGGATCAAATGGACTACATAAAAATACTTTTGCGTCATAACGTTGTCCCATTACTTCTATTTGATAATTTCCACGTTTCAAATAATCAGCAGTTATTGGTTCACCATTTGGAGGGCACACATACCTAATAAATACATAAAAATAAAATATCATACGATCATTCTGGGACAGCACTCCGCTTTTAAATGAAGTTGAACAAAAATGAAATATATTTAATAAGATGTTTACACAACAATACCCAAAAGAAAGGCTTAAATTGTTATAAAAGTATCACACAGTACACTTTTATTATACAGGTGACTGAAAAACGGGCCACTCAAAATAACTTTTTTAATTACGATTATTTTTTAATTTTCTTGTAAACTAGGCTTAGGGGCAGTGCCGGATTACCCAATAAGCAGACTTGGCGAGATTTCGATTGCCTAAGAGCCTTGACATGGTTTTCCGGCACTGCTTAGGGGCTCACATATCATGGTATTTGCCATGACGGTAGTGCTTCCGGTTTCACCGGAAGTGACATTAATTTTCATTTTTCAAATGGGACACCTATATTATATAATTGGAATCTACGTAAAACTGCGAATTCAAAAATATGCTTGAAGTGAATATTTATTGAAAAAATAAATTACTAAAACGTAAGATAAAATTATGAATATTTAACCTGATAAGCCATGATATCAGGTAGGCCGTGAAAACAGTTGAGGTAATTGTTTACTGTAACAAAGTTATTCCTTGTTAATTTTTTTTTTGCCATTGTTATTATATTATGATCAAATTGTTTTCACAGCATACCTGGCTTATCAAGTTAATTCCCTTTCCATAATTTTCTCTTACGTTTTTGTAACTATTTTTATTTTTATTTTTATAAAAAGTAACTTCAACCTTATTGCTGAATTCGTAGTTTTACGTAGATTCCAAATATTTAAAAATATATAGCATGTGGCATTTGAAATATGAAAATAAATGTCACTTTCGATTAAAACGGAAACGCTACCATCATGCCAAATACCAATATTTGTCAGTCTCTAAGCCTAGTTTACAAATCTATAAAGAAGATTTAAAAAATAATTATAAATAAAAAAGTTATTTTGAGTGGCCCGTTTTTCAGTGTCAGCGTGTATATTATTTCTTACCCTATTCCAATACTGCAATCTAAAGCAAATCCGTAGTCCCCTCTTCTTAAGAATCCAACTGGTTGATCATCCCTCCAAATGAGTTCGTTTCCATATAGCGCAACTTTCTCATGTAATGTGAAGAAGGCCCTTCTCTTTTTCATTCCTTCTTTTCTCACTTTTTCAACATACTCCATTCCTTGATATTCTCCTGATTTTCTACATACCATTCCTAAATTTGCTTCAATTGGATTATCATCTATTCTTAAGTCTTGACCCCACAAATGATATCCTGTATTCAAAATAATATTTCATTATACATAAACTTCAAAGTATATTTCCCGCAAACCTTTTTCCATGCTAAGAGCATATAGAGCTTTAAATCCAGCATTTTTCATTTCAAAACTATTGCCAGTTCTTTTCAATTTATCATAAACCGCTTGACAAGAATCAATTGGAATGTGTAATTCATATCCTAATTCTCCAACAAAGCTTACTCTAATTGCACGACATGTGTGACCACCAATAGAAACTAATTGGGACATCAGATATGGAAATTGTGCATCAGTTATTGGAGTTTCAGTCATTGCTTGTAGAACTTCTCCACTAAAAATATACAATAAAAATAAAATCATATACAAAATGTTTCAATAAGCTTGTTCACTACTGGCAAAAAAAAATATATGAATAGGTACAAGCTTAGTAAAATGAAAAAATTGGCAAAATCAACAAAAAAATGTATTAAGGCTTGCAATATATATATTTTTTAAATGGAACCATACATTTTATTGTCTGCTTACCCAGAAAGTGACCTTTTTCGTTCCTGTTTTGCGTGCGCAAAGTGGTTCATTTCTTAACAGTTCGACAGACCATGCGGCAAAGCAAAAGAACCGTGCGCAAAATGTTTTTACTTTGCCGCACGGCATTTTGCGCACTAGTGCGCAAAGTGTGATTTTGCGCACGGCTCTTTTACTTTGGCGCACGGCCTGTTCGCAGTGTTAAGAAATGAACTACTCGCAAAACAGGCACTCAAAAGGTCACTTTTTGGGCAAGCTGAACACAAAATATTGTATACCACGCGTGCAAAATGACATTGCCGATCTCGCATCATTCACTTCATGCTCCTGCGACAATGTAGCATTTTACACCCTTAGTACACAAATAACTAATTCTTTTATTGGAAAAAATATATTTTTCTATTTAAAAAGATAATTTTTATGAAGATTTTTTTTTTCAAATAAACGAAAAAATAATCCTTCCGATAAAAGAATAAAAAATATATGGTCCCTTTTGTAAAATATATATTTTCTCTCTAATATTATTGGAACCGTTAATACATATTGTAACGTGTGAACACCGCCGCTGCGCTAAACAAGCGTTTAAGTACAGCGATGACGTAATCGCGTTAGCAGCCGGGCGACGCCTGAACCTTTTGAGTTCATTGTTATTATGGGGTCGAATATTCTAGAGCTCTCTGGAAGATAATAGCAGCTATATAAAAGGGACGCAGCTATACCCGAGAGTTAGCTAGTTAGTTACATACCTAGTTACATAGTGAAAGAGTTACATAGTCAGCTGAGTTGAGTGCACGAGCAAAGCAGCATCGCGGTAAGCGTGTGCAGTATAGTGTCGGGTGAAGTACTCGGGAAGTTACTGGTATACTGGGATAGCCGTGGAAGTGAATACTCGGTAGTGCTGATGAGTATTGGGAAGCTAGATTATACGAGGACAGTAACAGCGAGTGGAAGTGGATACTCGGCTTTGGTGTTGAAGAATTGCGGCATGCGGACAGTTGGTGGTACTGGATCGGACAGTTGAATGTGATATAAGTAAATAGTGAAATAAATATAGTGATATAAATATCGCGTAAACAGTCTTCAAGAGCCTGCAACAGATCGGCACTCTAAGCTTGGAACGCGTAGTAAAATAAATGAAGTTGGTTAAATAAAAGTACGAGAGTACAGTAAATAAATACCGTGAAAATAAATAATCGTGTTAATTGTTTAAATAAATAATCTTTTAGTTTTTAAGTAATTAATTACATTCTTAGTCTTAAATTAGCATTTAATATTTGTTTAACCATAGTACTAGTCACTTTTATTATCTTTTAATATTTATTAATCGTTTAATAAACTTTAATTTTATTTAATAATAATTCTCTGATTTTTACATTTCACCCAAATAAATAAAAACGTTCGAATATTTTTGTTTTTTGCTGACATTACCAATTTTCTATTTTGAAATGGCACAATTTTCCTCATTTAAAAGTTGCCAATAGTGAGCGAATTTATTGAAATATCTGCATTTGAAATTTGTTCATTTCATACCTTTTCGGTCCTTGAA
Source organism: Harpalus rubripes (assembly GCA_963082715.1). Lineage (NCBI taxonomy): Eukaryota > Metazoa > Arthropoda > Insecta > Coleoptera > Carabidae > Harpalus > Harpalus rubripes. Next base: position 63,478,937 of record OY720448.1, on the reverse strand, counting down.
TTGAAAGAACACCCATTTTCTTAGTAACAGGAGTTAAAATGGATTTAAATTTTTTCTTTTCTAATGAAGATTTCAAATGTGAATAAGTTTGAAACCCACTGGCTCCTCCTGCTACGATATAAAATCCTTGTCCCTAAAATACATATTTCCTATACACATAATTCTTCAATGTATATTTATTTACATTTTTTGGCAACGTAATATTTTGTTATTAATCCCTTTGAAACATTAGTCCATTTGTCTATTTCTCTGTCTACATTTCTCTGTTCAGACAGTTTTTTGAATACTGCATTCTGCTAATGGAATGTAAGAATACTGCATCAATGTATTCCATTCATTCTTATTAAATGCATAAATATTGAGCGTTTCATTAATATTTTTTTTTATTAACTGGTCAATTTACCTTTAAAATAGGTCCAACCAAAGTTCCTAGTCCTTCATTGAGGGGTATAACAGTTACATCAGCCTCCACACCCCCTTTGGAATTCAAAGCACAAGTATACACAACTTTTTCAGTTTGCACGTTCGTATTTGCCGTGAACAACCAATTTGCAGCTTCTTGGGCATCTTGCCCAGTAAGATAAAATTTAGCAAAATAAGACATATTAAATAAAGCTACTCGATTCCGGCATGCTAGGGCTTCCTCTGCAACCTAGGATATAATTAACATTATGTTTCTTTGTTGACAAGAAATATAAATTTAAAACATTACATTGGCGTGATTTTTTGGAAACCCAAATGTATAATTAGATTCAAGGGCTTTTTCGTATCGAGTGTCTGTGTTTCTAGCATTGCCATAAGCTCCATACCAGTCATAAGGTTGAACCGGAGCGATCCCTTCTTTCAAGAAGTAACTAGGACGCTCCCACCCTTGTTGTTGGTCCATGACAGCACCTTGCGCTACCATTTCCTATAAAGAATATATTATACTCCTCACACATCGTTTTGATAAAAAAGATGTAAGTTAGTTAAACATAATAAGAGCGAGTGCAGTCAAGTACAGTACAACTGTGCAAGTGCCTAAAGCGGCTTCTTGGAGATTTCAAAAAGGAGAGTTTCCAAGATAACGGCTTTTAAAAAAATGTATATTACATATCAATTTTAACCGTACACTAGTATTCAGGAAAGATGACTATTCAAGGTCATTTGTTCGAAGAAAGAATACACATCACTTTATAGCAGTAGCTTAGCAACATTTTGTATTAGAAAGAGAAAGATTATTTGACCTATGTCTATTTAATTTATGTGGTGTGACAGATATACGTAAATAGTGGCATTACTTTCTAACACACTATAAATAATAATGACATATGTCGTAGAATTGCAGATACCTAATTATCTACTACACTGCCCTCTGTGCTAATATTTACCCAGTGGCGTTGACGTTTAAATCAAATTATTATTTCTTGGTTTATAAGCTAAGTCTATGTTTTCGAATTTGCAAAAACATAAGTGAAGAACATGAATCTTTCAGAAAGGCATTATTTAGAAATAAACATAATCTTCAAATGAATTACTCTTAGTTTTTCAATTAAAATGTGTCCATAAATATTTCATGTTGCACGCCTATGTATCCGAAATGCAATGAAGTTATCTGCAAGTAAAATTATATCAGACGGCTCATAAATGACCTTGAATAGTCATCTTTCGTGAATAATAGTTTATATTATGTATGATAATGTTTAATTATAAAGTATTTTACCAAAAAAGTTAAATTAAAAATGATTTAATAATGTTGTGACGGCACGATGCCAGTTTTGCTAACTTTATATTCAAGGGTCTGCGTGCATGGTCTGTTGTTATGTTTGATTATTTGATCTTACGCGCATGGGCTCGTATATACAAACCTAAAACCAAAAATGTCTCTGGGATCTACAAGTTTTAGTAGACCCGAAATATTTTCGCTCCTACGTCTTAGAAAAATTAATTCTTTATTTTGCAAGGGTCCCCTTCGTTTGTGAGCCCGTGGCATCACCGTTTTCTACGTCACTGTTTATATGCTTTTATTTGACATTTGACGATGTATTCACTCTACTTTCTTTAACATTCTATTTGTGACTCACAACAGAACAATAGTTTCTCTCTCTTTAGGGGCCGTTACGCCACAAGCAATTTTTAAGAATTTTATTAACTTTTTTGTCGCATATTAATAATTTGTTAGAAAATAAAAAAAATGGGTCTAATTTTTTAATCAAGATTAACATAAAAAATTAGAGGAAACTCCCATTCTAGAAAAAACAAGAAGTCCAGTCTTGCACTACTAACACTTAAAATTTTGGTTTTATTCGGTTGCACTGTAATTAAAAAATTATACAACTGGAAGTAAATAAAACCGTTTAAATTTTAGCGTCAATGGAGCAAATGGGCATAAATAAAGATAAATCTTGCAGCAATGACTAATTTAAATTAATATTTCATATGAAAAGTATATTTTGCCTTATAATTTTTTTAAAATTATATATTATGCACTGCAACATTCAAAAAGTATGTGTAGAAATCTATTATAAATTAAATTTCCTTATCTAAATATTTACATCATGGAACATGTCCGTTTTTAAATTTCTTCCTGCTAAATGAGCATCATTTGGCCATTCAATACTGTAAGTTCTGGTGTAGTTTTCATGAGACTGTTGCTTGATCCAGTTTCTATCAGTTCGCATTGTCCGTGTAAACCTGCGGATATCATATGCGTAGAGGTGAAGATCAGGACGACCGTTCGTGATCCACAGCGCAAGCTGTTCAGCACAGCCTCCTCCAAGTTGCATTCCTCCAGAGTTGAAACCACAAGCATGGAAAAGACCTATAAAAGAAAATAAATATCAATCTTTTTAGTTAAATTTTATACAACTGAACTTGGTACACACACATTGCCTTTATTTTGCAGTAATTAAGTAATGAGTTGTATCTTTATATGATAATTTGGTCGATTATATGCTGATATCATCCGATTTTTTTTATATCCAGAAAGTGATACTTACCAGGAAGACTTGGATCTTCTCCAACCAAAGGCTTGTGATCAGGAGTAAAACTTTCAGGTCCACATACTGTAGCTTTAATACCAGCTTTACCGAATGGAGGACACAATGTAGATGCTTGATTAATATGCTCTCCAAATACGTCGTAGTTTAAATCATAAAGTCCAAAATGAAAATCTGGATCGACCTAAATAAAAACAATAATAAATTCAAAAACGTTATACGGATTTTTTATAGATGTATTAAACGTAGTTGTTAAAAATAAAAATTTGTACATATTAAACTTTGAAACCAAAAATTTAAGAGAAAAATCTCAAACATGAACTTAAAGCGCGAATTTCTATTTTAATATTAACTATTAGAAAAATAATCTATCTTTTTATTTTAAAGTATTTTTAGATATACAGCTGTATTTCTTCATGAAGAGTGTGCCAAAATAAAACCATATATTGGGGGAGTCATTTTGAGTAAAATATTTTATATGAAGGTTAAAATTTTTATTACACTTGATAAAATTTGACTAAAACTGTTTAGTCAATAGTTAATAAATTATTAATAATTTCATGTACCTCTCTTACATGTTTTAAAATTTCCGGATTCTTTTCGTATCCTCCCATACAAATACTCTCCCCTTGTATTCTAAAATAGATTGAGAAATCATGATCTCGAATATTTGGCAGCCCTTTCACTCCGGGCATGGATTCTGTGACGACGTATGCGTGTTTCATAGGCACAAGTGGTAGCTCCAGGTCAACCGTGCGGACTAACTCGCGAGACCATGCCCCACAGGCGTTCACTACCACCTTGGCGGAAATTGTACCAAATGGAGTCTCTACTCCACTAACCTGGCGCACTCCAGAAGAAGAATCTGTGAGAATTGATGTCGCTGGACAGTTTTCGATTAGCTAAAAATGGAAATTTCAATTTATTCTACATGGAAGATTAGCACAACTCCATTATAATCGCATTCATACATGTTCTTTTTCTCTTTCCACTTCAAAACTTTCTCTCTCTTAGCACACTACCAATTAGAGGTGGGCGCGGGCCGTGATATTGTCGGGTCACGATGGGTCACGACGTGACCCGCGTGATCGTGAATATAATTTAAATTTTGCGTCGTGGTTGGACGTGAGCGTGAGGCACTAAAAAATTATCGTGCGTGATCAGGCGTGATTGAAATATAATAGGGCGTGAGTACAAGTTTTCTTGTATTTTTTATTTAAAAAATTGTCAATTTCCATCTTTTACTTTACATTCTTATTATTATGTCCAAATATGTCATCAACATTATTTTTTTTTTGCATAAAAATAGTGTTATTGTTGTACCCAAAATTGTATACACAGTTTCCATAAACATTCGTTTCCAATGAAACCAATCTGTTAACTAACTTATTACCAATTTGTTAACAAATTTGATAATAATTTGACTGTGTTAAACAGGCTTAAATGTACATAGAAACAATTACGTGACACGAACGTGACCCGCCGGGCGTGATCGGGCGTGAATGCCAAAATAAAATCGTGAGCGTGAGTGATCGTGAATCAAACATAAAAAGTCGTGCGTGATTGGTCGTGATTACATTTTTAGTTCCGTGAGCGTGCGTGATCGTGAACAAAAAGTTACTCACGCGCCCACCTCTACTACCAATCACATCCATCCACTTACACACTGAATTCAACCCTCAACTTCACCAACATAATATACACTTCACAAACTTGTCATTCGTTCTTTCCGCAATGCTTCAAATGCCATCGTACCTACTATAAAATAAATAAAACCAGAAAAATATTTTTAAACTTAATATCAAACAAAAAAAAAAAAACTTGTGACAAATGAATATGAGTTCGACTTTTAATAATTTTAGTAGAGAAACTATTTCATCATACATACATGCAATGTTCTGGAATATTTTTAAAAATGTGTATCAAGCTGTGGACAGCGTACTGAATTCTAAAATCTTTGATGCAGTTTAGTCATGTTTTTCCACATTACTGCAATACTAAACATGTAATATTACTATTAATGTAATAAAAGTAATAAAATATAGCGTATTTTTTGTACAAACAATATTAAATTTATCGTTAGTTAAATCGCCCGCAATACTATGACGTATGCGGCATCTTTGGTTCGCCGTAGTTGTCCGCTACGAGCGCTAGTTTAGAATGAAAACATTAACGTATGTCGTCTATATTTGATATTGATCAAATTCAATGTCAAATCGCAAAAAGCAAATTATTTGATTTTACATATATAAATGTAAAAAGTAGAAAATACTATAAAGACAGAAATTAAATTGTCAAGTGTCAAATGTAAACAAACAGGTGGCTGTGTTTTGCTTCTGTCTTTTTTTATTAAGCACGTTTTGGGCACGTTTTTCGAAACCTAATTCGCATATAGTTGATGTTATGTACGTCGTAAAGGCGGGAAGAAAATATTGCAAAAGTTAACCTTTTTTTCTCTGGTATTTTTTAAAAATTTTACAAAACATAAAAGTAAAAACACTTTAGTTTTAAAAATATTTTAACATATAAAAAAATCAAATTCGAAAACTCAAGTTGAGACTTATAGTGCATCTTTGGAAAGCCTTCGATATTCATCGATTTTTTAAATTTCTCGTAGACTACAATAAAATGATTTTGGTCGATTAAATTACTTCGCGCAAGTAAAAAAATCGTAATGTGCAGTGTAAGATAAGTTAATACTATGACTATCTATACTAAGAATACTTTTACAATCCGTATCTACTTTATGATTTTAAATTAACAACTTCTGCACGTACATACACAATCTTATATCGATTTTTAAATTCCAAATCTTTGCTTAACTCATATGAGTTGTAAGATTTATTTTAGAATAATAAATAGATAAAAAGATTGAATGCGATTTTTTTGAATGATGCAAGAGAAATATCTAATTGATCTAATCCAAAATATTGATTTATTATCGTCATGTTATTTTTATCTACATAACTTCTATATACTGTACATACATAGGAACGTAATCACTTCCTAATGGTTATGTGATACATTTTTTTTTATTTTTGAAGATTTAAGGTTAAGGGTCGTATTTAATCGATGGTAATTTACAAATCGATTAACTCCACAAAACAAAAAGTAGAAAAAGTTGTTATTAGGCATCAATCAACTAGGAGTTTCCAAGTTTTTTTTTTCATTTTTTAATGTTAATCATTACATAAAAATATTAGACCCGTATCTTGTACTCGTATTTTCGCCGAAAAATTGCTAATAATACATAAAATAATAATAAGTGAGGACCGAGATAAAATAGAAGGCGCGTGTGACGTCATCTACACCGAGAACATACGTTTCTAGAGGTGAACATGGCGGAGGCGCGAACAGCCATTAGCCAATAGCATTTGCCAGTGTACATTACGTCACAAACATGGCTGATACTGAATTTTATGCGCTCGATTTAAATGTATTAAAGTTTCATTTTGATATTACGGTAATAAAAATCAGAAAATTAACGATTATATTCATCTTATTATTACTTATACATGATGAACATTGATATCAATAAGTATTTTTTTAAAAGTCGCAGACTTGGGAACCCCTGTTGATTTCGCACCAAAAATTTTAAAAAGTAGAGCTAGTAACAGGCCCGATGGCAAGGAGGGCAGGGGGGCCTGGGCCCAATAATATCAAGGGGCCCCGGAACCGGGCTTATTTTTTCTGAATTATATTATATGACAAAATGTTTTTTTTTTTCATTTCACATCCAAAATGAAAGAGGCCTCATAAAATAGTTCACCCAGGGCCCGTCTGCCTCTCGACGCCTCTGTCTACTTGGTTAGTCGCTTTAACCCTAGCCTGACAGGATAGAAGGCCTGTATATTTTATATAACGAAAATATAATAGTTCAAATATAAAGAGTTCAACATTAATCAAGTGCTTTAGAATTAAAGTAAAAAAAATATAGTTAATCGCTCGTTCATGAAAACATATTTTTGTACGGATGTAGGTACTAAAAAGTATAATTAAAATCTTAGATTATGATGTAATTTCGTATTTACTTTTCCTCCTCTTTTAGTAGAAGCTTTTATTAGAGCATTGCACAACATGGAAGGATCTACAACACCATCAGCAGGACTGTACAGAGATCCATAGAAAGAATTAGGATCCAGCAAAGGAAATAATTTCACTGTTTCTTCTGGTCCAAGAATGTGACTTTCCAGCTCAAACAAATGAGCCAATGTAGAAAATCGTCGGTATTCGTTTAATCGTTCCTGAAATGAGTCATTATATTAAACAAAACATAAGTATGTTACAACAAAAATGCATATCATTAGTACTAGTAATGTGCAAAGTATGTAGTAATTTTATATTAGTCGATTACAAATTTCATAATTTTTTTAACAGATTCAAATAATTCTGCACAAACAAATATTTATTTTCATTCGTAATTTTCATTTCTGTTTGTAAATATTTACAATATTTAAATAAAAATTAAACTGATATCAATTATTTATTTATTCCTAATTTAGATACGCTGTACATTAAATAATAATTTTGAAGCTATTATCTTATAGTTTTGTTGTACATTAAATTCTCTATAATTAATTGTTGTTATTATTAATACTTATAATATTTAATGATGCAAAACTATTGAAGATCATTAAAACAAGCATATTTTATATTTATATTAATTATAAAAATTATTCATATGATAATATGTATGTTATCAATATATACGAAAAAAAATCTGTGCAATTTGTTGGAAGCACATGTAAAAATAAAATTTTGGAAAATATTTCACAAACATAATTTTTAAAATAAATAATTCTTTTTCGTTTAACAATTTTTTTAAAAAAATATTCACATTATTTAATATTTGGTTTAACAATTCAATAAATAGTACAAGTTTTATATTGTGTTATCATTTGAAAATATGTTATTGTAACTTGTAACACACGTGTTATATTTATATAAATATTATGATTACGGAATAAATATATCATTTTTATAATCTAAATAAAAATTAATAATGTTATTATGGTATTTAATGAAATGAATAATAACAATTATATTTAATAATAATTCTAAAATAGCACAAAGTGATCCATATAGAGCTCTTTCCAGTTCCACGAGCATGAGGTAACGCCTAGTAAACAGATAGATCGTCAGCCATTACCATAATCTGCGATTAGAAGAAGAATGGCACACCCAGAAATGGGTAATAAGCCATGACGATATATTTATTTATTTAATAATAATATATTTGTTATATCTATATTAAAATATTCTTTAATTTTTACCTCATTGTGGGCTATAAATATTCCTCCATTATTTATCCATCCTGGATCCATATCAGTCTCTTCGCCCACCTCGTGAATAATTCTAGTTGTATTTGCCAAAATAGTTGTTTCGATGTCATTAGGTCTTTGTCGCCAAATTAAACCAGCAGTATGCCATGTTGTACCACTGGTAATTTTATTTCTTTCCAAAAGAACAGCTTTAACGCCTCTTTTGGAAAGCTGATATAATGTATTACAGCCAACGTTACCACCACCTAACAAAATAATATGTTTATGTATTCAAATGCATGAATTTTTATTTTTAAAAAAATTGTAGAATTTATAATATTTTCGAACGCATAAACATATAATAGAAATATTTCAATAAAATCATTAACTAACATATTATTTGGTACTTAGAATTATTATACATGTAAATACTCATAAATAAGATATACGTACTTGTATTATAAAAAAATAATATTATTATTATTATTAGTCGAAATCTCGGATATCCCGAATATACGAGTATTCTTATATAACTGTCGCTTTAGTATACACGCACTTACACCCAGATGAAGGTATAATATTTATTCCGAAACTTGGTTTTATAAGAATAAATGCTGTATGACTGAGATTTCTAGAATATCTACACAAGCTTTACCCCTAATAATTAATTTCAAATTTAAAAAAAAAACACTTACCTATTATTACAACATCCGCAGAACTAGGTATCACTGGTGCGTTGCTGGAAAATTTTCTAAAATTTCTAAAGAGCCAATGTTTTTTATTAAGAAAAACATTTTTTGGTGCAACTCGGAACATGGTAACGGTGTGTGTTTAGGAGTTTATTTAATAAAACTGTTTGTAGCGTAAGAATATTCGAGGAGTAATATGACATCACAGTGAGCTATAAGTGATTGATCAAAACAAATTTGACCCCTCTGTTATCATTTGACCATAGATACAATTGTTTCATCATCAAGTTTATGTTAGCTATACTAACCGCTAAGAGATTACTTTATGCTGGAACTAGTTCTTTTCGGATTTAAGATATATTTCATATTATTATATTGTAAACAATATAGTAACAAGTCTTTTTCCTTTCTTCATTCATTAATTAAATCTTAATATATGTTTTTTTAATATCACTGTAAAGTAGGTACACACTTATTTTTTAAATTATATAACTAATAATTTGAGTTTATTTTTTTATAAGTACTTATAATGAACTCTTTGTATTATCCTGATATACAGGGTTATTGAAAAAATAGAGACAAATAGTTATTTTCTTTATTATTAATATTACTAATATTAGAATTATAATTCAAATTACAAAGTTGCGCGCGAAGTTAAAATGTGACCTAAGCCGATTTGTAGAAGTTTAAAATTTTACAGGAATGTCATATAAATTATATAGTAATTAGTAACTCGCGAATCGCTTATCGACAAATATCGTATAATACATGACATGAAAGAGAATTTCATGTCGAAAAATTGAAAATTTATAGGAAAGCATTGACAAAAATTATTTAAAAATAAACAGTAAAACCTGTTAAACCAAGTATTAAATATGTAATATTGTATATTTTTTGAATAATTTTAATTTCTTTCATTAATTATTATTTTGGCTAAATATTTTTTAAACTATTTAGATTAAGAGTTAACACTTTGACAGTTCATCCTAGGTAAAAAGTGAAAGAATAATTTTTTGTATAAAAAATGTTGAGCTTTAATTTTATATTGTAAAATTTTTATATGGGCAATGCAATGAGAGCCTTAGCACAAAATATCTCCCGATAGGTTCGCTAGTGGGCTAGTTACTTTAACCTTCAAAAGACTTTGAAACACAAACGAGCGTCAAACATAACCATTAATTAAAATAAAAATAATAAATTTAGACTACGTATTTGTTAAAAACGTATGTTTTATTGCACCTATTGTATATTATTCTATATTTTGTGTTTATATAATGTGCCACAACCATGAAAAGTCGTGATTACACAGAATAATATCTGTGTATTCTTACAAAAGTCTGTACATTGTAATACGTACTTGGGAGAATATCCATCTGCTTCTATCTGCCCTAAGTTTGCGCTAAGGGCCTCATTGTTTTCGACAAATGGCCAAAAACCTAAAAAATCCGCCATTTTTACACAATTGGCTGGAGGATCCCACGATCTGATTTCCGGAAACTTTTAATATGTTATTCAGTGCATTTTTCTGGGTAGAATTCCGTAAAAAAGCTTTTTTTTCAAACTTCGTGGAAATGGCATTTTTTGTGACTAGATTCACAAGGTAGAAGTTTAATTTCTACACCGCTGTAAATTTCTACGCCGGCGGAGTAGAAATAGCTTATTTCTACGCCACCGGAGTAGAAATAGCTAATTTCTACGCCGGCGGCGTAGAAATAAAATAAATAAGTATCCATAGAAACTACATAGAACTAACGAATAAAAAGAAAAGTAGTGCGTTTGAAAAAAAAAATTAATGTGTTATTCGGAATAAAAGTGTCTTTGTGTGCCTTGCATGCAATTGTCCGACTCGCTTCACTCGTCGTGCAAACTTCCATGCTCGCCACACAAAGTATCACTTTTACTCTTAATAACACAATATACTATTGTTGCAATTTCTTTGAGGTAAAATCGTAGATTTCCTGGACTGATATAAAATATACTATATTACGAATAAACTAACTTGATAAATACAAATCTGACGTTACGTTACTGTTACGCTGAATAAATCCAGCATTACATCCGCCATTCAAATTGCCGCAAAGGCAAAATGACAGTCTTACCCCAAAGTTGGATTGGCTACAGTCTAAGGGTCACGTGTGACTCGTGTGAGCCCGTAATATCTGCGCATAGTAAGAACAAATGGTGGGAGCTATATAGTTACGTGCTTCTTTGATGCGATCCATGGCGTTTGTTTTACCAAATTTAGAGGTAAAATGTAAGAAAAATCTTTGACAACTTAAAAAAAATTCTCGAAAGAAGTTACAAAAGCTTTTATTGAAGCTAAAATGTCTACCAATGCAAATTTTCACCGAGAAGACAGGTATTTTAGTGATTGCAATATTTTTGACGTTTCGTTTGACAGCCCAACTGGCAGTTGTTGGCGTCATTTTACTTACTGATTACAGCGATAGAAAGATAAAACTGTTAAATTAAAAAGGTTTATTGAACTGTCTAAAATTCAAAATAGAATAAAATTAAAGTAAATACAATTAATATTTTCTTAATTTTTTGACAGTTCAAATATTCAAATTAATCAAAAACAAATGAGACATCAATAAATGCCATAATATTTCTTCAAACAAAGAAGGCACAAAGGTCATGGTAAACTGATAATACATTCAAATACAAATAATAATTTTAAATAATTAATAATTGGTTTATTTGTTTATGAAAATGCAAATATTTGGCATCATTGTAAAGCTAAGTTTAAATACTTTCCGAAAATATAAAAATATATATACCATTCCATTAAAAAATCAACAATGTTTTCGCTTTCGGAAGTATACTGTATTTCAGATAAGAATAGACTTAGGAGTACGATAGGGCTTACGATTCCAGATTTTTGATTGGTCTAAACGCAAACCAAGTTTACAATAGCAATATGTAAAGCAGGTATTATTTATTCCATTTTGATTTTATAATCTATTTAATAACTTTAAGTAACTGTTTATTTACTAAATAATTAAAAATTATCAAATTTTGACGTTTCGAGCTGTCAAGTATACACGAAACAAAACTAATTCATAAGTTTAATGTGTGTAAAACAGGCTGGCACAACAGCGCCACCAAGTCTATTCTTATCTGAAATACAGTATAGGTTTTATTGTGTAAAAAGTGCCATTTAACTTCGCGCGCATCTTTGTAATATAAACTATAGGTCTAAAATGAATAATAAAGAAAATAGCTATTTATCCCTATTATTTCAATCACCTGTATACGACCATGCGTACGTTTTATGCCATATCCTACAAATCTCAATTAGCATGAAACTAAAATCAGGCATTGGCATTAATATAATAATAGGGTATTCTCTGAGAACTACCAATATTAAAAATTTATTAAAAATATTAGTGGTGATAGGTAAACAACAGGGAAAAAACAAAAAATCATATTATAAATTAATTGTTACAAAAGATATAAAGCATTTCAATTTTGCTGATGTACTAGATGACCTTCCAATGGGAGACCAGTCCAAATCCCTACTCCCTGTTCGAATGTGATAAGACGCCGCATGAACCACTGATAGTACAGCGCTGGTACTGTGCAACTAGTACGTCGCACAACAAAATCAAATTTTAAAAATTAATATCTCGCTTATTAAAAAGAATTTTTAACTCGGGTTTTCGCAGGTACACTTAGATATAACTGTTCTTTAGGAAAAATAAATAAAAAAAATATGAGAGAATACCCTATTATCCTTTGCCAGATTTCTATCCAAACACTACTTTTTTTAAAAAAAATTGATTATGTATTATTTTGCCCAAATTATTTTACATTATAGCGATGACCAACCCTAGTTTCATCCGAGAGGAATTATAATTTACCTCCAAAATATGCTCTTTTTTCGTACTATTATAATAATAGCGCTATTATGAAATACGCTTTTATATTATATTCTTATGGGGTTTAACGCAACGATGTTAATAAATAAAATATGTTTATAACTATTATTAATTACCTTATCTTTATGGTGGGTATTTTTTTTAATTAACTAAATATGTAAAATGTTAGTGCTAGTGAATATGCAGATATGGAGTTTATTTAATGGATATTGTAACGGTAATTATTATCGCACGTCGGGAGAATATCAACGTAGATATCCATGAATGATTTTATACGAATTTCATTGTTTCTAATTGTTTAATTTGTTTCGAATACTTGATTTTTTCTATAAATTAAAATATCTCAAAAACTACTGCATTTATCAAGTTTCAGCAAGAGTACCTTTTGTGTGTATTTTTGAATTGTACGTAATATTTTATAAGTAAAAATAAAAACGACTTCCCCATGTGAGACGTCTCTGGTTTAGATACAGAAACAAAACAAGGTATAAATATGCATCTAAATAAGTTTTAAAATTTTAGTGCAACCATTACCAGTTATTAATAAAACGTGTCTGATAAGGTGTACTATTAAAGAGCTGTAACTTTGTAACAAAAAGTTTCCGGACATACCTTCATATAACATTTTTTACTCAAAATGACTCCTCCAATATACTGTTTGATTTTGGCACACTTTTTATGAATCACTGTACAATTGGAGTGCCCTAACAGAAAAAAGTGATTTTGTTCTTTTAATTAATCATAAATATCAACGCAAAGAAAATATTTACGTATTTTTTCCATGGCATTCTAATTCTATGTAAAAAATAATACGTATTCATTATTTACATTCGTGGCACTCTTATTATACCCAACGACCAATATACCCATATTTTAATTAGATTAATATAATACTTTATATGCATTTTGCTCAAAAATATCATTATGTAAAATATAAAAATATAATATCAATGAATTCAGAATAAAATTCTCTACCGAATAAGCAAATAAAAAAATATATAGTTCCATTTATTATAGTTAAGTTGGTCGCCATAGTTTGAAATATAATAATTTTATGCTCATTAAAATAGTCTTGTGAAATAAAAAATTGTTTGCTAATTTAACTGATCTTGTAGCTCGTATGACAAAATAAAATGAACACTTTGTATATTAAATTCGTGACATAATTTTGTTGCAAATAAAAAGTGTGATACGATCAGTACTAATTTTTAATGAAATTATAAACAATTATTTTATCAAACAATATTTTAAAATTGGATTTTAAGGATCTTACTACTTATTTAAAATGATAAATACCTCGCCTCCCTTTTCTATTTATAAATGGGAAGGTAAAAAATAATAATAAAAAATTTGAATTTGTATCACATAAGAAACTGCTTTTAAAGTTAGCCACTCAGCGCTGAGGTAACAAATATTAAGAAGAATTTTCCCTCCTTTTTGCAATTCGTCGCAGTAGTCATGGAAATAGTGCTACTGTCATATTAACGGGTTTTTAGAAACATTTTGTTGTTTGAGTTTGATTAACATTTGTCTTATTCAAAATTGTTGGACGGTTATATTTTATTTTAGTTTACTGTAAGTAAATTCTTTTTTAAATATTTAAACAATGGCTGACAGTCAAGAAACATCGTTTGATGCAAATTCTACCGAAAATAATGAAGACATGGAAATTGTAACAATGGTGGATGTTTTAAAAGAAGAGCAAGAACTTGAAGCAGATGCCTGTGCAGTATTAGGAGGATCTGATGAAAAAAATTGCACTTATTCCAAGGTAAACTGCTCGCTATACAAAATTTTGTAATTGAGCTTCAAACAATGATTTAAAATTATTAATTATCACAGGGTTATCTGAAACGGCAAGCTCTCTATGCTTGTGTAACTTGCATCCCAGAATCAAAGTGTGATCCTACAAAAAGAGCAGGAATATGTTTAGCTTGCAGCTACTCATGTCATGAAGGTCACGACTTGATTGAGTTATACACAAGAAGAAATTTTCGTTGCGATTGTGGCAACAGTAAGTTCCCTGGAAAACAGTGTAATTTAGACAATGATAAGGCTGAAATAAATGAAGAAAATACCTACAGTCACAACTTCTCCGGGCTCTATTGTACTTGTGAACGACCTTATCCAGATCCTGAGGATAAAGTTGTTGACGAGATGATTCAGTGCATAATTTGCGAAGACTGGTATCATTGCAGACATTTAGGAAGCCCAGTGCCTCCTTTGAATTCTTATTCCGAAATGATTTGCTCAGGTTGCATTGCTAAACATGAATTTTTATTAAATTACTCCGGTTATACTGTAACTACCGTTAAAGAAGAGGAAAATAAAGAAAATGATACTGCTCCGGAAGTTAAAGCAGAAATTGATGTTAATGTAACCAAAGAAGAAACTGAGAATTTAAATGTAACAGCAGAAGCCGAAGCTAAAGAACAAGAGTGTAAGATGCCGAAAATAAAATGTGATGAGATAATAGCCAAATTTTGGGTAGAAAATTGGCGGCAGCACCTTTGTGTTTGTAAAGATTGTTTAGAATTATATGAAATAGAAAAAGTGAAATATTTGATCGATACACAGGATACAGTTCATCACTATGAAGAAAAGGGGAAGGCTAAAGCATTGGAAAATACTACCGAATCACAAAATGAAAAATTAATGCAAGCTTTATCATCTTTTGATAGAGTGAAACAAGTTGAAGCGATCACAGAGTACAATAGCATGAAGGATCAGTTGAAAGAATATTTACAAAAATTTGCCGAAAATAAAAAAATTGTCCGAGAGGAAGACATTAGAGAATTCTTCTCTTCCATGGAATCAAGAAAGAAGCAGAGAGTTGAAGTTCCATATTTTTGTCGTTAAACACTTTCCGATTCCTCTACTAAATTATCATAGATATATGCTTCTTATATCTCTTGATTTTATTTTTCATAGTCTAACACAAACAAATGTAAAAACTACATTTAACAACTTAACTAGACATTTTTATGTCGTAAAGTTTTTTATATCTAGAAACGAATTTCGATATTTATCTTTAATAGAATTACATTTTCTTCAGTTTCTAGATATTGTAATACTATAGTTGCATTTTGTGACTATTATGTGGAATAAAGGTGTATTTGATTTTTAAATATTTTATTTTTTATGCATCTATTACAGGTAACATAAAAGGTATATCTGTATTCAATTTCCCGTTTCCCATATAAACATTACCATATTTTGGAGTTTCAAAATAATGATAGAATAACATTCCTGGATAATAAAGTGATTTTACCAATATTATTCTACCCTCATGCATTTGTATTGTCCAACAACAATTTGGTATGTCCAAATCTGCAGTATCCAAAAAATCTAAAGCGTAGTTATAATCTCTTCTGTTTAGTAAATTTGTATTCCACTTTTCTCGAGCAACACGAAAGTGTAAATATGATTTTTGTTCTCGGCTTTCTAGAGGCGTTAAACCTTCAAATGCTAGATTTTCAACTACTACAGCGTCTGGTCTTTTAAAAAGTCCTCCTCTCGGAATCACTCTTGCTTCTTCATTAATAAAGTAAATTGTCGCCGAAAGCCTGTCTTCTTCTTTCAAAGGACGAGCTGTATTGTAGTCTCCAAACATTTTATTCACTAAAATATCATCCTTTTCGCAGAGTACATCTACTACTAATGCTGGATCTCCTTGAAAATTTGTTGTTGATAATTTTGTTAAAAGTTTTGCTCTTTCACTTGCTGGTGGTAATAAACCCCAGTCGGTACAATTAAGACTGTAGTAATAAACTTGATCTAATAATACATCTTTCACATACCCATAAGCGATATAATAATCACGAACTGTGCCATGAATTTTACCCCAAAAGAATATATTTCTGAAATGGTTTTCATTTTGAAGAATTAATAAAGAATTATGAAGAACAATTGCTTCTTCCAAAGTAAGAATTAAACCATTATTTCCTATAAAATCGACAGTATTTAAAATTGTATTCAAATTCATTTTGTAATAATATGATCAATCAAATTTATTGATGCACATTTATTTGTTAAAGCTTGCTATGATACGATATATGAACCATAGAATTTTATTTTGAAACAGCGCGGTAATATAATACCAACATAAAATTCGTGATTTGACAAGAAGTTAGTAAAATTTTAATACGTTTATGATCGCTGGCGCTAGTGTTGTTTTGCCATCCAGCAGCCAGCTAGTTATTGCTGAAAGTCGTTTGCTAAAGCAGCGCAGGTGAATGTTGTTGAAAAATAAGTGAATACTCGTGATAACTTCTTTTCTTTACATCAAGATTCTCATATTTGACTATCGCATGTTTTAATAAATTGAAAATGGATATGTGAAAAACGTGTAGGTGAGTTTTCTGCATTGACATTTGTATATCCTCTTGCTTTGGGCTGTATAAATATACACATATATTCGTTAAATTCTTTTGTCATGTCATAACTCGATAAAAGGTTATTGCGTACTATTTGTCATTGTAATGTAATGGGCGAATATTACTTATTTCAATTCTATTATCTTACAAAGTATGTTTCATTCTTTATAGAAACATGTAGAATGAATATAAAGACAAAGTAGATAACACTACTTAAGTACTTTCATATAAATAACAATTACTGTGGAGAATGTAAAGTTGCACTCGTTGCACTAAAGAAAAATATAAAATAATATTCCACGGTTCGACCTATACCTTCACTATATCATTGTAGCTTTTATACAATTTTTTTTGTAGGTAGTTTTAGTTATTTTAGTGTAATATACAGTGGCATTGATTACTAATTGTTTACAGTTTACAAAGAATAATGTTAGTCCTATCGAATATTTACATTTTAAAACTTTCTACAAGCGCAAGCATATTTTCTTTACGATGACAAAGTTTATTTCAATGAATTTCATCATATTTATGTAGAAATATAGGAAATTGCTAAAGTACAAAACCTTGAGATATAACAATCAATTTTTATGTTTAATCTATAATATTTATATATAAAGTGAAATCTATATAAATGAATTAAGTTAATGTTTTATAACCTTAAAGTTAAAATTATGAATTTATATGATATACGAATATCGAATTTTCTGTTTTTAGATATTTTTTGGCGATCCCTTGCCTTGCAAAGGGCCCAGCGACCTTAAAGGTGAGTTTATTAAACTGTTGACCTTTGTAGTTTGTAAAAGGGATATTTAAGTATTATGATGGTCACTGGTTCGATTTTACGCATGCTTATTATTATTTTATCATGTTTCCTCGCTGCGGTAGTGAAAATTCATATTAGAACCCAAGATTAAAAACTAGCATTTTTTCTGTTAATATTTTAGTTACATGATGCACTAATTTTTGTATACGTACGTATGTAAAAATTGGATTAGTGCCATCTTTGTTTAACAACTGTTGATAGTAAATAAATTTTACGTAATGAGAAAACCTAGAAAATAAAAGTATTCAATGTTGTGATATAAATATAACATGAAAGCATGTAAGAAATATATTATTCAGAATTATAGTTTTCTCTTTTACTTTATTAGAAATATATCTGTCCAATCACATTTTTTAATATATTAAGAAAAAGTTATGAAGACGTAATAAAATTAAATATTTCAAGTTCGATTCTAGTTTTGGTCATTCTATACTCCATTAATAAACTCTGAAATTTCCCTATGTTGCATTTCCCACGTATGCCCTTGAAATATCGACTGATTCACGCTTCCAAAGAGTAAATTTTTTATTTACCAAACTGCTTTGAATGAACAGAGCTAATACGAGCATAATTTAAATAGTAATAAAAACATTTACATATAAAATGAAACCTTTTATCTTGCATTTAAGCACCATTTGAGTTATCGATTCTTGTTTCAAAATTTGTTTAGTCCAATTTAATTATCTGTTATTTATACACTAGTATTTCAAACAAGCAATCAAGATATCGTGACAGAATTGAAACTTTTGTAAGCGACCGTAAACACGAAATTTTTGTTTTTGTTAATGTCAAAAGAAACTTTGACAATGTTGTATTTTTATTATTATTATTTTAATATTGTGGAATTTAAGTGTAAGAGATAAATAACTGGTCTTCTACTATCAGGTAAACTTTTAATCACTTTTTTTACAATGTCACATACAATACTTATGTGACAGTTCACGTGACAGTTCTATGCATCATAGACGATTTTCTTTCAAGCATGCAATATTTATCAAAAGATGAATAGACTTGTGCACGTATGTAATATTAATATATGCCTAGGCAATTTTCCAATTAATGTGTATATTGATTCTATTGATTTTAGGATCAAATATCATGTTCAGCGTATGTAATTCGGGTAATAATACATATTGGAATACATTTAAAATGAACTTGAAATTGTTTAGGCATACAGGAAAGTTTAATCTAATTTGTATAGAAAATTTGATTTAAATATTAATATTTATGACAATTTGGCAAAATGCGCGAAAGTAGAAATTTTGATGAATTTCTAAGAAAGTTAAAACTTTATATTCTAATTTTATTGTTAATTTTTTTTTATACATTTCAGGCCACAAGTTTCAGGGCTATATAAAATCTCTTGTATTTAAATATAAAATACTAATATTTTATTACAGTTTGTTTGGAAAAGTACATAAACATTCGTAAAGATATCAGTATTTGCCCGTCTACTTTAAATTTATTTTGTTGATACGATGGCCCATGGGAAATATTGAATAAATCTTTTTAGACTACATAGTTTTTATTATAGTTAGATAATCTTACTATGTTATTATTAGGAGACACACAAATAAAAGAGATTTATTGATAGAACAGGGTAAAGCATATATCTACTTAGAGTATTCATATTCATGCATTTACTGAAGAGTATTTATAAAAATATTTATGAATATGGGAAAATTTTGACCACAATGTATATGGATATACAGGTTCATGAGTACAAAAGTTGCCCAATTAGGATACCATTTTAATGATGTATCGGTATTTGGGAAAATGAATAGGTCACTAGATATAGGCCAACATGTAAAAATTTTGAAGTATTTTTATTTTTGCAAATAACTTTCAAGTGTGGCATAGTATAGTGCATACCTTCTACTGGAACTTAGATTGCATCTTTGTACAGCACTTTTTTCTGGTCTTTTGAATGGCCATCTCGTATTTTTTTATCACTGTTGGATTTATATCAGTTTTTAATTTTTATTTGGACGGCATAGTGGAAAACTGAACCATTCGGGAGGTATCTTTTTAAAGTTTTCTATGTGTAACCGAGTGTGTAACAGGCAAGTTCATTTGTTTCAAACAGCAAAAATTTTACAATTATTAAAATTGTGGGTAAAAAATAATGATTGTGCAAATAAAACAAATGAAATTACAAAGAAAGATATTAATTTCCATCGCGAATAATTACTTAATTTATCTCTCTAAATTTTATAGTCTTCTGCATTAATTAATTTTTTATGGACGTCATGGTAGGCAATGCAAATAACAGATCGTTGGAAAGCCTTACCAATGACGTAACTTTTCACAATAGCATACATATAAAAATTATAACTTTGATCTCATAACTAGAAATCTAACGATGATAAAAAATGGGGCACCACCATTTGTAAGAGTACAAAAAATGCCCTGACTAAAGAGGTGCAAACCAATATCCAGTTTGCATTCATTAAAAACTGCAAAATTTGCTTTTCGCCTATATCTAGTGACCTATCGATTTTGTTTAATGGTACATTAAAATGCTCTTCTAATGGAGTAATTTTTGTTTAAGTAACCGACTTTGTTCATAGTTTTCGAGATCTCCATGCAAGGCGCGTTTTTGGGGATATCTTGTATTATAATATAAGTAAATTAAAAATTTAAAACTCATTTAATTAATTATTTCGCACTCCCGAGACTAGAGAGCGGATTCTAATCACTCATTTCAGGGACTAAAGTTCAAATTCAGTCCCAGAGGGATTAAATATGAAAAAAATCCCTGGGGGACTAAAGTAAAAATAAACAAGATGTTTCCATAACATCAAATAGTTACTATGATTTATTTATTCGTATCTGCATTACATTTTGAGCAGGCGTTGAGTTTGAACAAAATTTTTTACATTTGTATTGTCAAATTGTAAGATTAATTTCTTTTAAACTAATATGGTTCCATTTGAAACGGGAGTGCGAAAAATAGCGTATATACCACAGGACTAAAGTGCATTCAATCCCTCAGGTGATTATTTAAACTTCACAGACAGGATTGAATATGCACTTTAGTCCCTGAGTATATAATATACCTACTATTTATACAGTTAAATATAAAAACCGATGATATTATTTCTTTATTCCTTTTTCAAAAATAATTTCATTTTTTTGTTTTGATATTTTTCTTTGTTCATACGTTTACAGTACTCTATCAATGGATTTCTTAATTATTTCTAATATTTTAATATGCAATGCTGTATGTTAAATATATATAAATGGAATACGAGTTGATTCATATAATAAAAATAGTCATTACTTCAATCATTTTATCTATATAAATTTAGTTTTCGTAGTTTAGAAAGAAATTTTATATTGTCTGGGAACTTATAGGCCGTTGTATCTTTTGAATGTCAGTAATTTTCTATATCCTGTTATAAAAAATATTTAAATTATTTTGCATAACGGCACCGGAATTCCAAGATTAAGATCCGTCAGTTATTCTTTGTTTGAATCGAGCGACCTGTATCGTTGTCGTTGGTATCTTAAATTTTGGCAAAGCTGAGGTCATTTGACTAGTAAAAATAGACGGTAATGGGCCTATATCCACAAAGCCATGATGTACGTACATCTGGCGGCTGGCTCGCTACACACGTGAAAAGTGCACGTGCCGGTACATCACTCTTGGGTCTAGAATTCAATCACTTGCAACTCATGGGTAGTGGGATATTTTTATTCGGTCAAATGTGTCCACGAACGCCAATTATATCTCCTTCGAAAGAGTTTTAAATACAGGGAGATTGAAAAATAGAGACAAATGGGTATTTTCTATAATATTTACTGCGGGCCAGTTTGAAAACCTGGTAAACTGTTACTTTTTGTTTAAAAGCGTGCTTTTTAACCGATATTTTTATTTATTAAAAAACTAGTAACCAACCAAAATGAATTAAATCCGGTTCCAAACGCAACGGGAAATTGTACTTTTTAATGATTCTAGTAACCTTTTAATTATTCTTTTAATTTAACCCGGTTAACTATAGAGTAAACTGATTTTTGTACCAAAACCGTTTTAAAAATTACGTTCTCGATTTCGGTTAACCACTATTAACAGATTTTTTTTCATGCTTTTGTTTAATTACGAAGTTCGATGTGGGAGCAAACTGAAATGTCATTTTTTGGGGTTAAAAATTCTATTTCCGATTTCGCCAGAAGAGATATCATCGTTGGTTTTTTAAATGGAATAATATACTTATTTTGATATTTTCTTAAAACAATTTAAACAAGCTTTATAGTGATGCCAACTACCTGCATGCGTTTTCAGCAGATATTAACCTACTATCCATTTCAGAATTATAGTTAGTTGAGTTTGAAACACAATTACTGTTTAATGTCAATATGTATGAATGGAAAAATTTAAAATTTTAATTATGCTGTAACCAAAGACGTTGTGAATATTTTCAACGTTAATTTTTTTCGATTTATTTATATTTTGTTTATAACAATTAAAAAAGTATAATTGTTAGATCTCAGCTTCTCACCGACATTAATCATAATTGTAATAAGATTGTATATCTTCAAATAGTATAAATAATTATTATTATTATTATTATTATTATTTTAAACAATAATCGATCAGTCTAAAACAGGGTTGGCAAAAACCATGATTTATTTTTAAAAAATCAAAAGTCATTGATTTTTTATAAATAATAGAAATCATGATTTTTTGATATTTTTATTTTTAAAGACATGTTGGTGTTATTGCACTTTTTAATTTTTTTAAAAGCAATATAAATATTTTATTTCATAAACGAAAACGAAATCTGCAATAAAACCTCAAAGAATGCATTTTAATTTTTGCTTATACGTATAGTATATACCGCGTTCACGCGCGCTTGTTTAAACTTTAACCATGTCTACCTAAATAAAAAAAGTCAAAATATGTATATGCATGACACTCTAAAAAGGTTAAAACGGATATTTTATTTTACGTTTATCTCATTACAGTAACCTATTATATCAATAAATTTAGGCTTAGTTGACACTCGTTATTTATGTATACAGGATGTCCCATAACTTCAGGTACATATTAGAAGGGCATATAGTTCTTAATGTCCTGATTACGGAACAAAAAGAATTTTTAAAAATTCAAAAATTAGTTTTTGAGGTTTTTGAAGAAAACAGTTTTGGGACACTGGTTGAATAGGTAGTTTTAATATTAAATATTACGTTGTATTATATCTAATTAATAAGAAATGTTTGCATAATACAATCATTTCATTAGGTTTCTAGTAGCCGGCCACATAAATTGTGTTTCTTATAACAGTTTTGATATTGCTCTTCTGATTATTGTTACAAATATGAATGGTTACAGTAACAGTGTGTTAGTGGATATGTTGCTAATGTATGGCGAAGCAGGGCAAAACTGTAGATTAGCTCAGCGTTTTTGTAAAAATAAAGTAAATAATTTGATTTTTTTTTTCATTACATACACATCTCCCAAACTTAATTGGTGTGAAGCTTTACGTAATTGCATAAATTAATTTCATTGTTAAATTATTTCATGTAATAGTTATAACTAATTTCACTATTCCAAATATTGTAGTATCCAGGGGTACAAAAAATGTTCTTCTTAAGTGAACTACCCTTAATTATAGGAATTTTGAAAAAATTCGTTTTGTTCCGTAATCAGGACATTAAGAACTATATGCCCTTCTAATATGTACCTGAAGTTATGGGACACCCTGTATATTTTTATATTATATTACCATAATATAATTTTCTTTTTGTTAACTCTGTAGGTATAATAATATGAAATTAGTTTTCTGACAAAAAATGTATTATTTTATTGATTTAAATCAATTTTTTTTTTAATTCAGTTGGTTTAAATCAGGCCAACACTGGTCTAAAATGCAATAAAGAGTAAAATTAAATTAAATTTAAATACAAATAATAATTTCCTAATTCTTTTACATTCAAATGATACATCAGGTAATATTTCTTCAGAAAGTACAAAAATATCCTGGCAAATAATGCATTGAAGTTTCATCATTTTTAATAATTAATAACAAGGTTAACTTTTGATGAAATTGTAAGTACTTGAC
Organism: Harpalus rubripes; assembly: GCA_963082715.1. Lineage (NCBI taxonomy): Eukaryota > Metazoa > Arthropoda > Insecta > Coleoptera > Carabidae > Harpalus > Harpalus rubripes. Next base: position 63,454,864 of record OY720448.1, on the reverse strand, counting down.
GTCACTGTAAAGCTATTTTAAAATACTTTCATATAAAAATATGTACATTATTCTATTTAAAAAATCAACGATTATATCGCTTTCGAAATCGAAAGTAAAATTCTGGACCTACTTACTCCAAAAAGTGACATTTAACTTCGTCCCTAACTGTATAACTTAAAACTTAAACTATAGATCTAAAAATTAATAATAAAGAAAATAGTCATTTGTCCCTATTTTTTAAATCAGCCTGTATGTATGATTCTGTTTACATTAACGTGCTTTTTTATTTTTTTACATCAAGTTTTATAAAGAACCATCCTAGCAAATTTAATGATATATACAAATGAAAAAGCAATATTTTATTACAAACTAAGGTCGTAAAAATCGAATTGAATTGGTTAATTTACTTATAAATTTAAATATACAGGTGATCCAAGACCAGTGTAAGGCAATTTAATAGCTTATTTTTCAGGTCATTTTGAGTAAAAAATGTCATATAAATAAGAATTTATGAACTCAGAGTTTTATAATTAACAATTAATTTTCAAGTACCTTAACTTTGAAAAACAAAACATGTATATGTATATTCATATTGGCTCGTAGTATGATCACGGTTTTAACTAAAACACTGTTTTAAGAAATGTCAAATTCAAATTTCAATATTTAATTTCGCCCTTACGTTTAAAGAACGATTTTTTAAAAAATATTAGTTTGAATACAAACTATGTTCTGCTTTAAAATCATATTTTGAGAAATTTAATATAATTTATTATTGATATTAAATAATGAAATTTGACATTTCTTAAAACAGCGTTTTAGTTAAAACCGTGATCATACTACGAGCCATTATTTATAACTGAACAAATATAGGAATACATAACACAATATGGGCAACAAAACACAGAAAAACAAAATATGTATGTTCAAAATTATACAAATTTTACAATGCTCAAAATGTGCGCCATGAACTTGAATATAAAATCAATAAATAAAAACTAATATGCATATGCATGTTTAATAATACTAAAACCATTCATTGTGAAATAATGATATTTATAATCAAGGTACAACAAGATCAATTTAAGAAACATAAGGTATAAACGTTTTGTTTTTCAAATGTATCTTTAACAAAATTTGAAAATCAACAACTCTTATTTATAAAACTCTGACTTCTTGAATTGTGGCATTTTTTACTCAAATTAGGAATGTTCGTTTTTGCTTTGAGTCTATGCTTTACTTTCGTGTCCATATACTTTGTATTGACATGGCAGTAAACTGTACAAGCAAAGTAGTGAAACGAACAAACCCAATGTTGAAAAAGTAGCTAAATTTTATTACATTTACTCCTGAATCACTCCGTATAAATAAATATTTATCATCACTGCGTATTTACCCATTGCTGGGTGAGCCAATTTGCTTTTATTCTCACATTTCGGCAATAACGATAGAGTTACAATCGCTTAGTACGAAAACGATTACAATGCTTTGCCTGATGAAACGAACAATTTAAATAATACATTTTGAACTATGAACAATTTTGTAGATTTATTTCTTGCTTAGCGTGCAAGACTTAGATTATTTGATATATTTTAAACAATATTTTAACTAAACCACATAAAGTTCATATCGCCGATTACCTTGTCTGGGAAAAATATTTTCAGAACTTATCGTCTGATATTTATTTTATCTCTAAGTCTAAACCTAAACAACAGGAAAATTTACATTTTCCCGGTGTAATTTTTTAATAAAACTAGTTCTAAAAATTCCATTTTCTGTATTAGTTTTAGTTTCTAGGAAATACATAAATAATGTGCTTTGCTAGCAGGTTGCCAGTGTAACGAGTTAATAAAACTCACAGCTTATTCATTATTGTTGTAATTATGTGTCTGGACTTGGAGACTATAAGTACCTAGCTCGTTAGCATTAATAGTGCAGTCATAGGGTACAAAAGGTCGAGTATTTTTCTAATTTTTGGATGTTTTATATCTCCAAGTTTTCGATCTTGGCGCACTTCGTGTTATGCCACGATATAGGAAAAATTACGCGATTAATAGTTGTTTTTCTTTTTTTTCAAAATATGTTCTCACCTAGGTATTAGAGCAAAAACAGTTATCATCAGTTTTGAAGAGGACAATATTTTCTATAACTTTTGCCTAAAATATTTATTATATATACTTATACTAATACTAAAGTACCGCCATGGAGGCCATCTTGGCCTTAAAAAGCAACAATAACTATTTTTTCCCCAGTAGAGGCGCTTTTATTTGTATCTGTGTTATTGCAGGATTCTGTAATGTTGGCAATGTCAAATTATTGGTTATCTACAAAATGTTTTGTAATAATGGAAAATATTAATTTCAACAACACTATTCAAATTAAAAGTTCTTTCGGGTTTGTGCTAACCCACTAAGTGGGAAATGCGTGATTTTATGTATGTATGTATGTATGTATGTATGTATGTATGTATGTATGTATGTATGTATGTATGTATGTATGTATGTATGTATGTATGTATGTATGTATGTATGTATGTATGTATGTATGTACTTAACAATGCATTGCATATTTCGATTAAATATCGGCCCTTCCAATATTTGTAAACCACTGATGACGTCACTCTTCAACACTTGGTATGCAAAAAAATGTATTCTATTTTTCTTATGATGACAATTAATTTCACAGCAACAAGGCATTACCTGTGGTAAATTCTCAGTTTATTTTATTTTCTTTAACACACCAAAATTAAAACTGGTGAATACCAATGTAACTTTGACACCTGCAACAGCAGCGCCTCTAGCGACATAAAAATCGTTATTGTTGCTTTTTAAGGCCAAGATGGCCGCAATGGCGGTACTTTAGTATATCTACTGGCTTTGATAGATAGCGAGCTGCAGCGCTTCAGTCCAGTCATTAGACATTGACAAAAGATGGCTTAATTTAATTTTTGCAAATAACTTCCATGTATGGAACAATACTGAATTTTAATCTCCATCAGTTTTTCAAGGTACTTTGTAAGGGCAATGCTCAAAATTTATTTATAGGCGTTAAATTTTGAAGTATGATTTGAACTTTGAATAAAATAGTATTAACACTGAAAAGCAGATTTTTTAAGGTTTTCTTTGATGTGTATCTTGTATATGTTCTTTTGTTCTAACTGTTAATTACATCATTGATTAAATTAATGATGCAAAAGTAATTAATGTTATATTTTAGCTATTTACTGTCCTGTTTTACCAACAAGGCTTAATTTGTAAGCTAGGTTTAAACAAAAAAATGCAAATCGAAATTTGCAGCATATAATTCATTTGTCTTTTAATTTCGATGCAATATTGTCAATTTAAGTTCATTAAAATATTGAAGTTACGTTGGTGCAACCGGCAATAAAACAAAAGAACATAAATGAGTTTTACCTACATACAAAAAGTCAGAATTATTTCGTATGTGGAAGTTATTTGCAAATATAAAATTCAACTAAATCTACAAGTGATTTTAAACGCTGTAGCTCACTATTTATTGGTTACAGGAAAAATTGTGTTTTATAAACCAAAGTTGTAGGGAATTTGTTATTTACAAAATAAGTAATAACTACCTACCTATTTTTCGCCGCTTGAGGAAATATTTGGATAAAACCTATTTTTCGTGTCTTCGACAAAAATACCTAAACTTTTGTTTGCTGTATAAACATGGTATAAACCTATCCTGCTATTGTACTCGTATAAAATACGTCTCTGTTATTTTGTGTTTTTCTACCTGCGTAAATTAGGGATAATCCTATGCTAATGACATGATATAAACTCTACGTAGTTTATTATTGTAAAGCTTGTTTCTAATATTCATAATTCTGGTTTTTCTAATCACTTATAATGAAGTAATAACGTTCCTTTCTGCACTTTTAAACGAATTCAAAGGCTCAACTTCATAGTGCACTGGCTTCTGCTGCCTTACACAGCAGGCGATTTTAGCGATTGAGGGATAAAACCGTATTGAAATTTTCTAATATTATATTTTGCGCAGGTGTTACACATTTTTAAATTCGTGTAGCCTGCACTTTACATTTTTACTTAAAATATATTAACTTTTTTAAGTACTGTTCACGGGTCTCGCGGCCGCGTGCCTGAGTGTTTGGTCGCGATGAGGAACAGGGGAACCGGGTTCGATCCCGACCGACGCCAAATATTTCGAATTTTAAAATGGCACAAAATTGACTCCTGTGGTGCACTCTCCACGCCAGCAATGAGTGCCCGTGAGGTGAAGCCTGGTAAACGCCCGCACTGTACAAATATGTCATCGTTACCGAAATCTATGTACAAAACAGATTGGCACACCCAGCAATGGGTAATAAGCCGTGATGATATATTTATTTACTTATTTATGTACTGTTCACACTCCAGACACTGAAAATATAGAGACATGCAATGCAACTACAAAGTTACAAATATTTCAAATAACTGTTTATTCTTTACATGTCATAATTTCGTATGAGTAAACGAATAAATGAAATATAGCCATGAAGAAATCAATAGTCGACATTCAAGTATACTCAAAATGATAAGTATATCACCCGAGAATTTAGGGAACAGTTAGAATAGGAAGTGTGTTAGACTGGTCTTAAACCGGATTCACAATCTTGCACTATTCACTTAATCATGTACTCCGAGCAACAATATATGAGTAATAAAAAAACCTGAAATTATACCATACCTACCATTTCTATTCCGCTACGTTTTCAACGTTTTTTTTTACCATGTATAATGTTGAATAGTAATACGCATTATGTGTTCATTACATTATTATACATTAAGCATACTAACAATAGATATTAAGCAGTAATTGTTTCAGTAGTGTTATTTATCTATGAGTAGTTCAAATTGTCATATTGAGATTATTTCCTTCTTTACTCATTCTATGTCATGGCTTTCAAGTAATTAATAATGCGTATAATTTACATTTTCAAATTTAATTGAAATGAATTGTGGTGTAATAAATTTGATAAAAAGTTGCATTCACTTCGAAAATTCAAATAATTTTTCCTCTCAATTAGTTTTTTTGAAAAGGAACTGATTTAATTATAACTTATGGCTACATTTTAGTTGTTTCCAAGTAGGCCATAAAAATAAAACAGTCGAGGGATGCGGGAGAAAGGATGTAAGTCACATTTTTATTTTTCTGAGAAAAACAGTTATTCAAACTTTTCATTTATTGGGAAAAACAGAAGCCATGTACGAGCCCCTCGTCATAATAGTTCGCCCTTAATAAGTTTTAATGTCGAAGTTTTAAATTAAAATTAGTTTTATATCGTTTAATATACGACAAAATCTATATTTAATATACCTAGTCAATTGATAATTCATTATAACATTTATCAATTTTGAAACAAAATTTTTTTTAACTCAAATTAAAAATTTTGCTTTTACAATATGGTGAGAGGGGTCGTACGTATTTCAACCTATACAGGGTGTTCATTTTAAATGGTACACTATTGCTAACTCGAAAACTATAAAAGCTACGAGGTTGGTTAAATTAGCAAACAATTTCTATTTTACAAGACTATTTTGTTGAACGTAAAATTAATTTTTTTCAGCCAGTAGTTTTGAAACTGTGGGGACCAACTTTGTTATTTTAAATGGGATCATATTTTTTATTTACTTATTAGATATAGAATTTTATTCTGAATTATGTGATATAATATTTTCTTACCCTCACATAACGATTTTTTAAAGAAATATGCATATAAAGCTTTATAATAATATGATTATAATGAGTGTGCCACGGATAGAAAAAATGAATACATGTTAATTTTTTTTACATAGAATTAGAGTGCCCTGGCAGAAAGTAGTGAATATTTTCTTCTGTCAATTCATCATAAATGTCAACATGTTCACGTATTTCTTTCACGACATTCTAATTATTTGTAAGAAATATAACATGTATTCATTTTTTCTATTCGTGGCATTCTAATTATAGTGATATTTTAAACATATTAATATAAAACTTTATATGCCTATTTCTCAAAAAAATAATTATGTGAGAGTATGAAAATATTATATCACTGAATTCAGAATAAAAATCTCTCTAATAAATAAATAAAAAATATATGATCCCTTTTAAAATAACAAACTTGGTCCCAACAGTATGAAAACCTGGTAGATAAAAATTTTTTTTTTCGCTTATTAAAATAGTCTAGTAAAATAGAAATTGCTTGCTAATTGAACCGACCTCGTAGCTCTTACAGTTCTCAAGATAGCAATAGTGTAGCTCTTAAAATGAACACCCTGTATAAACGATTAAAACAGATTTCTAAAACATAGAATAATTATTTCGTTGCTAACGATGGCGTTAGTTCTTTTTTCCCGTACCCGTCAGCTGCAATTAAAATAAATAAGGGTAACACACTTGTAGTTGACTTTGACATTATATTATATAGGTTCAATTGCAAGTTAGACCTTTATAGTGAACTTTCTAATGCCATTTGAAATTGAATGAGTATCGATTAATTGTTATGTTGTGGTTAATATTATATGCAGCAAATGTAAATATTTTAAAATTCATGTCTACTCTCTAAAATGATTCCAGGAATTTTGTGCGCCAACAATTTACGCCATCAATTATACCATAAAACATTTGCAAAAGTGGAAATCTGTACGCCAAATACTTTATATACTGTAACGTTTTTATTTATCTGGGTGAAGTGTAAATATTAGATAATTATTATTAATTAAAATTAAGGTTTATTAAACTATATTTAAATATTACTATTACTAATATTAAACAATTATTAAGAACTAATTAAGACTAAAACTATAATTAACTAGATAACACTAACACTATTTATTTATTTAACCAATTAACACTACTATTTATTTCCACGATATAACTAATTATTTATTTCACTACGCGTTTCAGTCTAAGCCTGCCGGTCTGTTGCAGACTCTTGTAGACTGTTTACGCGATATTTATATTCCTATATCACTATATACTTATATCACGTTCAACTGTCCACCTACCGACTTCACAGCGTCTATATACTCAACTGACTCAACAGCGTCTGTATATTCAACTGCTCGGACAGAAGTCACCTCTTTCACAACACTATCTGTCTATTTATGTAACTCTCTGTCTAACTTCCACAGCCTCAGTATCACCGACTCTCTGTATGCCACAATTCTTCAACACCACTGCCGAGTATTCACTTCCACTTGTCGGTACTGTCCCCGTATACCTAGCTTCCCAATACTCTTCAACACTACCGAGTATTCTCTTTAACAGCTATTCCAGTATACCAGTAACTACCCGACTCGCTGTTACTGTCCTTGCACACTATAGCTTCCCAGTACTCGTCAACACTACCGAGTATTCACATCCACAGCTAACCCAATATGCCAGTAACTTCCCGAGTACCTACTCGACACCAACTGCATACGCTCTCTACGATACTGCTGTGCTTTTCACTTACACTTTACTCTCTAACACTCCATGTGTCTCTAAGACTCTGTATGTCACTAACTGTGTAACTGCACTAATGTAAGTGTCTTTCCGTCTTCACTAATGGAACTGAACTATGTAAGTCAACCCCCGATCACGTAACTAATGTTGTGTGATCAGGGACTCAACTGAACTAACTGTGACTCTCGAGCATAGCTACGTCCCTTATATACAGCTGCCATTATTTTCTAGAATATTCAAACACATAATAACAATGAATACAAAAGGTTCAGGCGACCGGAAGTAATTAAACACGTCGCGACCAGTATGTTTACATCGCCCGGCTGCTAGCGCTATTACGTCACCGCTATAAATAGACACTTGCTTACAGTGGCGGCGACGGCGGGCGTTCCACGTTACAATACCAAGCATTTGTACGATAGTGTACTTTACGACAATACAGTTTGTATACCTCAGTGATTTATCTAGCTAGAATAAAATATGAACTAAATTTGCAATCGTTCACAAATAATAATAATAATAATAATAAAAAAGAAATGTATTCTAGATTTTTGGCGTATCATCTAATAATTAGGCGGCTTTGTAGGATATTTTTAAGCGATCGTGACCTCATGACTATTGCTTTCCTGACAACAAAAATCTTGTTTTAATTATTTTTTGTATTAGTTTGGGATTGGCTCAATAGCGCACTCATTTTGTGTTTAAGATCACATTGATTTATCTAGAATAAAATATGAAAAATCTATTTTTATAACAAGTGCGAGAATTTATTGATTCTGAATTATTATTTTTCTGCAATCATCTACAAAAATGAGAAAAAATGCGAAAAAATTTTGACATATGGGCGGCTGTGCTGTGCATGATATTTTTAAACTTTCAAATCACCAAAACTGCTTTCTTATCAACAAAACAAAAACTATGTATTTGTGCGAGAATTAGCTATTTGCTATAATTATAATTATCATATTTCAGAACCAATCATCTGCTTGGCCACTACGATAATCAATTTTAAATGAAAATATAGAAATAAAATGTTATTGGAAATTTCCTTAATTTTTAATTACATTTTTAGCAATCGAAAATATTAATTAAGGAAAAAATAACCTTATTTTTAAAATTCGTTTCACACCATCTGTCTGCTTATAATTTACTGAAAGAACATTAAGGTACTATTATTATAAATAGGCGAAATATCGGTACACGAAACAATCGACTTGAAACTTCTTATTATTCTTTCTTATATTCCCGGGAAGAAATTTTTCTATTTTCATGCGAATGTTAACCAAACACGTATGCGTACATGTTTATTGCCCTTGAAATTTGAGCTACGCACTATTTTTCAAGGTTTAAAAATGTATCCTTTATTAAGATGTCTCGGCAAATTTACAAATATGTATTAGTGAATGTTGATAATTATAGAAACATATTATACATTATAGTAATTTTATTTAAATACTCGTATGTACGAATGAATGTATATTTCTTGTTAAATACAAAAAAGTCGGAAGTGGTATCGTTCACTGTATCGACCGGAAGTAGTTAAATCACCTGAGAACTAATACCAGTTCTGCAGTAGAACAGAAACAGAGGTTATTGTGTCCTCAGAGTCAATTTTACTGCCTTTTATGGCGTGGGACAGGCAGACAACAGACCTCGGCTCGACTATTTCACTACGAATGACTTTCTTTTGTTGGAATAATATGTATTTTTTGTTCAAAACCTGCGGCCCGTTGAATGACGTTTATGTAAAATATATTTTTCTGGAATTTACTAAGAATTGGTTAATTTAAATCAGGGTAAGAAACCGGTTTTTAAGCCAAACACATTTAACTGAAACCGAAAACGATGTCGAAAAAGCCATTAACTATTAAACAAATATATAATTGGACTGTGTGGGCGTTTACGAGTAGTCACCTCACAGGCACTCATTGCTGGCGTGGAGAGTGTCAGTTTTGTGCCATTGAAAATTGGAAATAATTTTGGTGGCGGTCGGGATCGAAACAATTAAAACTTGTTTTTAAACGTTTCTGTAATATGAAGGTGAAAGTGCACACTTTTTCACACTTTTTAACTTTTTTACAATTATAAAATTGCTACTTTTTACGCTACAATGAATGAAAAATACTTTTTTAACAGACGTAGAAAAAATAAATTATATAAATAATTAGGCCTGGTATCATCACCTAGTTAAACTATTTGTTAACTGTGAATTAAAACGAGAAATGTCGCATCGAAAAATGGACACATGTAATTTGTAATATTTACAGGTCGATTCTGATCGCATCTGTATCTCTTACGGATTTGTAAATCTGTAAAAACCTGACAGAAAAAAGCATCTATTTTTTGATTAATATAAAAATATACATAAGAATGGTAGCTTTCGTAGCGATTTTGTTCTTTATTTACAAATTTACTGATCTGTAAGATTTAAGCCTCATTTACAATCCGAAATTAGTAGTTAGTGTTAGTAGTTATGGTTAGTGTTTATAATTAGTAGTTAAAGATTGAGATGTGAACAGAATCGACCCACTATACTTATTTATGCTATAAAATCGATATACTCGCAGCGACCACTGACAAATGGAAAAAGCTAAGAAAGAAGAAGATCGATGTCGTATTAACTAATAGTTAACAAAGCAGACAGTTTAAATGGAGATGAAAATACCGGGCTTAATAGTTTTTTGTTTCCTGAAACATTTTATTAACAGGTTATCTAACCTATTTAAAAACCGGTAAAGCAGTGAATAATTGGTAATTTAACAAAAAATGTTTTAAAAAATTTGTCTTCGATTTCGGTTAATAATTGACCGTAATTTTTACAGTTTTTTACGCTGATTTAAATAGGGAAATAAGATTAAGATTTGCCATTTTAATAAAATTAATATAATCCTCGATCTAATCGCTTGTGTAGTCTTGTGTTTTGATAGGAAAATTAAGTTTTATGATAGCTATGTATACTCGCATTTTTACAAAGAGGATGCCAAAGCTATGAATCATTTATAATAAATTTTCATCATTCACATACGTCTCTAATTCTCTACATACTATATGCTTTTACACTCTAAGAAATATCGTCCGTGTAAAGTTACCAAATCGCTTTGTGAAGTAATTTGGTGTTAATTTTTACACATTTTTCGTCCGTGTTAAAAATACGGTTTAGTTAAATTTTGTCCGTGTTAATTAAAATAAATTTCAAATATGTTAACCACATATGCAGTAAATGAGATATATTACTCAAAAATATGGTTACTTTTAATTACCAACAATTTTTTGAGTTACTTATGCTCTACTTAGTGTACATTTGCACAATACGGTGTTGGAATTGCACTATATTTCGTTAAATGTAAAATAACACTGAACGCTGTTAATCTGACGTGTATTTAATACAAGCAGCGAGCAAGTCAGCACCAAAGTGTGGATTGAGCAACTGTGATATGTGATATACATATTTTTTTTGTTTGATCTGTGAGATGTACGAACGTGTTTATTAGTGTAATTACTTACTTCATAATGGATATACCATGGGATATAAAAATTAATAGTTCTAAATGGATTTTTTTTATACCAACCAACTTCATCGTGCCAGAAATTATTGAGTCTTTGGATACAATATATTTTTCGTACCTCCGTCCATTTTGACTAGTATTACAGAACTTAAAATCGTCCAGAAATGCGCTGTTGCTGACCTAGGCCGGCAAAAGGAGTTGGCATTACTGTTCTGGTGATATGTCAATTTAAGATTATTTTCAACACAAGAATTAACAAAATGTTTATAAATTTTAGGGCTAAATCTTTAATTATTGTAACTTAAATAACTAAATTTTGTCATAAAAATAATAATATGCTGTCATTGCTGTCATCTCATATAGATTAATTATAAATTCCAACTTTAGGACTAATTTGTTTCGTTTGTTTTGTAACTACAACTAACTTCACGTGACACAATTGAGTTTCCGCTATCTGTCACTGAAAATATGCGAAATTACATAAAATATATACGTAACTAATGTTTGTATGATATATTTTCAATAAATATAAAATAATCACGCATTTTTAACTCAAATGTAAGTAATAATATTTAAACTTGCAATGCAAAACCGATAAAAATATGTTAATTTTTTTAGGTTATGTAAAATAGAATTAAAGTGTTGAGATATATACGAAGAATTTATGGAGATGTCGGCACAAAAAATCTTGTGTATCACACGGCCAGAAACTGTTTTGCGAGATCTCGTATTTGCAGGCCTCGCTTTCAGCTCGGCCTGTCAAAATAAACTCGTTCTCGCAAATATTCAGTTTCTGGACTAGTGATACAAATAACTATTGTTTAAACTCTATAGCCACTAAAATTGCAAAATTAGATGTGTCTGAAATGACTTTAATATTTTTAAGTATTCGTTTGTACAAAGAATCATATGAAACTCTTTCATGTTCAGAGTTCCGATGGAAATTATATTATTAACATATTTTTGTATAACACAGATATTAGTCAAATATAAAATTTATTTACCTATGTATTTTTTGATATAATAAAATTATATTATTTATATTTCAATGAAATCCTTATTTACCTTATTTAACACACATTCTGTAAAAAATTAAATACAAATAAATGAATACACCAAGAGGTGCTATTGAAACGCTATTAGTGAAGACGGTAATTAACTCGTACATTTAATTAAAATACGAATTTCAGTGTAAATTTTAACACGCACTCATATTTTTAACTAGAAATTTTGTGTTAAATATTAAACCAGTTTCCAGTGTACTTTTTAACCAAACAGATACTTTGTTAAAATTACACGTAATCTGGTGGACCTCCTAGAACCAATTTTAGTGTTAAAATTGGTTAAAAATTTCTTAGAGTGTAATCTGTATCGTTGAAAGATGTGAAAGAAGAACGTATTTCATCTCTTGATTCTTCTGGACGGGTTTGATGCTTCGAATGTACAGTGTGTTAAAAAAATCCTAACTCGGCGTAGGCTATGAACAAAGAAATATGTCTTAATTTAAAAGTATATAATTAAATGTCAATTTGACACGAGAAATTGTCAAAAATGTTATCTAAAGGAATCAAAGCTTTTCGTCTTGAATCTTGTTTTAGAAATTGAAATGAATTAGAAAACGGCAAGTGGCTATATACTGTAACCTTTATTATTATTCTCTCCTTAAAGTTAGGATTTTTTATGAACACACTGTACTACATTTGTAAAACAATTATACAGCTGTCAGGCACGTGCATATCATTTGTCTAAATAAATATATTTTTAAAAAATCTGATGTGGCCGGCACATTACCTTCCGTCACTTCTATGTACAGAGTGATCCAGAATGATTGAAAGTTCCGCCTCGTTCTGATTTTTTGTTTGCCGCATCGTTGTGATAATGAAATACGATTGACAGATTGCATTGGCGTACATATTTCCACTCATTTTCATCATTCCTCGCAGTGAGAATATATATACTTCCAAACTAAACTTGTGATGTTCTTCCATAAACAACCATTTTAACGTAATGATTTGAATAAATAACAGTTTAAAAACAAACTGTATGTCAAAAAATTCAAATACATAACGCCGCTGACTTTTCCAAATGTCGGTAATATAGGAAACAATTTGACATTGCCGGTAAACTGATACTAATTTTTTTCCGTGAAAGATAATTTTTATCATAATCAGAACTTTTTCAAGTCACGTGTCATTCAATCATTCTGGATTACCCTGTATTTTGTACAAATTTCATTCAGAAAGTTCCTTGCAAAAGATTATATTTCTTGTCCATTACTTTCCGGCTGTTGTATGTATTTTATACATATTCCATACAGAAAATTTCTAGCAAAAGTTGCTATATTTACAGTAAAATTATAAGACAAACACACTATGTCAATTGCACTTGACATCTTTCAATAAGAATTTTCTTAATATAGTAGCAGTTTCCATAGCTGGCTACTTTATGAAATTTAATTTCTTTATAATTTTTTAACTCTATATCCATTTAATATTCAGTATAAAATGCAGTCAAATATACACATACAGACATCATTGTAAAAATAGTAAAATCATATTCTAGGGACCCTAAAACGTGCTTATTGATTAAAAACTCATCATCGAATTTTTTGAGCAGACAATACCTTCCTTATCTAAAGGTGACGGAAGGTAAAAAGTATTACAACTGTCCATCAAATTATTTACGGTACGTGTGCTTTTATTCAAATATTCAAAATAGGCATATCTATCTAGCCGAACACTACGTATTCACCAATGCACTAAATTTGTATAAATCGCCGACAGGGTATCATGTATCGGTAATAGATGACACATAACTATGGAATCCTCTTTGTATAAAAATCCGAGTATATGTATACACTACATAATAGTGAATAATGGGGTCCTGTACCGTAACAAAAAATAATAAAATGTACACTTCATACTTAAAGTATTACTCAATAAATAGCGATTAAGATGAAAAAAAAAACAATTTTTTAATAATTATTTTGCGAGATATTTGCGGTTTGTTGTCAGTGTCAGTGTGCCGTGACATTAGTGTTACCTTTCTCTCTCTGCCTACCATAGAGCTTGTGCGAGAGAAAAATATAGCAATAGGTATCGCCGTGACGTCATGTTGTTATTGAAAATCAAATGTAGTTAAACTAAAAACAATTAAGACTTTTTAATACTACGAATTGCTTCAAAATTAAAAGAACTATATTTATTATTTTGAAATACGAGTATATTGCGTTTCTTTTAAATTGATTTTATAAAATATCTTTATTTTCAAACATCTTCATTTGAAAACTATTTTGAATAATTAATTGAAAAATCTAAGCATAATATAAGTAGAATTAAAAAAAAATAATGTATCTTTTGAATTCACATCATTAAGGAAATCTTTTCAATGTTATGTAGGTCATGCTTCATTAATATATTCCCGAGCTTTATTCATTAAAATAAACTTTATTACTCAATAATTGCGGTGAAGAAAGAAAAACTAGAAAGTAGCTATTTTCGTCTATATGTATGCGAATAATAGACTCTGCACATACAGTATGTAAGGTTAGGTTCTGTTGAGTTTTCGGTTCAGGGTCTCAGCTTACAGTACCTAGGGGCATACGAAAAATGGAACATAATTTATTATTTATTAATTAATATTTCAATTAATTTAGTCAGTTTTATTTAAGCAACTTTATATTACTATTTTCGATTTATTGTAGCACGCAAGTAGTTTTTTATAAATTGTAATTTTGGAAAAGAACTTTCACCTTCCGCATTCAATCCAAGAATTGATAAATATGTTAGCAGCAAAGTATATAGTTCGGTATTCTACATAATTTTAGACGGCAATGCTATATGTATTCCGTAGGCATATTATAAAATCCATATTTTATATAAAACATCTAGTCGTTTTCTAAACGACTTGGCGAATTGTAAAATAACAACTAGACATTTTGCATGTAATTAAGTGCAAAATTATTTTACAATTCGGGTTGTCATTTTGAAAAATGACTAGGCATTTTATAAAAAGACGAATTTTACAATTTGCCTACGACATATCTACAATCTTCTTTTTTAAAAAATACCTTAACGTAACTTAACGCACAAAACTAGGTCTGAAATATACAGGTGTGAGTTTTGTACGTTATAATTCACATTGTCGTTAACAAGTATATCCTTACCCTTGACATATTTAGGAATACTATTTGTGCCCGGGGTAAAGTTGTAGATGCTTAGGTTAGGATTTGATATATTTTAATAGCTAATTATTCGAATATACAAGTGCAAATGTCATCATCACAATAAATACCATTATATCCACAAACAATAATAACGCATGTCTTCTGCCAAAGCTAAAAAACACTTAATCACTTAAAGAAATTATTACCTCGAACTTGTACGTATGCTGATGGTCATTCGTCATCCAATAAGTGATAATGATGATTCATTTACCTACTCACGCTTGTTTGTATTTTTAATGTTATATTTATAGATGTATATTTGAAGTATTGAAGTTTGAAGTAGGTACATACATATATCTACTATCTTTGATTTTTATTTTCATTTACAATTTCCACATTTTATTAACAAAGTTCAAGTTTCAAATAAATTTCTGCGGAATAATGGAATTTTATGAGTAGCATAAAATCAGAAACTTATGACTCGGCACAATTACTCGGCATCGGATTGATTGTTGGGTACAAGACAACTCGACAATGGAATATTTCAGCATTGTCCTTGCTTGTCGATAAACTGTCTTGGCTGTGTTTAATTGTTATTTTAGACTTGATTATGATTAGCTTGTATTAGTATTAGGTAAGGTTAGGGTTAGATTATCAGAGGTTGGGGTTTCCTGTAGCTTGGATGAAAGTATCGACATGGTATGTACGTTGTTGAGATATTCCATTGCCAAGTTTTATTGTGTCGAATAGGGGATTCCACCATTTTTAAATATAATTTCGTGTGAACGTGTAAAACTAAGACTGTCGGTGAAAATGCGATGAAAAATTCCTATTAATAAGCGAGTTATAGTCCCCCGAAATTTGAAAATATAGAAGTGACGTCAAGAATATTAGTTTTTATATCAAACTGTTTTCTTCGTGGACCTAAATGTTCTTGAAATCTATGCTATTTCTAATTTATATTTATAAAAAATAAATGAATATTATTATACTGTACTAGTCTACAAGATTTATAATTGGAAGTGTATTTAAATTATTAAGTTTAATCAAATTCAAATAAAAACTGTTTGAGAATTACAGTATTCGAATGATAGCCACGCCTCCGCTCTTTGAATTTCTCTACTTTCATTGTACACACACACAAAGCAGATTGGCACACCCAGCAATGGGTAATAAGCCGTGATGATATATTTATTTATTTATTTATTTATTTATTTTCATTGTAGTAGGCTCCTCCCCATAACTGGGTATTTGTTATATATTTATAGGACGTCTTTGAGTAGCCAATCAAAATAATATATATATGGAATTCATATGAGTGACGAGCTGCTATAACAAAAACCCCCTTATTTCCGAAGTATTTCAATTATATCGTTATTCATTATTAAACATTACTTTCAATATTTTTTCCTAATTTCTCTTAAACCAATTGCGCTGTAGTCCCCTATTATAACGTATAGGATAGGTAATCGATTTGATCTGAATTCGTTTTTAAATTTGCTCGTTATATCCGTTAATATGTTTAAACTATACACAAAATAAACAAGTTATCTATATTCTAATCTTTGGGAGACTCAAACGGCCACTGGATTGTTGTCAAAATAATATTAATGTTCTTATGCACACTTTTTCCTAGTGGGTCCCGCCCTTTAAGACTTTTTATTTTGACGTGTGCTTTCTGATATAAAAAAGTTAACATTTTAACAAGTTTGTTCAGTCGAATCGTTATAAAGTTTTAGCCTGTAGGTTACAGAAAGAGGATAGAAATTTTCTGTGTTGTCAAATTTGCGTCAAAAAATTGACCCTAGCAATGTACAAAATGGTTTTGCTCTATCTTCTTTAAATTAGGTATTCTACCCGAGCTATTTTTTTTTTGTTTAAAAAAACATCGAAAATGAGACTGTACATGTACATTCTATTCATTTTCTTTAATTCGCATATTTTTTTATATTTTCAATAGTTATACAACAAGAGGTGCGAAAATAATCGAGTATATAATAGAGGACGAGATGTGTTTTTCAGGTAACACATCGAGTCCGCAAACTGTATATTCAGATGATTTTCGAAGCTCAAGTTGTAAATGTAAAGATTATACAACGAATCAACCAACTATCTTTTTACGAAATGTCAAAAATATTATTTGTTTTTTATATCCATGGATTATATGATTGCCTACATATGATTCCTTTGTTTGCGAACCGAAACACCACTAGTTGTCTTTCGCGAAACACAACTTAGCAACGCAAATAACCGATATTATAAAGCGTAACTAAGAAAAATTGAGCTTTCTGATTGGTCTATTTTCCGATGAGTTGTATAGTCAAATGACATACCTATGTAAAATCAAAATATGAGAACTTTTCATAATCGTAGTGATGGTTTGCAATCCAGTTTGCGATGTTCAAATATTTGTTCTCCAGACAAGCAATAATATTGTTTATTAAAGTGGGAGGTCCCGGCTTCGAGTCCCGGCGAGGCCAGTTGATTTTTCAAATTTATTCCTAAATTAAAAATATTGTTTAAAACTTTGAGAAAGTTACATTAAAATTACTTTTTTCTATAACTGTTTTTTAAATGGACTTTTATCTACTAAAAATAGTACTACTAAAAATAGTAGATAAAGGAACAATTTAACTGCAAGGGTAGATAAAGTAGCATTTTAACAGCAAGAGCAAGGATGGATAAAATACTTTAATTCTTATTTATTTACATACAAAATCCAACCTACATAGGTACTGGGATTTTAAAATTTTGTTCATTTATACTTTGTATTTTTTTTTTCTTGAACATCTGCTATAGAAAAAAAATAGAATTTTACACAACGATAAAATTAAATTATCGACTTGTGAAAAATAAATCACTCGCGAAATCGCTCGTAAATTAAACTTTTCGCTCGTTGATAAAATATAATTTTATCGTCTTGTATAAAAAATACACATCATTTATCTTTAAACAAACTTTAGTACATTAAGGTATATAATATAATTTTAAAAATATGTTCATATTGAACTAAGCCGGTTTTGTTATTTTAATGTTAATGCTTGCATCAGCAATTTATTTGAAATCTAATTATTTACAAAATATCTTTCATAAAATTGAGTGTTCTTGAATACGATTTGACTAAATTAACAAAATTATGCATTAACGTCATAATTTAATTATTTCATTATTCAAATGTCGGTTTTCGATGCAAAACATTGTAAAAAGTGCCTGAAATCGTGAAATTGCAAACGCGCAGTTATTCCCGTGGCCCTGACTTCAATGCCAGCCTGGCTCAATCGCCCAAACGCGCGTGTATGCGACTGCCTCAGCTGATTCTCTATTTACCAACAACTTTGGTACCCATGACGGGGCTTCGCGATCGCGAGGAACGACCAAGCTCCTAGTTATTCATAGAGCGATGAGACATTCGCCAAATACACCAGAACTTCTCAAACAAACTCACACCTTCACAACCTTATTATCGTGGCGTGGGTCAATGTTTCGTGCATCGTGCGTCACTGGAGCTATTTTCCACGGATTTTAATAATTTTCCTGGGCTTACGGTGGCTTTAGACGATAAAATAAATTTAATTTTTACTAGACAAATATTTACAACATAATTTTTTATCAAATGGTTAGTATGAGTTTTAAAATTGCGTTAATATTTTCTTTATTGAATATACAATGAAATTATTTAATTAAAACAAAACCATGATATTTTCAAAAATTCTTTATGCCAACATTACAAAATACAGTGCATGCAATCTAGAACAAAATAATCCCTAGTAGAGGTGGGCGCGTGAGTAACTTTTTGTTCACGATCACGCACGCCCACGGAACTAAAAATGTTATCAGGAATTCAGGACCAATCACGCACGACTTTTCATGTTTGATTCACGATCACTCACGCTCACGATTTTATTTTGGCACTCACGCCCGGCGGGTTACGTTCGTATCACGTAATTGTTCCTATGTACATTTAAGCCTGTTTAACACAGTCATAAGTTGTTATCAAATTTGTTAACAAATTGGTAATAAGCTAGGTAACAGATTGGTTTCATTGGAAACGAATGTTTATGGACAAATAGGTTGTTCTATTCCATCACAAATATCACTATAATTTTGGTAACAAATTTGTTAACAAAATTATGATCGTGTCAAACGGGCTTAAAGATTTGTATAACTTTAGTGAAATCGGAGCAACTGTGTAAACAATTTTGAGTACAACAATAACACTATCTTTATGCAAAAAAATATTGTTGATGACATATTTGGACATAATAATAATAATAATAATAATAATAACAAGAATGTAAAGTAAAAGATGCAAATTGACAATTTTTTAAACAAAAAATAGAAGAAAACTTGTTCTCACGCTCGATTAAATTTCATTCACGCCTGGGGTAGGATTCTGTAACTCGTCCGTTATCAAACGGTACCGTTATCACTACGGTTACATAGAAAATGACATTTTATTTGAAAACTATGACGTAAATATGCCAATCATCTTATAAAAAATAACTTGCTATAGTGATAACGGTACCGTTTGATAACGGACGAGTTGCAGAATCCTACCCCTGATCACGCACGATAATTTTTTAGTGCCTCACGCTCACGTCCAATCACGACGCAAAATTTAAATTATATTAACGATCACGCGGGTCACGTCGTGATCCGACAAAATCACGGCCCACCTCTAATCCCTAGAAATATTTGAAGTAATGTCCTTGATATTTACAAAAGGGTTGGCAAAAATCAGGATTTATTTTTAAAAAATCAAAAATCATTGATTAAAAAAAATCAAATAAATCATGATTTTTTTATTTTTAAAGATATGTTGGTGTTTATTGCACTTTTTAATTGTTTTAAAAGTAATATAAATATTTTATTTCATAAACGAAAACGAAATCTGTAATAAAACCCCGAAGAATGCATTTGAATTTTTGCTTATACGTAGTACAGTGTGTTCAAAAAAATTCCTAATTCGGAGTAGGCTTTGAACAAAGAAACGTATGTCAATTTAAAAATATTTAATTAAATGTCAATTTGACATGAGATATGCGAAGTCAAAGCTTCTTTTCTTGAATATTATTTTAGCAAGGGAAACAAATTATAAAACGACGAATGTCAATATACTGTATCCTTCTTTATTGTCTTTTCTCCTTTCCTTAAAATTACATTTTAGGATTTTTTTTAACACACTGTATATAACGCGTCCACGCTCGCCTGTTTGAACTTGTAAACTTAAACCATGGCTACCTAAATAAAACAGATCAAAACATGTCTTGCCTGGCACTCCGTAAAAAAGCTTAAAGACGGATATTTTATTTTACGTTTATCTCATGACAATAACCTATTATATCAATTAATTTAGGCTCATTTAGTTCTTCATTAATAGGGCAGAATTTACAAATATATAAAAAAATTACCATTGTATTTCCTATGGTCCATAAAACAAATAGACTTCCGGTATATGTGTATATTTTTGTATTATATTACCATAGTAAAATTTTCTTTTTGTTAACTCTGTAGGTATCTAAAATAATATGAAAAACAATTGATTTTTCGACAAAATATGTATTATTTTATAAAATTTGATTTAAATTATTGATTTAAAAAAAAAAACAGTTGATTTAAATCATCTAACGTTCAGATTTCTTTCAACATCTAAAGTTCCGAAATCTTATAGTATAGACTGGGGCCGAGAAACTTTTTTTGAAGGCGAATAAAATAAAAAGTATTATTGATAGACAAAATTTATTTTTGGATAATGAAAGACGGTAAGAACATATAATTTCATGTTTTAAACAAAACATCTTGAAGGTGGTGGCACTGATGCAACCGATTTCTGAAGCCCTGCAACCCTGCATCTGAAGAATCTTATTCGGCAGGAAATAGCCCGAATGTTGGAAAGTGTAGAGAGGAGCTTCAGAAATGGGTTGCATCAATGAATGGCCATCCTTCGAGATCTTTGAGAAAATTTGTAGTGATAGTCATGGCATTTAAACAAAATTAAAAAGAATTGCATAGCGTTTGAATTGTCAGAATTTTAATTTTGCGGGTTACAAAATAAAAATAAATAAAATTTGTGCAGTGATTTAGATGTAAATTATAAAAACCAAATATTTTTAGGGACTTAGGTGTTAGAATATAATTATCTGTAATTTTTATTTGAAAATCGAATTTCTGACTGTTCATATGATATGCATTTCTTTAAAATTTTGTTTAAATTCCATGGTTATCACTACAAATAAGCAATATTTATAAAATTTAATTATCAACAACATTTATTTGAAATATTTTTATCTAAAATTAAATGGCAAGTTTTGCGCAGGGAAAAACCGATTTCCCATGTTATACGCCTATGGCCCGTTTTTTAATTCACCCTATATAAACATGTTTATATTTACGTAAACACAGGTTTTTGATACCAAAATAAAAAAATCTGTGCATATAGTGATGAGACATTAGTCAAATACACCAGAACGTCTCAAACAAATTCACATCTTGGCAACCTTATTATCGTGGGTCAATGTTTCGTGCGACACTGGAGGTATTTTCCACGGTTTTTAATAAATTTCCTGAGCTTAGGGTCAACATTTTACCTTCGAATGAAGCAATGAATAAATTATACACACGTAAAATATTTTATAGGCATACATTTAAATATAACTACAGTGAAATTCTGTTTGACACAAAATTTTATTAATACAGTGTGTTCAATAAAATTCCTAACTCGGAGTAGGCTATGAACAAAGAAACGTAAGTCTGATCATTATTCAATTCAAAAGTCAAGATGTCAAAATTGATCTTGAACCGTAATTTTAAGAAGAAAAAACAATAAAGAAGCAAAGAAGGATACAGTATATTGACATTCGCCGTTTTCTAATTTGTTTCTATTTATAAAATAAGATACAAGAAGAAAAACTTTTTCGCACTCCCGAGACTAAAGAGCGATTCTAATCACTCATTTCAGGGACTAAAGTTCAAATTCAGTCCCAGAGGGATTAAACAGGAAAAAAATCCCTGGGGGACTAAAGTAAAAATAAGCAAGATGTTTCCATAACATCATATAGTAACATACAATTATCTGCACTACATTTTGAGCAGGCGTTGAGTTTAAATATGAATAAAATTTTTGACATTTGTATTGTCAAATTGTAAGATTAATTTCTTTTACACTAATATGGTTCCATTTGATACGGGAGTGCGAAAAATAGCGTATATACCACAGGACTAAAGTGCATTCAATCCCTCACCTTCTGCTCGGGAAATAAACTCCACCCCCGGGATTGAATATGCACTTTAGTCCCTGAGTATATAATATACTATTATTTCTTTACATAACTTTTTTGACAATAACTCATGTCAAATTGATATTTAATTAATTTTTTTTTAATTGACAAAAGGCGTTTTTTATTCAGGTAACCGTGTTACATACCTATGGTTAGCAGCATGTAACCCGTGTGAATAAAATGCCCGGTTACTACAGATGTTTCTGTCAAATTAATTACTGACATTTGTCAAATATTTATCTTGTTCATAGTGTGATAAATTTAATTTGAATTTGAATTGATGTAATACAAAATACATTAACAAAAAATGTCACAGATTCCATTTTTACTTTTACTAAAAACTGCTTCACTGGGAAAAAATGTCAGCGTTTTGACAGCTAGAAAAGGACAGCAATAGTTACCTGATACGCAACCGTCCTGCATACCGCGGTTACACGTTTAACGTAACCGCTTGTAACCGGTGGGCTGAATAAAATGCGGTTACCATGTAACCGGAGGTAACGTCTATGGGTACGTTTCTTTGTTCATAGCCTACTCCAAGTTAAGAATTTTTTTGAACACCCTGTACGTTCTTAACAACTGATGGTAAACTATTTTACATATAAAAAGTTCATTACAGATTAAAAGTTTTCGGATTCTTTAAATTCCTTTTCTCTGAAAATGTAAAATAATACAAATATTTTATAACGGTAAAAATGCAAAGTAATTAAATATCAACAATAAATGTAGTCGCGTAGCGATTCCGACGGACGTTAAACTTCCAAACTATTTCCAATTTTCAATTAATACAAAAATGATTCCTGACCTGAGGTTCTCTCTCCACGTCCGCGATGCGCCTAGAAACGTTAAAAGTCAATGAGGTGACGCCTGACAAACGCCTTCAGAGTTACAATTACATTACCGAGTCTGAGTATAGAAGCAGATTGGCACACCTAAATATGGGTATAAGCTACGATCTATACTTTTCTGTGATGATTAAGAAAAGAAAATCGTTCTGAATTTATTTTCGTAATGCAAAGAAGTAATTTATCACTTAAAAACAATATTTTATTTTAATTAGCATTATTCTGTGGACAAAACAGATTGGCACACTCAGTAATGGGTAATAAGCCGTGATGATATATTTATTTATTTAATTAGCATTATTTATGCATTAATGTTACAGCTACTGACTGCTGAAATGTACCTACTTCAGAATTCTAAGGCAAAATTAAATGTATTGTAACGTGCAAATACCGCCACACTAAGCAAGCGTTAGTCGATGACGTAATCGCCGCGAGCACACAATCGAGTCTCGACCTGTTTAATTACTTCCGGTCGCCTGAAGCTTTGTATTCCATGTTATTATCGGGTGGAATGTTCGAGACTTCTCCATAAGGTAATGGCAGCTATATAAAAGGGACGCAAGTATGCCCGAGAGCAGTTGCAGTAAAGTCCGACAGTTAGTTCAGTTGAGTCCCTGATTACATAAAATTAGTTATGTGATCGGGGGTTGAGTATACGGAGGCTTTGGAGGTCTGTTAGTCACATAGATAGTCAGGCAGTTAGTTAGTGAGTTTAGTAGCATAGCAGTATCGTGGTGAGCGCATGCAGTATATAGTGTTGATTGGAATACTCGGGAAGTTACTGGTATACTGGGATAGCTGTGGTAGTGTATACTCGGTAGTATTGAGGAGTATTGGGAAGCTAGATATACGGGGACCAGAGTTGTGTAAGTTACTTACATCGAGTAATTTACTTAGTTTTTTACATATAAATAACTCTTATAAAAAAACTCAACTTCAATGTAAAAACCCTACGTAAAAAACTCATAAAAAACTAAAACTACTCGTATCTCGTAAGCCACGCGCAAGCGCAGTTGGAGTTTTTTTTTACGTTTTTGACGTTTTGCACGTTTTTTTACATGAATTACAGTTATTTACACCAATTTTGTATAAAACTAAACAAATTTGTAAAAAAACACAACTCTGACGGGGACATTAACGGCGGCTGGAAGTGGATACTCGGCATTGGTGTTGAAGAGTTGTGGCCTTGTGGCATACTGACAGTTGGTAATAAACCATTTCAGAAATTTGAGCGACCACTACATTTACTTTTTGAACTAAAAAGTTAGTGCCGTTAAATGCCGGCATTTCAAATTTATACGTGACCTGTACATATAGTTTTAAATTTTAAAATTACACAGGAGTTCTTAGTATGAATTTGTGTATAAGATATGGTTTAAATTCTTATTTTACAAATAAAAACTTATTTTAGTATATGAAAAAGTGAAGTATATTCATCAATCAATTATAAACCAGACAAAACATTTCAAATCGCAATATTTTGGGAACCAGAAGTTTAGTACCCATCATAATTATTTGAAAAACGAAACCAACAAAACAAAAAAAAAAGACTGAAATAAGACAGAACTGTTATGTGAACAAGGATGGATATACGGCAAACGGCACTAATTTTTGGTCGCAGTCTGAAATGGTCTATACTGGATCGGACAGTTTAATGTGAGACAAATAAATAGTGACATAAATAGAGTGAAAATAAATAGTCGTGTTAATTGTTTAAATAAATAAATAATTAATAAGTGCTTTATAATATTCTTAGTCTTTAAATTAGTGTTAATATTTGTTTATCATAGTGTTAGTTAAATTTATTATCTTTTAATTGTCTTTTTAATATTTATCGTTTTAATAAACATTATTTTAATTAATAATAATTTCTCGATTTTTACACTTCACCCATATTAATAAAATGTCACAGTATTTTTGTAAATAACGATTTCTAGATATTATTTAAATGTACTTTTAACAGCAGCAGCTCTTGAGACTTGATTTTCTGCAATTATGTTTTTGTAATCTTTATTTTGTTTCCATGTATCGTCGATGTATAACCTTCAGCCACGGCGGTGACTAGCTTACTACAATATTTAAAAAAATGTATATGCAACTCGTGCAGAATGATTTTTTTAACTCTAAATTTATAGCGTATAAACCATAGATCAATTATTATTCAAAAAAAGTTTTACTTTCTGCACTAGTAGACATTTTGGACATATTTTGTGGATGAAAATAGCACTTTTTTCTACTTTTAACAAAATTGATCATTGCTTGACGCACTTTCTGCACTTATTTTATTAATCTATTAATTATCATTGTTCGCGTTCAGCCGGGTTAGCGCTAGCTAGCGTATAGACTAGCAAACTAATTGAACGATTTGCTAGATTCAAGCGCTAGAAGAAATACTTAGCTAGCGAGAAATATTTCGCTAAGACCTCTAGCGAAATGGCAGGGAGCTGCACGCGTCATCGTTATTGGTATAGGCATAGGCGATTCAAATTAACTTTTCAGCAACTTTTAACAGTTGACGTATCGTCACAACGAGTATGTTTTCAAATTGTAGTTCACTTCTGCACTAAAGTTTTTGTGTGTATTGCTGTTTTAATACATGTATTTAATGAATTAATACTTTTTTAGTAATGAGACTGTTAATAAGGGGTGTGTTAAATGATTTAAATGCTTCTGCGTGTAGCAGAAATTTTTGTGAGGATGAAGAAATGTTGAATTCTGGACATATGCTAGCATGTGGTAAAACACAATCAGAAGACAAAAATTAAACACATCTCTTTGGATCATGCCCACAAACCAGCGGCGTAAATAAATATCCGCATGAAATTACTGGTAAAAGTGATAAATTCTGGCTCACTAGCAAGAAAAAGCATCTTGTTCGTGTAAGGCGGGAAACTAACCTAAATATAAATATGTATATACTAACCTAAATACAAATACATAATAAAATAATTGAATATATTTATATTATTTTAGACCTAACAACACATGCGTAATCTTCGTTACAAAAATGTAAGGAACAAACAAACATTGAGTTTGTAACTCATTTTTCAATTAACAGTTTAATCTGCCAAGCTTTGCGTCTCAATCATTTCTTCGATACCATATTTAAATTTAACTTTTTGGAAATGTGTGAAAACAAAGGATGGGATTTCTCGATTTTAAGGAATGACATTTCGGAACACAACACTCACAACAGTACACCTGTGATTTTGTTGGTTTTGGTGAAAATTCCATATTTCTACAATATTTATAAATAGAAAATTAATCCTTAAACGTTCTAATATTGCATTCATGGTGTTTTTAACTTATTTATAGTAAATATATGTCATTATTTTAACAAGCAATTACAAACATTATACTTAACCTTATTTCTCTAAAATTATACAATATCTCAAAATTCTAGGAATACTCGCGAATTTTATTGTATAATCAAACAGAGGAAGTGTTTACAATCATCACAAATAATTATAAATTTAAATACTTGCTGAATTTTTGAAATCTCTTCTAAAATTCCAACGTTACTTCTTACAAAGTTTGAGAAACTATACTCGTTGTGACGTCACAAAATTAGTGCGATGTTTGGTCACCAGATAGAGTCCGCTCAACTTGAATCACGTATAATTTTATTGTGTTTTAATTTCGAGATTAAGTACTCGTTGTACAGAACACAGTAACAAAGTGTCAAAATACAAGAAACAAGAAAGTCCATCCTCTAATTTATTTATTTATTTAAGAAAAAAACTATCCTAACAGAACAAGTCCACGGGAGGATAGTGTGATACATATACAAGACAAAAGTATAAACAAATGAAAATAACACAAAATACATTAAAAATAAGATTAGGTTTTCTTCAGTAACCGCGAGAAAGTCGTGTAATTTAAAAGAAAAATGTCGATATGAGAAAATTTCGTATTAATATGTGACACATTCGATAAAGAGGTGAAGAAATTAAAAGGTTAGTGCGACTGAGTCTTCGAGTTTTCTGTACTAGACAGATGGAACTGTCAGTTAATAGTCATGTCATCTGGTATGTTTTACCTTTGCGTTCGCTTGCTAGGTTCAACAAAATAAATACCGTGCCCTAGCGCTAAACAACAGCGCTATTTTTTGCTAGGCTAGTGCTAATTTTTGGTAGGCTAGCACTATCCCGGCTGAACGCGAGCATTCATTACCAAAATTTGTTTATTAAAATCTATATAGAATATGAGACTAAAATCTGTTTTTCAGATATCTTGGGTTGAAATACGATACTTATAATTCTTGTGTATTTATTTTTTAAAAGTGTGTGATATTTAGACCATTAGGTATGCCTATGAATTTGAAGTATCCTTTTTTGTATGAAATATTAAAAATAAAATCCGGATACGGAAAAGCAGAATAGATGAATTATTTATGATCTACTTGAAGTACTTTCATATTAAATATAGAGATATGCATTTAAAAATTCCGTATTTGTGATTATGAATAGTTTAAAATTTAAAAATGTACTTTTGTAAACGTATTTAAAATATAGCTTAGTGTCGCATGATATTTATTGTAACTAAATTCTACAGTTATTTTAAATCAAAATATTATTGAAACATTCTATGTAAATATTTGTTGTATTAAATGCGCTGTCAGTGGGTTAGTGCATTAATTATGTAAAGTACAGTATTGACATACTAAATGAATATTGATTTTTTTTAAATAATTTATTTTACGTAGTATTTATTTAATTATAAAATGATGATGTGTGACGCTGTTACTAAATATTCAAGTATAAGGGGTCAAGATCCACGGATTCACAGACTGATAACAAAGAACTAGCAGACATATGTGAAACGGGAGAATTTTATGTCTCGAGTGCAAACAAACATGAATGACTCATAAACTTTTCATAATGGTTTTGAACTGAAATTGTCTTGCAGGTATTTAAAACAGATGTTCATATATTTTCTTATTCCTGGAGCAACATATCAAATTTCAAATTGTGATTAATTATTTTAACGAAAATTGTTCTAGACTTTCATACTCCATCATTACCATGACATTTGTGCGTCATAATATTGTTTACAATATTTAATTATCGATATTTCAAAATGTGAGTCAGTCGTTTCACGACTTCTTTCTGGAATGTACTGAATATACGATAACATAATAGATATTAAGGATATAGCGCGTGATGTTAAATCACGAGGCGATGAGCCGAGTGTTTTAATCACGCAAGTTTCATTATGAGGCTATATCATATGTATATCCTTCAATATTTTACCTACGACAGTTTAAATTGATCTTTAAAATACATTTTTCATTTAATTTTTGACATAATAATGAGAAACATTGAAATGTGTATATTATTCATTGTTATGGTTACTATGTTTGTTTGCTTGAAAAAAAAAACAATTTAGTTTTGTCATATTCTTTTAAACGGATTCTTTTTACTATTATTATTGAGTTTGCATGAAGTTTTGAAACCGTTTTGAAAACGTTTTTAGTTTGGAAACGCTAACGCATAACGTTTCTGCCGCTTTGTGTTACTAACCTACAAATAAATAAAAAATAATTGGAATAATGGCAAAACGAAGTATTTGGAGTGAAGAGGATCTGTCACTTACAGCAGCTAAATGCGCATGCCCCGAAACTTGTTTTGAAAACTGCATGTAAACAGTTTCCCGTAATTTTGATAGAAAACTGAAACCATTTTCAAAACTGCATGTAGTATGTTGTTTTCAAGATAAAATATGTGAGTCAGAGTCAGATAATGTTGGAAACTGAATTAAGTTCCATTCTATATAACTATGGTTCTATTTACTATTTTCTTCATAAAACGTTACCATTATTAATTTGAAATTAGTTCTTTGATAGTGACATTTATCTGTCAGTTACATATACTTGAGATATGAACTGTGTAACCTAGGAATTGTGTTTGTTTAAAGCGTAGGCTCCGGGATTTAAATCTCGATATGCGATTTTTAGCACGATCCCTATACCTCCCTTACCAAGGGTAGCAAGAGGTAAAAATATAAATTTTAATCAAATTTCTATTGTTATTTGTCTTACAGAATAAATAATTCATAATGACATTCAAATTAGTGTACTAATTACGTATTAGCGCACTGCCATAGAAAAATACATAAATAGTTTTAGTTGCACATAAGTTAATGAAATAGTATTATAATTTACATAAATAAATATATGTAGATATATTAGGCTGGACCTTAAAAGGGGTCAGGTATATAAATGCCGGCAAGGATTTCAGCTTAATATTAATATTTGACTGTGCCTAAATGCTCTTGATTTTTCCCATTTAAATAACATTGGATTTGGCACATTTTGGATCTTTATTTTTCTCCGAGGTAATAAGAGGTTTAAAAAATCCACTCGATATTGGAATACTAGGATGACCCAAAAATATGTGAACCAAATTTGAAGTCCCAATCATTATTATTAAGATATTGTAGATGGTTAAACTAGCGTACAAAAGCCCAAAACGCTATACTTCATTGAAATGAAGAATAATGAATGGGACTTCAAATTTTGTCCACATATTCTCGCGTCATTCTAGTATATATTTCAATATTTAGTGGATTTTTTATACCTCTCATTATCTCGCAGAAAAATGAGGTTTCAACATATACCAAAACCCAATGTTATTTAAATTTAGAAAAATCAAGTGCATTTAGGCACGGTCAAATATTATAAAGCGGAATCATTGCGAGCAATTATTTTAAATTTATTTTGAAGCCCGGTTAAAATTCGACTTGACTCCTTTTAACCATCCTAAGGTATATATTATAGCGGCTTCTTATGATTCATTGTTGGCTTTGCCAATCTGCATTTAATTTGCATGTTGGTGATAATATCATTGAGGCGTCACTTTACGTTCACGGGTTATCAAAGTTGCTGTGAAATAACACCACAGGAATCACTTTTATGCTATTTGGAAACTGGAAACAATTTTTAACGAGACCCCGGTTGAATTCGAACTCGGGTCGTCAGAATGCAACAGGACGCGACCACATTACTGTATTTTTTAATATAGGTTTTTTTTTGTTTTTCTTTGTGTAATTTTTTTATTATTTAAGATTTTTGCCTATGGGGCTGTCCTTAAATTACGTAACGCAAAATTAGGAAATTTTTGATACCCCCTCCCCCCTTTGTAACGCACCCGTAACGCAAACATGAACCCCCCCCACCCATATATTACGTAACGCAGTACTTGACCCCCCCCCCCAATTTTTTTACTGGATATAAAAGTATATGGCCTTCTTAATAGTCAGTTAAAATTTGAAACAGAAACTATTTAAATTAATGTATATAAAGATGAAAAATAACAGAACAGAACAGAAACTATTTACATTAATATACATAAAGATGAAAAATAATGTACTACTCTTGCCCTACGGCTTGTCACCCCAATTTCTTTACTGGATATAAAAGTATATGGCTTCCTTAATATTCAGTTAAAATTTGAAACAGAAACTATTTAAATTAATGTACATAAAGATGAAAAATAACAGAACAGAACATAAACTATTTAAATTAATGTACATAAAGATAAAAAATAATGTACTACTCTTGCCCTACGGCTTGTCACCCCAATTTTTTTTACTGTATATAAAAGTATATGGCCTCCTTTATATTCAGTTAAAATTTGAAACAGAAACTAATTAAATTAATGTACATAAAGATGAAAAAATAACAGCACAGAAATTAAAAGCATATGCATTTCCATATGCTTTTAACAAACTATTGAAAAGTTTTTCCTTATCAACACTACTTGAATTCATGTTTTAATATGAATTGCATTGCACGAATGAAAGACCACTGGCCCGAAATTTGAACTGTGCCCGACATATTATGTTGACTGTTATTGAAAACAAACGACTGCCTGCATATACGAATTAGCACCGCGAAATTTGAATGTTTCAAAACTATTAAAGCAAGTTTAGCAATATTTTTTATATTTTATCGTTACGTAACGCACACATTAACCCTCCCCCACCCCCTCGTAACACTGCATAACGCTACTCTTGACCCCCACCCCCCTCTTGAAGCGTTACGTAATTTAAGGACAGCCCCTATGGCTACGATGACCATATTTTCTTTTTTGAAAAAAAGGACAAACATGTAACTTCATCATCATAAAATACATTACTTATTTTAAATATGTATTATGGGTTTAATTAACAAAAGAAATTTAAAAAATCGAAATAACGCTATTTCGGAGCCCAATGTTTTATCAAAATTTTACTTTTGATTTTAAAATTAAATACGTAATAGTCAATCAAATAGGATATAATGTTAGAATTAATTTATTTGTATTTGGCCTAGTCTGAGTACAGAGTACCTACACTAATAATAATATTCTTTATTATGATTACTATTATTATTATTATTATTATCATTATTATCATTATTATTGATTGTCAAAATATAGTAAATGATTTATGAACTATTTCTGGGAATATTAAATTTAATCATGTAGGAGTAGAATACAAAATATAATTCCTTCTATTTTAAGTATTATATTTATTTTATTTTTCAGTTATAAAGATCTAATTGAGTTATTATTTGTTCTTCATTTAATCGAGAAATTATGGTTCGCCAGATATGCAAACTGTATTTAAAGATGGAAATCCGAAATTCAAATTGTAAACAAAACTTTAAGCAAATTATACAGTCAATGCACTAAAACATTTTCAAGGATAAATTTATTAGAATATTTGCAATTTTGCATGAGAATAAGTACACCTACATAAATAATTAAGCATTGTGTTAGAGTTATCGTATGAGAGAGTATATGTGTGCAAAAATCATTATTCTGAATAATGATTTAGGGTAGCCAAATGGAAAAGGGGTGCACTAAAAATAACCCTCCGAAATAGCATATCGTAATGGGTTAAGAAACAATGGCTCGTATGTCACAAACATCCGTTTTAAGAAGAATGGTTATTATTTATATTACAAATAAAACGTTATAGAAGTTTTCACTGACAACAAGTCTCTGTAAGTCAATGTATGTATGTACTCGTATAATGAAATTATTTGACCATAAACCTTGTATAACCATTAAAGTACGGTTATTATGAAAAATTGTATTTCTGAGGTACATATTCGAATAAATCTTATCTTTCTGTTTTATATTTTAGTAGCACTTCCGAGGTATTTCTAAACTGTAGAAAATGGCTTTTATGATAGGATGCAACAATTAAAAAGGTTAAATAATAACAATGATGCCAAATAGAATATTAAGGAAAATGACCACAAAATTAATTGAGTATTTTTAACCTCAGTAGGAAAGATTTTTAACCTTAACCTTTACTAATTTAACAAGTACCAATTGGTGTATTAAATAATATGTACAATTTAAATTTAAAGCTCGTTATACAGCATACATTTTTGGATAAAATCTAGTTTTAATATTGAAACTATAAATTTTGGTCAGAAAATAATACCTATAATGTAAAATACTATTTAACGCATCCAAGTTTCATATTAGAAACTTTTTTGTTTTTTTTTTCAATCTACCTATCTCCGACATTAGTTTTCATCCAAGTTTTATTCTCGATATGCCCGCTTACAGTGATACAAAACCAACATGTAAATATTTTATGTGAAATTATAGAGATAGGTAGCTGTGAAGAGATTTATCATGTATTTTCACATTTTCTCGTTAATGGCTCAAATAATGCCATCTGAAACTTTACCTAGATTCTATTCTTTGTTAATTTTGTTTCATACAAGTCAAACAATGAAAATAAGTTAATTATCGGGCCTATTTTGTAACTCAGTGGTTAATTTTGAACCACTGGTTAAAATTTTTATCCAATAGATATTGATTTGACAACCAAAAATCCGTTTTTTTTTTGTTATACCTATATCAACTTACTTGGGGGCCTATTCTGTATCTCAGTTGTTAATATTTTTGACCAATCAAGCATGTTGACATATAACAAAAAAAGAGATTTTTAGTTGTCAAATCAATAACTATTGGATAAAAATCCCCTTTACCTCCTGCTACCCTTGGTAAGGGAGGTATAGGGATCGTGCTAAAAATCGCATATCGAGATTTTGGTAAATGACCACGTTTTAAGGTCCCTGAAATCGAATTTTAACATTTTCACGATGATGTCTGTGTATATATGTGTATGTGGATCATCCACTCTAACTTAAATACTATCATTCAGAAAATTTTGAAATCTTGTATTTCGAACTTTTTCTGTATTGGAAAGAGCCCTTTAGATTTTGGTGGAAATCGGAAAACCGGAAATGGCACTTTACTAGAAGCTTAAAATAGTTTTTCTATCCCGGTATTTAAAATTTAATCATTTTATTATAGTTTCGATTGCTCAGTGATTAGAGCAACGCCTCATGTCATGAGTGCCCTCGGGGCTCTGGGTTCGAATCCCACTAAGGCATGGATGTGGGTGAATGTGAACCCACTCTGTATTCTCTGTAATTGGGATTTAATCCTGTTGAGGGGTTTAAAAAAAGTAGTTACTTGGATTAAACTATATTTTATGAAATAAATTGTTAAAATTAGAATAAAATTCGTTAATCCAAAAAACTTAATCTTTTTTGTGACTCGGGCTGAAAATGGCGGGAGGTATTGTGTTGGCCACACCAGATTTTTTTGTTATATGTCAACGTACTTGGGAGCCTATTCTGTAACTCAGTGGTTAATTTTTTTTGCCAATCAAGTATGTTGCCATATAACAAAAAAGGGATTTTCAGTTATCAAATCAATATCTATTGGATAAAATTTTTAACGAGTAGTTAAAAATTAACCACTGAGTTAAGTCTCATACACAACACGAAATTAGTGGTTAGTATTAGCAGTTACGATTAGCGGAGAAAGCTTGGCATTCGTAGTTGTAGTTTAGCGTTCAGAATAACGAAATTAGCGCAGCCCAGGTCTGCGCTAAGTTCAGTTAGCGCAAGAGTTTGTAAGCTCCAAACTTATGGTTAGTGGTTAACAGAGTAACCAATCACAGAGCAGAGAAAAGAAAGATATTGTGACATTCTTTGAAGTTGACAGTTGTTTTAAAAGAAATAAATTATATTTTTGTTGAATTGAAGTAGAATTTGAAAGGTACTGACTTTTATTCTTTTATAAATAAACATTTTTAAAATGTGTGTCATAAAAATATCAGTTTTGTAGGTTGTAGGCAATAAAAGCTTATTCTGTTGAACTTTTTTCTGCAAAAAAGAGAAAGATACAAAAATATTAAATAATAGTCAAATCTTCTAAACAAGCAGTATTAAATTAAACCAGCTCTTAAAAACTTTGAATCAAATGTACTATTTTGCCAACAAAAATTGTTATTCGTAGTCGTTAATTTCATGTATTGTGAATGCTGTTTACCAATCTTTGGGCCCTATTCTGTAACTCGGTGGTTAATTTTTAACCACTGGTTAAAATTTTTATCCAATAGATATTGATTTGACAACTAAAAATCCCTCTTTTTGTTATATGTCAACATATTTGATTGGTTAAAAAATTTAACCAATGGTTAAAAATTAACCACAGAATAGGCCCCTTTAACTACTATACTCTGTACGCCCAACAGATAGAGTAATTAAATAAATGGGCAGAACCTAAACTGCGCAGTACGATGTGCGCAGAAGTCAGCTTTACAAGCAAAAAATTTAACAATGCTGAAGAATTGAATAGTTTTATTTGAAATGAATATAAGTAAAATTTAAACATTACCAGCCCGATTCACAAAAAAAGTTAAGCTAATTTTTGGATTAGTGAATTCTATTCTTCCCTGGCATGTAAAATTTAATCTTCATCATATTATCAAAAAAGGTAGTTACTTGGATTAGATTAAACTACATTTTAAGAAATAAACTATCAGAAGTAGAGTAAAATTCACTAATCCAAAAATTCGCTAATCCAAAAATTAGCTTAACTTTTTTTGTGAATCGGGCTATATGTATGTATCTATTTATTCATATATAACTTCATGATATATAATTTCAAAATAATTATGAAGTTAAAATAAAACATTATATATTTATTATACGATGACATAATGATATATAATTTTAAAAGAAATTTAAAGTAGAAATGAAAGATTTGGTTTATTTATGCCTTGATAGGGTATATGACATAATGCCATTATGTAATTTAAAAGAAAACAGTAGGTACAAAAGAAATATTTATTGATATTTAACATAATAATAACAATATATTTCAAATGTTAATCTTCTGGTTCGGAGTCTGATGAAGATGAGGACGAATCACTCCCCAAATGAATAATAAGGGGTTCCACTTGCATTTCTATCATAATATCGAGCTGCCACATTTTTTCTTCTTCACTAACAGCGTGCCTTATTGCATGTCTCCAGTTGTCTGGTGTAACATTCGCAGTAGCTTGATTAAATATCGGCAAAACATCTTTCATTTTGAATGTTAAATTATTTCTGGCAACCTCACCTTTTATTTGCCCCCATATCAGCTCTATCGGGTTTAGCTCGCAATGATATGGGGGTAATCGAAGGACAGTTCGATGTTGTTCTATTGCCATTTCATCCACAACGAATTTCGGAATAACACCAGCTCCCTTGACGAGTGCAAGTAGCTCGTCTTTGATCATGTCTTGCCAATAAACTATTGATTTACTGGTTAACCATGCTTGAATGTCACCTTTTTTTGTGCCAGAATTTGGGATCTTCTCCAATTTCCTACTGTGATAGGATGCGTTGTCCATCACTATAACGGAATTTGCATCCAACCGTCCAAGTATTTCCTTGAACCATTTTTCGAAAACATCAGCTGTCATCTCCTCATGGTAGTCGCCTATCTTCTTAGATTGAAAACATAGCAAACCACCCTCAACAAATCCATCCTCCGAGCCAATATGAAGGATAATAAGGCGGCTTCCTTTCCCAGATGGGTCTTTCAAACCCGTTGTGACACCATTTATAAACGCTTGTCGTGCAGTCAGTATTGTAGTGTCTTTCCATACCTTACTTACGGTATGGCCAGCGTTGATCCAGGTTTCGTCTAAAAAATATATTTTCCTTCCTTCTTGTCTGTATCTCCTAATTTCACGGAGGTAACGTCGTCTCCACACAACTATCTCGCTCTTTTCTTTGAGAACACTGTTGCGTGACCTTTTGCAGAATCTATTTGAAAGTAATTATTATTATAACATTGTACAAATGGAAAGAAAAGTGACTGCCGTGGAAATGAGGTATTTACGTGGTGTATGTGGATATGTAAGACGGGATCGCGTAAGGAATAATTTGATGTATGAAGAATGTATGGTTAGGAAGAATGTTGTTAAGAGAGTTGGAGTAAGTCAGTTGAGATGGTTTGGTCATGTGGAGAGAATGAAGAATGAACGACTTGTAAAGCGTATATATTTAGGTGAAGTAGAGGGTGTTCGATTGCGTGGCCGTCCAGTGTGTAAGTGGATGGACGTGATTGACAAGGTGCTAAAAGAAAGTTTCCGAGTGGGAAGAGAAGACGAACATGTATAAATACGATTATGAACGTGGCCGAGGTGAAAGAAGTGTGCTTGGACAGGAATGTGGCGAAGAATGATTGTTTCATAAATATTATTGTGTATGTTGTTGATGACTGAGTGATTATTTTTGTGATTGTTGTAATTATTATTGTTATGATTATTATTATTATTGTCTCGTGTTTGTGCTAACCCACTAAGTGGGAGATGCGCGATTTTATGTATGTACAAATAAGTTAATTGTACTTTAGTTATTTACAAAATTCTTACTTAAATCCAATTTCTTTTAACACTAAACTTAATGTAGTTCGTTTTAAATGAGGCATGTCTTCATCTTCATGTAATGCGGCCATAATTTTATTGAGAGTAGGCGGTTCGTTTCTTTCAAAAAAAGAATGAACCAAACGTCGAAGTTTACTCTTGGTTAGGTCATCGATGTTGTCCAAAACTGCTCTTTTTCGGCAGTATACTTTTGGTGGATCCAATCTATGTTCTTTAATGTACTCACGTACAATTTTGTGAACACTTGCAACACATATTCCTGTAATTAGGCATATAATAGCTGGAGGTTTATATTCATGTAATGATATAAAAATCATTGCATTACCTGCTGCTTTTGCAGTGAATGCAACATTTTCTGTCTTGTTGTTGTTGGGGTTTTGTTCACAGCAAACTTTGAAAAAGTTCAAGATTCGCTCCTTGTCTTCAACCGTAAAATGCTTCGCTCGCCGTTTTTTTGATGGAGACAAAGACTGCGTTTGGTCCATAATTAATAAGACTTAACTATCAAATCAAAACCAAATATATTAACCTTTAAAAAGCACGTGGTTTCATAAATATACAATTATAATATTACGTATAATTTATATAACATACCTTTTATACTGTAAATTGTCACAGTAAATTGTAATTACGGAAATTACCGATAGAAATAATAAACAAAGTACAAACTCGTAAACACCAACCCAAATGCCAAAAAAATGTTATGGAGGTTATGCGGTTTGCCGGTTATTTATAGCAGTTTCCGTTGTTACCGATCTCAGCTGTCGAGTTCGTCGATCAGTGTAAAACTGGCTTACCAATAGAAATACTGTATTTCAATTTCGCGCACATTTGTGGGAGGAGTATCTACTCTATCTGTTCGGCGTACAGAGTATAATTATAAATACTAACCATACTAACTAATTTCGTATTGTGAATAAGGCTTTATAGAATAGGCCCGTTAATTTGTTAAAAAATTTAACCAGTGGTTAAAAATTAACCACTGAGTTGCAGAATAGACCCCTTGTTTGGTTAAAAAATTTAACCAGTGGTTAAAAATTAACCACTGAGTTACAGAATAGGCCCGTATATTGGTGTATTATCAGCTGATTATTTAAAATGATGCTTCCTAGCAAAAAAGTTTGTATCGGCTAGTATCAAATTTAACTAAAAAATAAATAATGTACAATAGAGACGTAAGATACTATTTAAATAAGAGTATAACATTTACACTTCTGCAAGATGTATGGATATAAAATTGAAATCTATTAAGGATAAACAAAATTACTTATGTAATATGTATCGAAATTTCAGATGAAAAAATGTGAACGAAGCCAATTTGCAGATGTTTAATATTTTAGAGGGATTTCTTGTAAGTTTAAGTTGTTAGTAACCGCGATTCGGCAAAAATCATGATAAAGAAATTCATGTAGAATTCAAATTTTCAAACCGAGTTATGATATCTTTAACCGGGTCAGAGGTGTATAAATTTGTAGAAAAGCGTTGAAAAAAAATATTTAAATATCATCGATAATTTACATCTTTCGATGCCACGATGACTGTTATAAAAAGTCAAACTTATTAGACTAAGTATTAAATACCTAATATTGGTTATTTTTTAAATAATTTAAAAAAAAATCATAAATTATTATTCTGGTTAACCATTTTTAACATAAGTAACTCTTTAGAGTTCATCCTAGGTAAAAAATGTAAGAATCCTTTTTGTACAAAAATTTACGAGCTTCAATTTTGTATTCTTGTAAAATTCTGCCCGTGAGGTGCGCCTGGTAAACGCCCGCACGGTACAAATATGTCATCATCATTACCGAAATCTGTGTACAAACTGATTGGCACACCCAGCAATGGGTAATACGCCTTGGTGATATATTTCTTTATTTATTTGCAAAAAATTATACGGGCTATTGTTTTCGAGAAAAATAGCCAAAAACCCAAAAAAAACTCATTTTTTGCACCTTTGATTCAAGATGGCGGTTCGCGCGAGCCTCCCCAAGGTCAAAAACTTGAATTTTTCATCCCCGTCCCGACCTACTATGTTAAAATCATTTCTACACCACCTTTTGTAAGGCAAATGTCTTTTTCGGTCTCCATTGACTGGACTAGTAGTGAAGTTATAGTTATTTAAATTCAAACAAAAACAAATACGATAATTACCGATTAGTAGGCCTGGGACGTTCCCAGGGTCTATGGGCCGAATTCAGCATTCTTCACTAGTGTAGTGACACTAGTGACGGTCTCTAGTAACTATGGAAATAGCTTGCATCTTTTTCTTATTAATGTATCACTGCATATGTCTGTCTTTATTTTGTTATTTTTAGATAAGCTTCTTTAGTTAAAGAAGAGTGCTGAATTCGACCTTATGTTGTCACGTTTACAATAATTAAGCATTTTTGTATTACAACAAAATAATATTAAATATTACATCAATGCAATGGTAGATTACCCCATATTCTCTTAAAAATAGCATCTTCCTCAGAAACCGGTATAAACTGAAGATGTGTTCAAATTAATTAAAACGTGTAATGATATAATTATTTTATAGATTAGATACCCGTATTGTATTCCAGTCAATACTCTTACCTTGTACAGCTGCAATATAAATGCATTTATGGAAATTGTGATATAAACGTAGTCATTGTAAAAAAATGTAATTTGTTTATAGTTTAGTAAATGTATCATAAATACTTTTATATTGTTTTACAAAATTATCGATTTCATTGTAATGTTTTATTGACAAATTGCTTAGAAAACTTAGTTGACTAAAAACATCAAGGTTGAAAAAACTTTAAAACATTTTGTGATTCACTAATTCTCTATTAAAGGACAACAATACATTAGCCTTTTTAATTGAAAGAAAATAAATGGTTTCAAACAAATAATAATTTTTAACGTAGTTAATCTTATCAATAATATACTGTTTTCAATTTAATTTTAGTGTCATATGATGAAGATAATGCAAAAATTATATAATATTAATAAAACGCCTGTATATTTTTCAATTTGAAATATTTTCAACTTTCTACTTTTCCTTTCATTTCAGTTTTACGGTTTTAATTTAATTATCATCAGATTGTAACTTACCAATTGAAGCCTTTGAATTTAAAGAAATTTAAGTGACATAACATAGGGTAAATTTGGATGAGAGGTGAATTATTTCTAAACTATGAGTACAAATATCATGTTGATGTAAAGTATGTGTGGGATTGAGTTTTGTGTTGTGTATTGCCTTTGATTATATACTAACATGGTACTATATAATTAAAGGTATTGCTACCAACGTTTTACGGTTACTTTAATAATAAGATATGTTATTTCATTCTATTATGCCTTAAATATTTTCATGCATTAATTGAATATTTTGACAAAAATTATAATAGTTGATTTTTTAAGATTTTATCGTTACATGTAAGTAGTAAAATATGTAAAGAAGTATTCTAACCTACAAATCCGTTATTTTGTGGATGATTCGTGGGTATCAACATGTGCGCCATCTTTCCCTCAACTATCGAGAGAGTTGGCATATGGGAGAAATGGCATACTATTTTGTTGTTATTTATAATACGGAAATTGTTAGAGAGAAATATAGATTAAAAATGACTTAATTTCGGACATTGATGCTGTAAAAAAAGCAATTGTCGGTAAAGTAAAACATCATAATAAGATATAAAATTGCTTGTATCATTACATTATGAAGACGACAGCGTAATGTAAATAGTGCTATGGAACGCCGTTTGACTTTTTATTCAACATTATATTCATATTTCTAATTGTTAATAGGACGTCGATCATATTTTAAAATATCATTGGGATTCATTTAATTTATTTGAAATGTTCTCAAGCATATTTGTAAATCAAATATAAACCCGCGAACAATTAAAAATAAGGTTGAATTTCCAATATGTATTTGAAAATATGGTTAGTGTGCTCGTGATTTATCTATTTAAAAACATATTTTTAATTCACAATGCAAACTCAGTTTTATTTGAATTAAAAATTTGTTTGTGATATTTTTAATTCTCTGTCTCTCTCGTACTTATAGCGTTATATGGGAGAAATAGAAAGAGACAGAGAATTAAAAATATGTATCAGTAAGTTTGTAACCATATTTCTAATTCGAAACATATTTGAAATTCAAACATATTTTTAAATGAGCATTTAAAATTATGTTTCGAGTTCTAAAATGTATTTAAAGAAATGTTTTATTTAATTTTTAAACGATTTAAATGCAGTTTGCTATTTGAAAATATGTTATAAAAATTTTAAACCATTTTTAATATGTATAGCACTGTATAAAACATTTAATTTTTAATTTTTGTAAAAGGAAGTGACTTAAAAATATGTTTAAGATTTCTAATGCTTCTCGAATCGCAAACATATTTACAATGATTCAAAATAAATTCAACCATATTTTGAAATAATTATTTAAAAATATGGATAAACTTATTCTGAACCATTGCCAATATGTTTGCGATTCGAGAAGCAATAGATATCTTAAACATATTTTTAAGTCACTTCCTTTTACAAAAATTAAAAAATAAATGTTTTATACAAAATTTTAAACCATTTTTAATATGTATAACACTGTGTCTCGCATAACTCAAAAACTGTAAGCCGCAGAAAGTTGAAATTTTGTATTTAGGACTTCTATAACATCTAGTTGTGCACCTCCCTTTTTGGTCATTACATAATTTCCAGAAATGGTACTTTATTTGAAGCCTATAATAGATTTTAATGAAAAACTATATTAAAATATAATCCAAAACGTTTCAAATTTGGTATATAAGACTTTTATATCAATTGGAATAACAGCAGATTTTGGTTAAAACAGGCTAACCGGAAGTGATATATTACCTGAAGTTGTTAACACTTTTTCTTGAATAAAATGTTTTCATTTTGATTTTAAAAATAAATGCTTCAAATAAGAGTTTTAGAGAATTAAATTCTGCGTGTAGCACATCAAGTATTATTAAATTAGCCCTTTGTATAAGCGAGATATGTAAATATAAAACTTATATACTTTTTGGTTTATGTAATGAAGCGTGCTATGGATTAGGACAAAAAATAATAAAAAAAATAAAAAAATAGATGTTAATGTCAAATTACGTCAAATACGTGCAACTTTATAATTGGGTCTATACTTCATATTGGTCTTGCGTACAAGGAAGTCGTGTGGTGTCCACATCAGATTTTTTACTTCCTTTTATAAAGTAAAGGGAATATTGTAATCGCGAAAAATTTCGGTTTTTAGATTTCAACGGAAATATCCATTTTGACCATCCCTGAATTCATTTTGACTAATATCGTTGTGACATCTGTACGTACGTATATCTCGCATAACTCAAAAACTGTAAGCCGTAGAAAGTTGAAATTTTGTATTTAGGACTGCTATAACATCTAGTTGTGCACCTCCCTTTTTGGTCAATACATAATTTCCAGAAGTGGAACTTTACTTGAAGCCTATAATAGATTTTAATGAAAAACTGTTATAAAATATAATCCAAAACTTCTCAAGGGAATAACATAGTAGATTTTGGTTAAAGTAGACTAACCGGAAGTGATATATTGCCTGAAGTTATTAACAGTTTTTCTTGAATAAAATGGGTTTTATTTTGATATTAGAAATAAATGCTTCAAATAATAGTTTTAGAAAACTAAATTCTGCGTCTAGCACATCCAATATTATTAAATTAGCCCTTTGTATAAGCGAGATATGTAAATTTAAAAAATATATACTTTTTGGTTTTTGTAATAAAGCTTGCTATAATTAATGTT
The DNA here is from genome assembly GCA_963082715.1 of Harpalus rubripes. Lineage (NCBI taxonomy): Eukaryota > Metazoa > Arthropoda > Insecta > Coleoptera > Carabidae > Harpalus > Harpalus rubripes. Next base: position 63,412,137 of record OY720448.1, on the reverse strand, counting down.
ATGTTAAATTACTGCAATTTTATAATTGGGTCTATACGAGTATTTCATGTTGGTCTTGCGTACTAGGAAGTCGTGTGGTGTCCACATCAGATTTTTTTTACGAGAAATGTATTTAAGTTATATTAGCTTCAAATAATTTAAGTTTTGTTAACATTATGTTATTTATATATGTATGCAAAGTTTACTGTATGATTTTTAACAGGTTTGTATACATAAAAAATATTCATCATTACCATTATCTGTGTACAAGCAGATTGGCACACCCAGCAATGGGTAATAAGCCGCGAGGATATATATATATATATATATATATATATATATATATATATATATATATATATATATATATATATATATATATTGTGTACATAAAACTTAGTTTAGAGAGCATACAAAAAAAGGTGCGCCATCTCAACCGACTTTACCCTACATATAAATTTTTTATGTGAAAACGTTCTATAAGCCAGACCCAAAAAATGGTATAACTGTCATTCAATTCCAGGCATAAGACAATATAGAATGATTTTTTTTTATACGAGTACAGGTATTAGCAATTTGCATGAATATTCCCAATCCAATAATCGAAATAAAAATTGCTAAATGTGAACACTGTTCAAGGAAAAAGATAGAAAAATTAAACAGGATGTAACAAAAATTGACGACAAGATACAGAATACACCACCCCTACATGTTTAAAATAATATAAATTCTTAAACATTACCGATTAACACTTTGTAAGAATAAAAACCATGGTATTATTAATTATTTTAATAACTTAATTTATTATTTAAGTACGGAAAACGGAAATAAATATATCTACACATTTAAAACCAATTTCTGGTTGTTATTTTTATAAATATGTTAGCATTATCACGTGTAATATCCATGTTTGCCAAATATAGATAACAACTTCAAAAAAATGAAATGTAAACAGATAACTTTATCGTTACTTAAAGCTAACACTTTGTTTATGGTGAAAATTCTTGAAATTAATTCATTGGCCATTGAGGTTATTTAGATTGTTGAAATAATTTCATCATTGTTAATTACTGTTTGCAGTTTAATTTTAATTAACTGAATTAATAATTATTATACAAACAATAAAGGACGTATTATGATTCATTCATAAATATCTATCCGGAAATAGGTAAATATTTTACTATTGCAAACTTTTACTATTAATTTCTACATGTAATTTGAAATATTTTATATTTAATGAATGATGTTATCAAGTCCTATATCAAATAGAGAAAGCACATATTTGCTATTAACTAATTGCAACATTGTAAATGAGATAGAATAAATTCTAATGTACATTGTGAAGATTTACTCACTATACGTGGGCATCTACCGTTATAAACCTATTTTTCTCTGTTGAAACCGTCTTAGAAATCATAACGGAAGACACAGATTTTATACAACTGTAATCTAAATACAGAAATATCTTTCTTTTTTAGTAACAAAGTCACCGAATTATACTACCAAGAAACTATTCCCGTGAAACGGAAAAAGGAAGAATTTATTTTTGTATAAATGGCGTAGCAGCCAAATTTATTCCATGACGAATTAAAATTTCCTTCGAATACCATGGTAATGTTTTGTTTTTATTTGTTTTAATTCAGATGATACTTTAACTTAAAAATTACAATTTGAAGTGTAACGTAATTCTTTTCATTACATTATTCTGTTACTTAGTTTGTATGTAAGTAGGTACAAAGCATCATATTTTCTAGCTTTGTTTGTTGCCCTCATTTTTGAGTGTAATTAAAAAAATCTTTAAAATATTTGTGTTGTAAATAACATCATAGATTCATGCCAATCATAGTAGAGAAGTGATTAGGTCAATGCAACACAAATTACATATAGTTAAGACATCTATTTGGACAATTAAATGTAGATATATTGACAATGTACTTAGCCTGTAGCTATCAAAAATCCGATTAGCTAGTAAGTACAAACATTTAATATATCTATAATTTTCTTAATGTTCTGCAATTATTTGCACCTAACAACTAGGAGAATTCTTGTTAACTCAAAATTGATTTTTCAATTTGAAATTTATACAGGTGATTGAAAAACAGGGACAAATAGCTTTTTTTAGACTTATAGTTTAAAGGGGTATTCCGACATTTAAAAAAAATTGATTAAGAAAATACATATATCAAAGGTGCGTTCGGTTATTTTGTGCTGTGCTTGAGCCGTGCTGTGTATGACAACGATCACAAATACACTAGATATAACTTCATAGCATTTGTTTTGTTTTCGGCTGGACAGAAAGAGACAACTAAGGATAGAGATATGTAAAGGCCCCTCACGGAGTATTCGCTAGATGTCACTGCTTGTTTTATTAAAATTAACTGTACTATATTTGAATTATTAACGAAAACCAATTATAAAATGCATAAAACAAATTGTTATCAGTATTAAGAAAAGGTAAAAGTAATTGTATATAATTATTTATTTTATTCTATTGATTTTTAAACAATGTTGTTTTTATATACTTGCTTCTTACTCTATTTGTAGTTTTTTCTAAGTTTATTTTTGTTTTATATGTGGATCTGGATTTTCAAATAAATGTCTAAAATTAAATTGAGCAAGTGAATGCCATGATTATTTAATGGATCGTAATCCAGGATATCGTTATGAATACAGTCCTACAGAAATTCCCGTAGATAAATTTCTCATCGGGTCTCGTGGCCGCGATCCTGAGTGTCTGGTCGCGAATCTGGGGAACCGGGTTCGATCCCGACCGACACCAAATATTTTTCGAATTTTAAATGGCACAAAATTGACCCCTGTGGTCAGACAGAATTTAAAGTTACAAAATCGAGGCCCGAACGACCACAACTTCCAAACAAAGGAGCAAAATGTCATAAATACATTATATGGACTGTAGAGACATCTCTCGACAAACTTTAGAGTAGACTTTATATATCTCTATCTCTAGTTGTCTCTTTCCGTCCAGCCGAGAACATAACAAACAATAGTGACGTATAGGGCATGTTTCGTCTAGTATATTTGTGGTCGTTGGTGTATGAGTCTTGTCACGTGATCACTGTGTACTCTGTGCAGATTGGAATTAAAAGAACGAATTGTGCAGCCTGTGCGTTTCATACTATCGTGACAGATAGACTTAGCAATTGAAAATCGTTGTAAGTCCAGATTATTATTACTAATATCGATTTATATTCACCGTAAGTGTTTCATTGACGGCTGAATATGGATTTTCGTTTTCTTACAAATATTTTTCGATGAGTCGGACGAAGAAGGGCAGTATAGTATGATTCAAATATTTTAGAATAGCAAAAGTAAATAATTATGCTGGACAATATCAAATATATGTCTGACGGGCAGTTTAAAACTCATTTTAACTGCCACATAAAATAAAAATATCTCATCGATATTACAGCGTAAATTGGCAAAATTATATACACGTCAATTATATGATTTTTCTTTTATCTGACAGGCAAGTTAAGTGGCACTTTTATCAAGCGGTGAAAAACAACAGGGCTTTATTATATAAAATAAATCTTCGCGAACTATATTAAATATAAGAAAATAAAACTTGAGGACATCAGAAAATGGCATAAAAAAGAGGTAATATTTCAAATAGGGTGTTTAGAAAACCAAGAAAGCTTCCGGTAAATAATAATTAATGTAATAGCTTATATATTTATAAAATTATTCAAAATTTGCATACTTCTCAGATATAAATCAATTCTCGCTTCATACTTTGCGCGCTAACTCGAACGTGCACAGCCGGCCACACGTCCAGAGCTCGGGCGAACTGTGCATGCACAATCTACACAGCGCACTATTTACCGAACGCGTTCTGTGCAACCCAGAGTGCACAGAAGTGAATAACCGAACGCTTACTGGGCAAATTATTAAAAATGTGTGCACAGAACTGAATAACCGAACGCACCTCAAGTAAGATACAAATTTTAAAAAAATTCATCGATATTGAAGTTTGCCTATTTACAACTTTTGAAGAAAACGTGTACAAAATACACGCTCGTAGTAACTACTAGCGCCATCTGTGTTTATAACGGCATATATTAAATTTGAAATGAGCAAAAACACGCAAAAGCATATCGAAATGACGTCACAATTCTCAAGGACGTTTCTAGATATGTAAAGAATTTCAATTTTCTAACATCAAATTCTGAATGAAATTTTTTCCCTAAACATAGAAACCATAGAAAAAAGTTACTATTTTGCCTATATTCCATTACACCGGAATATTCTATTACAAAGTTGGAGGAGAAGCTAAATGCTATTTTTTGCTGTTTAAAGTTCCTGAATTCTGCTTCCGGATATGAAATCATCGTTGCTTTATTTCAATGAAATGGTATACAGGTGTTCATTTTAAATTGGGCATTCTTCGTTGACTTAGCGATGATTTACAATCTGGATAGTCGTGTAGACTTAACTTGTATATTTCTCTAAATATAACAACAATAACCTCATTAACGCACAAAACTCGCCCCGAATTTTCCAAGAGTGACTTTTGTGCGTTAGGTGAAGTTATTGTTATATTTAGCGAAATTGCAAGCTAAAATAATAGCCCTATTATAATGTGTCTGTATGCTATTCGTTGTTTTGTAAAACGTCTAGCCATATTGTAAAACGTCTTTGCGTTTTACAATCTGTCTCTGGCTAGAACATAATTTCAAAACTGGGATTAATACGGATATCGGCGCCGGGAGACAAGACAGTCTTAATTTTAAATATAAATAAAATAAGTATATCATCACGGCTTATTACCCATTGCTGGGTGTGCCAATCTGCTTGGTACACAGATATCGGTAATGGTGAAATTTGTGACTTCTTTGTTTGGCGAAATCGGAAGTAGAATTCAGGGTCTTTTTCACACTAAAAACAGACGTAATATCACCCCAATTTGTAATTGAATATGTTTAAAATTAATAATAAAGAAAAAAGCTATTTGTCCCTTTTTTCAATCATCATGTATGCTAGCCTTCGGTCTTGAATATAGTCGCCTTAAATGTTACTATGATGAATGGTAGTTTGAGTTATTTATGGTTATAATTAATTCTTCAACCTTAATTGTATTGGGAACAATCAATAAATTGGCATGTGCTTGCAAATTGTGTCCCTTGAAAATGAAGTACGTTCATTTCATACTAAACAGTCATTTTTCTACGATCATGCAAAAAATGGGCTAATATAGTCGTACATATACGTATTATGAGAATATAAAGTGGATATGTATTACACACCGTGGAATAAAGTTTTTATAACACCTTACCATTAGCAAATTGTTAACAATAATACTGGTTACTATGAAAAACAAAACTGTTACTAAGCAAACACCTAACTTTGTGTTTCCCTCCGCTACCAAAATATTTTCTAATTTTCTCTTTTGTTGAGTGAAATTCTGTCGATAAATATTGCGTTTGTTGTGGCGTTCAAGTGGCTATATTTATATACAATATTATGTACGAAACGAATAATGGGCTATATGCAAATACAATATATTAGGCCGTGATATTAGGTTTGTTGGTGTTGATTACATTAATTCATATTCCGACGGATTTTTTTTTTACAAAAACAACATGTTAAAAAATTGTATAGCAAATTATTCGTACAAATTAAATGTGCTATACAAATAACTAATTTCCTATTTCGCAGTCACAGTGAATTTTGTACAATCAAAAACAGTGTTACATTGAACACTTTTGTACAAATGTTTTTGGGGACAGGGCCGCTCCGTGCGGGTGGGCAGGTTGTGCCCCGCACAAAGGCGTCTCACTTTGAGGGGTGCCGTTTCAAGACAGTAAAGTAAATAATAGTAAATTTTTATAAAATGCTTTTAATCGTAAAGAAAAAATTACTATACAACAAATTAACATGATACAAGTGAACAATATATTTTATTCACAATCGGTTAGTAATATGACGATTTCTGACTTTTAAAAAGTTGGGAAGTTAGTTATTGTTAACCTCATATTCCAAGAGGTTGGAAAGTATAACGTGAAGATAGCTGGAACCCCCGCTTTGAGAGATCAATGCGTATCAATGATGGGTATTTACATATAAACAAAGCATCTTTACAATTTATATGATAAAAATATGGAATAAACTTGTAAATAATAAAAGTAATGAATGAAATCAATATTTAAGATTAGAAATCAAAGTGACAGTTCATGTGACAAATGAACATTCTCAGACCATTCGTTTATTTATGTTAGGTTATTATTATTTAAATATCAAATATTAATTTTTTATTTTAGATTGTGAATAAAATAGTATACAAACCTCGGTGAAAAGTTTCATTGTCTCGGGCTATAGTTAACCTCGGCGCTTCGCGCCTTGGTTAACTATCTTCGCCCTCGACAATGAAACACTTTCCATCTCGGTTAGTAATATACTATTATTCACAATCGGTTAGTAATATGACGATTTCTGACTTTTAAAAAGTTGGGAAGTTAGTTATTGTTAACCTCATATTCCAAGAGGTTGGAAAGTATAACCTGAAGATAGCTGGGGTTTCCAACCTCAGCTATGCTCACGCTATACTTTACAACCTCGAGGCGGGAAATAGCTGCCCCCCGCTTTGAGAGATCAATGCATATCAATGATGGGTATTTACATATAAACAAAGCATCTTTACAATTTATATGATAAAAATATTAAATAAACTTTAAATAATACAAGTAATGAATGAAATCAATATTTAAGGTTAGAAATCAAAGTGACAGTTCATGTGACAAATGAACAATCTCAGACCATTCGTTTATTTATGTTTGGTTATTATTATTTAAATATCAAATATTAATTTTTTATTTCAGATTGTGAATAAAATAGTATACAAACCTCGGTGAAAAGTTTCATTGTCTCGGGCTATAGTTATAGTATCTTCGCCCGCGACAATGAAACACTTTCCACCTCGGTTAGTAATATACTATTTAATTTGTTTGCATTAGAGTTCTACAAGCTCTATAGTTATAAATAAAATAATTATTGTACCAATCGGTTCGTTATTTTTCTAGCATTGTTATATTGAAATAAGAACTGACAATGTTGATTACAACAAATAATATATTGATTATAGCTCAGAAATATTGAGTACAAGAATGAATTCGACAATGAATTAAATATTTTGCGGAGAATCAAATGCTTTATGATTTACATACAATTCTGAAATCACAGTGAGATAATTTTATTTTTATTTTCTACCGATACTGAATTTTCCTTATTTATTATTAAAATTAAAAAGTATGAGAAATATCCCGCCAAACGGATAATTTTGTCTCATTGTTATGTTATAAACTATAACTAAAATTGTTGTAAATTTTCTGAAGCTGTGAATTTTGCTAATTGGAAGGTTTATTGGATAGAAAGCTTCTTTGTTTTTTAAAAGTTGTTTATTATGTTGACAACTAAAAGACGACGTTTCGGCACATGGTTATGGCCATTATCAAGTCAGAAAAATTGAATTTACATTCAGTCAATTTTTAAATTATAAATAAATTTTAAATTAACCCATGATTGAGTTTAAATTTTTTTTTTTGACAACCGCCTGCGCAGGTCGGTGAGTCAACGTCGACTATAACTAAAATTGTTGATTACAACAAACGATTTGGATTATAATCTGCTGATTACAAGAATGAATCTAAGAAAATTGTATCAATATATTAAATCTAGCATTTTTGAAGAATAAAAAGTAGGTATTGTTTAAACTTTAAAGCGTGTGGTAATTTGCAAACTTTACATCATGTAGGGCGCTAAAATATAACTTCGCACTAAGGCGCCCTATACCCACGGAGCGGCCCTGTTTGGGGATCTTTTAAATCGTGAAGTTAGTAACTTAGTCTAAGTGTCAAATAAATATGTTTAAAGTTAGTTGTCATTACCTGCCATTACTCATGGAAGATTACTGAAATTATATTTTTATAGTAAAATATGTATATCAAATAGTAAAGCATGCTTTTAAATTAAAATTCAAAGTATTTATTTGTAGGTTCATAACATAAATATAAATTTTAACTCCAACCTAACTTGCAAGTTACTATTGTCAAAATGTCAATATAAATTAAATTTCAAATGTTTATTGGAACTGTTATTTTAATTTTTCTTTTAATAATAATTTTGAAATAAATGTATATTAATGCGAAATAGGAAAAATAGTACGAAAAACATGCTTTTCTACTCCTATTCTTTAATATACCTATTATGTATGTGTCATCTGTGCTTGAATGATACTCATTAATACTATGTTCCGTAAGTCAACCAAAAAAAATCTGATGTGGCCAACACATAACCTCTCGCCAGATATTTTACCTGGTTGTACGCATAAAACAAAAAATATTTTTAATACAAATACATATATTCATGTCTCACTACAAAATAATTCTCACATATATTTGCAAAATCTATGGGATATTTTAAAATAAATTGTGTACAATACTTACATTTTCTTTATATTCAATATCCTGAAATTTTCTTTTTCTACTTTCCTTTTCTGTTTCTTTATATTCGTCATTTTTTCGCAAATTCCTTTTATATTCTTTTTTACGTATATCTTTTGCGTTGTTGACTTTTTTTTATTTTCATAATCTTCATAATTATATACAAATATTTTTGACAGAGGCATACAAATATTTTTGACAGTGACATTTATATGTCAATTACAAACATTTGAATTTCTTGCCTTGTAGTAGTTTGATCTGAGATTTTTTACATCAAATTATTTTATATGCCTTTCTTTATCTCTAAATCTATAGAAGATATAATAATGAATTTATATTTATCGAATAAATAATTTAACGTTCTTTAATATAAGTATTTACATAAATTTTCGATAAATAATATTTAGACGATTTTTTTCTTGTAACTACTACTTCCGGTTGTCCAATTGTTACCAAAACTGACTGGACTCTTCCCATTATTGTTAGATTCAGGAATCCGTAGTTAAAAATGTCTTAAGAGCATTCCCGGTGAAGATTAGAATTCAGAAATATAGTTTTATGATTCAAGTTAAGACTGCATTCGCAACTTCTCCCTCCACTTTTCAAGAAACGTAGATCATAATTCGGTTTTCTCCTTCTAGTACTTGCGTACTTACATGCGTCTATCTTTCTTCTACAAAATATCTCGTCCGTACAACAAGCCAGTTCACTTGAATTGCATTTTCCATTCTGTGAGTCACAAAAACAAATTGACTAATTGTTCAATCTTTGCAAAGCACTTCTATCGAAGAAAAACCGACGTGTCTGTAAATATTTGGCTGAACTATTATGCATTGGGTTATATTTGTAACACACATAATGAAATAAGGGATGAAAGAAACGTTTCAAATCGTTATGTTATTATATTACATATTTATTACTTACTGTCATTACATAATTATAAAATTGACACCATGAAAAAATTATTTGTTTAAATACCTATATAATAGTTATTTGTGTAACAAGAGCGTAAAGTGAATCTTTATTGCTCGTGCTCGTAAACTGAAGTGCGAGAGCAGCGAGCGCTACAATCGAGCTAGAGCAATAAAGATACTTTACGCTAGAGATGCACACATAATTTTTTCTACGACTTTACTAACGAAATAAAAAAATAATAATACCTATTTAGTAAGTTCAATTCCACCAATAGCCATTGTCAAAAGGTAAAAGTAACACTTTCACAAATTTTTATTTATAATAGGTACGATGGATATTCGACACTCTACTATTACATTAAAATCCGTGGTTTGTCTTAAATACTGTAATTATTTGAAGAGGGGATAGAGTAGAGAAGAGGGGTGTAAAGTCTGATTCGCTATATGTATTTTTAATTTTATTTGTATTTATTTCTTAGAACTTCATTCTAAAAAATAAATTTCGTTTCGTATAAACAACAAATACGTCTTTTGGATTCAGCGGATGAAATACTTTGGGAGTAATATATCATTTTTCTTTTTGAGTAAATTTGATTGACACGAAGAAATGTTGTTTAAATGTAAATAAAAATGTATTATTTTAAAAAGAACCGCATGATTTTATGAAATTTGATATATTTGTAACAAATAAATGTATAATTTGTAACATTTGTATCAAAAAATAATATTCTAAAATTTCGTATAGGTGATAGGTAATTTCTTTCTAAATTAGCCTAAAATCATCAATATTTATTAATTTAATAACGCATATTAACATCTCATTGAAAACAAAACACAAAGATTTAAATAGCCTGTGACTCTTTTATTTAACATAAAAAATTACAAACACAAAATAAGTAAGTAAGGAAATTAAAGTTTGATCTATATTCTTTAGAAATTAAAATTTAAGTTCATTGAATGAAGGTTCAGGATTTACTCCGAGAGGTCACACTCACACAACGAAATACAATTTATATTTCAAACATTTCTGAAATTAAATTGGAACTTTCAACAATTTTTACATAACTAGCAACGAATCGAAAATATCATGTACCACATTTTTCTCCCTGACATTGATCTTGGTGTTTAGATTGTTCATAATTTTTTTAATAGGACCAAATGAACTCAAACGCTTCATTTTGTAAATCTGCTTGTACTCGTACTAATCTATCATGTTAAAACAAGAATAATTATTGAGACCCTAAAGAAATTACAAAAATAAAATAAGGCGTATAAGGAATTTGAATTTATATAATTTTTTAAGGCGCTTCGGCGCACTGCACACCTAGGCGGCGCGCCCCTCTTTATTTATATATCGTACTGATATAGGTTTATTTCCTAAAAAGTGTACATTTGTTAATGGGAAATAAATGTGTAGTAAAGAAGTGGTATTTGTGTATAGTGAACAAAGCAGCTTTACTTGTTTATTTATTTCTATATTTCAACAAATAAATCATTCCACATAAACATCTTTTTCTTAAATAATCCTATAGCCTATAGGGCATTAATGAGTACTGCGAATATTTTAATATCGTAATCTCATAATACAGATTTTCCGAAAATAACAGAAAATAAAACTACCAAATTAGTGAAAGGGATAATTGGACGGAATATACGTAATGCGATTATTTTAAAGAAAACAGTATCTTGCTGTATCATTTACTATTACCTAGCCTTGGTACCCCATGCTGTGTGGGACTGGTAAACAAACGGAATCAGGGGAATGACTGAAGTAGGGAGTAGGGGAACGTTACCCCTCCGATAGATATTTTGAGAAAAGGCAATGAATTTTGTATGCTACAAAATGTGTTTTTGTAGCCGCAAAATTAATTAAAATGATTTATATTCTTCAAAAAATTATTCACAAGTAATAAATACATCGGGGGGGATGGTTAATTAAAATGAAAAATACCTGAAATACATTTTGTAGCTCATTATTAAATTCTATATTTTTCCTGGTTTTTAATTATTATTTTTCAAGATGACAGTAATAAATATTTAAAAAATTCACCATGTCCCCGATGTATTACACTTAACTAAATTAATATGAGTTTATTTTACATTCATATCTTTTCTGGTTATTGAATAAAAACGTATTTTGTAATCATGTATTTTGCCCTATGCCAAGTAACACCGGGTATGCTCTTAAGTCTCATAGTATTTAAGATATAGTGAATCCAACATCCACACACACATCCCCACACACACACACACACACACATACGGACATCATCGTAAAAATGTTATAATCGGATACTAGGGACCTTAAAACGTGCTTATTCATTAAAATCTGGATATGCGATTTTTAGCATGAATACAATACCTCTCTTAGCGAGAGGTAAAAAACAGTATTGTGACCAGTATCTTGATTCCGGGTACACCATGGTTCCTGAATATTTTCATCTATTTCGCGACAGATTGACATTGAATCATATGACATTTAAAATTGACACAACCTAACAAAAATAAAAATTAACCAAATGAATGATAACGTTGAATATGACAACGAAATTGATCATTCTATTACATATGCCAATAAAAATAACACAATCAACAATCATTTGATATTGTTATGATGATGTTTGAAAAGAGCGGTAGTGGGGGTAAAAATATCAGAGAAACCAGGATTATTTCGTGGTTGCAGTGGTCCGAATTTTTACCAACCTTTTTCAGGAACCGCGTTCCGAATAGAAACCAGTATGTAATTTCAGGACTTACGGAACACAAAACCGTAAACCTAATCGAACCGGTTGCGTTACGGAACATACTTTGATACAAATTTTCATTTCGATACAGATTATCATTATGATACAGATTTTTTTCATTTCTATACAGATTGTCATTATAATACAGATTTTCTTTTCATTTCGATACAGATTATCATTGTGATACAAACGAATTTTATAACCAATTTATTGGTTTATAGTTTATTTTTTTTAATTATTATATTATTATGAACAGCGTATGCAACTGATACAGATGAATTTTATAACCAATTTATTGGTTTATAGTTTATTTATTTAATTATTATGAATAGTAGAAAAAGTAGTGTATGCAACTCATTTATAATGATTATTAATACACTCTCTTCAAGCTCATGTATTAATAACTATCATTATAAACTCGTTGCATAATATACTACTGCGTAACACGCCTCCTGCTCGATTACGTAAACTGTACCCGTATTACAATATGAATCATTGTAATACTTCTCTTTCAGTATACTATTGTTATTTACTGTATTTGAGGAGCATTTAACTTTATTCAGAAATTTTGTCTATCCATGATATAAAAAATACGTACATAGTGATTGAAAAATTCTTCTATAAAAAAATGTAGAAGTTAAATATTACATCTGTCAGCAAGAAATTAGAAAGCTTTAAGACATGTGTTAAAAAATAACTGAACTAAGCTAAAAATAATAGTGTTCCTCATTTTTTTACAATTAAATTTCTGGTTAAAATGAAATGTTTCTTGTATAAATAAATAAATTACTTATTTTATGGTGGTATATTGTTTGATTCTAAATTATTCTAATATGATTTAATATTTAATGCGTAATTATGTAGTCTAGTCCGCAGACAACTTGACACTAAAATTATTACTGGCAGTAAATACTTCAATAATTAGCACCTTAATCAAGAATTTACGAACCGAATTGTGGTTATCGGTTTGTGCAATAGGATTTGGTCAGCTGTTTATTATACGTCACAATACAAACAACAATAACATTGCTGCTGCAATGCCATAGCATTAACTTGTAATTTTTAAAGGATGAATAATTGAAGTTAATTTCCTTGTTTTTAGATGGCTGAGGTGGATCCTGAGACCTTGCTGGAATGGCTGAGCATGGGCCAAGGCGACGAGCGCGACATGCAGCTCATTGCGTTGGAGCAGCTGTGCATGCTTTTGCTCATGTCCGACAATGTGGACCGCTGCTTCGAGAGTTGTCCACCACGTACCTTCCTGCCGGCTCTATGCCGTATCTTCTTGGACGAATGTGCACCCGACAACGTCCTCGAGGTAAATATCTTTGTATATTAAATTCATGTTTCTGTAAATTAAATGTCGTTCGATACAAAAAAGTATAATAGTTTCAGAAAACATAGGCATAACTTTTGGAACGGTCTGGAGTATGATCGCAAATTTCCACTGAAAATAAAGTTTGGTTAAGGAGCGTAACCATTGGAGTTACGTCCGAGTAATCCTAGTAGTAAATTTATGTAATTCGTGTAGTTAAAATCGAAAACACTACTTATTTCAGTAACCATATACAACTAAAAAATGATATTACATCTACTTCGTTTTGCGCACCTAGTTATGGTAAAGCTTGAATTAACCTATTAACTTGAAAATTTCCGTATGTGTACAGTTGACTGAGAGTTCATTTTCGAACGAATATAGACGTTTGGGCGTTAGTCTAAAGCATATGGGTCGATTCTGTTCACATCTGTAAATCTTACAGATCTGTAAATTTGTAAATAATGGACAAAATCGCAACGAAGTCTGCACTCGTATGTATAATTTTATATTAATCAACAAAAATAGATGTTTTTGTCAGGTTTTTACAGATTTACAGATCTGTAAGATTCACAGATGTGAACTGAATCGACCCAATAGTTTCGGAACGCACACCATATTACGAAAAAATTATGAAATAAGATATCGAGCAAATACGTTTAAGGCCCACTTTTACAAGTGATGGATAAAATATGGTATAGCTATCGTAGGTATAACTTTATCCTAGCAATTATACCTTGGATAAACAAGACTGTTTTTTACAATGCATTTTTATCTATCAGATAGTTACACCAGGAATTACGTTAAATCACGTTAGGTTGGTATTGACAATAAAATTATTGTATTATAGTGATAGTGATACACAATCATTTATCCGTCTTTGTAATTTTGAATATTAAAAAGGCTAATAGAGTACGGACCATACAGCATACCATAACTGCACTAGGTAAAATGAATTACTCTGCAAACAAATATTTCTAATTTCTAAACTTAAGATATAACGTAGAGGTTATCTAGATTCATTGTGATTACAGAAACTATTTTTCGAGTTCACCAGTGTTTTATAAATTTCCACTATTATAAAAAAAAATATTGCTCGCAATCATTTAAAATTTATTTCGATTCGAAATTGTTGACTTCGTTAAAATTTAGGAAACATTTGTTGAAATCGACAAAATAACAAAATGAGAGACGACTTATAATGGAACATTTTCATTTGAACTATACTTTGTTCCATTTAAGCCATTCAGCAGATCAAAGAGTTCACAACTATGCCCTATTCTGTGCAATACTGAATGGCTTAAGTGCAACAAGGTATAAAAGTAATTGAGAAAAACTGTAATAAAATAGTTACCTATTATTTTATTATCTACATGTAATTTCCTGGATACAACAAATTTGATTTTTTTTTAATATAAATTTTTCCGAAAAATTCTCTGCTTTTCATTATTCTTCATTAAATTTATTGTCGTAACTCTTCATAGGTTTTCACTAACAAGATAAAAGGTATATTTTTATGATTAAAAAATTATATTGCAAAGAAAATGCTGTATTTTAAATCTAATATTTCCCGTAGTTTAAAAATTTATTTTTAATTTAATTTTTTTTTTCAGGTGACGGCTCGCGCTATTACTTATTACTTAGATGTAAGCGCCGAGTGTACTCGACGCATTGTAGCCATGGAAGGTGCAGTGAAAGCCATTTGCAACCGATTGGTGGTAGCCGAACTTGCCTCAAGAACCAGCAAGGACCTCGCCGAGCAGTGTGTTAAAGTACTCGAACTGATTTGTACTCGAGAAGCAGGTGCTGTTTTCGAAGCTGGAGGACTTAGTTGCATCCTGCCATTCATCAGAGATAACGGTAATTTCATGTTTTACAATTATTTACTGAAGGTTCTTTAACTGAACTTACGGGAAATTCATATTATTTAGCTATTTTATTTGATTTAATTACGAGATAATCATGAACAACAAGTATAATTTTTTTCCTTTACTTGAGTTAATATATTTTTTTATTTTATACATAGGCTTTACTTGTAGTAGTTTTACGTATTAAACTGTGAGATACATGATATTGATAATTCTACTGTTTGGAGAGTAAACTATTTTAATAATTATTACAGAATTCTGAATTGATTGTAACAATAGTCACTATGTAAATGTTATCATAGGTTCACGAGTCCATAAAGATACTCTACATTCAGCCATGGCCGTCGTTTCACGTTTGTGTACTAAGATGGAACCACAAGACGCTCAACTTCCCCAATGTGTTGAATCACTTAGTACTCTGCTTCGCCATGAAGATTCACATGTTGCCGACGGCGCTTTACGATGTTTCGCCAGTGTTGCTGACAGATTTACTAGGCGAGGAGTTGATCCTGCTCCTCTAGCACAACATGGTACATTTATTGTAATTAAAATCATGAAAAATATTAATATTTACATACTTTCAGGCCTTGTAAATGAATTACTCAGTCGGTTATCTTCCGCCGCTGGCCCTACTGCTTCTAGTTCGCAAGGGACACCTGGGAAACTCAACACACCTAGTGCTTCGTCGGGAGCTACTGCAGGCGCATCTGCACCCCCACCAGACGCTAAATCTAATGCCGCGTCTGTCTCCACTATTATTAGTTTATTATCCACTTTATGTAGAGGTTCCCCTGCTATTACACACAATCTTCTCCGTTCAGACCTTCCTGATGCTATAGAAAAGTCTCTTAAAGGAGACGAACGGTGTACTTTGGATTCCATGCGTTTAGTTGATCTACTGTTGGTGCTGTTATTCGAAGGTCGTCGTGCTTTATCCAGATCGGGTGCTTGTAGTTCGTCAGGGCAGTTACTGCCTCGTCTCCGTAGAATGGATTCAGCAGCTGAGAAGACTCACCGTCAGTTGATCGATTGTATTCGTTCCAAGGATACCGATGCACTTATTGAAGCCATCGATTCAGGGGGAATAGAAGTGAATTTCATGGACGATGTTGGCCAAACTTTGCTCAATTGGGCATCTGCTTTTGGTACACAGGAAATGGTGGAGTTTTTATGCGAACGTGGAGCTGATGTGAATAAAGGACAGCGTAGTTCTTCCCTGCATTATGCTGCTTGCTTTGGGCGTCCAGCAATAGCTAAAGTGCTGCTTCGGCATGGCGCAAATCCCGATCTCAGAGATGAAGACGGAAAGACACCTCTCGATAAAGCCAGAGAGCGTATAGATGAAGGTACGAAAAATATTCTTTATATCCAATGTAATAATTACTATGAAACCAGTCAATCAAGATAATATCATAGTGCTTCGCGTTTCTGTGGTTCTGGGTTCAACTCCCGGATAAAATATTGATTTTTCATCTCGTCGTTAATTAAAAAACGGGCCATAGGCGTTTAACATGGGAAATCAGTTTTTCCTTGCGCAAAACTTCCCATTTAACTTTAGATTGAAAAGTTTCAAATAATTGTTGCAGAGAATTAAATTCTACATCTAAATCACTAAATAGATTTTAGATTTCTTGGTTAGTAACCTGTGAAATCTAATTTGAAATTTTATAAATATAGGCGATAGGAAATAAGCAATATGACATCTGGTGGTATTTTGAGGAAATATAGTTGACGGGATAATTTATATAAGTGACATTTCTTTGACTGTATAAACACAAGTGTTATCTAATAAGTTCCTAATATTTGCGTTTGGGTATGTAATATCTCTTTATATTACAGACGTAATGCATAAATTAAATTAGTAAATGTCAAATTATCCCTTTAACATTAGTTCCTTTAAAAGCCATTTTGGCGCTACGATCTTATTTTCCATCGCCTATTGCTCATTTGTAGTGATAGCCATGGAATTTAAACAAAATTACAAAGAAATAAATATCGTTTGAACTGTCGTAATTTTGATTTTGCAGGTTACAATATAAAAATAAATAAAATCTGTCCAGTGATTAATAGTAGAATATAAAAACAAAATATGCTAATTGGTACGTTCTATCGGTGTCAGAAATATACCTACTAGAATAAGAATATTCTTAAAGCAATAGAACGCTCAGTAGCAAATAACTGTCAACTGCTGTCAATTAAAAAAATAAATACAATAGAACAGTGGCACTGGTTATGTGTTATTGTTAGTTAACAACTAAAGATAACTTTGTATGTTTATTTTGGATCTTCAAAATGTTGTTATGTAAATATTACAGAGACTATAATTATATAAAAATATATTAAATAATAAAAACGTAAAGGAAATATTTTTGTTGAGCACAGTCTACTCTAAACATTCACAAATGTGACAGAAATGTACGCGCGACAGTCAGCTAGTAAAATTTTGAATTTATCTCCACTCTATATCTTCCTACCAACGCTTCCAACTCTGAAGTTGGAATGATTCGTAGGAATATTTCGATTTTTTTGACGCAAAAAAACGACCATTGATGTTCTCCTAGAAGAAGTAGGAAGATTTCTGACACCAATAGAACGTACCTAATGACTTGCGTGTAGAATATGATTATTTGTAATTTTGATTTAACAATTCGAACGATATTCCATGGCTATCACTACAAATGAGCATTATTTATAAAATTTAAAATGTATTTTGTGGGGTTATTAAACATGCGAAATAAAATTTGTTTAGGGATTTAGGTGTAGAATTTAATTCTCTTGGACATTTATTTGAAACTTTTTCGTCTAAAATTAGATGGGAAGTTTTACGCAAGGAAAACCTGATTTCCCATGTTAAACGCCTAAGGCCCGCTTTTTAATTAACACCCTGTACACATAGCAGTTGCGCAATTGCTCCTTAATTTTTAAGAATGTAGCATGATGTCGAAGGATGGACGAATTGATCGAGAAATTGAAAAGATATTGAATTCAGGACATTAGGTATCGACTGTTTTGCGTACGTGTTGTAGAAATGTAACCGTATCGAGAGATGCTCGGTTAAATGTTTATAATGGAATGCTTGTGTCTTCTTTGATGTATAGAAGTGAATGTTGTGCATGGATGAGAAAGCATAGTAGAGTGACTGTCGTGGAAATTAGGTATTTACGTGGTGTACATGGTTGTCAGGCGGGATCGCGTAAGTAATAATTTGTTGAATGAAGAATTTATGGTTAGGAAGTATGTTAATAAGAGAATTTGAGTTGAGATGGTTTGATTTGGAATAATGAGTGAATGGTTTGTAAAGCGTATATTTAGAATGTCCAGGATAAAGGCCCAGCATGAGATTCTCGAGTACTAAAAGATACGAAGTTGGATAAATTAATCAAAAATGCTCCATTAGAAAATATTGTCTATTTGGAAAAAAAAATACAGTTTTTTATTTTTGCAATACCAAGAATAAAATAATACTGGATTTTTTGCACTCATGCCCAGTTGCACCAACAAGGCTTAAATTTTAAATGATTCTTGTACAAAAAAATGTATATCGAAATTTTAACAGCAATGTATAATAATTAATTTGACGTTACATTTCGATGCAATATTGTCTATTTAAGTAACCTTTAAAATTTAAGTTAAGTTGCTGCAACCGGCCTTTGATCTCTCCAACGGTATCTATGTTCATTTATTGCAAACAGCAAACCATTTTCACACTATAAATTTAATAATTGTTGCTGTTTGAAACTAATAAACGTAGTTGAAGTTATACATTGTTGGAAATTTTATAAAATCTCATTTTAAGATTATAACTCCACTAGTGCGTCCATGTGGAACTTAAAACGTTAGCATCATAACTTGAAATTCAATAATGATCAGAAAATTTTAGTATCGCCATTTTAAAGAGCATAAAAAGTGCCATAAAGAAGTGCATACCAAAAACCAGTAGTTTTTCATACTTGTAAATTATTTACGAAACTGCTATAGACCTACAAAATTTATATTTTCGTCTATTATCTAGTGACCCATGATTCTTTTCCGGATAGACAATACTCCACTAAAATGGTCTCCTAATGGGGTAACTTTTGTCTAAATTAACCGACTGCAGTAGCTCATGTTGGAACGTTATTCCAGATTACCGTGCATGTTGTCTGAGTGGAGGACGTCGTATTGTGTTAGTTTTTGGATCTAATTCGTAGTGAACTTAGAGCGAATATGTTTCCAAAAGGAAAGACTGAAATGTAGCCAAAGGATGATTGCTGCATGAATGAATTCATTTCGGGTTTGTGTTAATCCACTTGTTTAAAATAGCTAGATTTTATGTGTATATGTAACCAAAAATATTCTTAATAAATTTGAATTTTTTAGGACATCGAGAAGTGGCTGCAATTTTACAATCGCCTGGTGAATGGATGATTCCTGTTGATAAAGATAAATCTCGTCGCAGTGTGTCTGAATCATCTGATATGGAAGATCACACAGAACCGAAAGGCGATCCGGAAATGGCCCCAGTGTATCTTCGCCGTCTTTTGCCGGTGTTTTGCGCTACTTTCCAAGCCACTATGCTGCCATCTGTTCGTAAAGCTAGTTTGGGTCTTATTAAAAAAATGATTCACTACATTCAGCCTAGTTTACTAGATGAAATATGTAGCCCTGAATCAGCCACTTATAATTTCGGAACTCAACTTGTTGAGGTTATCGCTACAGTATTAGATAATGAAGTAAGTGTTTAAATGTTGTAAAGTTTACTAATATGATGGAAATGTAATTAACGAGTGGGTTGTCAATAACTACTAATATTGTTTTGGTTTAGGATCTTACTAAAACTGCTTTTATATAAATTTCTTCATTTTACACATTATCACCACATTTCTAGAATATACAATGATTATTATAATATCTTGAATAATTGTAATTTTATCGAGCTTAATTAATAATGTCATTTATTTGAATGCCTAAACGTGTTACTTTACAGCTTTGTGACTGTAAAGTAAAAGTACATACATTATATTATACCTAAGGATTTATGTAAGTTGCAGTATTTTTACAAAATAGCCGTCGCACATAAAGTTCTGTACGAACCTTCAAATTGTTGATGTACTACTTCCTTATAAATTTGAATACAAGTTATTTTTAACGTTATGTAGTTTAATGTTTCAATATTTTGAAAAAGGGTTAGCAAGGGTGGATCTGTTCTCAATGACTTCAAAAATTATTTCTATTTAAATCAGAATGTGTTAACGAAATTAAGTTACAAAGTATTTTTATGTACGTTGTGGTTAACGTTGGTTAGATTTGGTTTAGCTAAGTTTAGAGCCATTTTCTATTCTGTTATGATTTACCTGTCATTTAATTGATGCTCTTGACAAATCATTATGGCGAATTTGACTCTTCAACAACGAGTTTTCGTAATTAAAATATCCTATGACTATGGATCGTTAATGGTTACGAAACTCTGGTACAGCGAAGCAAATATGGGCTGAACTGAATTTTTTTTTAAATACTGTATACACTGCTAGATGTACCGATGCCTGGCATATACAACGTTTCAAAATTTATCAGCACATCCCGTTTTACTTCGCTGGACCAAACAAATTGCGTAATTTGAATATTCACAATGTGTTTTCATAAAATATTTTAATTACGAAAACGTGGTTGAAGAATCAAACTCGCCATAATGAATTGGCAGAGTCATAACTAAACTATAATGAAAATAAAACTGACAACAGATCCTATGCAGGTGTCCGGATTTCGACGGCCACCATTGGGATCTCAAACTATAAGAGATACGACTTCGGTTAAATGGGACATGTGATGTGCCTTTGGGGGGCCATCTTAGATACGCTTTTGTTTTGACAAAAAATCTCATAAGTAACTAGAAAATGGCGGAAAACTGAGTTTGATCGATTTTTCATTTTGAAATTTATATATTTTTATTGTCTATCCAGTGGCGTACGAAAATAATCTTTCTATCGG
This sequence comes from Harpalus rubripes, assembly GCA_963082715.1. Lineage (NCBI taxonomy): Eukaryota > Metazoa > Arthropoda > Insecta > Coleoptera > Carabidae > Harpalus > Harpalus rubripes. The sequence goes on along the minus strand of OY720448.1, from coordinate 63,390,894 downwards.
TAAATTTTCGAGATATAATACAAACTTAATTTTTTACATGGAACCCCAACACTTATGTTTTTCTCTTTCGATTGGTATAAGGGTTATTGTGTTTTAAATTTGTTTTACCCTCAAAATCATAGATTTTTCATTATTTTTCACGATATTTCTAATTTGTTTGTCAGTAATTTCATTAGTATTTTATTTTACTTAAATAACTTATTTCATAACTACCCTGTTTCATAAATTAAGGTACATCAGGTATGATTTAAAAAATTATTTGAAACAAAAACCCTTACACCAATCGAGAGAAATAAAGTAGATTTTTTTTTAAAGCAAAAAATTAAATATGGTTTCCATTTGAGAAAATGTAAGTTTTTATTATATCTCGAAAATTTACCGATAGAAAAATTAGTACGCTACTGGTTAGACAATAAAAGTATCTAACTTTTTTATTTGAAACATGTTTCTCGATTACTGATAGTTTAGAAGTAATTTCAAAATGAAAATATCGACTAAATTCAGTTTTCCGCCATTTTCTAGTAACCTATGAAATTTTTTGTCAAAACAAAAGCAAATCTAAGAAGGTTCCCTAAAGGTGCACCACATGTTTCATTTAATTGATGTCGTATTTCTTATATTTTCCGAGATCCCAATGGTGGCCTTCGAAATCCGGTCACCTGTAGAGAAAAATGACGAAACAAAGTATCCTTATACAAAAACATTTATATTTGAGACTGGGTATAGTGAACTGAAAGTTCGATTTTAAAAAGTGTATTATTCCGGCTACATTCAATTTTGGTTGTTTACTTCATTTAGGTCAGTTATTTGTTGAAGTTTGAAAGTGGGTGTAAATAAACTGATCTGTTACTAATATGAAGTCAAAATCATGGTTTTAAGAGAAACATTATTTTAGGAACATCTATTTTACATTTCAGTTGTTACATATTTGCTATTATATTATTTCTATTTCGGTATCTTTATGAGTCTATAAACGCACTAAAACACGTCGTTAAGAAAATCATAAACACACTGTTTCTGCAACTTTTCGTTTTCTAGAGATGCTATGACTGCTTTTAAAACTAACATGAAAATTGCTGTGGTAAGACTTGAACGATAACAGATTGCCTTATGATACTATTTTACAATTAATGGACCTTTAATGCAACATTTGTCTTCGTAATGATATCGTGACAAATTTTTTTGACGTCTTCCAAATATTTTTCTCAACAACTTGGTATCTCGCTGTGGCATATAAAAATGTACTTATAAAATCATGAGGAAGTTGTATATCGAGTTTATTGCATTTATAGATTGTCGTGTTAAAGTTCAATGTACGCCCTTGATTTATATTAAGCATTATGTATTCTAGAAATTAAAGTTGAGAATAATTTTTTACTTATATTAATACATGGTTTTCATCGCGTGCTTATGGTTCATATGTATGCGCTACTGCACGAATTTTGCACGCCTTACACTTTTGTGAGCATGATGCATATTAATATATAATTCATATGAATGTTTAATCATGTATATGGCACTGATAAAGATCATAAAATGCATTGTTTTTGTATTTCGTAATGAAATTTTATTGAAACATAATGTCGCCATATTTAACATTGCATACAAGAGTTTTGATGATGGTACACATTTGAAATGAATTGAAATTTTTCGTTTCGTGTGTCGGGTAGTTTGAGAGCATCCCCTAATTTTTCGTATCGTTGTTCGTGCTTACATTTGCTGTATTTGCAGATATCGTATAGTTGGCCGAATAGTAGACCTCCGGCCAGTGTCCCCAACCCTCTGGCCCTCAGCGGGTTTGTTCCCGGCCTCAGCATGCTAGTGCGCTCGCTGCGCGTGCACTCCTTGCATGACAGGCTCATTGTTACACATACCACGGCCCCTACTACCCACCACACGGTAATTGCTCTTCTGTCTCTGTCGAGCTCTCTGACTTTCCATTCTCTCTTAACTTTACGTGTTCATGTTCGTGTCGTATATCCCAGCTATGCTAACATCTTTTGCTTTGTAACATTTCAGTTGAGTCGTTTTCTATTATACTTTTATCAAAGTTTTACAGTAATTTCAAGATGTGCGAAAACATTTTTTCTACGTTCATTTTATTTTCTATTTAATTATTTTGCTTCTGTGAATCAATCATCTTAAATTTCGAGAAATTGTAATATTAAATGAAAGAATTCAAATTATAAAGTTTTCTTGAAGGAATATTACAATTTTTTAAAAATTTTGACGTAGAAAAAATTGTTTTAATGTATTATTTGATGAATAGGAAAGTTTGAGACACGGCCATTAGGGCTAGTGTAAAATAAGCTTAAGTTAAACTAAATTTTTATTTAAATGGAAGTAGATAAAAGTATTTTTTTTATTCCTAGTCTAAGATTAACCAAATTATTTAATAAAAATGTGTTAAAACGACTCTTTATGAATATGTTAATATCTCATGATAAATATAGGATAAATATCACTATTTATCATAAATTTAATTTACCCTATTTTGTGCTGGCTATTCCAAACCCTAACAAATATGGTGTGGTATCATGTTAATGCACTGTATCATTTTTATTTTGCTTTTTTTTGGGTTTGGTTAGGAACCTTTATTGCCATCTGCTAAGGCCAGAGGGTAAATTGTATTTTGCCTATTTTTAAAAACAGCCACACACAAAATAATGGCTGGTATCACAAGCCTTGTTTTGAAAAAGCCAAATTTCAATATTTAATTTCACCCTTATGAGTAAGGGACGATTTTTTTCAAAATATTTATTTGAAACTATGTTCTTTTTTAAAATAATATTTTGAAAAAATCATTCTCTAAACATAAAGGTGAAATTAAATATTGAAATTTGGCATTTTCAAAACAAGGCTTGTGGTACCAGCCATTATGTTTTATAGTAATTTTGAAGCGTGTGAGGCTTTAGCAATAAATAATGTTTGTAATTGTGATAAATTATTACAGGAGGATGAAGATGGTCATTTGGTCGTTCTTGCAATAATTAACGATTTGATGGTGAAATCTCAAGATGTATTTTTGGATCACTTTGCAAGACTTGGAGTGTTCTCGAAAGTTCTTGCGTTAGCTGGACCACAGGATATGCCAGAAACAAGTGCGGATGATGAGGCCTCAGGCGAACAAGGTATTATTTTTTTTATTATTGTCAAATTGAAATACATTTATATTTTTAATAGAACCAACGGAGTCAAATCAAGAAGATGCTAGGGAAATTTTACCGGGAAAAGCCTATAACTGGCGGGATTGGTCAATTTGCCGTGGTCGGGATTGTTTGTATGTATGGTCTGATGCAGCAGCTCTTGAACTTTCAAATGGTTCAAATGGATGGTTCCGATTTATTTTGGATGGGAAACTAGCCACTATGTATTCTAGTGGATCACCCGAAGGAGGCGGTTCAGACAGCACTGGTATGTTGATGTTATTTATTAGAGAAGAGGTTTTGCAATATTATTCTTAATATATTTAAAAACAAAATTGCTATGCTGAATAATATTTCAAAGCTGTTATTTATTTGAGGTGTTTTATGTAAACCCGGTAATTTAAAATATAATTTAGCATTCAACTTATTATGGTTAATGAAAGGTTAGTTATTCTGTATTTATGTGTAGTATTTGTTCTCAAAACGGTTAAAATCAGTAAATACTGTATTTCAGTTTATCATATTAAATTTCATTTATTGCTGATCTTTTACTAACAGCGGTGGTTTAAAAGAAAACATTCATAACAATAACACAATGTTTAACATTCGTTAATGCATTCATAAAATTTGTATAAATGTCATTTGTATATGTTTTCATACTTCATTATATCGCCATTGCTTGAATTTAATGCTTGTTTATAATATTAGTTTTGCTATGTTCCTTTAGATACATTTAAAACCATATTTGTTTGGTCCATCTGTAAATTTATTTTTGCTAAAGTTTTTGTCTCATTTTAACACAAATGAACTATGTTTTTGTTTGTGTCAATAGGAAAGTCACGGAATTCCGACACCCTTGCAACAGAAGGTAAGCTTTTTCTGCTTTATATCAATTATTTTAGCATGTGCTTCTTTTCTTATGCTTTCATGTATACCCTTCTAATAGAATATTTCTTTGTAATTAATTCATGTGTACATACATATTTTTTACTATGTTCTTTCATTTTTCTAAATGTGTATGTATAAACATTTTAATTCTTTTAAATTTTGATGGTAAAGGGATTTAAATTATCGTAATCTTCATCTCTATAATAAATAAAATTAAATTCTTTTCGAAATCATCTAATATTGATATAATTCAATTGAATACAAACCGTATGTTGAATGCTGTTAGACGTTAATGTTGCTTTTCTGCTATTTTAAATAGTTATATTGGACTATTAATGCAAATAGTTAATACAGGGTGAGACGTAGAAACTTCCTTTTGAAGGCGAATAAAATAAAAAGCTTTGTTCACAGACAAAATTTATTTTTGGATAATGAAAGAACATAAAGTTTTAAATCGTGCAGTTTTAAACACAACATCTTGAAGGTAGTGGCCACCGTTCTCTGATGCAACCGATTTCTGAAGTTTCTACAACAACATTCGGGCTATTTCCAGCCGAATAAGATTCTTCAGTTGAAGCAGGGTTGTAGGGCGGTGTTTGTAAACCTCTGCCTTGAGATATCTCAAAAAAAAAAAACACATAGCATTAGAATTGTGAGGGCAATGTTCCCCTGACGACTCATCTCGATTCGAGGTGACATCCCGTGAGCGGTTCGCTCGCCCGATCTAACGCCTCAGTGCATAGAGAATGGTGACCACCACCTTAAAGATGTTTGGTTTAAAATTGCATGATTTAAAACTTTAAATTATGTTCTATCATTATCCAAAAATAAATTTTCTATACCAGCAATACTGTTTATTTGAATCGCCTTCAAAAAATGAAGTTTCTAGGCCCCACTCTGTATAAGAAAATGAGCAATATTAGATGTGTTTTGTTATTCGTAGAAAATCGAGGTGAATTTCTGGAAAAATTACAACGTGCTCGATCAGCTGTGAAACCGAACTCTTCTAGTCAGCCAATATTATCTAAACCGGGTCCAACTAGACTTGTCGTTGGAAATTGGTCGTTAACATCAAGAAAAGATGCCGAACTACATATTCATAATTCCGATGGTCAACAACAAGCTACCATTCTTAGGGAAGATTTACCAGGCTTTATTTTTGAGTCTAACAGAGGAACGAAACATTCATTTACAGCTGAAACCAGCTTAGGTATGTGTATTTTAAACATTTTTCTTTTGATTAAATATGATTGTAATATTATATTTTAGGTCCTGAATTTTCCGCAGGTTGGGCAAACAAGAAAGGCAAACGTCTTCGTTCGAAAATGGAAGCACTAAAACAAAAAATAAAAACACAAGCACAAGAAATCTACGATAAATATTTCAAAGCAGCTCAAGCACAGCCTCGAGGAGTGGTAGCTAAATTAGGAAATATTGTTGCTCAGATTGAACGGGCATGCCAAAAACAGTGTTCTTACGCTAATAATAGAGATGGAAACTCTTGGAGGGATATCCTTCGGAATGCGTTGGATGAATTGTCACAAATTCTTCATGAAGATGGTGTAGTTAGTGCTTATGAACTTCACAGCTCAGGCTTGGTGCAGGCCTTACTGTCTCTTCTGTCTACTAGTTATTGGGATCAAGGTCTTCGATCAAATAAAACAACAAAATTGCAAAAACAACGAGTTCAATTATTTAAACAATGTTTTAAAGAAAAACCAAATGAAGGAAAAAGTTCAGCTTCTATCTTAGTTCAGAAATTAATATCTGTACTCGAAAGCATTGAAAAACTTCCTATTTATCTTTATGATACCCCTGGTTCTGGCTATGGTTTACAAATTTTAACACGCAGATTAAGATTTCGTTTAGAAAAATCTCCAGGAGAAAGTTGCTTGATTGATCGAAGTGGACGAGGATTGAAAATGGAACCCTTAAGTACAATAGCGCAGTTAGAAAGATATTTATTGAAAATGGTTGCGAAACAATGGTATGATTACGATAGAGCTACGTTCCAGTTCTTGAAGAAACTCAAAGAACAAAAATATCAAACATTCCGTCATCACCACGACTTTGATGAAAATGGAATTATTTATTTTATTGGCACGAATGGAAAAACAAGTCCAGAATGGGTCAATCCTGGTCAATACGGTCTAGTTTCAGTAACAAGTTCAGATGGAAGAAATTTACCATATGGCAGATTAGAAGACATTTTATCCAGAGATACATCAGCATTAAATTGTCATACAAATGATGATAAACGATCGTGGTTCGCAATTGATTTAGGTCTTTTTGTAATACCGAGCAGTTATACATTACGCCATGCTAGAGGATACGGAAGAAGTGCTCTGCGAAATTGGCTTTTCCAAATGTCGAGAGATGGAATTAATTGGACAACTTTGTACACTCATATGGATGACACTTCTTTAAATGATCCCGGTTCAACTAGTACTTGGCCAATTGAAGTTTCATCTGATGAATACCAAGGTTGGCGACACGTTAGAATTCAGCAGTGTGGTAAAAATGCTTCAGGACAAACACATTATCTTAGTCTATCAGGATTTGAAATCTATGGCCAAGTAACTAGTGTTTGTGAAGACCTTGGGAAAGCTGCCAAAGAAGCGGAAGCAAATCTTCGTAAACAAAGGCGTTTACTTCGCACCCAAATGTTAAAACATATTACCGTAGGCGCTAGAGTTGTAAGAGGAATAGACTGGAAATGGAGAGATCAAGATGGCTCTCCACCAGGAGAAGGTACCGTAACTGGTGAACTTCACAGTGGCTGGATCGATGTAAGTTGGGATCATGGGGGTTCAAATTCATACCGTATGGGTGCTGAAGGCAAATATGATTTGAAACTAGCGCCTGGATACGATGTTGAAAGCACTTCTCCAAAGTCTTGTAATCCTCTAAGTAAAAATAAAGATACAAAAGAAAAACAAAGTGTTTTGACTAGTCGCAAATCTAGTTCTACTCCAAGCCTTCCAGATGCTACAGAAATGAAGACTTCTGTAGCTTCGACAGAACAGGCTGCATCCGCGGACAATTTAGCTGCAAAGCAAGCAGCTGAAGCTATTGCAGAAAGTGTATTATCTGTTGCCAGAGCCGAAGCTATAGTTGCAGTCACATCGGAGTCACAAGCCGCAAACAATCAAACGGAATTATCCGTTGTTGTACACACACTTCGTGATCCACATAATGATCTTTCAACAATCAATAACTCAATCTCAAGCGATCTTGCCACTATTGTCGAAAGTTTGACCTTGTCAGATTCCAAATCAAATAGTAATCATGCTAGCTCTAGTAATCAACTCAGGCGTCATCAAAGTTGCACAGAAGAACCTACCAACAAACCACAAGGTTCAGATGCAAAGTCGAATTTAATGGTATCAAGTACTTCATCTTCAAATTTAAGTAAGTCTGTATATTCAAGTTGTAGAGGAAGTAAAGTTAGTAATAGTCAATCTGCGTTAAGCGGAGCACATAGTCTAGTCGAAGCTGTAGAAGCTCTGGATAAAATCCGAGAAGGTACAGATTTACTTAGAAATAATACAAACAGTTTCCTATCTGGAGAACTTCTCTCACCAATAATGACATCAAGTTCTCAAGCAGCTAGTTCCTTAGGATTAATGGCTGCAAGTTTAGCTCCTTCAGTTAGAATATCTATGTCAAGTAATTCAGATTCTGATACTGATAAAGCACAAAGAAGTAAGAAAACTTCAGATCAAGATCATAAAGACCCTTGCATCGACGAAGCTGGAACAACTAGTTCAAATAATGCCCGAAATAATAGCAACTGTCCAATCGTTGTAACGAATCCAATGAGCGTAAGTGTCCCAAATCTTACCTCCACGGAAGCCAGTAACAACATCGAGCCGTCTACCACTGCTGGTTTGTTGGAAACATTTGCTGCAATGGCGCGACGACGAACATTGGCTACTGTTGGTTCTGTCAACACTCCGAACTCCAATGCAAACAACACGTCCAGTGGGATCATAACAGCGAGCTCACAGAACAATCAAAGCAGTGCAGGTGGATCCTTATTCCCTCGAGGGCCCAATTCAGTATCCAGTTTAGTACGTCTAGCGTTATCAAGTAATTTTCCAGGTGGGTTACTCAGTACTGCTCAGAGTTATCCAAGTTTATCTAGCGGCAACAATCCCGGTGCCGGGAATAACTCATGCGGCATAGCTACTACTGCAGGTACCACACCGGGGCTAAGCCAGGCGCTCACCATGAGTTTAACTTCTACCAGCAGCGACAGTGAACAAGTCTCGTTAGAAGATTTCCTGGAATCTTGTCGCGCTCCTACTTTACTAGCAGGTTAGGAAATTAGTTTTCGTGTCTCATAAACGATATTCGAAATACAGCAAATGTATACAGGTGTCCAGGATAACGTGTGATCTCGAGAACTTAAGATACTTCGGTTAAACTAGACAAAAGATGCCCTATTTGGAGACCATTTGAGTGGTGTTTGGTTGTCACTAAAAATGAATCTACATAAAATATGCAATTCACTCCAATTCTGTGAGGAAACTGTTAAGTCTTCAAAAGTGTTCAAATTTATTATTGGTTATTTATGTACTATATCAATGTTAATAAGACTTAAAAACTTTCTTACAAAATTGGGGCATATGTTTCATACAGTAAAAATGCAATAACTAATAAATTTATACGGTGAAAAAAATGGTTGTGGCAAGTGAGTGAAAACCAATTATGAATTATAATTTGCTTGTCTTCATTACTAATTTCGTAATTTAGTTATCAAAATTTCATTTAATCCAATTCATTTTAGTATTTTTACGTTATAGTAGACGATGACAGAAGAATTCAGCATTATTCCATTATTGGAAGTTATTTGCAAAATATAAAAAACCCAATATTTCTATTTTTGTTTATATCTATTGACATTGACCTACGATTTTTCCGGATAAACTATAGTTTTAGCAATTAATTAATACTATTAATGTGTTTTCCAATTACAAAAAAACAAAATAAAAACAATATTATGTCTGGCGCATATCAGTTGGACCATAACTCGAACGCAGAGTTAAATGTTTATATCTCGATCAAATATATTATCGATTTTGCATTAAAAAACCAATTAAAATTTATTGTTGACATGCCATTGTAGTACGATTGTTATAATTTGGATAAATGTGATTGGTAGATCGATCTTTAAAGATACTTCCTTGAGAAATATGAATAAAACATATATGGATTCTACAAGGTAAAATGAATCATCAAGTCGTACTTTTTTCATCTAGGCTATGGAAAAGTCTCTTCTCACACAAAAACGAAAGCAAGCTCGATTTTTAGTCCCAGGATTCAATCTTTGTGTTCTTTTGCCAAAAAAAAATGATCTTGCTTTTGATTTTATTTGAGAAGAGACTTTCATCGCCTAGATGGAAAAATTACCAGTTTGAATTGTTTTATGATGATTTATTTTACCTTGAAGAACCCAAAATTCCTTGATCCAATACATTTGCGACATGACTTGTACACCTCTAAAATGGCATCCTGTCCTGATGCGGCAATTTTTGTGTAATTAACCGACTTCGTATTCCACGTATTCCTACAAACCCTGTATATATTTTGAAAATATCTAATATGGCCAGCCAATGACCTCCTGCCAAGTCCATGTTTAAAATAACAATGCTTTAAGTAAAGTGTCCCTTCCGGCTGATGGTTTGTAAACAAAATCTAATTTGTTATTCCAATAAACAGAAAAGTCTGTAATACGAATTTTGGATTATATTTTATTATATTTTTCTTCGAAAATCTGTTTAGAGCTCCAAATTAAGTATCACTTCCGGTTTATCTTATAGGTGTCAATATACAATATGTTTTTTCAAATTATACAGGTTGTTATGTAAGTAATGTGCCATGCGTGTTACCACGTAATAAACAAGGTTGCAACACAACTCTATATACTCCTGGAATGCGCCGTCAGCTTCATATTGTGAGAAGAGAGAAAACATGACGCGGGGTTTTACCGTATTTGTTTTATACATATTGAGTTAAAATATTTTCATCGACAAATGTTAAATAGTTAATGACCTTAGTGCACTTTCAATACTGTTATTTTTATTCTTATTGTCAACATTAAGGAATATTACTTCCATTTTTTCTTCTATTGGAGTAAAAACGGTTGGAAACATTAAGTACGTTTATCTCGTCTATTCAAGCGGCTTCAAGTATATTATGACTTGAAAAATCCTATGGATCTTTTACATTTTTATTACACCCTGACGTCATTTTTCAATGCGCCACGTAGTGAAATTCTTACGAATTAGAGATGAGGAGGCACCATGTTGTCAAGTAAAATGATCAAAAGAATAAGCATTTATTTTCGATAAAAAATTATTTAAACAACACAAAAACTTAAATAATTTTGCCTTTAACTATACAGAAATAATTAATAATGAAAAAAATATATTTAAAAGAAAAAAACAACAATTTTATTCTTGTTTATTACTTTCCTAATATCAAACTGGCAACTACGCCATTATCTGTCACTTTATGTGCAACAAAAAACCACTTTTTCTGATTCCCATCTCCTCTTCCTCTTGTTTTAAAATATTCATCACAAACGCTTTGTGTGAATTTATTTAAGAAAGTTAAGTTTTGCCAGAGTTTTTACTTTCCGCCATTTGTAATTTTATTTGAAATGTAACTGGCCTCCTCAAAGCGCAAACAACCTACTGCGCACTACATGTATGTCAATATTGTCTATCTCTCTCTTTCGATGTAAAAGGTCCATTGGTTTATCGCAGCGAATTGAAAATAGGATTGAGTTATTTTCAATCTTCTTTAAATTCGTATCGACTATCATGTTGGATATTTAATCTAAAAATTGTCATGTTATTTTTCTTCTCTTTTAAAAATATTTAAAAAATATTTGTTTCTTCATTACTCCAAAAATTTCACTTTTGGACAATTTTACAAAGTTTTATGTGGCGACTTTTATAAAATATGGTAAAATGCAAATAACCAACAAATGATATGAATTGAGTAACACTGGAACATATTGCGGATGTGCGCATGCGTAGTTACATTATTTGAAGCTTCACTGTTTATTTCGACGGAAGTCAAGCCGCTTCATAAGTCCAAGCCTGTTATTTTATAGGCTTGACTTGACATTTTCAAACGGCTTGAAATATTAATCTTGATCGTTTATTTCGAAGATTGAAAAGGGATTTATTAAATTCAAGCGGCTTGAAGCGTCGAGATAAACGTAGTCAAGTCAAGCCTATAAAATAACAGGCTTGGACTTATGAAGCGGCTTGACTTCTGTCGAAATAAACAGTGAAGCTTCAAATAATGGAACTACGCATGCGCACATCCGCAATATGTTGGAGTGTTAATGAATTCATATCATTTGGTTATTTGTATTTTACCTCATTTTATAAAAGTCGCGACATAAAACTTATTAAAATTGTCCAAAAGCGAAATATTTGAAGGGATGAAGAAACAAATTTTTTTTTTTTGAAAGAAAAGTCAAATAACAACCTGTCAATTTTTAGATTTTGAGTTTACATATCCAGCATGAAATTGGAACATATACCTCTCCCTGTCTGTTTGCATAATCTAGTATTTAACTATCTTTTTTTAATCGATACGAATTTAAAGAAGATTGAAAATATAGTCCAAGATCCCAGGGCCCCCAGACGTAACTTATTTTCTCAAAGATGAAATGTGTGGAATAGGGTAGTATTCCTATGTACATTGAACGCACGCATACCTGCTAAGTTGGGTAGACGGCCAATTTATAGGTACCAGGTGCGAAAGGTAAGCAAAAATTGGACTTACTTCACTTAAATTCTGAAAGCTGATTTTTATGTATGACTTATAGAATATTACTACAAAATAATATTCAACACTCCCAGACACTTCCGCTCGGCCTTAACTTCCGACAGACGCTTTAAAGCTCACACAAAAATACATGAACTTTACTTATTTTCTGATGCTTGATTTTTATATATGTTGCTTAGGGGACTATTTCAAACCTATATGTACACAGCCAGAGAAGTGCTAAGGGCCAAACATCCCCCCAGACACAAAAAACATTCTGCTATGAGTATGAGCGCGGGGGACTATACACGCGTTTCAGAACGAGCGAGATAGCCATGTAAACTGATTTCCTCATCTTAAACTTACAGTCTGCTCTACTCTCCTGTGTGTTTGCACTGTAGCATCCTAAGTGGAATTTTAGTCCACAATTTTTAATTTTTGACTTATTGTTCAATAAATTTTATCGAAAAGTCAACATTTTTTGTGTCGCTTGGGATACAGTATTATATTGAGTTTGTAAGAGCATAGATGTTAATTTAGGAAATAATAAATAATAAAATTAACATCTATGCTCTTACAAACTCAATATAATACTGTATCCCAAGCAACACAAAAAAATGTTGGCTTTTCGATAAAATTTATTGAACAATAAGTCAAAAATTTAAAATTGTGGACTAAAATTCCACTTAGGATGCTACAGTGCAAACACACAGGAGAGTAGAGCAGACTGTAAGTTTAAGAGGAGGAAATCAGTTTACATGGCTATCTCGCTCGCTCTGAAACGCGTGTATAGTCCCCCGCGCTCATACTCATAGCAGAATGTTTTTTTGTGTCTGGGGGGATGTTTGGCCCTTAGCATTTCTGTGGTTGTGTACATATAGGTTTGAAATAGTCCCCTAAGTAACATATATAAAAATCAAGCATCAGAAAATAAGTAAAGTTCATGTATTTTTGTGTGAGCTTTAAAGCGTCTGTCGGAAGTTAAGGCCAAGCGGAAGTGTCTGGGAGTGTTGAATATTATTTTGTAGTAATATTCTATAAGCCATACATAAAAATCAGCTTTCAGAATTTAAGTGAAGTAAGTCCAATTTTTGCTTACTTTTCGCACCTGGTACCTGTAAATTGGCCGTCTACCCAACTTAGCAGGTATGCGTGCGTTCAATGTACATAGGAATACTACCCTATTCCACACATTTCATCTTTGAGAAAATAAGTTACGTCTGGGGGTCCTGGGATCTTACTCTAATAAGTCAATCCTAATTTCAATCCACTGAGATAAACCAATAGGATTTTTCAAGTCATAATATACTTGAAGCCGCTTGAATTGTCGAGATAAACGTAGTCATTATTTATTTCAAAAACCTAAAAAAATCTTGAATGAATTTCAATAATTTGAAGTAAAAATTTGATTACCTGAAGATAGATATATTCAAGAATGGACTCCATTCGGATTTGCAACTATTTATGCAATAACTCTTTACCATAGCTGTATTCTTTTTGGACAAAATCTCAGCTCATCTCAGATCACTTCAGATAAACTCAGGAAATTGTTGTTCTTTTTGACACATCTGATCTGAGTTCTGAGTAAACTCACTTCTGCCCTTTCCGATGCTACACTACGAGTTTACAAAACTCAATGATTTGAAGCACTCAGTTTGCATTTTAAGGTTATATAATAACAAATTTTATATTCACATATACAGATATACTTACAGTAATATATTTTCAACATTATCCATTTTTTCATTTCTCTTTATCATACCATGAACTATGGCACTTTACTTGCATAACATCTTGTACACGAGTTTTAAATACTAAATTTGAGAAGTTTTGGATCATATTTTCATATATTTTTTCAAGAAAATCTGTTTATAACTTTCAGTAACGTATTACTTCGAGTTTCATTAATATAAAAGCCTTACACACAAATTTGAAAAGTTTTGGATTACATTATAATATATTTTCACGAAAATCTGTTCGGAGTATCAAGTAAAGTATCCCTTCCGGTTTATTAATTTAGCCAAAATCTAATATGTTGTTCCCTTTGATATAAAAATCTTAAATACTAGAATTGAAAAGTTTTGGATATTTTAATATAGGTTTTCATTAAAAACTGTAATGGGCTTCAAGTAAAGTATCTCTTCCGGTTTTCCAATATTACCCAGATCTAGTCAACTCTTTATATTAATGTAAACGCCCGCACAGTACAAATATGTCATCATCATTAGGGATATCTGCGTACAAAGCAGATTGGCACACTCAGCAATGGGTAATATGCCGTGATGATATATTTATTTATTTATAAATTTTTTGAAGTTTGATACATGAGTTATCGTGTAGAAAATTCCTCACCCCAAACATCATTGTAAAAATAGTATAAACGTGTTATGGGAACCCTAATGCGTGCTTATTCACTCAAAACATATTATCGAATTTTTGGACCGAAAATATTACCTACGGTATGATGGGAGGTAAAAATACTACAAAATTTAATATTCAATAAATATTTTTGGTTATATGAGTCTGTTGTATCAAATATAATAATGTTTTAGAACTCGAAGATGACGAAGACATGGGCGAGGAAGAAGATAACGACGAAGATGAAAATGAAGATGATGCAGATTACGAGGAAGTAATGGTTTCAAGAAATCTGTTATCTTTTATGGAGGAGGAGAGTAGCAGCGGCAGCTATGAAAGTTCACGTCCTGGTGGAAAACGTAGATCTTGGGACGATGAATATGTTTTAAAAAGACAATTCTCTGCACTCATTCCTGCATTTGATCCACGACCTGGAAGAACAAACGTGAATCAGACTACAGATCTTGATGTTCCTCCACCTGGGTCAGACGACGTTGGTTGTAGTAGTGAAGTTGAATTACTTCCACAACCACGTTTACAGCTTGTGATGCGTGGGCCCAATCTTCCTGGTGTGCCTGATGTAGAATTAGAATTATCTGATTCTTCATGGACCATATTTAAAGCTTGCCAAGAATTAATCCAGATGACTGAATTAGGATCTAGACAGGAAAAACTTAGAAGAATATGGGAACCGACATATGTGTAAGTTCAAATTAACGGTTCTTCTTCAAGATTTTATTTTAATCTATATGCGTTTATTTTTTAGTATCATATATCGAGAAGTGAAAGAAGAAGGAAATTCAGAAGCTGAAGAAGGTCGTGCAACACCAATTGTAACTTTATATTCTAGAAGTGGTAGCAGTTCTGTAGCTGGAACCACTTTGTCTCCTAGCACACCAATGGCTGGAACTCCGTCAGTATCCAATTGCACAGTTGAGGACGTACTGCAGTTATTGAGGCATCTGTTTGTTATCACCACATCCATTGAACAAGATTTGAACACAACACCTTTGCATATCGATAATGAATTAACGCCAGAACAGTTCACTAGTAAAAAGATAACCAATAAACTTTTGCAACAAATCCAAGATCCTTTAGTGTTGTCCAGCTCTAGTTTACCAACGTGGTGTGAAGAATTAAATCATTCATGCCCATTCTTATTTCCGTTCGAAACAAGACAACTTTATTTCAATTGTACCGCATTTGGTGCGTCTAGAAGTATAGTGTGGCTTCAAACACAGAGAGATGTAACAATGGAGCGACAAAGAACACCTGGTTTGTCTCCTAGGAGAGATGATCCTCATGAATTCAGAGTAGGCAGATTAAAACATGAAAGGGTAAAAGTTCCTAGAGGAGAAGAATTACTAGACTGGGCTATCCAAGTAATGAAAGTACACGCGGATAGGAAATCAATTTTAGAAGTAGAATTTTCCGGAGAGGAGGGCACTGGCTTAGGCCCAACATTAGAGTTTTATGCATTAGTAGCTGCAGAATTGCAAAGGAGGGACTTAGGAATGTGGCTGTGTGACGATGATACGGACAGTATGAGTGATAGTGTAGATTTGGGTGAAGGAATGAAACCACCAGGTTACTACGTACGCAGAACATCTGGATTATTCCCTGCACCCCTACCGCAAAACTCAGAAATTTGTGATAAAGCCATTAAGTATTTCTGGTTTCTTGGTGTATTTTTAGCTAAAGTACTCCAAGACAATCGCTTAGTAGATCTACCCTTGTCACAAGCTTTTCTTAAACTTATGTGCCACGGAGAAATACAGAACAATGTCAACGAGAGAATAGGTCTAGTCGGTCTTAAGCGAGGAACTGAAGATGACGTCATGACATCAAGTTTAATCTCCGAAGAGAGTGAGAAAGAGCTCGAATTCGATCCTCCAAAATTGATCTGTGAAGATAAATCTCCTTGGTACAAATCAATTCTCAATCAGGAAGATTTATATGAAATTGATCCACACCGTGCTAAATTTTTAAAGCAAATTCAAGATCTCGTCAAAAGAAAAATAAGAATTATGCAAGATCATAATCTTTCAACAGAAACAAAAACTCATCAAATTCAAAATCTAAGTTTAAATCCATCTACTGATCCTATTCTTTTAGAAGATCTTGCCCTTTCATTTACATATTCACCAAGTTCTAAAGTATTTGGTTATTCTGCTGTGGAACTCGTTCCTAACGGTGCTGAAATTGAAGTGAATTTAGAGAACGTTGAAGAATATTCGGATCTTACAACTGCATATTGTTTAGACAAAGGTATTGCTCGACAATTGGATGCGTTCTACACAGGATTTTATAAAGTATTTCCCATGGAAAAACTAGCTGCGTTTAGTCCGGATGAAATGAGAGTTATGTTATGTGGTGACCAGAATCCGCAATGGACTAGGGATGATTTGCTCAATTACACTGAGCCGAAGCTTGGATACTCACGGGATAGGTATGATTTATTTTTAATGAAGGAATAGGGTCTTATACCAATTTTTTTACTTGTTTTCTGGAAAATAGTGTAAACTAAGAATTTTAGTGCAAACGCGACTTAAAAAATTTACATAATAAGCGTGATGAATTTTTAAAGTTCAGAATTTGGTGCGTACCGTAATATGTCTTCACCAGTGATCGACAAACTGATAGAGTATAAATTTTTCATGTTCGCATTGCTGAAATAATTTTATATATATATATATATATATATATATATATATATATATATATATATATATATATATATATATATATAAACTTATAATCCAGTCAAAATACTTTTACCTAGGATAAACTGTCAAAGAGTTAGATTAAGAAATATTTAATCAAAATCACAATTATTTATGAAAGAAATTAAAATTCTTACAACGCTTTCTGCAACTGGGCATAAGTTGTAAATCGCGAATCGCTCATCGGCAAAAAATCGTATAATACATGATATGAAAGAGAATTTCATGCTGAATTCAAAATTTCAAACCACGTTATCCTACCTTTAACAAAGTCACACTGGTGGATGAAAAAATGAAAATTTAAAAATCATCGATGATTTAGTTCTTTCGATGCCACGATGAATTAAAACTGTTATAAACAGTAAAACCTGTTTCTTTCATAAATTGATATTTTGGTTAAATATTTTTTAAACTAACTCTTTGACAGTTCATTCTAGGTAAAAAGTGTAAGAATCCTTTTTTGAATAAAAAATGTTGTGCTTTAATATTATATTCTTGTAAAATTTTGATACGGGCAATTATTTTCGAGATATTTGCGAAAAACCGATTTTTTGACATTCTATTTATAATGGTGTATTTAAAGTCTGTACCAATTTTCAGCTCTAAGCGAATTATTCCGAAGTTGAATGTCTATTTTGACTGGATAAATATACGTTATATCCATGAAGAAATTATTATTAAGTATAAATAACTAAATGCATTTTTTTCCGAATAAATTATAGAACATTGAAACAGTTTGACCATTGTTTGACAATATTGTGATATAAACTATGGCAACGGGTGACGCTAGTATTTGTCCATTGATGCTTTCACGGTATATTGTTTATTTAAAGAAAAAAAATTCCACTACAACGGACTTTTCAGATCCTAGTGATCCATTTTCAGGGTATGTTGAAGATGGATCACTAGGATCCGAAACGTTGGTTTTATTGAAAGATTTTTCATGCTGCTTCTTCAATATTTTCAATTCCTTCTAAATTAACAGTCGTTTAAACTTAATTGATTTTTAATGATATAATAAATAGAAACATTTTAAAATGCAATAAAAGTATGCATGACGAAATGACCTTTAGATAGTTGATAAAAACAATTCATGTTCAAAATATCAGAAACAAAACAATACTTAATTATGTGAAAGCGTAAAATTTATTGTCTTACCGTCTTGTTTTTTTCCGTAGCCCTGGATTCCAACGTTTCGTCAACGTGCTGATGGACATGAACGCTGAAGAACGCAAAGCGTTCCTACAATTTACTACAGGGTGTAGCTCCCTTCCGCCAGGTGGCTTAGCCAACCTCTACCCTCGACTTACAGTTGTACGAAAAGTGGACGCAGGTGAGGGTTCCTATCCCTCTGTCAACACCTGTGTACATTACCTTAAATTACCTGATTACCCTACCGAAGAACTACTACGAGAGCGACTTTTAGCCGCTACCAGAGAGAAGGGTTTCCATCTCAATTAATCAAGGATTGTGATTAGCAAATAAAGAGTAAATTTTAGTGTAACTTTTTGATCGCTATGTCTTCGTTCCAGTATGAATAAATGTACATCTGTCTCTCATCTCTTATGGACAATTATTTTACTGTACATTTTGTATATTATTAGAAAATTGTTATTTAATTTTTGTGGCCTAAATCATGATTTGTATAGGTTTTTATATTATTTAAAGAGGTGGTAGGAAAACAGAACGAAGACAGTAAACTTTCATATTATGCTTTCACTAGATGATAAATATAGTGATTTTCTTTTCTAGATGAATTAAATATGACCAAATTTAATTAATATAACTATTTTGTGATTTATCTCTAATCTGTTCTCTCTGTCTGCTAAATGAAACATTTATATTTGTAATTCACATGAGTGAATTTGGCGTGGGTGTCTTGGGTTTTCTTTCCGAATGTGTCTCACGATCTCTTCGCTTGTCCCTCCGTTTTTATCTTTCAGCCAACAGAAATTAGTATAGTAGATACATCTAAAGTTATATCTGTATGTAATTGATGTTAAGATAAATAATGTTATAAAATAAAAAAGTAGTATAAAAATACTAAATATTTCCGTGTAATTTGTACCACGTACTATTTTCCCATTCATCCTTTTTATTAAATTGCATTCCAAATTTATCTCTATTGACCTTTGTACAAATTGTTCAAGTCCAAAGTAAATACTTTCAAATTGATAATAGATATTACGTTATATACAGGTATCTCTAAAATACGGGAACCGGGCAGAACCTACGTGTATTCTGCTTCAAAGCTCTTCGAAAACAATTTATTTTGCTTTTAATAACAGGACGTTTTGTTCGATTTCCATATGGGTATACGTTATCTTATAAGATGATATTTGTTATTATTAGTGCTTGCCATCAAATGAGATGGACTGGAGATATCTATACCTTGTTCCATTTAAGCCATTCTATATTGCGGAGCATAGGGAATAGTCTTGACCTCTCTGATTGGCTGACATTAGAGACAAGTTTAATCTATGTAACTTCGGCTACTTCAGATTTGCGCTGAATGGCTTAAATGGAAAAGAGCAAACATTGTTATCAATTTATTATGGCAATGTTGAAAAACCTTAAGTTATGAAGAAGCGGCAAAACCGCACGGCAAGCGACAGGGTGCGGAGAAGGGAAAAAGTTGAGCATCAGTCCACATTTATTTGACGGCGGCTATAGTGGGTACGTTCAACGAGACCAGTAAAACTAACAGAAGAAAACCAGCACAACAGGTCGCTGTTGAACGACACATTTCATGGCATGGTGGGACATTCGACATTGTAATTATAACCTAAATTTTGTACGATATAAACCAATCCATAACAAATGAATTTATTGGAGGGCAGCTACCAGAAATAAATTGCATACATATTTTACTCAATGATGGAGCCATGGAAAAAATTATGGTTTAATTTTATGAATAATTTGTACCAAAATTTCTCGATTTCTATCATATTAATAAGATATATGCTTAAATAATTTTTAAAAATATCCAAAAGTGAGGTTAAAATCACAACTGCCCTCCACCCTGGATTGCCTAATTTTATTGTTTACTTCATTATGGTACTGTGTATACGTATCTCCATGCTTCGTTTGCATCTTCTTCATTATTTTTAATGAAATTTGTTATTAGTAACAAATTAGAATTATTTAATTCATTTATACATTCCAACAACGTGTAGTATTCATGTTTATCAAAAAATTATAAAAATAGTACTTTATTTATACCTACAGATTTTCGTATTATGCCGCCATTTTCACGACAGCAGCAAAAGCAGCGTATTTTTTTTTGCTTGTTTTGCTTCGCAACAAATTCAGCAAAGAGCAAAGCAAAACCAGCAAAGCGTTCAACATGAACTGTTTCCAGTTTGCTGTCTTTTGCTGACCTCATTGAACGTAACGTAGCCAGTATATGAAATTGATGTCACGACCATACCATAATTATTATAGTTGATAACTTTTTAATGGCAATGCCAATAATGTAAAATTATTATTTTATTGTGTATTCTGGTTGAAGGGCACACTTTCGGATATAGGGCGCGTGCAGACACGTGACTCGAGCAACCTTGAAATCAGCTGATGTGTGCGCGTAACACTGACAAGAAAGATATCAGTTTGACAGGACTAATGTTTTGATTATTTTTGATTTTGAACTGACACAAATTAGCTGATTTCAAGCACTTCAAGGTTGTTCGAGTCACGTGTCTGCTCGCGCCGTATAGGTATAGTTATATCCTTAGACCAGGAATAGAGGGGAGACAAGGCATAGTCACGCGTATATTTCCAAATCATCTGAGCGATTTTGAACCTTATTGAAATGTCAAAATCAGCCGCAAAAGGCTAGTCGACCAGTTAAATACTGTTATGTTACAGTTGGCCAAATCTAAATAAATACTTTATTATCCATAACTACAAATTATCTTGATTATGTTTTATAAAACTAAAATAAATACGAAAGAATATTAATAAAGAAAAATGAAATGTAAATAACGGACAAGTTAAAACGGTAGGTGACGCTTGTTGACATTGAAAACTTATTCGTTCGACTGCACACGTATGTAACACATTTGGCCGACTAGCCTTTTGCGGCTGATTCTGACAGTTCAATAATGTCGAAAATCGCTAGGATGATTTGGAAAGTCGTCTTATGGCGAAATACATAGCATGCCCTGTCTCCCCCTCTATTCCTGGTCTAAGGTTATATCGTTCGGGAATTAGTGGTTGTCATGTCCATGGATTTTAGAGACATCTGTATATCTTTTAATATATTTTTTATATTGTTTAAATAGTAAAATTATTTTTTTAAATTTAATATGCGGATCATATTGGTTATAGAATATATATACATAATATATAAAATTAATGTGGATCATAAAAATAAAGTAAAAATAAGTTGATGATTAACAAACCGCGTGATCATACGATTATCAGTATCAAAAACACTTTCAAGTATAAAGAGAGGTCAAAGCACAATACTACTTGCACGTCTGTTGTAGCGGTAGGTAGTGTGCCGGTCTATAAATTATTTTGCATTCATAATTTTTTTAGTTTCATACTTCTAATTCAAAATGGTGAGTATACAATATAAATAATAATATTATTGTGTTAATTGTTGTAACTATGTACTTGAAAATGTAGTATTTGTATTACAAATTTTGTAAATGGTACTTATTAATTTGACATTGATGTGACCTTTCACTGGACCTTTCTTAATATTCATTTAAATGATTAATATGCTGTAAATAAGTTAAATATTTATTTCTCGATTTTTATTTTTTTTATAGGTTAACTATCTTTCATTTTTTTATTTTCTTTTGTTTGTTTTTTATTTACATTTGTTTACAACAATGTACAATTTTAGAGACAAAGTATTAAACTGAAACAATACTTAAAACATTAATATGAATATTTTTATTATCTTTATAGGCTGAACCAATTCGCGTATGTGTCACCGGCGCTGCGGGTCAAATTGCTTATTCACTTTTGTATCAAGTTGCCAAAGGTGATGTATTTGGTCAAAATCAACCTCTCATCCTGCATCTATTGGATATTCCCCCCATGATGGAAGTTCTGGGCGGTGTAGTGATGGAATTAGCTGATTGTGCTCTTCCTTTGCTAAGAGAAGTCATCCCAACAGCAGACCCTGCCGTAGCATTCAGAGATATTTCTGCTGCCTTTTTAGTAGGATCAATGCCTAGAAAGCAGGGTATGGAACGTAAAGATCTACTTCAAGCTAATGTAAAAATTTTCAAAGTCCAAGGTGAAGCACTTGATCAATTTGCAAGAAAAGATGTTAAAGTACTTGTTGTTGGTAACCCCGCTAACACTAATGCTTTAATGTGCTCGAAATTCGCACCTTCTATCCCGAAAGAAAATTTCACCGCTATGACTCGCTTGGATCAAAATCGTGCCCAGTATCAAATTGCTGCCCGGTTATCTACACCTGTTCAGAATGTGAAAAATGTAATTATTTGGGGTAATCATTCTGCTACTCAATTCCCTGATGCTGCTCATGCTACAGTCAATCTTAACAATAATGTAGTCCCAGTTGAAGATGCAATTGACAGTCAGGTTTGGCTTAGAACTGAGTTCGTTGAAACCATTCAAAAGAGAGGTGCTGCTGTTATCGCTGCCAGAAAAATGTCGTCTGCTCTTTCCGCTGCCAAGGCCGCCAGTGACCACATGAGAGACTGGTGGTGTGGAACCGAGCCAGGCAGATGGGTCTCTATGGGAATTATTAGCGATGGATCTTATGGTGTCCCAGAGGATATTATTTTTTCCTTCCCAGTAACAATTGAGAACAGACAATGGAAGATTGTTCCCGATTTAGCTATTAGCGAGTATGCCAAAGAAAGGTTGAACAAAACTGCCCAAGAATTATTGGAGGAACGTACTGAAGCCGTTGCTGTCTGTGAATTGTGACTAGCGAATAAATTATAATTTTTTGGTAACATATAAAGTTTTATTGCTTTATATTTTATTGATGTTTTCAGGTGCAGAAAGATATTTTTCAAATATATTTTATTTCATTAATCATTTTTATACATTTTAATTGCACATTTATTTTTGTTATGGATACGGTAAAAATTTAAATGAAATAAATTTATTAAATGTTAATTATCTACTTTATTATATGTATATTTTACCATAGATTTAAGTATAATTATATTTACCTATTGACCTATCTTATATCTCAAATTTATATAGAGCGCGAATAGACACGTGATTATATAGTGCACGTTTTTGTATGTAGATGGCAGAAGCGGTCTGATTCTCTCATTTCAGTTGTCACATTGTTGTGTGTATCATTATCATTTAACATATTTCGCGAAATATTCTCTTGTTTTAATAACAACTGAATTCCGAAATTGTTTAATAATATGGCTGAAGCAATGAAGCAGACCGTAGCATCTATGCTGAAAGGCATAGAAAGGTACATTTTCATTTGATACATAGTTTAAATTTTATAACCTCTAATTGCAGATATAATCCGGAAAATCTTCCTACATTGGAAAGATACGTTGAAATTCAATCTAGAGAAAATGCTTATGATTTAGAAGCTAATTTAGCAGTATTAAAATTATATCAGTTTAATCCTTCAAGGTTCAACATTGATATTACATCTCAAATTTTATTGAAAGCATTGACAAATTTTCCGCATACAGATTTTATTTTGTGTAAATGTCTTCTGAACGAAAAACAAGTGAGTAGTAATAATAATTAATTTATATTTGATAATTTGTATAAATAATTTTTAGCTATGCGAGGAGCCGATAAATCAAATAATGTATCTTGGAGACATTTTAGAACAATGCGAGTTCCAGTTGTTTTGGACTAGAATTCATTCTATGCCCGAGCTTGTGGGACGTATTAGCGGATTTTTGGATTCAATCCGTAAATTTGTTTGCCATGTTGTTGGCATCACGTATCAAACAATTGATAAAGCCCACTTAGCCCAACTTCTTGGAGATGTCGAAGAGAAAACTTTGAAGCACTGGGTAAAAAAATACAACTGGAGGGAAGAAGGTCAATTAATTTTCATTGCAAATCAAGAAGAAATCATTAAAACGAAAAATATTAGTGAGAAAATTGATTTTGATAGTGTCGGTGCTATTATGGCGTCATGTCGTTAATAAATTGTTCTTGAAAAATTTGTAATAAAATTATGAATCATACAACTTAATCTATTAATCACATTCATTTTTTTTATATTTTAACATTTTTAAATTAACTAAATTAAATCGATTAGTTGTCATTTGGTGTCTCTAGTTGTATCTCTTACGCATAAATAAACATGGCGTTTGTCATCTGTCAAACATGATTGTTGTCAAGATGTAATGCCGGTTGTTCAGTGAATAATGTCGAAGTGTGCCAAAGTTGTGACTGTAGTTTTTTTAATAATAGCTTCTGGTATATGCCTAAGTAGGTTAATTAATATATTTTGGTTAGAATTAAATACAAGCCATACATCAGAAATAGAACTATGGTTAGATGAAGTGCAACTATTAGAATATAAAACAATATTTACAGATGCAGGTAAGTGAATTTCATTTGTTTCACATTGTATGACAATTGTTTATAGTTATATATGATTGTCAATTATTAGATTACTTATGATTCATTGCGAAATAATATCAAAATAAGTATAATGTTTACCTTGTTCAATTTAATTATATAATGTAATTTATATTGCCCACTGGGTATTGCTTTGAAATATTTAATAAAATGGAAAACTAGGTAACTTGGATAAATTAACGCGACATTATGGAGCAGGGTTAAATGAAAGTTTGCGTGATGAAAGTCATTCAATAACGTAACAGGTGCATTACAATTATACATAAAATCCATTGTTTTTCATATTGTGTTGAACAGTACCCATGTAATAATCTATAATTTCTTTGTATTCAATTTTGCATAAACGTAGCGTGAACAATTAGAAATTTCTATTTAATTAAAGCATTCTCATTGTATGCTTTATATAAGAATGAAATTGCGAGTCAAACTTTTCACTTTGGGCATGGTCGATATTCTTAGCTGAGAACGAAAAGAAAAACCCGTATCTTCAGATTTCTTTTGTTGTGCTGCATAAATGTTTTATATTTTCAATTGGGCTTTGTATAGTTGAAATTAAATTACAAATATTAATTCTGGATGATGTCATTCGCGTGATAATTACGGCAATGTTTTGCACAATTTATTCAGCTAATAACTTATGCTAATGACATTATTTTAACTTCATACACGATATTGACATAACATGATACGCTAACGGTGATAATTTTTATGAATATTTCTATATCCTTGTTATTAATAAGTAGGAATAGGATCACGTCATATTCTAAATTCAGTGAATGTTTACGTATACCGTATATAAATAGATTAAATATGTTCATAAATATCTTTCCTAAAATAAGTTTCAGTTATGATAGGTACTTAATAAAATAACAAATCAATTTCATATTTACATTTAAATATATTAAACTTTTAAGTAATATGTAAAAAGAGTAATTCATAATGGTATTTAAATTTGAGATAAATCCGTAGATAATAGTGTTCAAAAAATTCCTAACTCGGAGTAGGCTATGAACAGAGAAACGTATGTCTGATCATTATTCAAATCAAAGTCAAGTTGTCAAAATTAATCTTGAAATGTAATGTTGAGGAGAAAAAACAATAAAAAAGGGTACAGTATATTGACATTCGCAGTTTTGTAATTTGTTTCCATTTCTAAAATAAGGTTCAAAAAGAAAAGCTTTGATTTCTTTAGATAACATTTTTGACAATATCTCATGTCAAATTGACATTTAATTAAATATTTTTAAATAGAGCCCGTGCATCTGACGTCACGGATATTTAAAAATGGCAGCCTGGTGGACCAACAAACCAGACTGACATATAGGAATACATAATTTTGTGCTATGGTTTGATATTCCAAACGAATAACACTAGTGACGGATTATCAATTTATAGATTTCCATCGAAAACAGATTTTGAAGATAGAATTATAGCTTTAGGAAGCTAAATGGTTAGGTACGGTAAAGAGAAGTGATCTTACAAAGGTAAAATAAGAATAAATATAATATTGTAGGTACTCTATTGTAGATATTTATTAATACTATGTTCCGTAAGTCAACCAAAAAACCTGTATCTTGATTGCTGGTACACCATGGTTCCTGAATATTTTTATCTATTTCGGAACAGATTGACATTAATTCATATGACATTTAAAATTGACACAACCTAACAAAAATACAAATTAACTAAATGAATGATAACGTTGAATAATGCCAATAAAAATAACGCAATCACCGATATCTCAAATATAAATAATGTTTTCATACTTACATCTATAATAATTATTAGTAATACCACTAAAAATGCGGTTTAGAACTTTGACTGACGGATATCGTTTGATTTTGTTATGAACCAGGATTATTTCGTGGTTGCCGTGGTCCGACTTTTTACCAACTTTTTTCAGGAATCGCGTTCCAAATAGAAACCGGTAAATAATTTCAGGACTTACGGAACACAAAACCGTAAATCTGGTCGAACCGGTTGCATTACGGAACATACTATAAGTATTTTGTCTGATGCGTAATATATTACCTACAAATATTAAACTAAACTAAAATACGCCATTATAATATAAATGAACGTAGCCTGGAGCCATCATGTTTTAGTAATTAATTTGTATGTTAGAAAATAGGACAGTAAAAGTGTTATTATACAGATATAAAAAAATTTAATAAAACTATATTAAGAGTATTTACATTGTCAGCTAGCTATACAATAACAGTGAGCACACACAATCTCACCACTTTGCAAATCATACAAGATACTTATAAGATGTTTGCTAGTAACTTTTGGGAAATGTAAATCTGTAATCAGCCAAAAATTTTGATAGTTATAATTTTTAATGCACTAAATCATATTATTAATATACCTTGTCTTTCACGTCGATAGTCGATGTCATTCATTCTTAACACTGGATAGATATGACTGATCCACAACGAAACTCATTATATACGCCTCTAAATTTGTATGGGCTGTAAATACTTGTAATATATAGGTATGAACTTCTGCTATGCTTGAAGCACATTACAATATCTGAATATAAGGTTTTGAGAAATTTTCCGGGCCTAAACATTGTATTCATGTCAATACGAAATGGATGTAGGTTGTGATTATTAATAAAAATAAACATTCCGGGAGAAAATAGTAATGTAGTCAGTTGAGCCATACTAATGCACCAACCCCACAGATATTATGAACAAGTGAAAAACGCACAAAAAAAGCATATAAAGGGCAAAACATCCACCAAACACAATTTAAACAAAGGCACTTAAAAGGTTTGTTGGTCCACCAGGCTGGCGGGTTGCCTAGATCCAACCACGTGATGCACGCGCCCTATTGGCATACGTGCCTTTGTTCATAGCCTGCTCCGAGATAGGAATTTTTTTGAATACACTGTATATTAACACGGATTCTGAAACCCAGCGTTAATTAACTTCTGGCGTTAACAAAAATTAACTCTTATTTTGACAGTTGTGATATTCTGAAACTCAGTCTTACTTAACGTTAACGCTATTAGTCGGCGTAAACGTAACGCTGAGTTTCAGATAATAATAATAATTAAAATTTACGGAATTACATGTGTTTCTTCCGTTATTATTAAATTCATGAGCATTCGTCGAATATATTCATACATTTTATCTTTTATGAAAAATCGAGTGAAAAATAGATATATGTAGAAGGGGTAAAATGGGTAGAATGTTTAGAGTTGTTTCTTAAAATTATACCATGTACATATTTAATATAAATAAGTAAATGCCTAATTTTCACGGTGCATCGTTTCAGAAAGATGCACAAAAAAATGCATCAAGAAGTTCGTAGAAGATGCACGAAATTTAACGGCGGCGTTGTTACTTGTATATTGCTTTCAGATTATTTAAAGATTAATTTAATATTTGTAAATATTGTTAACTGAATTTTCTCCAAAATAAACGAAATAACAAGTGTCTTTAATTAACAATTATTTCATAAAAAGTAATAAGTCGTAATTTCATGATTTTTTTTATGTATCATTCGGGTTATCTTTACTTTTCAGTGGCGTAGCAAGAAGCGAATGGCCCCGTGTTCACTGTATTCGTCACTCAGAGAAGGAGAAGAGTCTAGTAGCACAATGTATGTTCCAAGCGCTCGCAAAACCTGGGTCGTTATATTAGTTTTTAAAATAAGTTTAAAAAACAAGTATGACTCGAGTTTTGTGCGTTAGATATTGTTTTTGTCAGGATTTAAAAAAAAATTCTTGAAAAATGAGTCTAATTTGCCACTCGGAAGACATCGTATATCTTCGAGGTCCTCGGCAATTAGGCGGCTAGACTCAGCAACCAAATCTTGATCAGTAAATAAAAGCTACTGCCTTGGAAAAAATATTAAGTTGAAACTGAATGTATTTATTAATTAGACTGAGGAGTTATTATTAGAACAAATTGACTCCAATACCTTGAAGGGGAGTAGGTTCGCCCTTGAATTACTCGTCCTTCCACAGTGTCTTATTAAAATTCGTTCGGTTCGTCGTTTCGGTATGGATCTGTCGTTCGTCTTTTTTTTTGTCATTCGACGCCTTCTCCAAAAATTTATCCCACTAAGTTTTTACTCATTTATATTAGATAGGAGGTTAGACGTTTCACTTCCACTGACTAGTGAATTATTCAGGGATGTTACAATAAAGGATAAAGGGAATGCGAGATATCTGAAAGTTGTGTTCAAATATTCCAAGTTTTCTTATTGATAAGGTCAGAAGTTCATTTGATCGCACTTTGGCAACGGTAACCGTGTCATTTAACCACGATTGCATGTCTAATCTACGAGCAATAAATATACTAGATATTAGGATGGCTGACTAAGACAAGTCGTTAATCTAAACGCTGTTTGTGTTGTAATTTAAGACAAAATAAATTGTTACCATTTCAAAGAGAATGCCGTGGTTTTTTTTTCTCTGAAGATAATTTATAACAGAGAGCTTATTTGATCGTTTGACCTTTGTTAACTGAATTATGTATAAATTGAATTGAATGTCTGCTGTAGTCAGCATATGATGTCCGAGCATTTTAGTTTTTATACGAGTAGCACCGTAAACAGATAAATCATGTTTTTGCCAGTTAACTTTGTATAATGCATTTGAAATTGTTTTCTATTTATCTTTTATTTAATTTACAAATACGCTCCATCCGTTAATAATAAAAATAAGACATAGGTCTGACTCATTTAATAATATATGGGAACAAGTATTTATAAATAATGTAATTATATTTAATATAACGTCACAGTAATTTGATAAACAGGCTGCTATGAACTTGTAGTTGGCATTATAATTATTCAAAAAATCTAAATCTATTCTAAATATGAAAAAAAAGAAATATTTTCTTGTAAGAGATGAACATGAAAAATTCTTTGCCAATGAAAACCATTATTATTTGTGCTTCTTCTTCTTCTATAGCCCTACTATCCAAGATGAATATACGCTTCCTTTACTGCTTTCCTCCATTCTTCTCTATTTTTTGCTACATTTCTCCAGTTTGGGATCTTCAGCCGTTTCACGTCCTTCTCCACCTCTTCTTTCCATCTGCTTTTTGGCCGTCCCCTTGGTCTTGTTAGCATGGGTTTTGCATTGTATATTTTACTGACGTTTCTTGTGTCATCCATTCGTGTTACGTGTCCTAGCCATCTAAGACGTTGTGTTTTGATGAGTGATTATGTCTTTATCATCGAAAAGTTCTGCGATCTCGAAGTTCATTCTCGTTCTCCAGTAGCCGTTTTCGTTTACTGCTCCAAAAATTCTACGTAGGATTTTACGTTCAAATATTCTTAGGGCATTTTCATCCAATTTAGATATAGTCCAGGTTTCAGCCCCGTATATTATTACGGGTCTAATGATTGTTTTATATATATATATATATATATATATATATATATATATATATATATATATATATATATATATATATATATATATATATATATATACCGGGTGTCTTAGGCCGACCGACACATGGGCGATTAACATGTAAAATTAGTTAATTGTGAATAGTATCTCCCCAGTGCAAGATATTAAGATGAAATTTTGCATGCTTATCCGGGGATACTATTTCTATGGATTTCAATTCAAATCAGTCAATTTACAAGTGTAATATTAGAATAAATTAAGAAAAATTGTAGAAGTACCATGAATGTTATTCATATCTTGAAAATAATAGTATCTAAGCAACAGCTCTGATAGAGTAGGGGTAACGTGCGCGCTTCACAATTTAGAGAGTCGGGTTCGAAACCAACCGACAGCAATATTTATTTTTTAATTTTTTCTTTTCAATAGTATATTATGTGGCAAGTGTGTGAAGCTGAAGTTTTTACATGAGGGTGGAGATTGCGACACGAGCCGAAGGCGAGTGTTGCAAACCACCCGAATGTAAAATAGGCTTCACACACGTGTTACATACTATACTTTTTCTACGACCTTGCAATAAAATATAATTTTTTCTTCACATTGTCATTCTTTTAACGTAAAGCCTTTGCATTATCGACTTGTGTAACCATGTTTACCAACGGTACGGGGGTTTAACAGCTTTGTTTTATTAAAACACAAGTAATTTTGTAATATTTAAAATAATGAACACAATTTTTCATTTCAGAATGTGGTTTAATAACAAGATTGTAATATCATAAAATTTGTATTAGACTGCTTAGAAATTTTTTATTTATTGCTTTTGAATGCTTATTGGACTTAGATTTATATTTAACACAAAATTGTAAATTTAGAATTACAACATTTATTTTATTTATAAATTAATTACACATTTCTCATGAAGTTGTTACTTCTTCGGACCATATACCATCACATGATTTACGTATATATACTGATATTCATTGTATGTATTTAAACTGAATTATTTACTTCACACACAGTGTGCGTGAAGTGTTACTTCACGCAC
Organism: Harpalus rubripes; assembly: GCA_963082715.1. Classification (NCBI taxonomy): domain Eukaryota; kingdom Metazoa; phylum Arthropoda; class Insecta; order Coleoptera; family Carabidae; genus Harpalus; species Harpalus rubripes. The sequence goes on along the minus strand of OY720448.1, from coordinate 63,360,003 downwards.
AGTGTTCAAAAAATCAAACTTCACACATGAAAATTAATACGTGAAGTACACACTTCACGCATGGGAGTAGAAAAAATAATTTTTATTATTTGTATGTTTTTAATCTTTTATTAATATTTAATTTAATAAAGTGGATACATTGTACGTAACAAGATTTATTTATTTAAAAAATATTTTATTATTTGCTTTATTGGTTTATTATAAATTAAATTTCTTCAAATTATAGTTAGCCCTGACGAAAACAAAAAAACGAGAACATTTGATTTGAATAATCAAACGTCAAATGCAGATTTGTATTGTACTATCTTTATTTGTTGCTAGTGTTATTTAAATAATATGGATTTAACTACAAAAGATAAAATTCGTATTGTGAAATTATTTCACATTGGTAATAGCCTACAGCAAACTGCTGATGTATTTTCTGCCGAAAATCCAGAAAAAGTAGTTAATAAATCCCGTGTAAGGCGTATTATTAACAGATTTGAAGAAACTGAGTGTGTTGCTAATCACACAAAGCAGGAAATACAACCAATTGAAAATGAATTTGAAGAAATAATAATTGCGCGGGTTGAAGTGGAGCCTACTATTAGTTTAAGAAGTTTACAAATGGAATGTGGAATAAGTAGAACAAAAATTGCTAGAATACTTAAGAAAAATGGATTTAGAAGTTACAAAGTAGGTAACCATCAAGAATTGCGAGACGGCGACGAAGAAAGAAGAGCAACTTATTGTGAAACAATTATGGATAAAGCCAATGAAAACAGAAACTTTTTGTATTCCCTCTGTTATACCGATGAATGCACATTTACTCTTCATAACGAACCGAATGTGCAAAACTTTCGCCACTGGTCAAAAGATAAACCAACTCTTCAAAATTTATCAAGAACACAATATCCCCAGAAGGTTAATGTTTGGGCGGGAATTTTGGGATCACACATTATTGGACCATATTTTATTGAAGGGACATTGAACGGTCCAAAATATTTAGATTTATTGGAAACAGTAGTTGGGCCTAGACTTACAGAATTAAATATGGAGAGGATATGGTTTCAACAGCATGGGTGTCCAGCGCATAACGTGCAAATTGTCAAAGAATATTTGGACAATTCATTTCCAGATTCTTGGATTGGTTTAAATGGACCAATTAATTGGCCGGCAAGGTCTCCTGATCTAAGCCCCTTAGATTTTTTTCTTTGGGGTCATTTAAAATCAAAAATTTACGGCCATTATGAATTGACCACTTTAGAAGACCTGAAAGCGGCAATAAGGAATGAATGTAGGCTTATTTCTAATCGACAGCTAAGCAACGTGAGACAGCAATGTTACGATCGTCTCGGATTTTGCTTAGCGCAAAACGGCGGCCATTTTGAATATTTATTATAATTTTTAAATTTTAATGTTGTAATTAGTAGGTACGATTTAATATTTTTTAAATAAATAAATCTTGTTACGTACAATGTATCCACTTTATTAAATTAAATATTAATAAAAGATTAAAAACATACTAATAATAAAAATTATTTTGAAAAGAAAAAATTAAAAAATAAATATTGCTGTCGGTTGGTTTCGAACCCGACTCTCTAAATTGTGAAGCGCGCACGTTACCCCTACTCTATCAGAGCTGTTGCTTAGATACTATAATTTTCAAGATATGAATAACATTCATGGTACTTCTACAATTTTTCTTAATTTATTCTAATATTACACTTGTAAATTGACTGATTTGAATTGAAATCCATAGAAATAGTATCCCCGGATAAGCATGCAAAATTTCATCTTAATATCTTGCACTGGGGAGATACTATTCACAATTAACTAATTTTACATGTTAATCGCCCATGTGTCGGTCGGCCTAAGACACCCGGTATATATATATATATATATATATATATATATATATATATATATATATATATATATATATATATATATATATATATATATATATATATTAATTTTGACTGTTCTACTGGTGTTTCTTGATTTTATAAGATTTAGAAAGCTATAATAGCATTTATTTCCCAGAATAATGCGCCTTTTAATTTCTTCACTGATGTTGTTTTTGTTGTTGATTGACGATCCCAGGTATGTAAATTCGTTAACTACTTCGTATGTGACGTTATTAAACATATTTTGGGTATTAATATTATTTCTCGCCATGCTCATTATTTTAGTTTTATTTTCGTTAACATTGAGGCCGAATGATTTTGCTGACATGTCAATTCTCGCCCAAGTTTCTTCCATTTCTTGTAGATTTTTACATACTATGACTATATCATCCGCGTAAGCTAGGACAATATGCGCTTTTTGGAATATGGTTCCTTTAGTGTTAGCTTGGGATTGTCTTAGTGCCATCTCCAGTGATATATTAAATAATAATGGTGCGAGCGCGTCTCCTTGTTTTAGCACGGTATTAGTCAGGAAAGGTTCTGAGGTATCACCTTGTACTCTTACAATAATTTCTTGATCTTCTGTGCAGATCTTGGCTAGGTGTATCAACTTTTCTGGGTATCCGAGTGTTTCCATAGCTACCCACAATTTTGATCTATTCACAGAGTCGTATGCGGTTTTGAAATCCACAAACATAAAGTATATTTTAAGGTCGTGTTCCCAGCACTTCTCCATTGTTTGCCGTAGGTAAAAAATATTGTCTGTTGTGGATCTCTCTTGTCGAAAACCTGCTTGGTAGTCCCCGATGATATGTTCTGTTAAAATTCTCAATCTTTGGTAGAGGATATACGAGAAGATCTTGTATGCTGTGTTTAGTAGAGATATACCACGGTAGTTTTCACGTCTTGATATGTCTCCTTTTTTGTTTATGGGTTGTATGATGGTATGTTTCCACCCTTGAGGCATGGCTTCGTTCTCCCATGTATGTTCGATAATTTTGTGTAATCTTGTGATAAGTTCCTCGCTTTGTATCTTCAGGAGTTCGGGCGCGATTGTGTCGTATCCTGCTGCTTTGTTTGAATTGAGAGTTTTGATTGCGTCTCTTATTTCTTCTTCCGTTGGGGGTGATGAATTTTGTTGCGACTCTGTGATCTGTTGTGTAGCACGTTCGATCGTGCTTTCGTTCATGTTTTCATTTTCTGTCGTTTCTTTGTTAAGTAGGTTTTTAAAATGGGTTTTCCATCTGTTTACTATTGCAGCGTTATCATTTATTATAGTTCCGTCAGCATCTCTTATTATGGTATTTCGTGATTTAAACGATCTCCTGGAGCTGTTAACTAGTCTGTAGAATTCTCGCACCTGTTTTGTGTTATACTGCGTTTCTATTTGTGCCAGTTCGTTCGTTTGCATTTGTCTTTTCTTATTTCTCATAACTTTGAAGGCTTCTTTTCTCTTTCTTTTGTATTCTTCGTTGTTGGACCTTGTATTTCTTTGTATGACTTTTGCTCTGGCTTTATTTTTCTCCTTTATTGCTTTTCTACAGTCTTCATCAAACCAGTTCTTCATGTTCGTTTTTCTTTGTATGCCAAGATGTCTTTCGGCGCAATCTTTTATGGTTTCCTCTATTGTCTTTCAGTTACAATCAGTAATACTGTTTATATCTGGTAGGTTTTCTGTGAGTTTTTGATCTATATCGGTTATGAGGTTTTCTTTTATAACTTCATCTTTTAGTTTTTCGATGTTGTATCTTTTGATTGGTTTTCTGTTTTGGTGATCTTCATTTGATATTCGGTATCGTATTTTATCTTCACCAGATAATGATCCGAGTCGATATTAGCCCCTCGATAGGCTCTTATGTCGAGGATGCTTGATGCGTATCTATTACCAATCAGGACGTGGTCTATTTGGTTTTCTGTTTGACCATCAGGTGATCTCCATGTCCCCAGATGTATATTTTTGTGAGGGAATTGTGTACTTCTTATAATCATATTTCTTGAGATTGCGAAGTTTATTAGTTTTAATCCATTTTCGTTTGATACATCGTGCTTGCTATGTATACCTATTGTAGGACGATATATACTTTCTTTCCCGATTTTGGAATTAAAATCGCCAGCGATAATAATTATATCATATCGGGGTATTTTATCTAGCGTGTTTTCTAGTTTGGAGTAGAATTCCTCTTTTTCTTCTTCTCCCTTGTCTTCTGTTGGTGCGTGGGCATTTATAATTGAAATGTTTTGGAATTTTCCTTTGAGTCTTATTGTGCACAAACGCTCGCTGATAAGTTGGTAGTCTAATATAAACTTCTGTGTTCCTTTGTTTATAATTATATTATTTGTGCTAGTTAACCTATAATCTGCACTAACTTATCTAATTTGTGTTCATCTGTTCATATGTATTTAGAAAATAAGTGTGTACTATGTTGTACTAAACTGACGAATTCTCAGTACGTGTGGAGTGGATATGGATTAAGCGTTGGCGGGCCCTAGTCAAAATGTATATCGTTTAAGTCCCTTTTTATGGAGTATGTTTGAAAGTGGAGGTTTCCATGATGTTTTAGTTATTTTATGTTAACCTTGATAAAAAATTAAACTTATTTTTATTTAATTGAAATATATTTTGGGAACCTTCCTTAGAAATTGTTCACAAAAATTGTAGGTCTTAATGTTCCATACATTTATTTGGAAAAATATACATTAGTTGAACGTTTCGGGTTCACATTAACCCATTATCAGCAAAAGATGAAAAGAATTTTATACAATTCAAAATCCATTGATTATATCATCTAAGTTACATTTAACATTTTTGCAATTTTGATCTTCTGTCAGAGCTTCACCTGTCGCCATGGTGAACGCTTTACTTTTTCTAGTTTTCGTTCCTTCAATGGTTATCAATAGATCCTGTAAGGATTAATTTATATAAAAATGTAACTTAGATGATATAATGATGGATTTTGAATTGTATAATAGTATATTAAAGAACGTGTTTTATAAGACATGTTTTTTTCGCACGCGTCAAAATTTAGAAAACGAGCGTCAGCGAGTTTTCTAATTGACAAGTGCGAAAAAAAGTCTTATAAAATGAATTCTTTATACTATTTTTTATATTTTGCACCTTCTACAAACAAAAATATTTAAAAATAACTGTTAATATTAAACCGAGTTGATTTAGGGAAATTTGTAAGTGAAATGTTGTAGTTGGTAACATTGAATTGACCACATTCAATTATTATTTGAAAGATCATGTCATTTCAATATTTACGAACAAATTTAAGTGAATTTAGTGTAATCATGGAAGATGAAATCAGTTGCACTCCGCCTGAGCTACGTAATATAGCTCAGACTACAGGAAATAATCTACTCCCTAAAAAATCGCGCGAGATTTATGAGAAAGAATTTGCAAATTTTGACACATGGCGTAAGGAAAATAATGTCAAAGGCGTAACAGAGAATGTTTTGATTGCTTATTTTGAAATGCAAAGTAAGACGAAAATATGTATTATTATTATTATTATTATTATTATTATTATTATTATTATATTCATTAAATAAAGTGATTAATTAAGTAAAAGAAATTTTGAGGTTATATTGAAATTTCTTATCTTCCAGCTTTGACGTTTGACAATTTAACCCTTTCAGCCTCAGTGTACAGGAAATTTTTATTTTTTCTTATATTTGAATTAAAACGCTTTAAAATTAATTAAATATAATTTTCTATCGTTCAAAGGTTCAATCTACAAATTTTTAGTACTACTAGGTCCATCTATGTGGACTAATTCGAACATTATATTAACATTTACTTACTCAATTTGTGATTATATTTGTACATTTTCATGTAAATAATCTTCCCTAAATAAAAAATAATAATAATAACGACATATTATTAAAATGAATTGTCAATTAACTAAAAATAAATTAGGTAAAAATGGGTTAAAGAAACGTCATCTAGTACCAACCGTCTAAAACAAAAAATTGCGTATCGAAATGAAGGTCATTACGATACGCAATTGCGTATCGTAATGACTTCATTATGAACGCAAAATATAAAAAATTATTTTCATCTTTTGCTGATGATGGGTTAATATGAACCCGAAACGTTCAACTAATGTATATTTTTCCAAATGTATGGAACATTAAGACCTAGAATTTTTCGTCGTCAATTATTTTTATTTATTTAATTAATAACACCTGAGAAAAAAAAAATAAAATTGTTGAAAATTACTTCCGGTTGCCCAATTGTTACCAAAACTTAATCAACTCTTCCCATTATTGTTAGATTGAGGAATCCGTAGTTAAAAATGTCTTTAGTCTTATAGTATTTGAGAAATCGTGGATCCAACATCCACACACACACACATCCACACACACATACGGACATCATCGTAAAAATGTTATAATCGGATTCTAGGGACCTTAAAACGTGCTTATTCACTAAAATCTGGTTATGCGCTTTTTAGCATGAATTCAATCCCTCTCTTAGCGAGATGTAAAAAACAATATTTGCATATTTTATTCATTGCCGTTATTAGCCTACAGAAATTCGATACATTGCTCCTATTGTTGAATAATCTGATATTGTCGTCCAAAATCAGGAAGTTTTTGCCCACGATTTATTTCGAAAATATAAATTGTAAAGATAAAATTGAGTCTCTTGTACAACATAAGCATAATAAACAATAATTAGCAACTGCTCGAAATATAAAATATAACTCTTACCTTAGAAATACCGGTACAAATAATTACTAGGCCAGCACTTCCGCAATGAGAATTTTGCTTACAGATTGTGTAATGGTCTGACAAACTACCACAACAACGTATTATGGTACCTCCCAACTAATAAACTGTATTTGGCAACCGAAAGAGAAAGGCCATAAAGTCAACTAGAGAAAGATCTGGCCTCTTCCCATTGTTTACACCATAATTATAGTAATTAATTTACAACTGTGAGCAAAAGGCACATAACGCGAGTGCTCCAGGGTTAAAAAGAATGTTCTTTTTAGAAACTTACAGTCTGTATTTAAGATGAAAATATTACAGTTATTTTTGCTTTATAACATTTTGACAGAGGGCAGGGCACATTAAATTCAAATCAAAAACTTTTTATCGTATTCTCGTAATTAATCACCAGATGACCCATAGATTCATCAAAATTTGTGTTGCCTCCAACAACAGAAAAGAGGATAACGGATTAGCAGGAAGATGGAAAGGATAATAGCACAAAGGATTCGGTAATTAAGTGAACGCCAGGATTGAACGATTTTGTGATATCAGCTTGCTGAATAAATCATAATGGATAGGAACCCCTATTCTTCTAAAGGCTACTCGGCGAGAAAATCTTTTCATTCTACGCAATTTGTTTTGCCAATTTAGAATGAGACGAAGTTGGAATTAAAAATTGTGATTAAATTTTAAAATTTTCTCGTAGCTGATGAAGAATTTGAAATATTTCGCCCATTAGAATTTTACATTGAAGTAAAAAGAAATGTAATAAAATAATACTGAGCTTTGTAAAGTTAATATACGTACATAATTGGGAAATGACATTATTGGATCCACGATCCACGCAGAATCTGTGTAAGTTAGGAGCACGTAACGAGAACAGATTTTAATTCAAATTACACAGAATGTTATATTACTATTCAAAATGGAAATTCTACATGACAGTCAATGTTTCTCAAAGATGAGATCCATTATATTATCAAATTTAGTAACTTACATGGAAAGACTGGAATTTACAGAATTAAGCAATAACAATGATATAGTTTGACTAGTGAATGAAAGTTGACGTTTAGATTATTTAATAGATGTGGATTCTTTTGAAAACATTTCCCTATATTTGATTTAAAACCCTTATGTATTCCGTTATAAAAGATTAGAATCGTACTCCGTACCAGGAGGTATTTAAAATGACCTTAGCAGCAGGATTTAACAGGAGTTTAATACCGCAAATTTTAATTCGTTCGTCTCAGGCGTAAGCAACCATCGAGTTCGAATTACTGTGAGAGGAAATTAAAAATAATCCTATTTCGTACAATTGCCAAACTAAATAGTTTAAAGATCAAAATATTTTGTTATAATCAATATAAAAGAAAAATGTTTAAAATATTTTAAACGCAACCCTGTTTTGATATTCAATTTCCCTAGTGGGCCATCTATTTTCAGCCAGACATAGTAATGTGTTTCTGTGCTTTCCTACCCCAGTATTTAAATGGGTTCATGCAAAAATTTCGTACCTGAATATTTCGTACTATTCTATTCTTCTCTAGGGTTTCAAAAGAAACCACATCTATAAAATAATTTAAACATTCGCTAGTCATACCATACCTACTGCCCCTACACAGTTCATTTAGTTCTTGTACATTTTTTTCTTAAAAAATGTTATAACTAATTCTTTCTTAAATTCACCTATTTTTAGATTAGTAGACTAGTTTCTTTTTATAACAATTTATATAATTTGTATGATGTTGATATATTTTGTTTGAATTTACGTAAATTTAAAAAATATGTCAAGCATATAATATTGTATTTTGTGCAACATATTTTTGAAAGATAAAATATAGTTTCAAAATGTTCAATATACTCTCATTCAAATATGGTGCTTTGCAGACCATTTGTGTATGTAGGTCCATCATACAAAATATCATCATATACTTATATACGAGAGGTGTTCAGAAACTCAGACTAAATTTTTTGAAAAATAGAAAATTCAGATTTTTACCTTCCGTCACCTTTAGGTTAGGAAGGTATTGTCTTTGGTCAAAAAATTCGATGATGAGTTTTTAATCAATAAGCACGTTTTAGGGTCCCTAGAATACGAATTTACTATTTTTACGATGATGTCTGTATGTGTGTGTGTGTGTGTGGATGTGTGTGTGTGTGTGTGTGTGTGTGTGTGTGTGTGTGTGTGTGTGTGTAACAAAATTTTCGTCTGCGATAACTCTAATACTAGTTTCAAAAATTATAATTTTTTCGTATACTTCTTCGTTACATCCATATGAAGAGCTGATTAGATTTTAGTTACAATTGGTCAACCGGAAGTACCATCATTTGAAGATTTTAACAGTTTTTCTTAAAAAAACTATGTTAAATATCATTTATTCACATTTAATGTTATTATAAATATTAAAGAATATTTTATTCTCTATACGATTTGACTGCATTTTATACTTAATATTAAATGGATATAGAGTTAAAAAATTGTAAAGAAATTAAATTTCATAAAGTAGCTATAGCTATGAAAACAGCTACTATATTAAGAAAATTCTGATTAAAAGATGTCAGTGTCAAGTGAAATTGACATAGCGTGTTTGTCTTATAATTTTATTGGAAATATAGGATCTCTTGCTGTCTGTATGAAAATTGTATAAAATACATACAACTGCTTTAAGGTAATGTACAAGAAATAATAATAATAAATCTTTTATTTCTGCAGATAAATAATAATTTAAGACATAAATTTTCTGTATGAAATTTGCATAAAATACATGCAGCTGCCGGAAGGTAATGTACAAGAAATAGAATATTTAGCAAGGAACTTTCCGTATGAAATTTGTACAAAATACATAGAACTGACGGAAGGTAATGTGCTGGTCACATCAGATTTTTTTATAAAAATTTCAGTTGTTATAGTTCACACTATTTTTCTATGTAACCTCCCTCCCGGTCGATGCACTTTGTAAGTCGAGGGACGAACTTTTTGATACTGCGTTGAAAAAGTCTCCCGTCAACTCTCTGGCCAATTGTTTGACGGCGTTCTTGACATCGTCGTCGGTCGAAAACCTTTTACCACTCTTAAGAGGAAAGGTTACCCCTGTACTATTAACATTTTAAAAAAAATCAACACTCAACAAGCATACTTCCGATATTAACCAGCATTTTAAAATTAAAATAATTTAAATCTATTAATACTGGACTTCGATTTTAATGGCAAAACTAAAATTCAGTAGTATATTTTGCCATTAAAATCAAAGTGAAATACTAAAAGATTTCAATATTATTATTTTAAAATGCAAGTTAATATCGGAAGTATGCGAGTCATGTGTTGAATTTTTTAAAATGTTAATAGCCCTAGTACATTAACAATTTATTTGAAAATTCGCTTCATATTTTTAGTACAAGGGTAACCTTTCCTCGTTTCCTCTTAAACAACTTCAGAGAGGTGCGAAAATCTGAAGATGCCAGATCGGGACAGTAAGCTGGGTGGTTGGTAATGTCCCAATCGAATCAGTCCAAGAGGCCCAAGAGTTGCGTAGTGACATGGGCTATGTGGATACGGAAATTGTCATGCAAAAATTCAGTCCCTCTTTAGCATTACTCTTCTTTTGTTATGTATGGCCCTGTGCAGTATTTTTTAAAGAAAAAATTAAATAAATAAATATAAATATATCATCACGGCTTATTACCCATTGCTGGGTGTGCCAATCTGCTTTGTACACAGATATCGGTAACGATGAAATATTTGCACCGTGCGGGCGTTTACCGGGTGTCACCTGACGGGTTTTACAATAACGGATAACTCCCCTCACCTCGTAGCTGGCGGGATTCTGAATCGAGACGCTAATTTCAAAACAGTGCTACAAAAATAGTTTTTAACCAACTGACGTAAATGTACCCACATTGTACTCCCAAGGGGTTGCCTATAAAAACAGTAGTAGTCAAAAAAAAAAAAAAATTCCTTTGAACGTGAGAGGCTCAGTGGGCTCAGTTCTCTTATTTTCTGGACATGCCCGATATGCGATTATATTGTATCGTATCCAGTAATAGCAGTACAGTGTGTTCAAACAAATTCCTACCTCGGAGTAGGCTATGAACAAAGAAACATATATGTCTTAATTTAAAAGTATGTAATCAAATGTCAATTTGACACGAAAAATTGCCAAAACTGTTATCTAAAGAAATCAAATCTCTACTTCTTGAATCTTATTTAAGAAATGGAAATAAATTAGAAAACGGCGAGTGGCAATATATACTCAATTACTCAACATCTTATCTAAACAATCTAAGAGTATTAGCGTTTTCAGCTTACACTGCAAGTGCGCACTGAGTGCAATATATCACGTGACCACACTGAACGAGTTCTGCCCTCATCCGGTGGCAGTGCAGTTTAAGCTGAAAACGATTTTGTTTAGTCGCCATATTTGCATTGACACTATTGCACTTGCCTCGCACTGAGCCAGTGCACGGTGCAACTTTTTCTTAAGCTGAAAACGCATCAGCTGATTAAATTTTGCACTCAATGGCAAGCTGAAAACGCTCAGTGCAAAAAAGTGCGCACCAGTGCGCACTAGACTTGTAAGCTGAAAACGCTATTAGTATGTATTTTTTAGATATGCCATTATTTTTGTATATGCTCATTCTGCATTTTATTTTGTAATAAACAATCATAAATGAATGCTAAAAAATTATGTTACTAAAGGAAAATAGATTTCAGTTTATTTTTGTTTTATTATAAAATGTAAATAATTTTGTCTGTTTCGGAATTAGAATGTCACATTGTAGCACGCATAATGATGTTAGAAGGAGCTTTATTATTAAACGATTTTTGGTGATATTTTGTTATTTGGGATTGGCATGACTGCAATAAATACACTAAATATCTAGGCAACGGGCAGAATAAAAGACACAAAACACTGTCAGCAACATAATAGTTCTACCAAAAATTTCTCTTAATGGGAATTGTTAAATATTTTTATAAATAAATAATATAAATGAAAGTCTCAACAGAGAAAATATTAGGCGTAAAACACACGTTACAGAAAGCAATTCAAACACTAGTTCGTTCGCCCACTCGCCGCTGCGCGCTCGTAACTTATGTTTTAATATACTATCTATATTAGTTGGGGTGCGTTCCACCGTATCGAGTACGATAAATTCCGTTCCAAAACTATTGCGCTTACTCTGAGAGTTTACAATATAAACGTTCCAAAAGTCGGAGTACGCACTCTATATAGAGTTCACTCCTCGTAATCTGCTACGCTAGTAGGGTACGAAATACTCCAATGAGAATTTGCGCGTCTTACGCAAACTTTTACAACGAAACATACAAAAATCGAGTTAAAAATAAAAATAAATATTGAAAATTATCAATATATAATTATTATTTATCTTATAAAAAAGTCATTTGAAAAACATAATAATAAAACCTGTAATAATTGGAAAATAACGTTTTCCTAAAACAGGAAGTGCACACAATATATAATTTTTCATATTTTTAAGGTTATGTTATTTTATGTACTAAAAGCTGATCGTAAATACTCCGGTAACTATGGCCACGTGATTGTACTCCAAGTATGGAATCCACTTACTTTGTATCTTTGTTTTGCAACGTACCCTTGGTGGATTTCTACATTTGTGTCGATTATCAATTTGGCTTCTCTGATCCCTAATTCGTTATTGATTGTTAATCTACATTTTTATTTTGTAAATTTTGTATGGAAATAAATGGACGTTAATCTTTTTAAAAGGATAAAAATACACAAAATCAGAAAATTGGAACTTGAGCTTACCAAAACTTTTTGGTAGCCATTATTTCCATCTTGTAAATGTAAATTTTCATAATCATGTTCTTGTTAGCAATGCACGTTATCATAACTTTTTAAACATGCCTTTGTGTGCTGAGTATAATCAATAAATTAATTGTTTTATTAATAATTAAATAATGTTTTTATCGATTACAGGCCTATAATTATTACGGTAATAAATCAAATTAATAAAAATATACTTCTATAATTTTATATTAATTTTAAAATAATGTATCATTATATCCAGACCAGATGTATAAACATTTTATGAATTAAAGAAAAAACATAAATCAATATTGATTTTATCACTCATTGCATTTTAAATATTGCGTACTTAGTTAAATTGTGTTAGTTGAAATTGAAAATGTAAATGTAAATGCGGATATAAATTTAAAATACATAGGTACACAGTAAATAATAACACCCGTGTTAAATTAATTAGTTAAAATTAAAATAATATTTTCACGAATTTACCAATTTGCAACACAATAAATTTTAGAGGTATTCTTAACACTGAAAATGGTGAGGACCTGAGCGTCATTTTTTGATGCGATATTGTTCATTTATCCATCAAATAAGTTATCCAGTACTTTATCCGAAGATGAAAATATCGGTCCTTAGAGCATTTTAAAGATGCATTTTTTTGTTTTTTCCGAATAATGCTTAGGTCACTAAATAAATAAAAAAATCAAATTATTTTATTATTATAAATTGCAGTTTATCCAGAATTCAAGAATTTTATATTAATGGTTATATATACTTTGTAAACCATTAAAAACACTAAATACCACTAAAAATTGGGTGCGGAAAGCTGTATTTATATAGATTTTGGCATTTAAAAAAAAAAATAATTAGATTAGATGAACTACATATGTTTCCATATTTAAGTAGGTACTTACACTTTTATACGAATAATACTTTTTCAATTAATGTATATTTGCAAAATTATGTCTTATTTTCTTTCGTATCCTACATTTTATAACATTTTTTATTTATAATTTTGCGTTCATCTGTCAAACTATTGTAAACTAACATGAAGATAGTGGGCCGAGCGATGTCGAATGTGTGTGCCTGGAGTGCGTTCGGTATTGTTTTTGTCAGGATTTTTTAAAATTTCTTAAAAAATACGTACGCGTTAGGCATTATTTTTGCCAAGATTTTTTAAAAATTTTTTTAAAACATTACTGTGCGTTAGGAATTTTTTTGTCAGAATTTTTTTAAAATATTTTTCTAAAAAATATATAAATACCTGTTTCCGCGCTCGAATTTTATGTTTCCTTATTATATTTTAGCTAAAATAAAACATTACAACAAAAAAATTGCAATTTCTACTATTCTGGATAAACTGCAATCCAGCCTTAAAAATAACTTCTAAGTATTGGAATTTTGGTTTGAACTTCTATTATGCTGTCCATATAAAAATAACTCATAACTCTAAATTAAATAATGCAAAAAAATTGAGCATCGATTAATGAATTCAATTTTTTTTAATAGATATAAAGTTTCAGTATGGATGGTAGAAGAGATACTGTCTGCATAAATTTATTTTAATTTGTTGTTTAATATAAACATCTGTCAAGTTATACAATAGACCTTTTCAGTTTAACGGCTATCTCTTTCTATCGCTTCAAATAGTACGAAAATGGCGCCAACAACTGCCAGTTGGGCTGTCAAACGAAACGTCAAAAATATTGCAGTCATTAATACACCTGTAATCTCGGTGAAAAATTGCATCATTGGACCTTGTAGCTTCAATAAAAGCTTTTGTAACTTATTTCGGTAAGTTTTTTTTAAAGTTTTCTGAGATTTTTCTCACATTTTACGTCTATTTTTTAAAAACAAACGCCATGGATCTCATTTGTTCTTACTATGCGCAGATCCCTGTTGCGCAAAACTTTTATCTCTTTAAATTGAAAAGGTCTATTGTCACAATTAATTAGAAATCCTCATAATTTTATTAGTTTTGAGTTATTTATTGGAATATTAATTGAGTATACAGTGTCAGTATCGCTAGTCATATAGCACACCTAACCTAACTCTATCTAATCTCCCTTGTCATCTTTCACTGGTATTATCCTGGCGTTATCCTGCAGGAAGCGGCAAGGGTTGGTGTTGGCGCAAGCGCGTGCCCTCAGCTTCAGGGTCGATTCCCTGGTTATGACGCGGCGGCGGCGGTGCTGATGTGGGTTCAGGGCTACGGGGGTGGGAATTAAATTTGGGACAAGTAATGCATCTCATGGAAGAAAGATATTACGGATTCAGGGTTAGGCAACGCATCAAGAAACCAAGATTACAAAGAAATATGGGTCTGATGTCGAGATAAAATGGTTTATTTCATTTAAATAATTTGGGTTTTACAGATTTATTACAAATACTAATTAATACATGTGGTATATGATAAATATTGTTTTGATAGTTGAGAGAGTGGGGGCTTCCTAGATTATTTTTTTTGGTCTATTGGGTTCGACCTCCTTTGATTTGACGCCATTGGTATACTGCTATGTTCAGCCAATAGTCGAACATATGGGCATTTAATATGGTAAATCATTTTTACACTTTTTTCAAAATTTGTATTTTTTTAGGATTGGGGATAACTTACATATTAATTGATTAGTTTCTGCATTTTATTTATAATTCTTTTTGTTAATGGTTTATGGAACAACTGCTAAGGTCATATTATTATGAATAGATATGATATAGACGAATACATCCACGCTCGAGCGGTATTTGAAGCTTTGGCCATAGGATTTCGAAGAAACATTGTTGCTCCTATGCTATTCTGGTCGGCAGCATTCGAAATAAGTTACATAATTAAGTTTGTATTTCGGATAGATTAATATTGAAATTTAATTTCTTTTTCCGGTAGCAAATGCGCAGGAGCTCAGTTAAACTTTAAAAGAAAAGTGGGTATGATTCTAAACCAGGGGTGTCAGCGTTGGACTGGCCATTGTGGCGATTTGGCGATCGCCACAGGCCCAACCAGCGAAAGGGCCCATTCTAAACCAAACCTGTAGTTTTCATAGTTAATACTGATTAATATAATAAAGAGAAAAAATATCTTAAAGAACTGATTGTAGATCAAGTGGACAAGCTTAAGTCAAAGACAACTACATGCTAATATAGGCATACTTCTATCCCTGTGTTCACCCCAACCCGGTCAATAAAGTCATAATTTTTGTGGATCTAAACGATTTTTTTTATGTCGTGTTGAGTGAAAGATAACACTAAATGAAAAATAATTATAAACACTGCACATACAAAAAAAGTTTTAACAGCATTCACCATTCACTATTAATATGATGTGATTACAACAAAGAAAATGTTCAAAAATATAATATTTACAGTTTATAAAATACTATGAATATAATATAAATGCAGTTTTTACCCATTTGTAAATTTAATAATTAAATTCATTAATTTCGCAATGCGTACTTCGCGTGTTCGTTATTGACAACATGTGAAACGCGGTTTGTACATTCGAATACTGCTAATTCTTTGCAACACACTTATCTTTGGACTTAAAATACGTAATATTTTTTACTTGGAAGTTATTCGCAAGAATAAAACATTTGAAAATTTTCATTTTCTCAAATGACGATACACCATTAAAATGCTCTCCTAATTGGGAAACTTTTATCTATAATTTACCCGACTTCGTAACTCTTCTATTTCTCAACATCCCCATGCCAGGAATATTTGAATAAATCTGTTTTCCTAAGCTAATTGTCATTATCACGGATTCTCGGGCTCAACCTGTATACTTAATTATATTTACAGTCATTAAACAAAAAAATATAAAATATTTCTAAGGAAAAAAAAACAAAAAAGGCTCATTCAAAACCATCTTTGGTTCATTAATAATATTTTTGTATGGCTCAGAATAGGGGGTCCGAAAATCCGAATCGCCACACACAGAAATATGTCTCAGTCCGACACTGAGGGGTGTTATACACCGAGTGTTTATTTTCAAGGTGTACTGTTGCCCCCCGTTTTGACTGAAAACAATGGTTATGAAATAAATAGAAAGATATACATTTTTTGCACCAAATACATGTAAATCATATGTAAATATTTTAGCGATAGCCATGGCCATTTGAACAAAAAGATAAACCTGCATTTTAAAAATAGTGTTATTAAATCTATTAGTATTTGACTTTGATTCTAATGGAAAACGAGAATTGCTACTGAATTTTGGTTATCCCAGTATTAATATATTCCAATAATTATTTTTTAAAACTGCAAATTAATATCGAAAGTGTGTATGGTTACTTAGTGTTGATTTAAAAAAAAATGTTAATTGTTCTAATACTGGAACAATTTATTTGAATATTCGCTTCATACTTTAGTACAGGACTAGCCATTTCTCTTAAGAGATGCAATACGAGTATCAATATATGAATAATTTATTTGAAATATTATTTTTACATAAATAGTTAAAATTTCAAAAAAAATTCCATAAAATTAATCATTTGAGTACGTATTTTGATATTAGGGTATTCTCTGAGGATTACTAATATTAAAAATTTATTAAAAATATTAGTGCTGATAGGTAAACAACAGGGAAAAAACAAAAAATCGTAATAAAAATTGATTGTTACAAAAGATATAAAGCATTTAAATTTTGCTGATGTACTAGATGACCTTCCAATGGGAGACCAGTTGAAATCCCTACTCCATGTTCGAATGTGATAAGTGATAAGACGCCGCATGAACCACTTAGCACACTCACACCGCTGCTACTGTCAACTAGTACGTTAATATCTCGATTATTAAAAGGAAGTTTTTACTCGGATTTTCACAGATACTCGTAGAGATAACTGTTCTTTAAGAAAAATAAATAAAAAAAATATGAGACAATACCCTATTTGTATGTAAAAATGCATGCCGGGCTTGCTTAATAATTCAAGTAAATGAATAAAGACTTTTCTTGAATAAATTGAAAAAAATGTTAAGGCAAATGTTGTAGTAGATAATTTAAGGATTTTATAAATGTTTTACTTTCAAAAATCAATGGCACCAAATCTAAATTGGAACTAAGAAAAGTTGTTTGTTTTAATGAGTTCTAACTGCCATTTTCAGGTGTAAACATACTCTGTATTTACGTAATTGATTAAATTGAAAAATTTCTATTTACATAATTTAAAGATAAAATGTGAAATATTGTACTGTGCTATATTGATGAAGAAAATAAATAAGAAAATTAGTCCAATTTTGTGGACCATTGACGTAAACTATGTCATTTCCACTCCGATCAAATTATTACACGCTTGCAGGTACTTACGTTACGTTGGTTTTAGTCACGTTCATTGGCTACAGTGCTCTAATAAAAAGCTGTAATGCTAGCTGCGTCAAAGACTTTTACGTAATAAAATATTGTGACGTTTAAATCCTTTCCACAAAAATATGAGAAACATTGTATAATTCTGCAATTAAAGGTTTAAACGTACACAAAATATTCATAAAAATAAATATTTTATAGCTATACCTTTACAAATGTTGTTGGCTGTAAGCGTGCGTATTTTAATGCAGAAATTCTGCATGTTATGATCGTACCTTTGTTTCGATTCTATCGCCTGGATAAAAGTGTTAGACATAAGCATTGTATAAGACGTGACAAGTTTTTAGTCTCCATGTAGTTCTGGTTGTATGAATCTCGACTTCACAGTGATCATTTATGCTCTGGCGTCACAAAATAAAATGTCACTTTTAACACATATTATAAATAACTATTTTATAATTATGATTAAAAAAGTATTCATTATTTGATAAATCTTTCATTAACTTATAATGACCATAATTATTTGATAATGTGTATTTAAATGTACTTACATAGCCAATTCTGTTATAAAAATTCAAGTTGTATGTATATAGACATAGTGATACAGAACGTTGCATTAGTACCTATCTATTCGTTGCTATTCTTTTTATTTGATAGGATCAGTATTTAAAGCTGATGGCTGATGTATTTTTATTCTAGGTAATTCAATACTCAAATTCTATTGCATTTAATCAGAAAAAAGGATTTACAAAAAAAAGTATCACATTTCGCCATAATGTACTTAAAGTAAATACTCGTCAATTTACCGATATGCCCAGTTGATATTTGTATAAACAGAAACCTAATAATTAGAGTACATTGAACTACAGATATTATTCGTTTTACAAATTAGAAATTATTTTTTTTATTAATGGTGTAATATTATAATAAATTATTTGGACATGATATTAAACTTGGAGCAGTAAATACAAAAGTCATTTTGTGAAAAGAGGCGTGTTATCGTAATTAACGTATCGAGGATGCCATAAGGATAAAAACTGAGGTGTGTATGTTGACCGAAGGCAATATTGTCCGTTTAACTCCCGTGGTGCGTTCAACGTTTTACGTCAGACTGTAATATTTTACGGATTACGGATCAGAAAGTTTTAATAAAATTTACAGAGTAGGTAGGCTGTAGATGATTCTGTGACAAGGCAAGGGTAAGCGTAATAACAGATAAATAACTTTTTATAAACTCTTCTAAATTATAGTTTCGATAATCATATTTTAACTCTGTTTATCTGTTTACGATATAAATGTCAAAATTCAGTTTAGAAATTCTTATCGTATTACGATAGTCACAACATTTATTTGTTGATCATTAGGTTTAGAAATTATTGTGTATACGTGCGTGACTTTGGATGCCCTAGCCTATGCACCCCGTACCCCTAAGATAATCTTGTCCTGAAGATAGCGTTTTGTTTTTAAAGAGAGTTGACATCAGATAGTCATGGGATAAACATGTAAGAGTCGAGTTTAGATTGTTATTGGGTAAAAATGGAAGAGTCTAGATTAGATCGTCGCGTCGGGAAGACGTTAGTTGACGGAATGTAGTGTCTTTTAGTTTTGGGGCGCGTGCAAACGTTGCCCGCTGGGTTACGGAATGTAACAGTTTAGTACTTGCTTAGTTGTGTTAGTTATGTTTAGTTTAATCCATAGTTAATAAGTTATAATAATCATGTAAATAAAGTTTAGTTTTTATATCACAAGTATATGTTCATGACCGTAATGTTCATCAGTGTAAAGTGCAAGTTTATGTACATATGTTCTTCCTTTATCAAGAAGTCCTTCGGCACGAAGTATTGGACGCCAACCATCAGAGGCGTCCACCAGTCAGTAAGTGAAAAGTGTATCATCGTTGGAATAATTAGGAGTAAGCAGTAATCATCAGTAAACAGTAAGAAGTAGTAGCAGTTATCATCTTCTAAGGAGATCCGCACCCCCTCGTGTTACAATTCTGCTTGTTTTTTAGGCGTTATTCCAGTATCAGTATCAATTTCTTGACAACATTATCATAGCAACAACTCATAACACGTCCTTGGGTGTTATTTGGTATATAACATACCAGTCCGACGTTTAAAGATTAAACGCCAAAATAGATAATTTATTATATTTTGAGTGCAAATAAGGATGACTAATAGACAATAAAAAGCTCAGATCGTACAAGGAATATTTTGATATTTTATTGTATAATTATTAATTAATAATTGTTGTTAGTTAAATCATTCATTATTACTATTTATAACTAAACACGGAAGAAGCTCGAATGCAACCAACAATACATGCATGTAAGACCATTTAATCGTATCTGAGTTACATAAAATAACTTGTTATTTCTGCATATGAGTACACAATTAATAAATAATTGATGTTATAATTAATAATTACAGTATTATATAAAGTATTAATATTATTATTATTATTTGTTGTGTTAGAAATACTAAAATTCCTAGATGTTTAATGTTTCACAATATTTTTTTAATGTGAATAACATTATTGATCATCTGGGGTGTATATTGAAGATTACTCAATATATTTATGTATGTTATCAATGAAAACTACTTTGAAATATTCCACATAATATGTGAAGTATCGGACTGTATGCGGGTGTTACTGGACAATTTTTGTTCTATTTGTATGTAATATATTAACGCTGTAATTTTGGTTGTAAGAAAAAGTGTGAATTTTAGAAAATGACTGCGGAAAGTAAAAGAATCAACTAAATTGTTGTACAATTTAATTCAGTTTATTGAAATCTCCAGGAAAAGCACTAATATTAGTTAACAATTATATTGCAGATTTTTATTGAAATTCTAGGGGCCTCTTTAAGAAATTCATGTTGAAATGTAATACTAAACATTTTATTTATAGTCTTGTATTTTAAGATAATTAGTAGATTTTATTACAATTAAATGAATTAGAAAATTGAATTTTATAATGTTTTGAAAGTGTATATTAAGTTATTACAATTTTCTTTTCTATATTTTTACAAAACGTATGGAATTATAGAATCCAAATGTTTCATGTAAAAAATATGTTGCAATATTAAATTTAGAAACGTTCTACAGAGTCCTTTAGAATTTTATTACCAGAATACATTTTTGTCAGTTTAGCTTGGCACAAACCAACTGGAGAAAGCGTTTCGGGCAGAGGAAAAACTAAATTACAGTTGTCCGCAGACTGGCCCATCAAAAACGCAAATTGGATGCAAGTGACGCTTTTTACATAGTTCCATTTTTTCAGTAAATTCTTGTAGGGTTGATTTAATAAAAAATCTAGCCGATACCCGCGGGCTTCGCAACCGCGAGTCAATTTATATTTTAACCTCGTATAACACGATTTTAGTGTTCATTTGAAAATATTTCAAACAATTTAGGAGTTATTCATGTTTAGTCTCGGCCAAAAATGTGAGGTCGAAAATGGTTCAACATCACGATTTTGGTTAAAGAGTGTTTATTTTTGCAAATATGAGCTTTAACACGAAAAGCGGGCCATAGGCGTTTAACATGAGAAAACAGTTTTTCCCTGCGCAAAAGTGGCACAATAATTATATTAAACAACATACATATTACGAACTTGTTTTTAATACAGTTAATTGGCAATTTGAAGGAATATTCTCAGTAATAGTAATTGCTCATTGCTAATGCTACATCTGACATCTGGGACTGAGATAATTGTAAATTATTGGAACAAAAAGCATTTTCTGATGTATTTTCTAAATTTTTAAATCGGTAAGTTTTTAATTTATATATTACATTATTACTGAGTTTACATGCAGTTTTGAAACTGTTTTTAAAACGTTTTTAGTTTTGCAAACGCCATGTATACAGTGTCAAAACGGTTTTGAATTATCTCAAACCAAAACTAAAATTCATGGGTTGGACTTGAAAACTAGTTTCAAAACTACTCATGTAAACACTTCAAATTCAGTTTCGATACTGCGCATGCGTACAGAGCATAACGATTCTGTCGCTTTGTGTTACTAACCTTCAAATAAACTGATAGTTGTGTAGTTTTAGTGGTACGAAGTATAAAAAATAATTGGAATAATAGCAAAACGAAGTATTTGGAGTAAAGAGGAAGTGTCACTTACATCAGCTAAATACGCATGCGCCGAAACTGATTTCAAATCAATTTTTAAACTTGTTTTGAAAACTGCATGTAAACAGTTTTGCACAATTTTGACAAAACTGACACCATTTTCAAAACTGCATGTAAACATAGTATATGTTTCGCCAAGTATTGATGGTACCTTATTTTGAAATTAATAAAAATTAGCATTTTTAAACACCATATAAATTTCTAAGAAATTTTTCAAAGCAAATTTAAATTTTATTACTTTTAATATAAGCAATAAGAGAGTTGTTTAACTAATTAAGACCAATTTTGTTCATTTCAGCTTACGAACGAGAATAATTCTTTGACAGTAGAATATCAAGAGATCAGACATACATAAAATTACGCATTTTAGCATTAGCACAAGTCCGAAACAATAATAATAATATCATCAACCACAAAAATAATCACTCTTCTTTCAACAACATACTAACGACATCATACAACAAATATTCCTCACTCTTAACATATTAAACAAGAGAACAAAATATAAAAATTGAATATTTGGGTGGTTGTGTGAGTGTAAATATAGCCGGTGGTGCGTTCGGCTTCTACGCGGAGTTGGAGTGGATTTTTGTCACATGACATCGGAGCGCTTTCGTACGAATAGCGAACAAAAACTGTATAATAACTGTATTCTCGACTCTTCGTTTCGTTGCGAATTCGTGGAATACTGTTCGTATTGCAGCGAGAGGGTAAAATCATTCGCTTTCGTCTTGTCATTCGCTATTCGCTTTCATATACTTGTGTCTTTTGAACGTCGTTTCTAATCAGTGTAAAATGGACGAATTAATTAATTTAATAGTCATTTATCGTTAGGAATTGAAGAATTAAATGAAAAAGAATCAAAATCTAATTCGTCGATTTGGTTTCGGTTTTTATACAAAAAAAAAATTAGAAAATAAATTTATATTTATCAAATAAATTATATACCTACTCTAATGAATTATAAACTTTACACAGATTTCAGTAAATAATTCATATTAGATCTAACTAGCAAAAAGCAAAACATCTACATGAGGTTTTCATCCATGCTGGATCGCAGAGGTTAATCATTTAATAACTAACAAGAAACCATTTTTTAATGCCTTTAAACGATAAATAAAAAATGGTTTCGATTTTGTATTTGTTTCGAATTTCGGTATAGGTTTCGGTTTTGGTTCTCAATTTTTTTCGGTTAACGGTTTCGGTTACCATCTTTGTCTATATTATTTACATTTTTAGCCTTAAATTAAAAATCTATGAAATTTTTTTTAGTAGGTACTAATTTTATTTATGAACTCATTTAATAATTTTCTTAATTCAAAATTGTATAAGTAATGTTAGTGCAAACTCCATTAGATATAATAAAATTTGTATGTAAATGTTCATTAAATTTAGAATTTAGTAGGCAATTGTTGTTTTTTATATATTCTGTAAATGTTTTCCATTGGTTATTCGATATTTTACAACTATTCTTAATTAATTCCATGTTAATATAATAAAAGTAAACTTAAAACTCAAACTTCTTCCACTCGCAAAATGGCAAACAGCAAGCAAACAGTGAAATGTCATAAACATGTGAAGTTGTCGAGTTGTCTCATGCAACATTGCCAAATATTGTACTTCGTGTAATTCGTGTTCGTACGATACGCGAAGCGAAGAGTAGTCGAGAATACGTTTTAGAGTTACTGTTCGTATGGGAGCTTCGCTTCGCTTTCGCATTCGTGCGAATACGAACGATGTCGAGAATTGAGCCTCCGTTCATTTGACAGTTTGAGTTATAACCGTTGTTATCTTTTAAAATAACTTACATATTTGTAAAATATATATGTGTTTCTTTTTTAATATTATTATTCATTTTGCACATAAAATTAATAATATTTGAAGCCGTGATCTGAGGTTCAGCATCAGCGAATGTCATGTGTAACAAGACAAAAGTCTCTCGTTTAGAGGTGGGACTTATGGAGCAAGTTCTTTATGCTCTACTCCGAAATACCCGAACGCTTTTATAAAAGTACTGTTCACTCCAAATTGAATACCCGAACACACAAAGCGCATTTAGAGCGAAAAGAGCAAAAAGATTGGTATAATCGAACGCACCACGAGCATAGCTTTGCCAATCAGACATTTTGAATTTATTGCTTTTAAGGCTCGTGCATTGCATCCGGTAAATGTCGAGCAACGACAACGACTTCATCCATTAACTGTAGTACCCGAAGGGTTTATCATCCTACTGTTAAGTTTTTCTATCTATCCAATATATTAGAGGTAAATTTCTCAACTGTTAATGTGGTGTGAGTTAGGCCATACTCCATCCATACAGCAAAATCACCGACAAAGAATTAAAAAAAGTTTGTATTTAAATTTAATTTAATTTTAATTGAGTCTTAACCCTCCAGAACACGGACTAAATATTGACACACAAAAAGCGCACGTATACTGGTCTGAGACCATTCGGCTAAAAAACGAGGGATATGGCCTTATACAGGAAAAAAAAAATGAAAGGGCATATAGTACTGACCAAAATGAGTAAAAAAGGCTTAATCAATATCTTCAACTGTTTCCGAGAAAGAGGCCATTTACTATTAGAACCTAAGAAAATTGACAAAGATAGTGATGAAGAAAATTTTGTCTATGTCAATAAATAGACTATAAAAAAAAACAATAAAATTTTATATTAAATATTTTTCTCAATTTCTGATAGTAACGAAGTTATTTGAAAATCAGATATTGGCCAAGGTTGCCACAACATTTAACTTAGTACAATTATTTTTTTAAACAAAAGCACATCTAAGTTGACCTCTGAAAGGTAAACAAAAAGTAATATTTAATCGAAGTCGTAACTCTTATAGTTTTCGAGACAGCAGAGGTAAACTATTGAAGATCGGACCCATGTTGATTAAACCTTTTTTACTCACTTTGGTCAGTACTATATGTCCTTTAATTTTTTTCCCGAAGTATGATTACATCCTGTATAAATAAATAAGCCTCAGTAATTGTTAAAGACTTATAAATTAACTGTAAACAATGTTTTCGTTTTTATAAATCATTAATACATTCTTTTTAATTCACACTTGTGATTACGGAAGGACTAAATTAGTTGGAATTGTCTGAAATAATCAAAAACAAATGAGGAACTACAAAACTTACTTTTAAAAATTGCTATAATTCAATTTAACTGAGGATCATGTTTGAAAATTATTTATTTACGACCACCTCAAATGTTTACACTTTGCACGTCGTAAACAATGTTAAAAGTTGAAGTTTATCAATTTTCACTCAATCACAGTTTGACATACAAGATAAAAAGAAAAATGTGATTTTTATTCGTATATTTAATCATAACTTAGTAAAAGTATCAATACATTGAAAATAGAATCTAGTGATGATGAGCAGGAAAGCGGAACGCCACCGCATATTGCAGAACAAGCTGCAAAAGCAAGTCTGGATTTAATCCTGGTAAAATCGAAAAATTCAGTTTTTTTTTATTGTAAATTATGGTCGTAGATAAAATTTTGTATGTAACTTGTGAGTAAATTTGGTTTTATTATTATTACATTCATTCGAATTTTTTTGAATTCTTGTCATAAAACCGAACTTTACACACTTGTCATATAAATAACTATTATTGGATGTTAAGTAATAGAAAATTAAACATTGATGAGCAATTACTTTTTTGCGAAAAACAATTTCACCAAACATTCTTGAAAGTAGATATCGCTGTATGTGTCTAATATTTGAACCATATGATTCTTTTTGCCAAAAGCTCATCAAATGATTCAAGTTAAAGCCAAAATATTTCATGAAACAAAGAAGGCACAAGTGTCTTGTTTTGACAAATTTTCGATGAAAGTGATTGCAAGTGAAGCTAATTAAAATTACTTTTAGAAAATATAAAGTGGCATTTAAGTTCGCCCCCAACTTTATAATTTAAAAAGTCTAAAATTATTAACATAGAAAATTTGTCCCTATTATTTCAATTACTTTGTATATTTCATGTAAGGTAGTTATTAATGTATGTATAGCACCGAATCTGGAGTAGGCTGCTTGTAAGTTATGTGACGGGTTAAAATAACCGCACAGCAATAAGGTCCTTGTTAGATTATTTTTGTTAGAGTTAATTTGGCCATTTGATTTGAAAAATATAGGAGATGAGTAATGAGTATTAGAAAATATATTACGTATGGTCTTTGTATAAATGGTGACAAAGCTATTAACTTTTTTCTACACACGTCTAAACAGATTGTGAAGAAAAAGCAATTTAGCGCAGATTAACTCATTGTTAATACTGTGCACAAACCTTGAACAAACATCCCTTGCCCCTTTCATCGTGGCGTGTTTCGGACAGTTATAAATTCCATTCCATAAAACACGAAAGAACCGTCGGCGTTGCAGTCGCAGTTGCCTTACTCTGTCGGGGGTGGTAGGGGTGGCCGGCTGCGTCGGCGGGCGTGACGCTCGTCAGCAGCAGATTTGCGGCGCTAGTGGAACGTGCTACTCCTCCTAAAAAGATTTCGCGCTTTTCGTTACTACTTGTGCTTGCGCTGTTGATTTCTTCACTTTAGATTTCAGATAAATGTATCTGGGGTTTGATTGTTGGTTTATGGAACAGACACTTTCCCGGATGGTAATGTTTTCCGGATACGATATTGCATGTGAAATCTAAGATTTCGAGTTATATGTAAATCGTACATCGTTTTGAATTTTATGCGGGGTTCAAAGGTTGTCATTACGTAAACTTGTGGAAGTTGAGGAAGTACGCAAGTGTTTCGAATAAAATGTATATATTGGGATTATATTGAAATCATCCAAACTGTACAGATGTTCTGATCCTGTGTCAGACAGTCAGTTTTTCCATCAAACCGTCACTGTTTTAAATGTCCAACCGTTTGACGTGACGTCACATTAGTGTATTTGATAAAACATTCTAAACAGGACAGGTTCTAATTTTGTCATTCAAAACTGACTTTCACTCCTTTTTTACCTCCCGCTACCTTTGGTAAGGGATCGTGCTAAAAATCGCATATCGAGAATTTGGTAAATGACCACGTTTTAAGGTCCCTAGAATCCAATTTTAATATTTACATGATGATGTTTGTGTGCATGTGTGGATCCTCCACTCTAAATCAAATACTATCACTCAGAAAAATTTGAAACCTTGTATTTTGACCTTTTTCTATTATGGAAAGAGTCCATTAGATTTTGGTGTAAATCTGATAACGGAAATGGCACTTTACTTGAAGCTCAAAATAGTTTTTCTTCGGAAAATACTTTTAAATGTTATTTTTTCAAGATTAATGTTATAAAAATTAAAGATTATTAAATTTTCTACAGATTTGCATTAATACTTTTTGTAAACATTTTATGGATAAATTTATAAAATTATCTAAAAGAAAAAAGTAAATGGAACAAAAGGAAAGGAAATCAATACAGTTTCCAGCATAAGTAAATATGTAGGTATTTATTTAGATTAATAAAAATTAAAGATTTGCAAAAAGTTTAAGCTAATCCTCATTTTTGGATTAGTGAAATCTATTCTATCCCGGTATTTAAAATTTAATCTTCATTTTATTATCAAAAAAGGTAGTTACTTGGATTAGATTAGACTATATTTTAAGAAATAAACTGCCAAAATTAGAGTAAAATTCTATAATCCAAAAATAAGGATCAGCTTAATCATTTTTGTGACTCGGTAAATGGCGGGAGGTATTGTGTTGGCCAGATTTTTTTTAAGAAAGTTGCCAAGTCTTGGCAACGTTGCTAAAAAATTTATCCAATAGAAACAAATGTAAAGCCTGTCATTTTCATATTTTCTTCAGCGTTTGCAATTATTATTGGCTATTTGCTACAGCAATATTGCTAAGAGTTAGCAATTTTGTTACAGAATTGAGGTGATTATTTGTATATTGATGTTCATGATTAAGATTAAATAAGTGAATAAATTAGAAATAAATTTTGAAAAGATAATGTTAGCTATTGGGACTTAAACCCGGGCTTTTTACTTTGCCGGAGTAACGCCCTAACCAACTAAGCTATGGCTGGACTCTATCAATTTTTTTCTAATATAGACCGATAGCTCGATTAATATAAAAAAAAATATGGTCTAATAAGGGTCTAGAGTAAATTATGACTTGTTCTCTAGATATTTAAATGAAGTGGTAATCCAACCCCACATATAATAACGTAACGAATAAACGTATCCTCAGTTGAGAGATACATTAGCAGATCCCCTAGTGGAAGATCAATTCAGCCATGATAGAGTCCAGACATAGCTCAATTGGTTAGAGCGTTACTCCAGCAAAGTAAAAGGCCCGGGTTTAAGTCCCGGTGGTTGACATGATCTTTTCAAAATTTATTTGTAATACAGTTACTGATTAAATAAATGAGAAAGGTTTTAGGTCACTGCCTAATTTTCAGTAATTAAGTATAGGTAGTTATAAAATCAAGATTTTTTTTAGAAACAAAATGGTAATTATTTTTTTATTACGATTTATCTTGAACCAAAAAATTGTTTATTTCGTTATATTTATTCAGGCACGGATCTCAAGGAGGGGGGGGAGGGGTGTAATTACTTCTATGAGAAGACCTGTTGATGTATCTATATATTTATTGTTTTATAATTGAAGCAATTTTATTTTGTTTGTAGTTTTTTATGTGACGAACAGTTTCTTTTTACATGGATTTTATTTTTGTATATTATCCCAACTAGCATAATTAGTCGACGGAACGTAGCGGCGTCTATAGTACGACATTTTAAATACTTTGACACTTGTTACTGGCACCTTATTAAAGCGTAAAAATTACGTGCGCGTTACTAAAATGGGGATTCAATTTTCAGTGACAGCAACGTTCTATTTACGATCCTGGGTTTTGTACGACTACGTTCTAGGGACGGATTGGTTACGTATACCTTGTTCCATTTAAGCCATTCAGTATTACGGAGCATAGGGAGTAGTTTTGACCTCTCTGATTGGCCGAAATTAGAGACAAGAGACAAGTTTACCCAATGGAATTTCGGTTACTTCAGATTTGCGCTGTTTCCAGTGCCATCTACTGAATGGCTTAAATGGAACAGAGCATAGCTGTGTAGTTGCAGCATTGTAGCCTCGACTTCAACTAGTATTGCTTGCTTTGTCCTACTACTCCATTTATAATACTTCTTTTTCACTCTTCAATGATACTTTGTCTATTTTATTTTCGCAACTCAGGAACTAAATGTATTTAATGTAGATAACATTTGAGAACATAATTTATACCAATTTTCAATCATCTGAACCACAGAATTAAAACGAATGCTACTTTACTCTTGAACATAACAATGATAAGTTAAGATAAGAAGCTAAGTAGTTTTTAAAAACCATTTTCTTAATTATTATTAGGAACAGAAAATGTAATATTTTGAATTCATTCATTATATTTCATGCAAAAATTATAAAGGACTGAAGTTTTTAAATCATTGCAACGTAAAAAATCATATATTGTAGTTGCAACGTAAAAAATCATATATTGTAGTAATGCCGTCGTAAGTTCTGGCATTAAATATGGCGTATTTTCAATAATGTTACTTTAAAGGCTTTGCTACTATAATTTGATACTTTAAAGTACCTGCAACTGAATGACTACTGATGGGAACTGCATATAAGTAACATTGAAGTTTTAATTACTGCAAAGTATCAAATGGAACTACAGTAGTACCTACTTTAAAGTGATGATAAAGTTGCAGTTATTATAATTGGCTGCTCAAACTAGCCGTCGCTACAACATTGTTCCACCGGGAACTTTTACTTAAAATTTTTATTGACATCTTCTGTGTTGCTGAATTAAATATTTATTTTACAATTTCTGTTTAATAATATGAAAACAATCATATATCATATAATTAAAAAGAACAATGGCGAGAGATTAAAATATCATATATTCATGAATGTATGTAGGTACTTTTGAATATGATATCCTAATAATATTACTTGACGTTAAATGACAAATGTAATAGTTAAGTTAAATATCAGTGAATGTGTATACATTTTCTAAAAAAAGTGTTGCGCCAAATACATTCTGAATTTAATAAAAATTGTATATGTTTAATACAATATTGATCGTTTTTATATTTAACAGAAAATTTCATGTACTTTTTAAATTAAACAAATATACTTATGGGAGTTCCATTGGTTCATTTGATGGCGGTATTAACTTCATAGTTATTTTTAAAGGTATCAGGGACTTTACAGTAGCTGTGCATACAATAAAGTTTTAATATATTGGTACAGGAACGTTGTTGAAACTAATAAATATTACTTACAAGTTTCAGAACTTTAAAATGCCACTGAAGATTCCCAGAAGGTCGTAGCAACTATCATTGTTAGTTAAAAGTAGTTGTAATTTGAACGTCAGCTTTTAGTAACATTAATTAGTCGCTGATACTTTCGTTTGCCACTCTAAAGTTCTAAAAACTTTAAAGTCGTTCCATTAGTACAACAACGTCCCTTAAACTAAAAAATCTGATGTGGTCAGCACATTACCTTCCGTCAGTTCCATACAGAAAGTTTCTTGAAAGATTCTATATATTTCCAGTAAAATTATAACTCAAACATATTATATAAATTACACTTTGACACTGACATTTGTCAATCAGAATTTTCTTAATATAGTAGATGTTTCCATGTTCATAGCACAGCTGGTTGCTTTGTGAAATTTAATTTCTTTATATTTTTTTAACTCTATATCCATTGAATATGAAGTATAAAATGTAATCAAATCGTATAGAGAATAAAATAGTCTTAAATATTTATAATAACATTAAATGTGAAAAAGTGGTATTTAACAGCATTTTTTCAAGAAAAACTGTTAAGTATTCAAATTAGGGTACTTCCGGTCGATCAATTATAACCAAAATCTAATCAGCTCTTCATATGGATCTAAAGAAAAGGAATAGGTAAAAATTAAAATTTTTGGAAAGGTGGTATTGGAGTTATGCGATCCGAAAAAATCGTCAAACATACATCCATCCATCCATACATACATACATACATACATACAGACAGACATCATCGTGAAAATAGTAAGATCGTATTCTAGGGACCCTAAAACGTGCTTATTCATTAAAAACTCATCATCGAATTTTTTGACCAAAGATAATACCTTCCTTACCTAAAGGTGACGGAAGGTAAACAGCTACGTAGAAGTAATGTAACTATGAAGTAAGTATTAATGGTCCTAACGCCTATAAATTTCTCAAATAAAGCTATATCTACATTAAAGTCATAGAATTAGTAGGAAATACGTAACAGCTACATACTTGATGTTCCCGTCACAGTTGCGATTACTATGGTGCAAGTTGCGACCTATTATTAAAATTCGTCACTGTACTGATAGCAACAAATAAATATCAAAGTAGAAAAATTAGAAAAATAAATAATAAAAAAAATTAAATGTTGAAGTTGAAGCTAGGACCACTATTTTGTACATTATTATGGTTTTTTGTTTGTTGCTGAAAAATTAAATATTTTATATAAAAAGCATAGGTATCAGGATTTTATACACTAAAAACTATCACAAACCACTTTTTAAGGCAGACAAATATTGTCAAACAAATGTTTTAATTGTGTCATAGTTTTCAATAGCGCTATTTTCTCGAAAATCAGTGCTGCCATCGAATAATAATTGTAAGAACTAGATTAGTGAAAAGAATAACCCTCTGACGTATGGTATATTCGACTTTTCAAACAAAAATCTTCAAATTCACTGATGTAACGTCATCATTCAAAGTTTGACAAATAAACCTTATAGATAAACTGATCGTCTGAGACGGGATTTAAGGGGACACCCGGAAACGAAAGTAATGTAGATTTCCTGTTCGTACGATTCAAATGTGGACATTTCCATTTCTCCTCCCTTTTCCAGTTTTTCATTCTGTGTAATTTTATAGTTATCTTTATTCTTTGAATATAATCCATCCACTACAATAGCACAAAAAGAGGCAAATAACTGAAGTAGGTACATAGTAGGAAAATATTATCCCACATATATGTTAGAACATTTTTGTTTTTATGGGCTAATAACTTGCCAAATCGATTAAATTAATAAAAAAAGTAGACAAAATGGATAAAAAAATATAATATATATTAAATTATTTAATTTATTCGTACTACTCGTTAGTATGATTGCAGGGATGATGAGAATAATTGGAGATGCAGTCGTGGTAAACAGTGTTTATTAAATAGTAATTTAATTAACTTTACTACGTTTCGATTCCAAATGAATCATCATTAGGGATAGTTAAAGTACAGTTGGAAAGATCATTACATTACAAAATGAAAATTGTAAAGATGAAAATGTCAAAAAATATCAAAGGTAAAAAAATGCGTGTATATCAGAAAGTTATCAGTTATCTTTATTGTTACTTTAAAAAAATCATAATTCGTTCAAACTTAATGAAAAACACTTTTTCACATTTACATAAAAAAAAATTGATATGGCCAACACAACACCTCCCGCCATTTAATTTTTGTTAATTTAAATATAGATACTTACATATGCTGGAAATTGTATTAAGTTCCATTCCGTATAACTGTGGTTCTATTTACTATTTTCTTTTTAAAACGTTACTATTATTAATTTGTAATGATCATTTCTTTGACAGTGACATTTATCTGTCAGTTACATACATTGGAGATATGTAATGGGTAACCAAGGAGTTGTGTTTGTTTGAAGCGCAGACTCCGGGATTTAAATTATAGATAATTTTACAAATTTATCCATAAAATGTATAGAAAAAGTATTAATGTAAACCTGTAGAAAATTTAATAATCTTTAATTTTTATAATAACACAAATTACGAAAAGATAACATTTAAATGTATTTTTCTTAGAAAAACTTCAAGTAAAGTACCATTTTGGGGTACCAATGAAACCAAAACAAATACGTATCGAGTGAGGATAACGTTTGCAGCTTTCTAATGGCTTCTTCCCATATTAGAATAAGGTAGAAATACAAGGTTTCAAAATTTTCTGAATGATTGTGTTAGAGTGGAGGATCCACAAACACACACGCGCATGCGCACGCATGCACGCACGCACACGCACACTCACACGCACACGCACACTCACACGCACACGCGCACACACACACACGCACACGCACACGCACGCACGCACGCACACGCACACACACACAATTGGATTTTAGGGACCTTAAAACGTGGTTATTTACCAAAATCCCAATATGCGATTTTTAGCACGATCCCTATACCTCCCTTACCAAGGGTAGCGGGAGGTAAAAAGTAATGGAATTATTGTATCTATAATTCAGTACTTAATTTTTAATGACTGATTAAAAAATTTATCCAATAGGTATTGATTTGACAACTAAAACTCCAGTTTTTTGTTATTTATCAACAAACTTGATTGGTTATATATTTTAATCTGTTAAAGTGAAGAATAAAGAAGACGTAGACACGTTAATATGCTTTAATTGGAACACAAGAACACAGAAATTATATAAATATATATGACAGATTAAACTCGGACAACTTGATACATCATATATCATAACAAAAAAAATATATTATCAATGGTGACTTAATGAATATAAAGTTTTTACTTTAACACTTCCCCTAAAACTTTATATTTCATTGGAAGACATTCCCAACATTAATCGCAGATATTCAAAACGCACTCGTGGAATTGGTTTTGTCAAGATATCTGCTAACTGGTTTTGACCAGGGACATGCTTGATATCCATCTGTCCATCTTGAATTCTTTCCCGAATAAAATGAAAACGTACTTCTATGTGTTTTGAACTTCTCTTTACCAAAATCCAATGCTTCTCTTCTGGCTGTTCTAAGAATTGTGATGCATAATTAACAGCAAACGCTATATCCGGGCGAGTAGCGACTGCCAGATACATTATGCTTCCAACAGCTTCGCGATATGGTGCATTTGTCAATTTTCTATCATTTCCTTCTTCACTCAGATGGCATTTTTCCATTGGAATGCAGACTGGATTTGCATTATCCATACAAAATCTTTTAAGAATTTCTTCTGTGTAGATTCGCTGAGAGATGAAAATAGAATTATCATGACATTGTTTAATTAGAATATTCAAGAAACATCCAATGGGTTGAACTGTAATTTTGAACTCTTTTTTCAAATTCTCTAAAAATTCTTCAATAATTTCGTTCTTGCTCGCTGCAACAAGTCCGTCGTCAACGTAGAGTACAACGATGAGTTTTTCTTCACCCATTATTCTATAAAAGAGACATGGATCGGCAGTACTGTCATGGAGTCCAAGAGTTTGTAGTACATCCTTGAAGCGCTTATTCCAGCATCTTGGGGACTGCTTCAACCCGTATAAACTTCTTTGCAGCTTACAAACGCGATTTGTACTATCTTCAAACCCTAAGGGTTGATCCATATAGATATCTTCTTCCAGTATTCCATTTAAGAAGGCTGTTTTCACGTCAAATTGGGCTAGTTGCAAATGTTCACTAGCTGCAATACTCAAAATGGCTCTTATAGTATCAAATCTTGCCACTGGACTAAAGGTCTCATTGTAATCGATGCCCTCTCTTTGACTAAACCCTCGTGCAACAAGCCGAGCTTTGTATCGATTTACTTTACCTTCAGCATCCCGCTTTAGACGATATATCCAGCGATTTGATATAGTTTTCCTTCCAATTGGTAACTCAACAAATGACCAAGTTGAGTTTTCCTCCAATGAAGCCATTTCTTCTCCCATTGCTGCCTTCCAGCGAAGTCGATCAGCCGACTTCAGAGCCTCGTCATAATTTCTCGGTCCTTCAATCTCTGTAAGCATTATTTCAGCTAACCGAGATGGTGGTTTGATTTTACTTCTGTCTCGAAGTTGTCGATATTCTTCTGAAGAATCTTCAACTGAATTATTCGAAGTGTCTTCTTCAATAATTACAGAATTTAGTTTTTCAGTTGCTTTTGCAGACTCTTCAACCTCTTCTACTGTGTCAGTCTTCACGGGAAATAGTACCATTGTTTGGTCAGTTGTCTCAGAAGGAAAAATGACGTCTCTGCTTCTAACAATTTTATTTTCCTCTTTCAACCAAACTCGAAATCCATCAATATTTTCGGAATACCCGACAAATATACCTTTATGACCCGTAGAGTCCCATTTCTTCCTCTTTTCTTTTGGTATGTGCATATAGCATTCGGTTCCAAAGATATGAAAATTCTTCAGATTCACTTTCTTTCCAGTAAATAATTCGTATGGCGTTTTACCTTCAATAGTACTCGATCCTGTTCGATTAAGGATATATACAGTAGTATTTACTGCTTCTGCCCAGAGAACTTTAGATAAATTTTTAGAAACAAGCATTGTCCGAGCAAGTTCAACAACAGTACGGTTGGTTCTTTCTGCACAACCATTCTGTTGTGGCGTGTAAGGATTTACAACAGAAAATATAATACCATTTTCTTTCAGTAGATTCCTAACGCCTCTGTTGTTGAATTCTAAGCCACCATCGCTTTGAAGTATCTTCATGGGACGTCCACATTGTGTTTTCACCATTTTTATTACTTCATTTATTTTCTCCATCGTTTGAGTCTTTTCCTTCAGAAAATAAACTATTCGAAGTCTTGTATAGTCACACGTGAAGCACATGAAGTAGCGTGCTCCACCCAACGAGGTATACTCCATGGGCCCGCATAGGTCAACATGAAAGATCTCACCTGGCTCATTCGCACGTTGTTGCCGTTGTTGGAAACTGTTACGATGCTGTTTCCCCTCAATACACGCTCCACAAAATAAATCATTGTCAATGAAGTCGACATTGTTTTGCTTCAAAATTTGCTTGATATGACGAAAGTTTTGATGTCCCAACTTCTCATGCCAAATTTGAAGAGTATTTTTCGTTGTTACATTGACTTCTTTAATAACCGGTTCGGTGGGCTCTTTAATTTTAATTAACATTTTAAATAATTGTCCAGCTCGATAGCCACGAGCTTTGATTATACCATTTTTCATAAATTCACATCTGTCTTTAAACGAACGAAAATTCATACCTTTGTCAAGAGCAGATGTTACCGAAAATAGGTTTCTTCTAGCTGCTGGCACATAGAGGACGTTCTCAAGTCTGTAAGATATCCATTTGCCGTCAACCAATGCTTCAAACTTGATTGTACCTCTTCCAAGGGCATCCATTGTCGACTTGTCACCGATGAAGATCTTGACAGGTGTCATAAAATTGTCAAACGACGAAAACCATTCACTTCTGTGAGTAATATGGTCAGTGGCACCGGAGTCCACAATCCATGCGTCGTTTTCTAGCTGGGCTGACAATACTTCGCACACAAAAGCTTCATCTTCAGTGTTATCTGTCAATTTTGATTTTGGACAGTTGCGCTTGATATGCCCTTTTTCACCGCATTTGTAGCATTTGAAGTTCTTTGTCTTCCCTCCAGAAGATTCAGTGTTCTTAGTTTTCCTCTTCTGTTGGCTATAAGTACTGGTACTACTATGATCAGTCTTGCTGTATCTTTTTTGTTTACCAGCCATCAGCGCTACTGATTCTTCTTCATTAGCCCGTTGTTTACGCCTAGCTTCCTCGGACGTAAGCAATCCAATCAAATTTTGAAATGTCTGATGACTTTCTGGCCTAGCCCACCATGCTTGCCGAAGGCTCTCGTACTCCTCTGGTAACGTATCTAATAGTTTTACAGTTAACGATGAACCATCAGGTTTTATGTTAAGCTGCTGCATTCGTAGAATCAAATTTTCAAATTTTGCGATATGTGACACCATAGAATCCCTTGAATTCATTCGGTAATTAAAGAATTCTGCCTGCACAGTATGAGCTGCTTGTTTCGTTTGTTGCTCAAAAATGTCGTGCAATTTTTGCCACATATCCCTCGCAGTTTCGCATGTTACCAATAACGCAATTATATTAGTTTCCAAAGTACGAACAATAATTTGGCTGGCAGCACGGTCTGCTTTATCCCAGGTTTTAAAATCAAGTAGATATTGCGCTTGTTGCGCAGCAGTATTAGGTTTTACCGGTTTTTCTATTTCACCGATGCATACTTCATACGCTCCTTCGCTCCCGCGCAACAAATTACGAATAGAGAATTTACAAGTGCTCCAATTTTCAGCACCTCGTAAACGTTCGATCCCATGGACTTCCATGCTTACTATCTTCAAGTTTCTTAGGAATATATCTTAGAAACCTACACCTATAATTTAATGTATTTCTAATCCTCTTCCTTGAAGAACAACGGCATTTATTCCAAATACGAAGAACTACGAACTACGCTCTGCTACCATGTTAAAGTGAAGAATAAAGAAGACGTAGACACGTTAATATGCTTTAATTGGAACACAAGAACACAGAAATTATATAAATATATATGACAGATTAAACTCGGACAACTTGATACATCATATATCATAACAAAAAAAATATATTATCAATGGTGACTTAATGAATATAAAGTTTTTACTTTAACATAATCAATTGTTAAAAATTAACCTCTGAGTTACAGAATAGGCCCGATAGAAGGATTAATTTAAAAATATATTTTTATCAATAAGAAGTGTTTGAAGTACCATTCATATATAGGGCACTTGCTAGGCATTACAGACTGCATGGGCACGGATATCAATTATAGAAGAGCCCTAAGGGATACTTATTGTGCAATTTTAAAATTAGAATACGATTTGACTTCAGTCATATTAAACCCCAAAGTACGAAGATATCCCAATATATCTCATTTGAAGAATTAAACTAAATTTATTACCTGAGTATATACTTAATCATATCTTTTCTAGTTATTGAATGAAAATGTATTTATGTATGTATGTATTTAGTAGTAATTTTGCCATCCGTCAATAGTCTTCTGTATCGTAATTCGTTGTCATTTAATCCAAATTACTTGAAACACGATTTGCTTTGTTGCTTTCTAGTTTGTTAGTATTTAATGAATGTTTTTATATCGTGTAATCATGAATAAAATGAAAAAAATAGAGAATTACGTTTCACGTTAAATACAATAATTTTATATTTGTCTATAATTCAAGAATTACTAACCCTTTAGTGTCCAATTAATGAAACTTGATACAAAGAATGTTTACTTAGATATGTGATATCCTTTTATCTCTAAGTACATGTGCATCAACGTTCGATTTGTCGTCTGCTCATATACTGCCGATATGGAGAAGCGTGTTTTACCTTTTATCCGGAAATCGAGACGTCGCGGAAGTCTGAAGTGTCTGTAAAGTGCAGACGGTTGGTCTCTCGAGATATCACAACCATGTTCTCAGCTCCAGTCAGCTGAAAAAATCATTTCTCGATAAACCGAAAGCTGCAAACGTTATCCTCACTCGATACGTATTTGTTTTGGTTTCATTGGTACCCCAAAAGATAGTTCTTTGCAAGTAATGTTTATGAGCTTAAATGAGTTTCATTATAGGTTTAGTACATATTCATAGCTAGTATATAAGATAATGCCAATAATCATGGTTAGAGAAAAATGGAATATTTGAATTGGGATCTTGAACTTAGCAACTGACTTTCAAATTAACAACTGAAAATGGTTGGTAATTTTTAACAATTTTGCTTAGTGAATTAGGCCGATTTACTGAATACCAATTGAATGACACTTGTTACAACAGTTGCTAAAAATCGTTGTTACGACTCTTGTTGTTACCTAACGACTGTGTTAACAACTATCTTAGTGAATTCGGCCGATTATTTTATTATGAACTGATTATATTATTAGTAGATATTTACAGTGAATTTAAAAGTGGCTAAATTAATACAATAGTTATAATTTTGGACAGAATTCTGACCAGAATTTATATATTAACAAATTTGTGGAGAGAATATGCATAGCATAGAAATATTCTGTATGCCAGTGTGCACGTAATTTCCTACATATGTAATGAGGGTTTCCACTACTTTTTAATTTTTTTTATGTTATTCTTCATGAAAAGTTAAATGCATTATAAAAAGTAAAACATTTTTATTATAACAGGTTTTCTGTGAAAAAAAAACATTGAAACCGGTCTAAACTAACCAAAAAGTGACCCTAACTAACTAATTACGATGGCTATTACTTAAAAATATATTGGTATGATCAAAAAACACGTGAAGTTTATAATAACCACCAATATTTTTTTAAATCTAATGTAGCAATTTGAATGTGCTGCCATCTATTATCACATAGTAAGATATTGAATTTATTTGATGTATGTAGGTAAAATCGAATACTGTAAACTACTCATATCACATACATGTTGATGTTGACACTGTAAAATCGAACCGGCATGTGACGTCATCGGCCAGCAGAGTTTCAAACGCAGTATAATGTTTTCATGCATTTAAAAAAAATGGAAACATATTTAACCATTTAGTTAGTGTTTTCATAAATCTTATATGATATATTTTAGTGTTACTATTTTGATTATATGATATTTATATATATATATATATATTTGATATTATATGAGCATTGCTGCTTGCTCACGAGTTCAAGATAATTTCATAATATTTTATTAAATTAAAAATTATAAATAATTATTAACGAGCACAATAATTATCAAAAATTTGACTACTAATTGCCAGATATCATAATACAATGCACATATTATGTGCGCACTTTCTGTCTATAAAAATTGAAATTTGTAGACAAAAAAAATCCTTCATAAAAATTTCTGTATTCGACCGTCTATAAAATTATGTCTATAATTATTGTGTCCATTAGATATTATATACAGGTGGAAACGAATTTAATGTCATAAATTTAAGGGTGAGTAGTATGACATATGTAGATTACGAAACAGAAAGAATTTTTTTAAAAATTCGCATATTTAAGGGTACTTGAAATTAATTTAATTAATTTACGTAATGCTTCTGTATAATTAAATCTTATTTATTTCTAACGTAATTTATTTTGAAAGTCAATGAACCATATCAAAGATTAATATTAATACTTCGCAGAATTATTTTTATAAAAAAAAGAATGGTTTAACTGATAAATAGCAACAATACTAGAAACTTTTCATGAAACAATATTAATATGAAAAAAACTTAACCTAAAAATCAATTCAAGAATAAACACAAAACTCATAAATATTGTTCCAAATTGTCACCTCCCACAGCTACACACAATGCACTACGTTGAATTAATGAGACACTACATGCCAGGTTCATATGATTTTCTTGTCTAATAATTTCAGCACAGTGTTGAATCCGCATCCTCAATTCTTCAACAGTTTCAGGGGGGTTTTGATTATCATACACCAAGGATTTCAAATGACCCCACAGATAAAAATCTAAGGGATTAAGGTCAGGTGATCTTGGTGGCCATGACACAGGACCTCCACGGCCAATCCACCTGTTCCCATAGGTATTATTTAAATGCTGCCGCACATTTCTTGAAAAATGAGGTGGAGCACCATCATGCTGAAACCATGCATGTTGACGATGGAGTAAGGGAACATCGTCTAATAATACTGGTAGAACATTTTGTAAAAATTCCAAATACTGGTCACCATTTAATCTGTTGGGCAGTATGTATGGTCCAAGCAAATTTCCATTTAAGATACCATCCCAAACATTTAATGAAAATCTGTGTTGCAAACTACTTCTTACTACAACATGTGGATTTTCTTGAGCCCAATAATGCATGTTGTGGAAATTATGGACACCGTCACGTGTGAAAATTGCTTCGTCACTAAATATTATAAGTGAAGTAAAATGAAAATTTGCAGCATGTTGTTGCAGAATCCACTGACAAAATATCGTTCTTGCTTGGTGATCAGCAGGCATTAATCCTTGAACACGTTGAAAATGGTATGGATGATAATCATTCTTGTGTAAAATTTTCAAAACATTCGTCTGAGATATTTCTCCTACAACACGAGACACTCCTCTGCTACTAATTTCCGGGTTAGCATGCACCAAGTCTAAGACTTCATCTTCAATGTTGTGGTGTAGTCTGCAACCGCCGCCATCTCGTCCATTATTTCTTCTTAAATTGCCTGTATCGCGAAGACGTTGTGTCACTGTGATGAACATCCTGCGATCAGGCTGGCGTCTTACAGGATACCGTTCGGCATACAGACCTGCTGCTAAAACCGCGTTTTGTCCCACTTCACCATAAATCAACAACATATCCACTAATTCAGAATTAGAATACATTTTTTTAACAAGAGCACAGCAAAAATCACATGTCATTAACACTTCCGAGAATAACGAAATATTTTATGTACCTATTACAGAATTATTTTCGGTGCAAATGGTATTTAATTTAATTATTAAGAATAATTTAATTTAATTATTAATAATACAACTAATTTTGAATGTATTTTTGATAAACATATTTTTAATGAAATATTAATTAAAACAGCAGTAAAAAAAGTCTCCTTAATAAAAAAAAATTCTTTCAGTTTCGTAATCTACACATGTCATACTACTCACCCTTAAATTGATGACATTAAGTTCGTTTCCAGCCTGTATAATTATGTCCATATAGGTACATTAAAAAGTTACCACCAAAAGTTTTGTTTAACCGCCCATTAGGGCGCCTAACATACGCTTTCAACAAAATGACGATATCTCATAAATGTAAATTACATACATACTGTAAGACATGTTTTACATTAGATTAGATACTTGATCTGAATAAATAATTTATTTTGTTAATGATTAACTGATTACTTAAAAATGGTTTGTAAGTTTAACATTGTTTTTTTTTTGCAAACTGTAAGATTAAAAAGCTTATTGTGGGTTCTATTTTCAAAGACATACTGGCCTGAATATTTTTATAAAATTTTCTGGCTCATTAATTTTTGTATAAATTGTTTAGGTACAGGTATTTTTAATGGTTTTAGTGAACTTAGATCAAGAAAGTGTTTTCGTCGATTTGCTTAATTATTTTGCTCCCTTTTGCCAAAGATTAATGTTTCATATAACTAATGCTACCTTGAAACTTGATAAATGAGAATATTGAAAACCGCATGAAAATCCGGCAAACGGTACCTATAGCAAAATTTGTTTGTGTGAGATTATTCACAACACATACACAACCTAAAAATTACTACCTTTGCCAAAAGTATTTGCTGTGTGAAATTGACAAACATTTATATACCTACTAAGTTCCAAGTAATTATTTGCGGAAATAAGTAATATTTTATAGAACTATAGTTCTGTATAGGAAGAGGAATTAAATGTAATAAAGCACAAACTAATTTACACTCTCTGCAAACTTAACAATGTTTACAATAACAAACTTGTGATAACATAGTGGCAATAGCAAGTAATAAGATGCAGAAAGATACAAACAACTGTAAACAAAATTGTCCTTATAACAGCCAAAGTAGCAAAAGTTTACATCTTGTTTTCTTGTTACTTGAGAATGTGAGGGTATTCATAGTAGCAGGTTTAAAACACAAAGTTATGTTTACAATTTTACACCAGTTCGTCAAACAGATCGTAGGGACAGTTCCCCTACATAACGAGTACTTGTTTCCTCATTCTTTAAAAAAATATAAATAATTAATATTGTATGTTAAAATATTTTCTTATTTATATGCAGGTAAAATAAATGCTATTATAAAATATCTTTGGTTATTAAATTCAACCATATCTAAATTTTATACATTATTTAATTAGAAACCAAAATTGAGAAAACGCTGAAAAGGCAATACTATAGTAATTAGGGAAAAGGGAAAACAAATATAATAAAAATAAATACTGTATTGTACCTACTGGCTACTGGGCAGGGCTGGACTGGGAATATCTTTAGTACCGGGAAATCCGGATGGGGTCGGGCCAGGCCAGTCATTTGAAGCGATTTTTTTTATAATTTTAATTATTATAATATTTTGTTTAATAATTTACTTTTTACCTCCCGTTACCCTTGGTGAAGGAGGTATGGGGATCGTGCTAAAAATCGCATATCGAGATTTTGGTAAATGACCACGTTTTAAGGCCCTTAGAATCCAATTTTAACATTTTCACGATGATGTCTGTGTGTTTGTGTGTATGGATCCACTCTAACTCAAATACTATCATTCAGGAAATTTTGAAACCTTGCATTGCTCCCTTATTCTCTAATATGAAATGAGCCTTTAGATTTTGGTGTAAATCAGATAACCAGAAATGGCACTTTATTTGAAGCTCAAAATAGATTTTCTTCGAAAAATACCTT
The DNA here is from genome assembly GCA_963082715.1 of Harpalus rubripes. Lineage (NCBI taxonomy): Eukaryota > Metazoa > Arthropoda > Insecta > Coleoptera > Carabidae > Harpalus > Harpalus rubripes. The sequence continues at coordinate 63,317,003 of OY720448.1, read as the reverse complement.
TAAATGTTATTTTTTCGCAATTTATATTATGAAAATTAAAGATTATTAAATTTTCTATAGGTTTGCATTAATACTTTATATATATATATATATATATATATATATATATATATATATATATATATATATATATATATATATATATATATATGTATATACATTATGGATAAATTTATAAAATAATATACAATTTAAATCCCGGAGTCTACGATTAAAACAAAACTCCTTCTCTTAAATGTATATAACTGTTAGATAACTGTCACTCTCAAAATACTAATCATTTCAAATTAATAGTGGTAACGTTTTGAAAAAAAAAATAGTAAACTGAACATTAGTTATATGGCAAAGAACTGAATATAGTTTCCAACATGAGTAAATATGTAAGTAACTATGTACCTATTTAAATTAATAAAAATTAAATGGTGGGAGGTAATGTGTTGGCCACATCAGATTTTTTCTTTTAAAACGTCTATGATTTGCTCATTTTTGATATTCTTTGTGTTGATAACAATGTGACAATAAATAAATAAATATATAAATATATCATCACGGCAAATTACCCATTGCTGGGTGTGCCAATCCGCTTTGTACGCAGGTATCTGTATTGATAATGATGACATATTTGTACCGTGCGGGCGTTTACCAGGCGTACAATGAAAATAAATTTTAGTATGCTAACGCTAACGTAGGTATGTAATAGTTATTCATGCAACAAGAGTGTAAATAGAAGCTTTATGCCATGAGGTCAAGTATTTCGTGACGAATCTTACCGAGTCACGAAAATTATTGACCGATTATCATCCGTATTTATATTTTTTGTCTATTTTTATTGATTAAATCAATTATTATATGAAAAGGTGTAGAAGGTATGTTATTATTTATAATTTGATAAAACTTATTTGGATCTAAATAAAATACATTCTTATATAAATTATCATTTCATGTATATGATGTCGGTAATACAAAAAAGAAGTATGTATTGCGAATTTAACAATTGGTTGTCAAAAAGAAAAATAGCTATAATTATTGCCGCACATTCAAGAGTAGTAGGGAATTATTTCAAAATCAAGAATTTATGTTATTTTTGTATCGAGTTATTTATTTTTTCAACATTTTTTATAATTTATTTTTTAAGTTCGTCAGGCCACAAGCCGTCACGGGCCACCGGGAAATTCCCGGTATCCCGCCGGGCCAGTCCAGCCCTGCTACTGGGATACATCTATTGCTTCAAAATTAGGTGTATGGTGAATGTATGTTTAGTAGTTTCAATGTTCACTCATTAGATGTAGTTGGTTATTGAAAATTGTCCATAACCTCCAAATATTTTACGTTTACGTCAATGTCCGCTTATGACTTTTCCAGTTACTAATATAGTATACTATACAGTGATATAATTACAGGTTCTACGTTTTCACCCGTGTGAAAACAGCAACGGCAACGGTCAAAAGAGTGCAGCAACGAGTAATCTTAAGAGCACCGTTACAATAAGTCGTGCGCATACCCAGCAACGCCAGCAACGGAAAAAAGTATTGAGAACATACAATTTAAAATTACAAAAAACATAACTTAGATCATTATTTATATATGTTCAGTAGTACATCCGCATAACATAAAGCAATCCCTATAGGTAGGTGCGAAAATTTATTTGTTGAAAGTAGCTAAAATCCTATAATTATACATTACATTTTATATAACTAATCAAATATAAAATGTACCAACTCAAAAATTAGTAGGTATGCTCAGAACTACGTAAGAAATAAGACAAAACCACCCTTATAGGGTTACATGCCGTAGGGGGTGTGGAAATGAATTTATTTGTTGAAACCAGCCAGACTCATATATTAAATTTTATATAACTATTCAAATACAAAATGTACCAACTCAAAAATTAGTACGTATGCTCACTACTACGTAAGAAATAAGACAAAACCACCCTTATAGGGTTACATGCCGTAGGGGTTGTGGAAATGAATTTATTTGTTGAAACCAGTCAGACATATATTAAATTTTATATAACTAATCAAATACAAAATGTACCAACTCAAAAATTAGTCCGTATGCTCACTACTACGTAAGAAATAAGACAAACCCACCCTTATAGGGTTTCATGCCGTAGGGGGTGTGGAAATGAATTTATTTGTTGAAACCAGTCAGACTCATATATTAAATTTTATATAACTAATCAAATACAAAATGTACCAACTCAAAAATTAGTACGTATGCTCAGTACTACGTAAGAAATAAGACAAAACCACCCTTATAGGGTTACATGCCGTAGGGGTTGTGGAAATGAATTTATTTGTTGAAACCAGCCAGACTCATATATTAAATTTTGTATAACTAATCAAATACAAAATGTACCAACTCAAAAATTAGTACGTATGCTCAGTACTAGGTAAGAAATAAGACAAAACCACCCTTATAGGGTTACATGCCGTAGGGGGTGTGGAAATGAATTTATTTGCTGAAACCAGTCAGACTCATATATTAAATTTTATATAACTAATCAAATACAAAATGTACCAACTCAAAAATTAGAACGTATGCTCACTACTACGTAAGAAATAAGACAAAACCACCCTTATAGGGTTACATGCCGTAGGGGTTGTGGAAATGAATTTATTTGTTGAAACCAGTCAGACATATATTAAATTTTATATAATTAATCAAATACAAAATGTACCAACTCAAAAATTAGTACGTATGCTCACTACTACGTAAGAAATAAGACAAACCCACCCTTATAGGGTTACATGCCGTAGGGGGTGTGGAACTGAATTTATTTGTTGAAACCAGCCAGACTCATATATTAAATTTTGTATAACTAATCAAATACAAAATGTACCAACTCAAAAATTAGTACGTATGCTCAGTACTAGGTAAGAAATAAGACAAAACTACCCTTATAGGGTTACATGCCGTAGGGGGTGTGGAAATGAATTTATTTGTTGAAACCAGCCAGACTCATATTAAATTTTATATAACTAATCAAATACAAAATGTACCAACTCAAAAATTAGTACGTATGCTCACTACTACGTAAGAAATAAGACAAACCCACCCTTATAGGGTTACATGCCGTAGGGGGTGTGGAAATGAATTTATTTGTTGAAACCAGTCAGACTCTTATATTAAATTTTATATAACTAATCAAATACAAAATGTACCAACTCAAAAATTAGTACGTATACTCAGTACTACGTAAGAAATAAGACAAAACCACCCTTATAGCGTTACATGCCGTAGCGGGTATGGAAATGAATTTATTTGTTGAAACCAGTCAGACTCATATATTAAATTTTATATAACTAATCAAATACAAAATGTACCAACTCAAAAATTAGTACGTATGCTCACTACTACGTAAGAAATAAGACAAAATCACCCTTATAGGGTTACATGCCGTAGGGGGTGTGGAAATGAATTTATTTGTTGAAACCAGTCAGACTCATATATTAAATTTTATATAACTAATCAAATACAAAATGTACAAACTCAAAAATTAGTACGTATGCTCACTACTACGTAAGAAATAAGACAAACCCACCCTTATAGGGTTACATGCCGTAGGGGGTGTGGAAATGAATTTATTTGTTGAAACCAGGCAGACTCATATATTAAATTTTATATAACTAATCAAATACAAAATGTACCAACTCAAAAATTAGTACGTATGCTCACTACTACGTAAGAAATAAGACAAAACCACCCTTATAGGGTTACATGCCGTAGCGGGTATGGAAATGAATTTATTTGTTGAAACCAGTCAGACTCATATATTAAATTTTATATAACTAATCAAATACAAAATGTACCAACTCAAAAATTAGTACGTATGCTCACTACTACGTAAGAAATAAGACAAAACCACCCTTATAGGGTTACATGCCGTAGGGGGTGTGGAAATGAATTTATTTGTTGAAACCAGTCAGACTCATATTAAATTTTATATAACTAATCAAATACAAAATGTACCAACTCAAAAATTAATACGTATGCTCACTACTACGTAAGAAATAAGACAAACCCACCCTTATAGGGTTACATGCCGTAGGGGGTGTGGAAATGAATTTATTTGTTGAAACCAGTCAGACTCATATATTAAATTTTATATAACTAATCAAATACAAAATGTACCAACTCAAAAATTAGTACGTATACTCAGTACTACGTAAGAAATAAGACAAAACCACCCTTATAGCGTTACATGCCGTAGCGGGTATGGAAATGAATTTATTTGTTGAAACCAGTCAGACTCATATATTAAATTTTATATAACTAATCAAATACAAAATGTACCAACTCAAAAATTAGTACGTATGCTCACTACTACGTAAGAAATAAGACAAAACCACCCTTATAGGGTTACCTGCCGTAGGGGGTGTGGAAATGAATTTATTTGTTGAAACCAGTCAGACTCATATATTAAATTTTATATAACTAATCAAATACAAAATGTACAAACTCAAAAATTAGTACGTATGCTCACTACTACGTAAGAAATAAGACAAACCCACCCTTATAGGGTTACATGCCGTAGGGGGTGTGGAAATGAATTTATTTGTTGAAACCAGGCAGACTCATATATTAAATTTTATATAACTAATCAAATACAAAATGTACCAACTCAAAAATTAGTACGTATGCTCACTACTACGTAAGAAATAAGACAAACCCACCCTTATAGGGTTACATGCCGTAGCGGGTGTGGAAATGAATTTATTTGTTGAAACCAGACAGACTCTTATATTAAATTTTATATAACTAATCAAATACAAAATATACCAACTCAAAAAATAGTACGTATGCTCACTACTACGTAAGAAATAAGACAAAACCACCCTTATAGGGTTACATGCCGTAGGGGGTGTGGAAATGAATTTATTTGTTGAAACCAGTCAGACTCATATTAAATTTTATATAACTAATCAAATACAAAATGTACCAACTCAAAAATTAGTACGTATGCTCACTACTACGTAAGAAATAAGACAAACCCACCCTTATAGGGTTACATGCCGTAGGGGGTGTGGAAATGAATTTATTTGTTGAAACCAGTCAGACTCATATATTAAATTTTATATAACTAATCAAATACAAAATGTACCAACTCAAAAATTAGTACGTATGCTCAGTACTACGTAAGAAATAAGACAAAACCACCCTTATAGGGTTACATGCCGTAGCGGATATGGAAATGAATTTATTTGTTGAAACCAGTCAGACTCATATATTAAATTTTATATAACTAATCAAATACAAAATGTACCAACTCAAAAATTATTACGTATGCTCAGTACTAGGTAAGAAATAAGAAAAAAACCACCCTTATAGGGTTACATGCCGTAGGGGTTGTGGAAATGAATTTATTTGTTGAAACCAGCCAGACTCATATATTAAATTTTGTATAACTAATCAAATACAAAATGTACCAACTCAAAAATTAGTACGTATGCTCAGTACTACGTAAGAAATAAGACAAACCCACCCTTATAGGGTTACATGCCGTAGGGGGTGTGGAAATGAATTTATTTGTTGAAACCAGGCAGACTCATATATTAAATTTTATATAACTAATAAAATACAAAATGTACCAACTTCTTACGTAGTAGTGAGCATACGTACTAATTTTTGAGTTGGTACATTTTGTATTTGATTAGTTATATAAAATTTAATATATGAGTCTGACTGGTTTCAACAAATAAATTCATTTCCACACCCCCTACGGCATGTAACCCTATAAGGATGGTTTTTTTCTTATTTCTTACGTAGTAGTGAGCATACGTACTAATTTTTGAGTTGGTACATTTTGTATTTGATTAGTTATATAAAATTTAATATGAGTCTGACTGGTTTCAACAAATAAATTCATTTCCACACCCCCTACGGCATGTAACCCTATAAGGGTGGTTTTGTCTTATTTCTTACCTAGTACTGATCATACGTACTAATTTTTGAGTTGGTACATTTTGTATTTGATTAGTTATATAAAATTTAATATATGAGTCTGACTGGTTTCAACAAATAAATTCATTTCCACAACCCCTACGGCATGTAACCCTATAAGGGTGGTTTTTTCTTATTTCTTACCTAGTACTGAGCATACGTACTAATTTTTGAGTTGGTACATTTTGTATTTGATTAGTTATATAAAATTTAATATCAGTCTGACTGGTTTCAACAAATAAATTCATTTCCACACCCCCTACGGCATGTAACCCTATAAGGGTGGTTTTGTCTTATTTCTTACGTAGTAGTGAGCATACGTACTAATTTTTGAGTTGGTACATTTTGTATTTGATTAGTTATATAAAATTTAATATATGAGTCTGACTGGTTTCAACAAATAAATTCATTTCCACACCCCCTACGGCATGTAACCCTATAAGGGTGCTTTTGTCTTATTTCTTACGTAGAAGTGAGCATACGTACTAATTTTTGAGTTGGTACATTTTGTATTTGATTAGTTATATAAAATTTAATATATGAGTCTGGCTGGTTTCAACAAATAAATTCATTTCCACAACCCCTACGGCATGTAACCCTATAAGGGTGGTTTTTTCTTATTTCTTACCTAGTACTGAGCATACGTACTAATTTTTGAGTTGGTACATTTTGTATTTGATTAGTTATATAAAATTTAATATATGTCTGACTGGTTTCAACAAATAAATTCATTTCCACAACCCCTACGGCATGTAACCCTATAAGGGTGGTTTTGTCTTATTTCTTGCGTAGTAGTGAGCATACGTACTAATTTTTGAGTTGGTACATTTTGTATTTGATTAGTTATATAAAATTTAATATATGAGTCTAGCTGGTTTCAACAATTAAATTCATTTCCACAACCCCTACGGCATGTAACCCTATAAGGCTGGGTTTGTCTTATTTCTTACGTAGTTCTGAGCATACGTACTAATTTTTGAGTTGGTACATTTTATATTTGATTAGTTATATAAAATGTAATGTATAAATATAGGATTTTAGCTACTTTCAACAAATAAATTTTCGCACCCCCCTATAGGGATTGCATTATGTTATGCGGATGTACTACTGAACATATATAAATAATGATCTAAGTTATGTTTTTTGTAATTTTAAATTGTATGTTCTCAATACTTTTTTCCGTTGCTGGCGTTGCTGGGTATGCGCACGACTTATTGTAACGGTGCTCTTAAGATTACTCGTTGCTGCACTCTTTTGACCGTTGCCGTTGCTGTTTTCACACGGGTTACGTTTTCTATAAATGATCTAGTATTGGTTTGTATTTATGTTCCGCGGACTTCTAAGAGTAATGGAATTTACTGTCCCAAAAAAGGACTGATAGGATAGTACGGCACATTTTGAAAAAGACTACTGACATTTTAAAATTAAGATATTTAAAAAGTAATCGATTGTATACCTGTTTGGGCCTATTCTGTAACTCAGTGGGTAATTTTTAGTTGTTGACCGAATAGGGAATTCCACCATTTTTTTAAATAATTTCCTCAGAAAATATAAGTAAAACTAAGACTATTGGTGAAAATCCGGTGAAAAATTCCTATTAATAAGCGAGTTATGGTCCCCCGAAGTTTGAAAATATAGATATGACGTCACGAATATAAGTTTTTATATAAAACTGTTTTCTTCATGGATCAAAAATGTTCTTGAAATGTATGCTATTTTTAAATTATGTTCATAAAAAACAAATTAATATTGTAACGTTTTTATTTATTTGGGTGAAGTGTAAATATTAGACAATTATTATTAATGAAAATAAAAGTTTATTATAACGATAAATAGATATTAAATATAATTAAAAGATGATAAATATAACGAACACTACGATTAAACAAATATTAAACACTTTAAGACTAAGAATATTATAAAACACTTAAACACTAAGATTATTTATTTAAACAATATGTAGATCACTTATTTATTTATACAACTGTATTTATTTATATTCACCACTTGTCTACTATCTGTTTATATCACCAACTGTTTAACACGCAACGCTTATTTATACCACTGTCCAGTGCCTTCGCTAACGGTGCTTATATACCCTAGCCGAAAATTCGAGAACTCACTGGAACACTTCTAGATAAAACAATAGGTTACATGAACCGCGTAATTAAGCAGGCTCCGACAAGTCGGTTGCGTCATCGCTAACAATAGACACTCGCTTGTCCCTGCGACAGCGGCGGCGACAGCGACGGGGACAGAGGCGGTAACAGTGGCGGCGACGGCGGGCACTGCACATTACAATATTACAACACTGTACAAGTCTACATACTTTATAATTGCAAGCGTATCAAAATTATTAAGTTTAATGCAAGAAATTTATTTTCAAATAAAAACTGTTTGAGAATTGCAGTACTGGACTGGTATAGCCACGTGTCCGCTATTTGAATTTGTCTATTTCCATTGGTAGTAGATTCCACCCCCTAACTCGGTATTCGTTATTTATTTATAGGTGGTCTTTGTATTTCAATTATATCATTTTATTTCTTTATTAATATTTATTATTAAGCATCTACTTTCACTATTTTTTACTAATTTCTCTTAATTCGATTGAGCTTTAATCCCCAATATACAATACATTTTTTAAATTAATACTATATTCGTATTTAAATAACTTATAGAAAAGATAATATTGGTTCATTGTCTTTCTAATTTTCTTTCGCAATATTTTATCTTAGTAATGGAAGTACTAAATATACGTTTTTGTTCGTGCCTCTTTCCATTTCACTATGTAAGTAAGTGAAACAGTGTAACTAGTTTGAGTCAATAACAAATGGCATACATTTTTAAATTAAATTAAAACAGGTTTTGCTGTGTAAATTTGCTGAATTGAGACTATGTTAATGTGCAATAAGAAATAAAAATATAAAATAGTTATTTCTGCAAAAAGGATAAAAATGGGTGTATTATTTCACGAGAATAAATTTAGAAACATGATCTACAGACTATAACTATAGTGTGTTACATTTTCTGAAATAATGTATTTTTTACTTGAAATACGTACAATATTTAGTAGGTCCATATTTAACGTATTTAATTTTGACGGCCGCATACAGAAATTATTATGAAGGATTTTTTGTGTCCACAAAGTTCTATTTTTATGGACAGAAAGTGCGCGCGCAATGTGTTATGGCATCTGGCAATTAGCAGTACAATTTTTGATAATTATTATGTTCGTTGATATTGTGTACAATTTTAAATTTAATAAAATATTATTAAATTAGGATTCGTGAGCAAGTAGGTAGCAAAACTCATAGAACATCCATGTTTATAGCCAGAATTATGAAGAAAATTACGTTCACTGTGACATACAGAATATTTGTATACGTACACAAAATTCTGTCCACAAATTTGTTCTTAATTTTTTTTTCGAAATTCTGTCCATTATTTTATCCAAAATTATATACCGTGACAAACGGGCTTTAAAGAAGATATTTCGACATTATAATGTAATTATAAATTGAATTTTGAACTAAAGAGTTATTTTCTAAAACATATTTTTTATTTGCTTATTCGTTAGAGAAATTAATTCGGAATTCAGTGAAATAATTAATATTTTTATACCCTTACATAACGATTTTTTTCGAGAAAAGTGCGTGTAAAAGATTATACTATTTTGATTAAAATATGGCTATAATGATAGTGCCACAAATGAAAAAAATAAAGCTACATTCACAGCTACTTTTTTAATGCGTAATGATAATGCATAAGACATAACTGTAATATATAGTGCTAATGCGTAAGATTAAGAAAACATAGCATTTTCTGCAACAAAATTTAAATGATAGTTGACATCTGTATTTATTCAAATTACCTGTCAAAATTAATGTTTATTATGGCAAGAAAGGATTGCTGAAGCGTATTTCCTTGTTTAATTTTATTTTAGCACATGGTGTTACAAATGTACTAAATGTAGCACTAGATTTTAATATTTCTCGCAAATTTATTTTGACAGCTCTCACAAATTTACTTATGCTCTGTTCCATTTAAGCCATTCAGTAGATGGCACTGGCAACAGCGTAAATCTGAAGTAGCCGAAATTACATTGGGTAAACTTGTTTCTTGTCTCCAATTTCAGCCAATCAGAGATGTCAAAACTATTCCCTATGCTCCGCAATACTGAATGGCTTAAATGAAATAAGGTATAATGCATAATGCGTAATGCATAAAAGTTTGGAGTTTGCAAACATTTGTTGCTACGCATTGTGTTTATGCAATATGCGTTAATATTAAAACTAGCTGTGAATGGTCCTGTGGATTGCCATATAACAAACTTCGTTACGCATTATCTATTAGCATTATGTATTAACGTTATGCATTAAAAAAGTAGCTGTGAGTGAAGCTTTATGTTATGTTTATTACATAGAATTAGAGTGCCCTGCCAGAAGTGAATGTTTTGTTCTTGTAATTGATCATAAATGTCAACGCAAACAAAATATTCACATATTTCTTTAATGGCATTCTAATTCTATGTAAAAAAATTAACACTTATTCGTTTCTTGCATTCATGACATCATGACACTCTTATTATAGCCATATTTTAATCAAATTAATATGAAACATTATAAGCATTTTTCTCAAAAAAGCGTTATCTAAGGCAATAAAAATAGTATATCACTAAATTCGGAATTAAATTCTCTAACGCATGAGCAAATAAAAAATTAGGTCCCGTATTTAGAAAACCACTGGTCCAAAAAAATAATTTTTCTTTCCTATAAATTTGTCTTGTGAAATAGAAATTGTTTGCCGATTTAACCGTCTTTGTAGCTCTTATAGTTCTTGAGATAGCATGGTGGCTCATGTAAAATGAACACCCTGTATATTCAATATAATTAAATTTAAGGTAATACTTATTAATGAAATATAATTTTTTTAAAAATATCTCTTCATGGCATATTACTCACTGCTGGGTTGGCACACCTGCTTCGTACATAGATTTCGGTAATGACGATGACATATTTAAAACAATAAATAATTACATATATTTTATTTATCACAATACGTTCGACATTTATTTGTTTCTAGCCTCTTTATTTTTTCATGGTTCTGAGAAAATTAATAGGCCATTTACTTCCTTACTTCTTGTAATTTTACATAAGTTTATTAGAGTTTACCAGCCGTTATTTCGCTGTTACGGAGAGTGCACTACTACTAGTGAAACGGAATGAAAGGAACCTTGCATCTTGAAAAGTGTACCTTTATAAAATAGTACTTTGTTGTACGAGAGTAACGATTGTGGCTTTCATTTATTTCAATTTATATCATTTTTATATACACAATAAAGAATCGATTGTTACGCTGTTGAGATTTTCATATTTTGTACTGTCATTGCGTATGCATAAAATAGAATGAGTCAACAATAATTTCACGTGTATCAACAGTTGTGATATGCATTACCTATTCATAATATAACTTAAGATATTTGACATGTCAATTTTTTCCTATATTTTATTTTCATTTCTCTCTCAATCTCTTCTATCCTGTCAATCAAAAGGTAGTTTATAGGTTTTATAATAATATGATTCGTGTTTTAATGGTTATAGTGTATGAGTTGAGTATCTTATAAAAAAGATAATGAAGGTAGCAAAGCCTAAGAGATGATGTATTGTTTTTTTTTGTAAGCCATCTTTATTTCATTATATATTATAATCAGGGATCGGAAACCGCAGAGAAATGGGTTCGGTTCGGGTTCAGGTTCAGGTTCATAAATGAAAATAAAATTGGATTCAGGTTTGGTACGGGTTCAGAAAAAAATATTTTTAGGTGGTTCGATACCGGTCCAGTTCCGGTTCGGGTTCGAAAAATTAAATAATATGTATATGAAATAAAAAAATTGTACAATCGAGTATGGTAAATAAAAGGCGATATGTTCAATAATAACAAAATAATATTACTCTATACATAATAAAAATGATCAAAACAATTATTTTCATTAAAAATACCCGTACCAATAAATTTACTTTGTAAAGAAATTTTCATTTAATCTGATAATCAAAATGTCTTATATTTCTTCACATATATTTGAAGTTGAAAAAAGAATTTTAGTGCAGAAAATGCCCGTTCCATACTAACCTGTGTAGCTGTAACTGCTATCTTAATTTGCGCAACGTCACAGAGTGTAACAATTTTTGTTCCTCCCAAAATTTTTATACGAGTATATTAGCAGTTTTTGGGTCTTTGGACGTCTTCACAATTTTTAAAAACTATGTACTTGTAAATAAGGTTTATTTTAATTTTATTATTTCTGCTTCGGCTTTTATTATCTTTCACTAGCTTTCTAATAAATCTTCCTCATCTTCAAATAATGAAATAAAATATTAAAAATGTAGGTTTTGTTCAAAAATAATTATTTCAGTACAAAACTAATCCTTTGCAACTATGTGTTACAGAAGTATTAAAACATGTTGGTTCAGTGAACGAGGTTTTTTGAACCCGAAAATAGTTGGTTCAGTTCCGGTTCGGGTTCATGTCGACCAAATTAACAGTGGTACGGGTTCTGGTTCAGGTTCAGAAAAAAGGTGGGGTTCGGAACGGTTTTCGGTTCGGGTTCGGTTCGGTTTCCGGTCCCTGATTATAATTATTGTATTTTTAATTAGAAGTAAACCCCAATTATGTAGCGTTCTTTTTACTCTCCATATTTTCGTCTACGAAACCCAGGTAGCCGTAAACAAATATGAGCCGTAATGCTTCTGTTCGGTAAAGGTTTCTGTTACTGTTTTTAATTGAAATGATCGAACACATCTACGTCCAAATTTTATGACAAGAATAATTTTAAGCATCATTTGACGTCATTTTAATTTTTCAAGTTTGAATGGACAAAATTACATATTTTCATCTATTTTAAAACAAGAACTACTATATACATACTTGGACCTAGATATTTAATAAATTACGAGTAAATTCGTTTTATAAACCACCAATTAAATTTATTTTCATAGTAAATTTATTTTACAAATGAAACGTCTTTTTGACGAATTTTTAATATCATAAGAGTATTAAAAATTAAAACATTCAAATTTTTTTAGTTAAATAAATAAACCTTTGAAAGTAAATTTGTTTATCCGTTTTTGAACTTACAGTACTTTAATTTTTATATTTTGCCTTATTTATTACATATGACGGTCCTTCACGTCATATGCGATATAGACAAAAAAAACAGCCGTATGCATAAATTTGTTAGTGGTCACTAAGGTCATTTTAAAAACATTTTAAATTTATTTATTATTTATCTATAAATTTGTACATGTCAAGGAATAATTTATTCACATTTTAGTTCACATTTTGTTTGTCTTTAGCTTTGTTCTACATGTAACTATAAGTAATTTGTTAACACTTTAGTTTTTTGCATTATATTTGTTTTTCAATATATTGCCTTCGAAGGATGCCTCTCAGGAATGTTACCATCGCCTTCTTTATCTTCATCATTTGCGAATTCTTCATCAGGCTCTTCGATTTTTTCATTAACACAAATGTTATGCAAAACAGCCAATGCAATTATTGCCGTTTCTATATGAAGTTGTAGTCCATTAAAAAAGCATCAAAATTTATTTTTCATTATTCCAAATAGTCTTCTCACGACATTCCTCGTTCGGATGTGCGCTCGATTGTAACGCCGTTGTATCGCAGTTAACGTGTTAATTGGTTACTGTTACTGAATAGCAGTGGGGATAAAAACAAAGAAAACTTTTTATTCTTACGGTTTAAAGATTACAGCCGTATGCATAAGTGCAATCTTAAAATGGTTTTAGGAGCATTTTACGTAGTGGCCAGTAACATCATATAAAATGCTATTAGCGGGATGGTATGCATAGTTGTACTTTGACTGGTCACTACTAAATAGCCAACTTGCATTATATTTAACCTGGCAGCATTTTTGCAACCAGATGGTAATATCATTTGTAAGCGAATTTTACCTTTTCATTATGTAGGTGCGGAGAGTGTATAATTTTTATTTGTAGACCGATTTTAACCATTCTTGTAACATTTTAAATGTCCTTTCCTATAGATTATTAGATTAAAATAATATAGTACCAGGACCGGCTCAAGCTACATGCAAGCCAGGCGACCGCCTGAGGAGAAATTGGTTTTAGGGCAACATTTTTGAGACTATTTTTTTGCAAAATAAATTAATAATCAAATTATAAGTTTATTGACTCGTCCAGTGTTTAGCTTTAATCATAATGCTGACAATTCCAGTTGCAGCAAACTTATTCATTAAATCCAATTTATATTTTTTTACGTTATACTAAGAAAGAAGCAAGTTATATTCGTCGGCGATTATATCAATCAAAAACATTGTCATATATCAAATATTGAAGAAGTAATTGTTGTTCAGGAAATCTACTGAAAACCCAACATCAAAAAAATTGCAACAAAAGCTTTTGTACGGAATCCTGTACAGAAAAATACACTGATGCAACAGCCCCTCGCCAATTTGGAAAAAGGCGACATATTTTTGTTTTTGACATTTTTCTTGAAAACGGTGATACGTATCAAAATTTTATGCAAAAGATTCTTATATTTTTTACCTAGGATGAACCGTCAAAGAGTTAAATTAGATTTTCCGAATTGCAAAATAACGAAAAGTATTTATACCGAGACATACCTACACTGAGAAATATTTTTTATACAGAATTAGTCGCAGAAGAGTTATTTCGAAAGTCCGTTTGTTTGCAACCCAAAATACTAATGACGACGGACCATATTTAATTGTTTAATGTCAAAATGACAGAACTATCACTAAACAGGCAAAGCAATCGTGAATTAAATATTTTCAGGTTGCACACAAACGGACTTTGAAAGTAACTCTCCTGTGACTAATCCTGTATATGGTATTAGACAAAAATAAAGCGACTCTGTAGAACCCAAAAGAAAATAAAATCTCTGTATTTTAAATATCAAAATATTTTCAAAAAAAAATTCATTCAGATAAAGATTCTGTTCTAATTTTTGTACCTATATAATCTAAACAAAATTGTAATAAATGAGGGGCGCAATTTACAATTTTTGCCTGGGGCGTTCAAAGATCTCGGGCCTGCACTGTATAGTACATTACTCGGGCGATATGTAACGCACACAATTAATTCTTTATTATTTCTGTGCGGTACACATCGCCGGGGGTCTGCATAAACTTGCAAGAAGTTGTTATAATAACATGCATTTTATTTTTGTTCATTGTCAGTCTAAACCCGGTGCAGATATAGTTTATTTTTTATAAGAATAGGCCAATCAAAAAATTCTTGAATTAGCAGAAAAACACGTCAATGAAATGAAGTGGAAAAATAATGTAAATTTACTGTTTTTAGTTATTGATATTACCAGAATATTTAATATGTTATTTTTGTTGTATTTTTGTGAAACTAAAAAATTAAAATTCTTATATATAACTTTATTTCTCATGTATTCAATTTCAATTTAATATGTGCAGTTTTGGTATCCGAAGGTATGAACAGTGGCTGGTAGCACGAGCGTAGTTCTAACACCGGTTTTAACTAAAACTATACTAACAACTTGGCAAGTACTTTCAGGGTTATTAACAAAATCAGTGTTGCCAATGTACTGAATGAGCTGAAAATGTACTGACAGCCATATTTAATAAATTTGACGGCATTATTTAAAAGTGTTTAATACGATTTTTGTCTTGGCTTCTTTGTATAGTATAAACAATTTAAAATAATGAAGTCAAATTTATTGAATATGGTTGTCAATACATTTTCGAGTTAATCAGTATAGTGGCAACACTGATTTTGCTAATAACCCTGAAGTATGTGCCATGTCGTTGGCATGGTTTTAGTTAAAACGGGGGTTAGAACCACGCTCGTGCTACCAGCCATTAAGTCTAAATAAGTTCAGATACCAACCTAAATGATACATATAGAAAAACAGCCAAAAAGTTACTTATCTGTACACAAGATGGAACTAGAGATAACATCTAGTACATATCCCCGGAGATATGTATCGAACCACAGTGAAAGTTAGTTGCATATCGCCGGCGATATGTATTGTCAGTAACGAAATACAACCTTATTTTTATTCCGCAGTTAACGTGTTAAGGAGTATTGCGATAAATCTGCAAAACAGTAATGTTTTTATATTCGTATATGAAGTAATATATTCAATAAGACCGGTCATTTTCTTCTCTAGTTAAAGTGTCAGCCGAGCCTATTCTGTAATTCAGTGGTTAATTTTTAACCACTGATTAAATTTTTTATCCAGGAGATCAGATATTGATTTGACAACTAAAAATCCCTTTTTTACTTCCTTGTACAAAGTAAAGGAAGTATTGTATTTTCGAAAAATTTCGGTTTTCAAATTTCAACGGAAATATCCATTTTGACCATCCCTGAATCCATTCTGACTAATTTCGTCGTGACGTCTGTACGTACGTACGTACCTCGCATAACTCAAAAACGGTAAGCCGTAGAAAGTTGAAATTTTATATTTAGGACTTCTATAACATCTAATTGTGCACCTCCCTTTTTGATCATTACATAATTTCCAGAAATGGTACTTTATTTGAAGTCTATAATATATTTTAATGAAAAACTGTATTAAAATATAATCCAAAACTTTTCAAATTTGGTATATAAGACTTTTATATCAATTGGAATAAGCAGATTTAGGTTAAAACAGGCTAACCGGAAGTGATATATTACCTGAAGTCGTTAACAGTTTTTCGTGAATAAATTGGTTTCATTTTGATTTTAGAAATAAATGCTTCAAACATGAGTTTCAGAGACTTAAATTCTGCGTCTAGCACATCAAGTATTATTAAATTAGCCCTTTGTATAAGCGAGATATATAAATTTAAAACTTATATACTTTTTGGTTTTTGTAATGAAGCTTGCTATGGATTAGGACAAAAAAAAAAACAAAAAAATAAAAAATAGATGTTAATGTCAAATTACGTCAAATACGTGCTATTTCATAATTGAGTCTATACTTCATATTAGTCTTGCGTACAAGGAAGTCGGGTGCGGTGTCCACATCAGATTTTTGTTATATGTGAATATACTTGATTATATTATATAGAATAGACTTGATTATATTATACAGAATATACCTTGTTCCATTTAAGCCATTCAGTATTGCGGAGCATAGGGAATAGTTTTGACATCTCTGATTGGCTGAAATTAGAGACAAGAGACAAGTTTACCCAATGTGATTTCGGCAACTTCAGATTTGCGCTGTTGCGAGTGCCATCTACTGAATGGCATAAATGGAACAGAGCATAGACTGTTGTGTGTGTTAACTGTCAGTTAAAACGAAATATATGGCTTCATTACCATAACCCATAACGTAAGTTGTAAAAATTACAAATGTGTTTATTTTCCAATTATACATCTCTAGAATCTAGACTAGAGGTTGTTACTCAAGACAAGATCGGATATAAATGTTTATTTGAATTTTTTAAAGAATATGTAGCTGATTATACATACATGGCATCTTTTTTTGGAATAAGACTGTACAATCCAAACGCATCTTTAATGAAACGCAACACACATTTCATGCTATGTAAGAAGATTGCAGACACTTGTGTAATAAGGCGTAAAAAGAGAAATGGCGAAAATTTATACAATACAAACAATTTTAGGATGTTGTCAAAACATACAGGCTCGTACCACGATCACGGTTTTAACTAAAACGCTGTTTTAAGAAATGTCAAATTTCATTATTTATTAATAAATAATATTAAATTTATCAAAATAATATTTGAAAGCAGAACATAGTTTGTATTCAAACAATATTTTTTAAAAAATCGTTCTTTAAACAAAAGGGCGAAATTAAATATTGAAATTTGAATTTGACAGTTTTTAAAATAACGTTTTAGTTAAAACCGTGATCGTGATACGAGCCAAAGTTATTACAAAAAATGCTGTTTCAAACAAAAAAAAAATACAAAATTTGTAATATCAACAATAATATGATTTGTATTAAAAAATTCTACAACAAAAAATGTTAGGTTTGTTTAGGTTAATTATTGTTTTCTCTTAAAAAGTTTTTTATTTTTATAATTATGCATTCTGAAATATTTTTTACTTGTTTTTATTTGCCCATTTTCACTGTATTTGCATCTTTATTCTGTACGCATGAACTTTATTGTAAGAATTAAATTTTGCAAAAAAACATCTTTTTATTGTAAACAAGTATCTTCATTTATACGCATTAAATCAAATCCTAGCTAATAGA
Organism: Harpalus rubripes; assembly: GCA_963082715.1. Taxonomy (NCBI): domain Eukaryota; kingdom Metazoa; phylum Arthropoda; class Insecta; order Coleoptera; family Carabidae; genus Harpalus; species Harpalus rubripes. The sequence goes on along the minus strand of OY720448.1, from coordinate 63,298,811 downwards.
ACTGTGTTCCCTATGGCAAGATTTTAAGTCAATAACAACTATAATTAATAATCGTTGGTGCTTACAAATAACTAATCTGTAAATTTGTTGACATTAGTAAGCTGTCAAGTCGTTAAACATTAACATACAATGGGCGCGGAACGATGAGTGTCATTACAATTCGAAGTGAGTATGTTTCAAGCAACAATTTGTAAACAGGAAGATATATTCCGCCCGTAATATGTACACGTCTTCATGCGGAAGTGTTTCTCTAACAATAAGACGAGAATATGTTATCAGGAAGGAAACCTAACTTCCAAAACTACTATTTACTTGTAAACTCGAATTTGTCTCATTAAAATGTCACTACCTTCGACTTGGAAAACGTACCTACCGTAAGGTGATTAATACACAAGAAAATTGCATTACCTGTTATGTCGACATGCAATACGTAATTGTAGTATGCAATGGAAACATGTTTATTATTATTTGGTGAAAGCATCCTCTCGGCTGCAGGATGGGTATAAAGAAATGAAGAAAATATTTTGGATTTAAGCAAAATTAATTTAAGTCAGTTTAAATATTTTGTTATGTGGTTTCATGCCTCTATATTTTAAAATTTAAATTATAGTTCTTATAATCATTATACAGACATTATTTAGTTTGAATAAAACAAACAATATAATTAATTTTTAACATTGATATATATATATATATATATATATATATATATATATATATATATATATATATATATATATATATATATATATATAAGTAATCATATGTATGTACAAACGTACAAATGTGATCAAGTAGAATGTATATAAATATAAAATAATATGTAAGTACTTGTTATCCAATCCGTTTCCGAGTATAACTTCCGATTATATTTCAAAATAATTTTATAACTGCTTACAGAAATAATTGAAGCATATTAGGTTTGTTCGTTCCGCTATGCTGCGTTTTACCGCAGAACGCGGCGGTAATTGTCGCTGCGTTTTGCGATTCACTGCCAATCGCCGCGGTAATAATTTGTTACTAAAAATTATTTTTCTGTTCGATCCGTTTGCGTTAAATTATTTTCGAAGACACTTCAGACTATTATAATTACAAACGATACTCAGTAAAAATATATTATTCCATTTTCCATTATTTTAATTGTTTATTATTGTTATCATTTAAATTTAACTTGTTACAAATCATAATTCATATGACATTTATATATTTTACAAATGTATTTCAATTTCTAAAACTGAAACATTACATAGCATACTCATTGAAAAATAACAATTTTTTTCCTAATATTTATTTGTCAAAAACTGTCATACTAGCACTTCATATGTAGACGCGAACATTACCGCCGATTATTTTTTTAACACCGAGTCATGAGTCACTGTAAAAATTATCACCGCCAGCTGCCGCGGCGTTTTACCGAAAGTTACTAGAAAAACGGAACGAACAGAATCTAGTGACTTTACAGTGAACCGCGAATCGAAAAGAACAGCAAATTTCACCGCCGCGGTTTGCGATAGTCGCAGGGTAGCGGAACGAACAAACCTATTGTAACAAGTTATTTATTTATTTTTCTCAATTTATTGTTTATTTAGAGAAATATTATCAATTTTATATTTTTAACGAATGCTTTATTTGGTGATTTCTGTTTCACAAACGCGAAACTTAACCGGGGCTAAGTATTAGGAAACTCGTTTTACAAGGGTTCTTTCACAAATCTACGTTGGAAAATGTACAACCTATAGATAGATATAGGAATGAACCGTAAAAATAGGTATTTAATTATTGTGATGTAAATTATAATATTAAACAACATATTCAATTTATTTGCTGTACAATGAAGTATAGGGCATCAAGCCAGTCAAAGGGTTTACGTCTTAAATATAATATCACTAGAAACAATGACATCATGTGTTAATAAGTTTACATGAGCATTTAAAACGGATTTAAATATGATCTGCGGGTTGCCTCCATAAATTCAAATCATTGTTACGGGAAGAAATAAGTTATTATACATCGATATCGATTACGATCAGTTGAGTTTCACGTCATTGATTTCTGAACCGCAAAATAACAAGTAATTGTGTATTTATCTCTGTCTTACTTATGGTTTCCTTCATTCTTTCTTCGATATGTATGTCTAATAGCTTCAAATTTGTCTTATTACCACATTTAGTGCCCTTATAGCTCATCCTGTTTACGTTAACTGTCGCCAAGTTTCATTTTGGACTAAAAATGTGAAATATCTGAAATTTAGGTTTGACATTTTAGTTGTGTCAATGTCATTGTTACGTTTATAATTTATTGGTGATATTTATCTTTCCTTACAATGATTTTCGTTCTTCGGTACCTATATAGAATAATCTTAGAAATAATCGTAAAATAGAGTAGTATTTTAGTTTAAGAATGGAATAATCTCCCCAAAAATCACAAAAACTTAATCTCAATAAAGGTTGAGAAGTATACTGTAGACATAATATAAAATGTAGTAATATGAAAGTTCAGAATTGCCAATAATAGAAAAATAATCAAATGTCATTTTACAAAAATTAACAAAATTTTACTTGATAATAATATAGAAAAATTCAAAAAGCCCTAAACGATGACGTAAATCCATTGACTGGCTGGATATCCTATAGTTTAAATTTTAGAGCATACCTAACAAATCTACATATTTTACAGTTTATGTAATTTTACTTCCGTTTTACACACACTACACCTGAGTTTAAGTGAAACTATAAATAATTTTATTATTTATATCAAACAATTAATATATGTCTGAAGGTGGTCTGAAGTAATCTAGGACTTAGGGCATAGTACTTTAAAGATTTGTTGTTTTATTTATTGATATTTATGTAATTTATTTGTTGAGAATTAAAGCAAAATAAAATGTAAGTTGGGATTGGAGTTTAACTTAAGGGGAAGTTATTAGGAAAGCATGATATTGAGAAGTGCTTCACTATTTTTCTCAGTCACTATTTATTGAATTAAAACCTCAACATAAAATATGACATGTAGAATAAAAATAAATATGAATATACCTACATAGATATAATTTTATTTGTAAGTAAACCCCAATTATGTAGCGTTATTTTTCCTCTTCATATTAAATTTTATGACAAGAATAATTTTAAACATCATTTGACTGGTGTCAACTGTCACTTTAATTTTTCAAATTTGAATCTACGAAATTTCATCTTTTCATTAATTTTAAAACAAGAACTATTAATACCTACTTGAACCTAGATATACAAAAATCATGCTTGGAAAACTAAGGTCGAGTTGTGTGTGTTAGGTATAGGTTTTTGTTGGTGTTTTTAGAGAAATATACCAAGCTAAGTAAGATGTTCAACGACGGTCCCGCGGTATCATGATTTAATTGGTCCGCCATGCCTCTTCGGGATTTTTTGAACACGGTCCCCGGGTTTGGGACTCTAGCTCTAGCCACGTCCTAAAAATATTTAAAATACATACAATTTAATTATCAATTTACTCATAAGTACAAGTAAGGAGTTTTACTGTTTTTGAATAAGTAGACGACATAAAAGTTACAGAAGAAAGTCGTGCAAAATTACATGAAACGAGAAACCATTTATAGTATTTATTTAGTTGTAAATTGATATTTTCCTGCCTGGTATGTAAATATAGATGTCTATTTAGTTATCAACTCATGCATTCTTGATGTGACGATGTGACTGTATTTAATAAATAGTAATTTATTTATTTATTTTTTTAGAAAGAGGCTGTCCAACAGGATAAAATCCCAATAACAGTACGGCACATTACAAAAATAACAATAAATCGAAGTATACAGTACAGATTACATAAGGAGAATATTACATTTACATTATGCTAACCAAAAACAAAAGAAAATACGTATGGTAATTTTAAATTACGACTATTACAACGAAGAAATTTCTTAAAACGCGCAATATTAAATACGTCTAGGCACATAGTAATGTGATATGGCAGAGATGCCAATTAGTCGTTCATTAGTATTATTGTAGGTAAATGATTTTATTGCATGCAATCGAATTAATCAAACTACTTACAGGATGTTAAAAATAAAAAGAAGCAAATAGTTCTTTTCCAAACACCAGCAGTTTGTTACAGCTTAAGAAAATTTATGAAAGAAATGTCATCCCGCCTGGAAAGTTTTATGACTTCCAGATGCAGTTGCTGTAAACAGAAAAACATATTAGTTTTATCCTTTGAAAAATACCAATATTTTCTCTTTTATATTTTCTAACTGTACCTCATAAAAATGGTTAGATAATTGATTTGTAGTGCTGAAAATAATATAGAATCTTTTGGTAATATAGTGGAAATCCGGTTATTTGGACCCGGATAACCCGGTTCTTCGGATTTTGTTGACAATTTGTGTCCCTTCGCTACCGTAAACACTGCTACGATACTACCCTATACGTGTGTATTTGAATTTGGTGACCTTCAACAGGCTCGCTTTACACGCTAGCATAGGCGTACGTATGTCTGTCTCGATATCTAGGAGAAAAGATTATTTATTTTGATATCAATGTTAGTAGGTACTATGAAAATTTTTTAAAAACCATTCGTTTAAAACCTTTCCCGGTTTAAATTAAAATGTAAACATACAGATAATACGTAAAACCCAATTCAAATTTAAATTTAAATGTCCATTTGATAAATATAAAAATATAATAATAATTGTTCTAAATTAATAAAACTTATTAACAATTATATATAAAATTTAGTGTAACTATAATATACGGAGGCGGTCGATAGATATGTAAAATAAAATAAATATAATTCTTTTATCGGTGAGCCGGTAATCTAAAAAAGCTTTTTAGAGATGTTTTAACCTTATTATTATTATTATTATTATTATTATTATTATTATTATTATTATTATTATTATTATTATTATTATTATTATTATTATTATTATTTGGAAAACCTTTTACGCAACAATATATTATACAACCCGGCATTATGTCTAGTAGTCTAGTCTGGTAGTCGTAATATTTTTGTGCTGAACCGCCCTGCACACGAACGCTGTCACTCCGTCACTGACATAGCCTGGCGTACCGGAGTACGCCCAATCTCCTTGCGTTAACCCTCCCTGGTCCAAGTTCACGCACACATAGTCATGAGCACACGGACGGCAGTACATACAACAGTGTCGCTTCTGTTGACGTTAGTCATGTATATATTCTGTGGCGTAAGTAAGAAAGCTATAGTGATCCAGTGTGTTTTTTAATTCAAATTCTACCAATCAGATTATTTTGAAAACTGCTCATCCTATTCCTGTACTAAGATGAAAACTATCCATTACATTTTCAAGTCAATCGACAAACCGGAAATAGCACTTTATTTGGCGCTCTTAAGTAATTTTTCTTGAAAAAATGCATTTAAATTTTTTTCGAGATTATAAAAATTAAAGATTATTAAATTATCTACAAATCTACATTGATACTTTTTCTATATATTTTTATAGATCAATATAAACTATTTTTATTAAATCTGCAGCCTATAATGCTTTGAAGATAAAACTCCTTGGTTACAGAGTTTACGTATTCAAAAGTATGTAATTCACAAATAAATAGCACTCTCATTAATTAAACTAATAATGATTGTGGCAGCATTTTAAGAAGAAAATATTGCAAATATGAAATAATAAAATGCCTAATCAGCAGAGCATAATAGTTTTTATGTAGTTTTAATTGACAAAGAAATAAACGTAATCACAAAACTGTAATTATTGTATACCTTGTTTTACTCAAATTCACAGCATTTCTCTTGTAAAATCAAGTTTGTCTCTTTACTTTTCTGATACAGACTGTTATGTAGTTTTAATTAATACATACGTGTATGTTGATATCCCGTAATTACATTATTAATGTAATAAGTTCTTTGCACCGATTGAGAACTTTGCACTTTCTTATTGTTAAAAAAGGATATCATAACATGTTTCTCTGGAGCATTAAACACTGTTATATATTATATAAATGCATTAAACAACTAAAAGCGTAATTAATAATGTAATAATTATACTCGTATAACGTTGCTAATTACATTTTTCGTTTTGTTCTTTTATGGAATGTTTCTGTAAATAAATTAAATGCATCATTCTTTCAAAAAATTATTTCATTTCTCACTAATTTTTCCGTGGAAAGTAAACACACAAATTTGGAAAATGTACTCGTAAGCTCCAGAATTTTAATTAGTGAAGTGAACAAACAACAAGTTTGGCAAATTTATCTCAATTAGATAATGATAAATGTAAGTGCAACATTTATTAAAATCTACTTATATTAAATCAACGTTATTTTAACTTCTTTTGTTTGCTTAGAGCACAATGGAAACTTTTCTCGAAGAAATACAGAATCAGGACCGAGAACAATACAGCGAACCCAACAAAAAGTGTTGGAATTGACATATTTTTCCCGCTTTCTTTTCGCATAATAGAAGGTTTAACTGGTGCCCGCATTTGTTTTTTAAGCAATGAATTTTTGTGGGCTTCTTTGAAATGTTTCATAAATGTCTAAATATACGTCAAAGTTAAAAGAATAAGCTAACAAAGGGAATATATATGTTCTTGTATTTCATAAATAAAATTGTTACTTTTTATAAGTAGGTCAGTCGGTAAGGGATTTATTGTGGAAATAAATGGTGGCAAGCTGGAATAAATTTTATTCTCTTAATTCGGACTAATTTTGCACCTTCTAGCGACCCCGCATTTTGCCGCCATATTAAAAAAAAAACACGTGAAAAATACATTTTTATTATCTTCGTTAATACCTCTGTTTGAAACAACTTTAGAGCAAAATACCAAGTTATTGAAAATAAAGTAGATGAAATTGTCTATATCTGATACTTTTTTCTGTTACTTAATTGGTTACAGGGTTACAGATATTGACAGCGCGCAGCATATACAGAGTGCAACCAACTAATCGAGCTCAAATAATTTCTATATTATTAAGATACATTAAAATACTTTAAAACAATCTTATAGAAGACCAAGGGGGACATCCAAGAATAAAATATTTTTTAAACCCGTGGTTTTCAAGTTCTTCTTATTCTTCATCTTCTTTCAAGTTACAACACGAAATTATATTTTTCTACTTATGCATTGAAATGTGTTACGCGTCGCCTAAGCAACTTCCGAAACGTCAATTTCAGGTCTCCACCAGATAAGCGACCGGGAAATTTTGGAAAAAACACCCTCCTATTTCTAAAGCATTTCTTAAAGAAATATATTTATAATATAAAAGTATAATTCAAACCTTCTTTCTCTTAATAATAATAAAATAAAATAGTGGAATATTAAATGAAATTTAATTTTAAAATAATGTAGTCGGCAAGACAGAGCACTCGGGAAGTCGGTAAAACATAACCAACAAACGTAATGTAAATTGTAACAAAACAGTAAGATATTTAACAAGTTTAATTTAAAGTTGATATATACTACAAGTGAAATACTTGGTAAATAATAAATAGTTATATTAGTAAATGATGATTAAATGTTAGCGCTGAAAATAAGCATATTAAAATACATTTATCTCCCAAACCAGAAAATACAGTATTAATACAAAAAATAGCAAATCTAGATGACCGTCGCCTGGCCGAACCCGGTCACGCGGAATCCTCCTCCACGCCGTGATTATTTCTGCGAAAGAATTAACACATGAGAAATACTCAGTGAGGAGTCAATCATTCACAAAATACACGCGCATCGTCGCATCCACCACAAAGGAATGTATTGAGAAATCACACGGGAAATAACACACGTATGCAACAAAGTCCAATAGAACAGGGAAAATGGAATAATGCCTGCTACTCAATAGCAGTGTGGCCCCGGACTTACGCGTACATACACTCAACTGTACCTGCCATTACCACTGTGGCCCCGGACTTACGCGTACATATACTCAACTGTACCTGCCATTGCCACCTCTGAGCGGTGTGGTTTATACCGACACCGAGATATGGTTGCACAACCAACCCTGCCATTACCACCCCTGGGAATAGGGAGCTACCCTAACCCGAATTCCGCTCAGGTGCTGATCAACCCTAGTGGCTTTACTTCGACCTTAGGGGCATAGTTACAAAACCAGGATAAAACCATCCCTGCCGTTACCACGCGGTCAATCAGCGAAAACCCACGAGGCTAACAATCGTGGACACATAGATCGCATTCCTGGTTACCCTTATAGCTCTCTCACCACTTCTGGAGGCTCTACCGGGCACGACCGATCAACAAGGATTAGGATAAAGGACAACGCAGTAAAATAAGAGAATAATCATACAAATCCGTTTTTGCATTACTCTTGCTATCGTGGACTAAAAGTGTGTGTAAAACTCAACTCACAATCATACACATGCTAGATTAGCTCTCTCACCTGAATCACTACACAAATCAATCACTACGATATCGATGTTCTCACACTGAAATCTAGAAATAAACTGAAATAAAATACGTGAATACCAGTATCATTAAATGTAGCTCTTATCCAACAGCATCGGTTTCGTACCTAAATAGCTAATTAGAGACAAAACATAATAAATTTAATAAAAATAATCTTACGCAAAATAATTACTGTGACAGTTATTTAGATACAATGATTAACACTACATTAAAAACATTAAAATAATTGGAATTTAAGTTTGACACATCACTCTGAAATTAGCTACAAAGCAATGTTATGTAATAAAGTGTTAATAAATAAAATTATTTGTACACAAACTACTAATTATTAGTTTTATACTATTCGTACGTGCGTGAACTTAGTTCCCGGAATCGTTCTATGGCAACGATCGTAAGCTCTCGCCGCCAAACACTTAACCGGAAACCAAGCGTTCACGCACTTGGTATATAAAAAACTATTTTTTAAATGAGATCGTATATATTTTTAAAATGGGATGGTATATATTTTTTAGGCCCAACCGATAGAGTATTTCTTTCTGAATTCAAACATGTAATAAATTTATATCTTTTCATAACAAAAATATTGAGAAATATTCAATTGATATTTAAATAAATTTTATCTTTATGGTTATTTTTCATCAGGCTATGTATTAAACACTACAAATATATGCTGCGTGCTTTGAACATCTGTAACTCTGTAACCAATCAATTAACGGAAAAAGTGTGAGATTTTTTTGTAGGCAATTTTATATACTTTGTTTTCATTAATTTGATATTTTGCTCTAAAGTTAATTAACGAAAATCAATAAAATTGCCTTTTTTCACGTGTTTTTTTCAATATGGCGGCAAAATCCGGGGTCGCTAGATGGTGCAAAATTAGTAAGTCTTTTTGAAAATCCAAATTAAGAGAATAAAATTTATTTCAGGTTGCCACCATTTATTTCCACAACAGCATCTTTTAAACGCTCTGCCGACTTGCCTGTAGTAGTTGTTTTTAGAAATGTGTATATAAGCTCATATTTTTTTAGGACAGTTATTTCAATAACTAGTATAAAAAACGGTAGGTACACCTAATTCGAGCTGTGTAAAAAAAATTAATTTGCTTTACAGAAAAATATGCCGAACCGTATAAATAACTTTTAATTAGAACTATTAATAGTTACAGTCATATTTAAAATGAAAAGTATCAGTCTGAAATAAATTATTATTGTCATATTTTCGCTAATTTTATTATTACTCAGGGATGTAAAAAAGTAAATTGCCAGATAAATTACCACATAAATTAACGTAATTTACCGTAAATTATCAAATTTTATGTTCTGTGAATTACCAGATAATTTTATATTTCTAGCATAAGAATTTTTATTTTATTTTAATAGATAAATGCTTTATATTTTATTTTTAAATGTTTGACATCTCGCATATTTTCTAAAGAATTGTAATTTTCTATCATTAATATTATAAATTATATTTTTAATTTTGTAATTTTTTAAAAAAATGTTCATATTTGGGCATGGTAACTTCTATTTGGTAAATTCTTGGTAAGTTACTGGGATGAGACAGTTTTATTTATAACAGTTGTATTTCTTAATCTTTATTGACGGAGATGAGATAAAGATGCACACAAATATCCATATACTATGCATAAGGTCAACCACAGCTACAATTTTTGTAGACTATAGGGGACTACGTTAAAACAATTTAAACTAGACAAAAACTAGAAACATGTTGGGATTTTTAATAAAGTGATGAAATATGCATTTGTTTTTATTCTTGATTCATTTTTATACCCGCTTTTGAATATTAACATAATAATTAGACACCGGGTACAAGATAATATTATCAGATTGTGATGTTCTTTTCATTAGCATTTAGTTTAAAATTTATTTTAACAAAATTTATCGAATAAAATATGAAAAAAACAACACGTAAAATCTTTCATTCAAATTTATAAATCGCTTATAAATAATAATACATAGGTATATGGAATATTTGAGAATATATTTTATTCATTATACCTTTTGTTATTTTAAAATTATATATGTATATTAATTTAATTCATAATATAAAACAAAAATACATGTACTATTAAAAACAATAAACATTTTTCTAATTTAAATAATAAATATAAAATTCCCTTTTTCAATTAAAAAGATTGATGAAGACTGCGGAAAAATTCACTCAATTAATTTTTACCATCCATACGGCCTAATTATCTGTACATGTCACTCATGTTCAACTTTTCGCGTTTTCATGTGATCACATTAGCTGAGTCCGTTTACACGATAACAATAATTGGCGTGAGATTGGTGATTGTTCGACAGCTCAGCATCGCCGCCGTGATGCTGGTCGCCGCCCATACTTATTAGCGATTCTTTGTGAGAGAAAATGGGAAATTCTTAAGGGAATATCTTCGCACATTTCGCAATTTTCAGGATATTGAAAATATAATGAAGATTTTTTGTTTATTTTTTTTTTAGTATTGTATAGTTGATTACTCAAATGTGATTAAGTAGAAATTCTATTTGAAAAACTATTTTTTGCCCTACAGAATCCAGTTACAGGGCTAAAATATAATATATAAATACATTTAATGTAACATACAAACAAATAATATGAATAAAGAAATCTAAATGTAGGGTACAAAACAAAAAAAAAAAAACAAAATAGAAAATATATACTGTGTAGAAGTTCACAGCCAAATAAAATAAATCAAAGAACATTACAGGAATATATCCTCATACTTGGTCTCCGCAATGTTACACATGATGTGGATTGGCGTCCTCGACAGTACATCAGTGCGCGCTGATGGTAAGTGGAAAGTCCGGGAATACCTGGATTCTAACCTAGGAACATGAATCGGCACACGTGATAATAAAAAATCTGATGTGGCCAGCACATTACCTTCCGTCAGTTCTATGTATTTTGTACAAATTTCATACGGAAAGTTCCTTACTAAATTTAATATTCTATTTCTTGTACATTACCTTCCGGCAGTTGCATGTATTTTATGCAAATTTCATACAGAAAATTATTATTTTGTGACGTTTTCTATACACAGTGTAATGTATCTGCAGAAATAAAAGATTTATTATTATTATTATTTCTTGTACATTACCTTAAAGCAGTTGTATGTATTTTATACAAATTCCATACAGAAAGCAAAAGATCCTATACCTATTTCCAGTAAAATTATAAGACAAACACACTATGTCAATTTCACTTGACACTGACATCTTTCAATCAAAATTTTATAGTAGCTGTTTCCACAGCTATGGCTATACTTTATGAAATTTAATTTCTTTATAATTTTTTAACTCTATATCCATTTAATATTAGGTATAAAATGCAATCAAATCGTATAGAAAATAAAAAATTCTTTAATATTTATAATAACATTAAATATGAAAAAATGATATTTAACATCGTTTTTTCAAGAAAAACTGTTAAAATCTTCAAATTAGGGTACTTCCGGTTGACCAATTATAACCAAAATCTAATCAGCTCTTCATATGGATGCAACGAAGAGGAATACGAAAGAATTATAATTTTTGGAGTTGTAGTATTAGAGTTATCGCAGACGAAAATTTTGTTACACACACACATCCACACACACACACACACACATACAGACATCATCGTAAAAATAGTAAAATCGTATTCTAGGGACCTTAAAACGTGCTTATTCATTAAAAACTCACCACCGAATTTTTTGACCAAAGACAATACCTTGCTTACCTAAAGGTGACGGAAGGTAAAAAGAGTCATCAATTTTATTGTGCAACAGCATCCATAAAAATTTAGCACAAATCATATCTCTTCTTGTAGATAGTGGTGTTATTTTATGACGTTGAATCAGAGAATCCTGGTCAACGCCTCTAACTGGATAGATTCCATCCTGCTTATAGGATAGAAATTTCAAGAATCTGCGTTGAATTCTATCTAGAGCTATATTATGAAAGGCGTAATAAGGATACCAAACTAAAATGGCATATTCAAGTTTGCTGACGATATATGCGAAATAAAATGATTTTAAAACAGCAGGATCAGTGAACATTCTCGATATATGCATTAAAAAAACTAATGTTTTGCTAGCAGAGATACATACACTTTTTATATGCTCTGAGAAAGTGAAATTAGGACTAAATGTAACTCCCAAATCCGTGAAGGTGGATTTGCGCTCGAGTAAAGTTCCTGAAATTGTGTATATATAATCAAATCGATTGATCCGGCGTGTGTATGACACAGAACAACAATTGTCAACATTTAGGAATAGCTTATTAGTATCGCACCATAGTGCTAAAATATCAATATTGAACTGTAGAAGTTGAGCGTCTTGGACAGTGGATATTACACTTACACTTAATATCATCAGCATATGCTAGTGAAGGACAGGTGAAAGATTCAAGAAGATCATTGATGAATAATAAAAATAGAAGAGGGCCTAGATTGGATCCTTGCGGGACATCTAACGTTGCCAAAAATTCCGAGGACGTAAAGCCATTATAATAGACACACACCATCAAAGTACGAACCTAAAATTTTCAAAAGAGATGGAGAAGCACCAAAGGCACTAATTTTATCCAGCAAGAGCCATTGATCTATGGAATCAAAGGCACGGGAAAAATCTGTATAAATAACATCCACCTGTCCACGAGCATCTATGACTTCGGATACATACTGTGAAAAGGAAGCAAGATTTGTAGTAGTCGATCGCCCTTTCATGAAGCCATGCTGGACTTAAGAAAAAAATTTAGTAACAGCTTTACATTTGAGTATTAACTACAAAATATTATTATTGCTGTGTATTAACTAAGCGGTACCTGGAACTCACCTCTCATTAACTCTAACAAACATGAAAAATTTACTCCAATATTCATATTATTTGTCTATCGTAACAGAATAATGAAATTGATAAAATGTATACTTATATCATCGTATAGATAGGTATTAGTTTATTTCTTTCAGTCGCTTGTTTTATTATTTATTTGTCATTTTAATGCATTTGAAATATCACGAAGCGCAATAACGTAACTTTCATTGTCGCATTACTTGAAAGTGGAAGAAGTCAAAGTTACATAACCAACAAATATATTAGACCGGGGGCTAGTGCTACAAGAAGAATGTATTATAACGTGTGAGCACCGCTGCTGCGCTGAACAAGCGTGTAAGTATAGCGATGACGTAATCGCGGTAGCAGCCTGGCGATCTAAACAAACGAATAGCGACGTGTTTAATTACTTCCGATCGCCTGAACCTTTTGTGTTCGTTGTTGTTATGGGGTCGAATATTCTAGACTTTTCTAGAAGGTAATTCGGTCAGTTGTGTATACAGAGGCTGTGGAGCTGAGTTCTGTATACAGAGGCTGTGGAGATGAGTTGAGTAGATAGAGGCTGTGGAGTTCTGATAGTTGTGGAAGTTAATGAGTTTAGTAGAATAGCAGTATCGTGGTAAGCGTATGGTATACTGGGATAGCTGTGAAAGTGAATACTCGGTAGTATTGACGAGTATTGGGAAGCTATAGTATACGGGGACAGTAACGGGGAGTCGGGAAATTACTTGTATATTGGGATAGCTCTGAAAATGAATACTCGGTAGTGTTGACAAGTATTGGAAAGCTATAGTATACGAGGCCAGTAACAGCGAGTTGGAGAGGATACTCGGCAGTGATGTTGAAGAATTGCGGCATACGGACAGTTGGTGATACTGGAACGGAGAGTCGATGATATAGGATCGAACATTTGAATGTATTTTAACTAATAATAATTCTTTGATTTTTACATTTCCCCAAATAAATAAAAACGTTACAGTATCATGGTATTCCAAATACTGACCCTTGGTGCTCACTTTAAATACCACGGAGAACCGTTTGCTGTCTTCCCCGAAAAAAAAAAATGATCTACCCAGCTGATATTTTCCGACGACCACTACGAAAAGTACATAAATTCACACGCTAAAGTATTACTGAAAGTTGGTCATTGCACATCACTAGCAATGCCGTGTGATATGAAAGCTCGTTACCCAATCAGATGCGTTCGCAACTGTGTGATATGATTTTATCACACGTTGAGATAACTGAGCGAAATAACTTAAAAATTTGTATTTAAAAGTTTGACAGTTGCAGATAATTTGCTGAATATACACCGATTAAGAGGGTTGGACCCTGATTTTTCAGATTTTAACATAATTTTTGGTGAATTCTGATAGCAATGATGTTAACACCATAATCTGTTTTAATATTTTTATGTAAATTTAACATTGTTTTTTTTATTTTGTAATAAATTGTATTATTACTAATAATGGGCTTATTATGTTTGTTCTAATACGCCTTATTTTTAAAAAATAAAAATATTAAAATAATTTCAATGAAAATTTGATAATTTTGGTAACATTGCATGCCATACTTTGTTATTGTTGTTTGTTATTACTGTTTTATTAGCCCCTTATTCTTGATCACTTTTTGAATTTAACATTTTTCTCTTAAGTCATTAGTTCGCCCAAAAAACCGCTGGTTGTTTTAAAGAAAACACCCTGTTATGTCAATTCAACAAATCGTGGTCGTCGGAAAAGTTTCGTGTACAACACGTGCTGAAAGGGTATTTCACACTCGTGTGATTAAACCAGTCGCCTTTGGCTCGTGGCCCAAACTTCACACTCATGTGAAATATCCAACTTTCAGCACTAGTTATACAATATACTATTTCGAGTCTAGGTATTCTATATCGAACATACATTTTTTGTGTCTTTTAGAGTAAAAATTGCCCATTGACTAAAGCCCGAATGGAATGGTATGGACAATTTCTGATAGGTAAAATTCACAGCAATAAAAGGCTTTAGCGCCCCCTGCAATAATTGAAAATGGCTGGCATTTATTATTGGCTACCATTTACATATACATAATGTCATTTTATACAGGTCCCATACAAAAAATATACAGATTCTAAAGTATCATTTTTTGTAAACAGTTTTGGGCCATGACCTACAGCTAGGTAGATCGTCGTTTTTTTCGGGGAAGGCAGCAAATCGTTCGCCAGGGTATTTAAAGTGAGTACCAAGGGTCAGTATTTGGAATACCATGATACATTTTTCACGTAGCACTAGCCCCGGGTCTATGGTATCTGGTATCACGGATAACTGCGAATTAATCTTAAAAATAATTCATAATTATACAAAATAAAGGAGAGATACAAACAATTATCTAAAAAAAGTCCGTTTTCCGTGCCGGTCTGTGCATTATATTTATTATGATGTGTGAGTCGCTTGCTTAGTCAGGAGCACAGAATATCACTCAGTGATATTATATTTAACAATATACATTATATATTTGGAAAGTGCAGCTATAAATTTGGGCATGAAATTTAACAATACTCTATAATGTTATAACATAAATTATCAAAAAGTAAAGAACAGTAAAAATCAAATTAATTTCATTGAAAATTAAAAAATACATAAAACTAAAATGGAAAACTTATAGTAAAAGAAAATAC
Organism: Harpalus rubripes; assembly: GCA_963082715.1. Taxonomy (NCBI): domain Eukaryota; kingdom Metazoa; phylum Arthropoda; class Insecta; order Coleoptera; family Carabidae; genus Harpalus; species Harpalus rubripes. Next base: position 63,282,923 of record OY720448.1, on the reverse strand, counting down.
ACATCATTTACAAACTGTTCAATTTTATAATCTGTTACGCTTTGAGGGTGTTCACAGAATTGACCTGAAAAATTGGGGATCCAGCATCAGGTTACAAAGTTCTTGCAATTTAAATTTATAAAATGAGTATATCTGAGATCGATTCTTTGAACCCCCTCACAGGTATAATCACTTTATAAGTAATGACCAATTTCGGGTAAGAATAAAAAGCTGACCGAGCTGACCTGAGCTGACTTAAGGTGACCAGCACTATTTTAGCATTAGTAGTTCGGATTCTGGTTCAGATTCACAAAAAAGGTGGGGTCGGAACGGTTTTCGGTTCGGGTTCGGTTCGGTTTCCGGTCCCTGATTTTCCACTAGGATTAAATTATAAAAGTTCTGAAGAAAAGTTTGTTATTCCAAACTAGAGTAGTAATAGCATGTGCTTACATGTAGTAGAGTATACAATCATTCCTTTAACTTTTTAATCCGTAATCGTAACATTAGTGCAGAAAACCGCAAATGGAAAAGTTATAGCAAATGAAATTCGTCATTACTTATAAAGTGATCATACCTGTGAGTGGGTTCAAAGAATTGATCTCAGATATACTCATTTCATAAATTTAAATTGCAAGAAACTTTGTAACCTGATGCTGGATCCCCAATTTTTCAGGTCAATTCTGTGAACCCCATCAAAGCGTAACAGATTATAAAATTGAACAGTTTGTAAATGATGTGTATTTTCTTTTACTATAAGTTTTCCATTTTAGTTTTATGTATTTTTTAATTTTCAATGAAATTAATGTGAATTTTACTATTCTTTACTTTTTTGATAATTTATGTTATTACATTACAAATTATTAGAATATTATTAAATTTCATACCCAAATTTATAGCTGCACTTTCCAAATATATAATGTATATTGTTAAATATAACAGCACTGACTGATATTCTGTGCTCCTGACTAAGCAACCGACTCACTCAACGTCATAATAAATATAATGCACAGACCGGCACGGAAAACGGACTATATACAGGGTGTAAATGAAATAAATGCATTAAATTTAACCAGTAATGTAACTCGACGAGAGCAACAATATTTCTTAATAACTTTTTTTTCTAAGTCTTTTAGATTTTGAGTTAAAATTCTTTAAAGATTTGTTGCATATTTCGTTACCCGCCTATGGAGAACAAAGAGACAAATGGCTGCGCTGCCGTATTCAAGTGAGATACAAACAGCTCAAAAATTCTCGGTTATCGGTTACACTTACAGTCACAGTTATTAATAAACGAATCAAGGGAAATAACATTATTATTAATTAATATGTAATAGTACAATTTTTAAAATAAATAAATTTAAATATTGGATAACAAAAGTATAAAGTTGTGTATTGAACCAGGCTTTTAATCACGTGAATAGTGGAAGACAAGGAGAAACGAGATAACGAGACGAAGAACAAAAGCATAGTTATTAGGTTATGAGATGATTATTTATCGTCGATAAATCATAATAGTTTAAATACGTTATTCAAAAAATGTAAGTACAAACTTTTGTCCATTTAAAAGAGGTACATGAGTACCAATAATTCGTCGTCCATTTATTGTTCCCCAAACATTTTTTAATGAAAATTTTTACAGCATTTTCGTCTGTCGAGATGTGTATTGTGCATAATAAATACACCTTCCCAAGTAAATTCAGTCTCATTAATGAACATTATGAGCCATTCCCAAAATTGAAGTCTGTTATGTGCTGAAAACATTGAACTTTTTGCACATGGTATGGATACAACTGTTGCTTTTTTAAAAATTGTCATATGTGACACTCCGTATTGTGATAAAGATGTACAAGATTAACAAATGTGCGAATATTAAGAACAGAATGATTTGGTGATGATTTGGAAACGCTCCGTGTAAATGCGTTGGCAACTCCATGACACTGTCTTTATGTGAACCGTGATGTCAAGTAAACTGTAGTACAGATACGAGTAAAAAATAAATAAATAAACCATAGGTAAGTAATTACAATGTCTGTGTACTCGCATTTTGACAGAATTTTACCTTATAAACAAGTTTATTACTAATGTCAAAATTTAATTGCAACAATTGACAGGACTGTCAATTGCTAAAACAAATTTTTTCATAGCTATTGCTGCTGCATTCAATTATGACAAAAATATTTGGAACGACTCGTCAATTTACGGGGTGGTAAAAATGCTAAAAAAATATGCGATTTCGAGAAAAAGTTATTAAGAAATATTGTTGCTCTCGATGAGTTATACTACTGGTCAAATTTAATGCACTTATTTCATTTACACTCTGTATATATATATATATATATATATATATATATATATATATATATATATATATATATATATATATATATATATATATATATATATATATATACAAACTATAATTAAACTTAATTTAACGAAAAATGCAAATAATCTTTAAGTGGAGTACTGGGTTGTGTGCACCGGTATTATTATGAATATCTAATATAATTTCTTCGGAAAGACAGATATCATTAATTTAATATAGGTACATCATGCAATATAAAAAAAATTATAAACATATAATGTAACACGAGGGGGGTGCGGATGTGGATGATGCTAACGCTACTGGTGGACGCCTCTGATGGTTGGCGTCCAACACTTCGTGCCAAAGGAATTCGTGATAAGGACTTCTTGAGAAGGAATTCGTGATAAGGATTTCGTGAGAAGGACTTCTTGAGAAGGAAGAACACACATAAACTAACACTTTACACTTGACACTGATGAACACTACGGACATTACGGACATGGACATTACTTGGTTTTTAATAACTAAACTTTTTAACTAAATGATTACATTATTATAATTAAACATAGACTAATATGTTACATTCCGTAACCCAGCGGGCAAGCGTTTAACACGCGCCGCAAAACTAAAACACTACATTCCGTCAACTAACGTCTTCCCGACGCTACTATTTAAAACAAGGCGCTATCTTCAGGACAGGATTATCTTAGGGGTACAGGATGCATAGGCTAGGGCATTCAAAGTCACGCACGTATACACAATAATTTCTAAACCTAATGATCAACAAACAAATAAATGTCGTGACTATCATAATACGAAAAGAATTTCTAAACTGAATTTGGACAAATAGATAAACAGAGTTAAAATATGAATATTGAAACTATAATTTAGAAAAGTTTATAAAAAGTTATTTATCTATTATTGCTCTTACCCTCGCCTTATCACAATAAGTATTTACTTTTATAATTATGACAAATTATATCTACAGACAATTGACATGACCGTAAAAATATTTAAATCAGATAATAAATGTTTCAGAATGTGCTTGCTCACTAGAATCTTAATATACGATTTTTAGCATGAAGGTAGGTAGAAGAAACAATATAATGCAACAATAAATTAATTATGCTTTAAGAACGAACATTGTTATCCACGTTTTTATATTAAATATTGAAATATTATTTCAAGCATTGTAATACTCTTAGTATAAATTTTAACTTAAAATTTGAGAAACGGTGGCGCTTCTTGTACTTTGTAAGTAAATTAAAATATAAATTTTAAATCCGAGTCGGAGATTAGTTGAAGCTGAAATTTTAATTTCCATAAGCGGTTTAGATGGAACGGTTTGAAACAAATGGGTACTTGTTATCAGTAGCCTACATTGCAAAAAGCCAGCGAGTGCTTATCCTTATTTTTTACACCGTATTTCCCACTTTTGTAGACATTAAGCATCTTAACGTGTTCTCGTTTTATGACTTTGTGTTTTATAGCAAAAAACTCGTTACCGAGAAATTCCCCGCAGTCGTCCGAAGGCGGCTTCGGGCAAGATCGTGCACGCGCCCGCCTCCAGCACCACGCGTTCGGCGTCCGCTGCCTATGCGCCTTGGCCGCGCTCAGTTGTTCTCGTCGCGCAGTGGAAATAGGGTGTTCTGCTATCGGTTGGTGCTCCCCGCAGTCCGTCCTCGACCATGTGCCCCCCTTTTGCGGTGCCCTCACCTCACGTCATATTCTCTTTTGCTCCATGTGGACAAGTACAATTTTTCCCCCCCAATCTGATCTCTTGTGTCTGAAAGTTCGCTTAGTTTTCCGTTAGGTGATTTGCCATTTAGCTTTGCTTCTCGCATTTTGTTCCTGTTTTGTTGAACATGTGGACCGGAGAAACAGAAATTTGCTCAATTGGAATGACTATGCAACCGTCCTCAAGCATCTCGTCAGGTAATTTACCTCACACTTGCTTTGTCCTGTTGTTGACTCATTGTTTTGTGCAGACAACAAAGAAGCGTGTGCAGTGCACGCTGCAGTGCTCTATTCATACTCCTTTTGTTATTAATTGTTTTCTCTAATTATTTGTGTATTTATTTAATAAATTAAGCTTAAATTAAACGCTTTGTTATTACTTTGTTTATAACCGCATAACATGATGAGATAAATTTAAATGTTCATTCAATACTGTATTTTCTTTGTTGTCTTGACAGAAACAATTGGATTATGTATTGTGATTTTAATTTAAATTTATATTAACTTCTACACTCATTAGCATATGGAAACATACGGCCAAAAACAAATTATATGAAAAGAAATCAAATAAATTCCTATATCAATACGGCTCACCCGATTATACGTACATGTCATTCTGCTTTACTCAGATTTTTTTTGATGATATATTTTATCGAAAAAAAGCTTTTGGACACTTTACTTCATTTGGGCATGTACAGTGAGGTCGGTATATAAATTGACAATTGAAAGTTTGTATTTTGTTCCAACTCAAACCTCTTAAATGTTAGGTTTTAATAATTATTCGATATCAGATATATCATTTATTCTTACAAAACCATCGTTTTGGTTTTCACTTATACTTCAGGGTAAGTGTAAACCGAAACGTTGGTTTTGTGAGAAAAGTGCTGTATGATTGATAATTGTGAACACCTTATCTACACAGTCGTGAAATGTACCCCCTCTTTAAAAATAATAATAGAAAAATAGAGAAGGTGGAAGAAATGGGAAAGAAACAATTTACAATAAACTTTGTAATAAAATGTTGGGTCTTACCAATTATAACAAACCATTATTTGATAAAAATTAGTCCAAAATAGTGATGTGCAAATTCCTAACTTATTTTATTGAAAGTTTTATAGAAAATTTTGTTGAAAGATTCACAAAATATTTCACCATGAATTTCATTGAAAGTTTCATATAAAAATTTCATTGAAATGAAAGTTTCATTTAAATTTCAAGAAACTTAACATTTGCCAGTTGAATTTGAAAATAAATAAGAAAAACAAAAGCTTCAAAACAAAATAAAAATTTATTATTGACTATTTCATTCATAAATATATAAAGCAATCCAAATTCAGGATTCTACCTAGTTACCAAGTTTCACATCGACAAAACACTGTCACAAAAAAAATTTCGCACCCTTTAAGCCAATAAGATGTCGTATTTTTACAAGTAAGTGAGTTTTGATAAGCGAATTTTTTTTGACGTTTTAGAAATATATTGTTTACATACCTGTCAAAGTCTGTATAATTTCGGTGTTATCAGTTTTTATTAAAAACGAGTCGATTCGGACAGGAATCTATTTAAAACGTTGAAAAAGCAAACTGAAACATAATACCTCTAAACACAATAAAAATTACAAGATTTTTGTCAAGAAAAAATTATATAAATGATTACCTGATTTTTATTTTGGAAATAGTCATCCGAATACCATTCGTGGTTAAATTTTATCCTGGAAAAATTTTCCGATTGCTTTACTCGAGCCTGTTGCCAATTTATCTCATGACATTGATCAAAAATCACTCGTTTGACAACTCGTGATTTTTTTGTCAATGTCACTCAATAAATTGCTAGGCAACTGGCTCTCGTAACAATCTGAAAATTTTTCCGTCAAAAATTTACGACTTATGATATTATATATGAGAATGTAATGTAATACAAAAATGTAAAAGCCACGTATTAAGCTATTTAAAATAGAAAGTATCTTATTTTCTTTTGTATTTATTTCATTGAAATGTCGCCAAATTCTACCTTTAATTTTCACCATATTTAAACTGTACTGAATCCTGAATTTTATATTCGATAAATATACAAGTCTATTGAAGAGAGTTGGGCGGGTGTAGCTTATGAAAGTTTCATGAAATTTAAGGCTCGACTCTTTCATTTTTGAAGTTTTTCATTTGAATCTCAGTATGAAATTATCAAACGGCACGTCACTAGTCCCAATAGTTCACAAGTAAACTACATTTATTTTATTTGTTTTCTAAACTAGTCAACGTATTTTGCGTTTTTGTGAATGGTAGCAAAGAATTTTTTTATCTTATAGTGTAGTGTAGATGTAGACATATGTATGTAGTTTTGACAACATTCCTATTACGTACTTGATATACTCGTATAATCTCTATTGTCAATTTATATTAACTTCACTATAGCTGTTGTGGTTACTGCACCACAGGAATCAACTTTTGTGGGAGAAAGATTCGAACACATATCGGCGATTCCTGTAATTTCCTCCAACAATATATTTCTATTTCTTGATTATCCAGTCTTTCTTTATATTAATATCTGATTTAACACTTCAAGAAATGTGTTAGAACTATAAAGTATTGTATTTAATGTTTATGTCATATGTATGTTTGTAAATGAAAACATTTGAATAAAAGTTGAAAGTGGAGGTAAAGTTGAATGAGATGACAGGAGCAACATGTCAACTCGTTAGTAACAACTTCAGTTGTGAGTATAATAGAGCGTGCGTCAATATACCCTCGGGTGTAACCGCTACACCCTTATAAAGCAGGACTCCTGCTGATTAGCTGTCACCTGAGAAAACACTTTACTTCGCTTCTTAAATCCCAAGCGCCTCTACACGTACACTTTTATTTTCTTTTTGTTTGTTGAGATAACCGAACGTTCAGCATGGTATACCTAACATGCAATTTTACGAACGACTATTTAAATAAAGTGGCTACTCTTCTTAGCAGGTTTGCTTTACTCTGTTTATGTAGTGATTAAGTGAACAATTACTTTTAGTTAAAACTTATCCATGTGTCTTAGTCTTACTAGAGCGACTACTACAGAATCCACTTTAATTTATAGCCGGGTGATTTAGTTGACTCGGAACGCCGTTTTCAGAAATATTCTGTTTTTGTAATTACATCTCCAAACTGTATGGATAAATAATTGTTGTAGGTCATCAGGGATTCTGGGAGCACACATCTGCAAGCACTTTAGAAAATAATTCAACTAAAACTAAATTAAAGTTGTCCCTACTTGTTCTTTAATATGTACAAAGAAGATTAGGAGAATAACAACGGCAGTGAAACCGTTCATACAGTTTGTCAAGAGTGTACTGATATTTAGACAATATATTGGTGCTGTTAAAATAACCATATAGATATCTCCATATTATGATAAGGCGAGTAAACTGTAAATAGTTCGTGTACTCGTTCTTGCAAAAAAATTTAACGAATTTGTAATAATGTAGTAGCAAAAAATAGACACTTTTGTTAACTTTTCCAACATATATCGATGTGTTTTTCTATATAAGTATTTATATAATAGTATATTAAAGAACGAGTTTCATAAAACATGCGGCTTGTTTTATCTTGGACGTGAACGACAAAATGAGTCCTTTATACTATTTTTTCTATTTAGTGTCTTATTTTCGAGCCCCGTCCCACATCAGTTGGCCCAACCGCTTTAATTTCATTTTATTTTGTTAATTTATGATACAAATAATAACTAATATAAATTCTCATCCGTTTTTTTAAATATTATGGACATTTTATCGTTCTAATGACACATAGCAATATATGTTTTCTAAAATTAATTAACAACTATCCAATAGGGTCGTCGAACTATAAAATTATCCACACCCAACGTTTTGGGGGCCTGGTGGGTAAGCAACAATATTTACATCTGTGTAATGTGGTATGAACACCTTATTTTTTCTTTTTTTAATTTTATATTGTATCAGGTTGTGGTAAATTGTGCTCAAGTTTTCTATATCGGTTTGGTGATTTATATTTTTATAGTCGGATTTAATATGTAGCATCTCTAGTGTGAGTCGTTTGTGTTTTGAGAACACAAAGGTCTTACAAACGGAACGAAATCTACACAAACGACTCACACTAGAGATGCTACATATTAAATCCGACTATAAAAATATAAATCACCAAACCGATATAGAAAACTTGAGCACAATTTACCACAACCTGATACAATATAAAATTAAAAAGAAAAAATAAGGTGTTCATACCACATTACACAGATGTAAATATTGTTGCTTACCCATCAGGCCCCCAAAACGTTGGGTGTGGATAATTTTATAGTTCGACGACCCTATTGGATAGTTGTTAATTAATCCTTTTCCTTACTTAAGTCGTGATTATCCTTGTATATTCACACATAAGTCAACTAGTCAGTCACACGTGATAATTTTTGATAAAAAAAGTTTTTATTTTACATTTTGGACTACAAATTTTACAATTTTCATATTTTTTTTTTTACAATTGACTGCTAATCTTTTTATATGTTATTTATTGATGTTTATATACCTTATGACGATCAACTCTGTGATAATTTTATCGAAAACTGTTCCTCATGGGTGGTTGCCACAAATGATATGTAATTGACCATTTCTGTAAGTATCTGCATGTACATTATTTATAAGCAAAATATTTTTTATGTCTTTATATCTGTACCTCATTTGTAAAGAATGTTTGTAATTTTCATTATAGTGCCCTGAAGAAGACTAACGTTTTAGTCGAAACGTCGGTTAGAAATAAATAACTTTCATCAGTAGACTGCTTGTCCAATCATTTTTCCCTTGGGACCCATCAATATATATGGAATTCATATGAGTGACGAGCTGCTATAACAAAAACCCCTTTATTTCCGAAATATTTCAATTATATAATTTTATTTCTTTGTTAATATTCATTATTAACCATATACTATTTTTTTCTAATTTCTCTTAATTCAATTACGTGTTTTTAAAAGAATTGAGAATAAACATATATTATACTCATTATTATATTCGTTGAAAAGGAAAATAAATTTATAGGTTATATTGAAAATTTTATGTTCTCAGTTTGATTTGACGTTTTGACATTTTTCATTTGGTACTATCAATACCAATCTTCTAATACAAAATGTTACGTATCGAAATGAAAGCGTTTCTATGCGCAATTGGGTTTCGTAATGACTTCATTGTGAACGCAAATTATAAAAATTGTTTTATAAATACAAATAAATACAAAGTCGTCAATAAAATCTGATCATAAAAAATTATATTGGTTTCACAATGCATTAATAATTTACGATTAAATATTTTATGTACAGTTCCCTGTATCAATTGATTAATAATTAATAGTATTGTGACATATTGAACATAGTTACATGCATATGTAGGTATACCTAAAAAAATCATAAATATGTTATCTGTAATACATATTTCAAATGCAAATTCCATACATGAATTAATATGTGGTGCATGATTGGATTAATGATTTGTCTTATACGTATGTACTTCAAATATAAGGATGTTCATAATAAATGGGCACCATTCTTATATCTTTCTAAGTTGATAAATTTGAAAAATTTGCCATATTCTCTGATAAACTTAGAGTAAATTCGGTGAATGTGGAATAGGCGCTTTTTGGAAAAATGGTACACATCTGTGATCTAATGTAGTGCTATCAAGAACCGGAAAAATTTAGAACCGGGTACCCGGTTCCAAAACTATCCGGGTACCCGGTTCCTGGAACCGATCTTCGGTTCCGAGTAGTGGAACCGATTTTCGGTTCCGGTTCCGGGTAATGGAACCGATCTTCGGTTCCGGTTCTGGATAGTGGAACCGATCTTCGGTTCCGAGTAGTGGAATCGATCTTCGGTTCCAGTTCCGAGTAGTGAAATCGAACTTTGGATCCGAGTTATGGAATATTCAATTATAATTTTAAATTAGCCTCGTCATTCTTGAGAAATAAACATATTTTCTGAGAAATATTATTGAACGATATTAAAAAAATATATGTAATTTAATTAATAATAATAATAATAATATTTTGTCGGCTTTTCAACTCGTCAGAGTTATAGCCCTAAATCAAATACTTTTATTTTTTATATTATTACATTTTATTACACATATTATAATTAGTATTTGAAAACACTTACAAACATCCAAGCCCCTGGTGGGAATCGAACCCACAACCTCAGGGTCGAGCGGTGACGGTCGCTTCGAGCACTGGTCGCTGCCTCAATCCACACGACCACTGAGGCGGCTTATGTAATTTAATTGAAAATATCTGTGTAAATATTATTACATCAAAGGCAAGAGGATGCTAAAAATGTAACCACATAATATAGTAGGTAAATAAATGCAGATTTCAGTTTCATATTATATTTTCAATTTTCATTCATATGGTTTATTGCAATAACTTGACCTTGAGTCATATTTTCAAATAACGGTACCTACATAATGACAATAGCGGCCCTAAAATGTAAGGGATAAAGCCATAGATATTTCCAAGAATTTCACTTATACCTACTTATACATTCTGTTCTAATCTTTACATTTTGATCTCTCAGTTATGTATATAAATGAATATTTCTTATTTTCTGGATTTCATAACACCATTTAATAAATTTCGAAGTGAAAGTAGCGTGCCTCATAATTTGTAAAAAAAATTGGTTATTATTTTAAAATGCCCAATTGAATTAACTTTAAGATTAAAAAAAACCGAAAGGGGCTACAAAGCACAAATCCTATAGAAATTTAAACAGACACTGGTCGTGCAGTCGGGGAAAAAGTACCTAGTTTTTGCACGTGTTCTTCAGAGAATTGCATTATATCAGTTTATAAGAATATCTGATACCAACTTTTCTAAATTGTTTACCTGTTCCTATTTAATAATTTTAAAAAAATATATCTTCCAAAATAATTAACTTATTCATCATAACATATTGATTCATAATACGTAAATCTAATTCACGGATTGTAATAATGTATATTTTATTAGCTTCATAATCGAGATTCACCCGTTTTCGGTCCCAGAACCGGGAACCGATACGTTTCGGTTCCAGAACCGAGAACCGTTGAGATTCGATTCCAGAACCGAGAACCGATGAGATTCGATTCGAGAATCGATGAGATTCGATTCGAGAACCGATGAGATTCGATTCCAGAACCGAGAACCGAAGAGATTCGATTCGAGAACCGATGAGATTCGATTCCAGAACCGAGAACCGATGAGATTCGATTCCAGAACCGAGAACCGATGAGATTCGATTCCAGAACCGAGAACCGGGTAGTTTCGATTCCAGAACCGGGTAGTTTCGGTTCCAGAACCGAGAACCGGGTAGTTTCGGACTCGGAACCGAGAACCGGGTAATTACACATTGAAATAACCGGGTACCCGGGTACTTTTGGAACCGGAACCGGTTCCCACCACTAATCTAATGGCACAAATGCACGTGTTTAGTGGAGTTATTACCCACATACATTCACTAACATTGCATTGTGCATAACATCAAAAATCTTGAAAAATAGTATAAATGAGTGTCTGCGGAATTTTTGTAAGTGTAAAGATATTTAGTTTTATTACTTATTGTGTATTAGAAAGTACGATTTTTTTGCAACTGCAGTATGGATAGGGGTTTGGGGATGTAGACTAGATCGAAAAAATATCTTTCAAACTAATTCCTGAATGAAATTCAATGGCGGGAATTTAATGTCAACAAATCCGCTAATGTGGAATACCGAGGGGTATGCCAATATAGAATTTCCCAAATTAGCGAAAATGTTATGAGTAGATAACTTCTTGGTTTAGGAAAATGTGCAAGAAAAGCAATATTATTTTTCATTTTAATTATTGAAAATACTAGGTTTTTAGTTTCACAATTATTTTATTTGATTACTAGTTTCGCTACAACATTAGCATCATCAAATCTTCCTTCTTGTAAAACTTTAAATATATATGGCTAAATCATTTGAAATAAATATAAATGAAATGTCAGTATGTCAAAATGTCAATAAATGTTTTTTAAAATAATTTTTTTCTACAAATCTATTAAAAGTGGGCTTTTTAATATTTGTTTTTAGCGTTAAAAACGTCATTTTATGACACCAGTGTTAAAAGTGACAGATCATTGTTAGTTTTGATACTAGTGTTAAAAGTGAATGTCAAAAAATTATTAGAAATACAAATTTAAATTAAAAAATAATGTTTGTAGAAAAAATAGTGTATGATATACGTGTTAAAAGTGATTTTATTTTGTTCGAAGGTTTGGATCACTCCGCTTCGCGTCGTGTTCCAAACTTCCTTCTCACAAAATAAATTTCACTTTTAACACTTATATCATAAATAACTATTGTTTTTGATTTTTTGAAAATTATTTTAAAACATTAAAAAGTTTATAATATTAATATAAACAAATAAATTATTACACAAATTTTATAATGTTTCTAGAAACTTCATTAATGTTGAATTATTAAGGCTTGTCTGTTCATTTAGAATATTTTCGTTATTCTTTATTGCTTTACCAATTTCTATTGCTTCTAAAAAATCTAATCTTGGTCCTTTATTTTCTACATGTGATATTTCGGGATTAAAATTGCTGGTATGATTGTCTTCTATTAAATGATTGGAAAATGTTGAGTCAAACTTTTTGTTTAAATATGATTTTTTGTGTTCATTTACCCTTATATTATAATTTCTTCCTGATTAACCTATTTACACAGCATTACATTTTTCGCAATTTAATTTATATGCACCTGATGTTGTTAAAATATTCATTTTTCTTTAACATTTCTTATGTTTTCCTAAATTATTATATGTTTTGAGTGCAATTTTATAGTTATCATTAGTATTTTTTATAATGTTTGCTATTTTAATGGATATTGTACCTATGTACGATAATTTTATAAATATGTTTTCTTTTTGTTCATTTTGATTGTAAATGTATTTTAGAAAACATTTATTGACATTTTGACATAGTGACATTACATTTATATTTATCTCAAATAATTTAGACATATATAAGTATATTTAATGTTTTACAAAAGGAAGATCTGATGATGCTAATAGTGTAGCGAAACTAGTAATCAAATAAAATAATTGTGAAACTAAAAACCTAGTATTTTCAATAATTAAAATGAATAATAAGTTTCACCATATAGGAGCTGACACAATTAAAGAAAATATTTTTTTGTTTATATTTTCGATAAGAAGGAATAAATAATTTAAAGTACATATTTGCATTGTTTTCCGAATTTTTATATTGTGAAAGTAAGACCGGTTATCTGGTATATATTCCACTTTAATGATGCACTATTCCACATGGCTGTCCCTTTTTCAACAGGTGTAAAAATTTCAATTTTGCAGTAAAGCGTTCTTATAAGTGAATTCTTCTAGATAATCAACCTGAAAGTGGTACTATATTGTAAAGTACATTTTAAATGACCTATGTATATACAAAATTTGATGATTAACCGACATTTTTTCGCATGTTTTTTTCAATGAAATAAAAACGGTGTTCCACATTCACCGACATTACTTTATTACTATGTGTCTTACAACCTTACTTTAAAAGCAAAGTATAGTATGACTAGCGAATGAAAGTTGACGTTTAGATTATTTAATAGATGTGGTTTCTTTTGAAAACATTTTCCTATATTTTACTTGAAAGGAAACTGACCCTTATGTATTCCGTTATAGGAGATTAGAATTGTACTCAATACCAGGAGGCATTTAAAATGACCTTAGCAACAGGGATGTATTTAAAAAATTTAATACCGCAAATTCTAATTCGTTCGCCTCAAATGTAAGTAAACGTCGAGTCGGAGTTACTGTTAGAGGAAATTAAAAATAATCCTATTTCATAGAATTGCCAAACTAAATAGTTTAAACATCAAAATATTTTGTTATAATCAACATAAACGAAAAATTATAAATGCTTCCTTGTTTTGATATTCATTTACCCTAGTCGGCCATCTATTTTCAGCCAGACATAGTAATGTAATTCTGTGCTTTCCTAGTCCAGTATTTAAATGGATTCACGCAAAAGTTTCATACCTGAATATTTCGTACAATTTTATTCTTCTCTAGGGTTTCAGAAGAAACCACATCTATAAAATAATTTAAACGTCACTTTTCATTCGCTAGTCATATCATACCGTATTTTGGAATATCGACTTTAATTCAAGTATCTAGGGATAGATGGCTCTATATCGCTAAGTACATTGTTGGTGTAACACGTTTAGCCATTAGGTTGCACCATTATTGATATTACTTATTAAATGCTTATTCGTAAAAAATAGCATAATAAACATAATATAATATTGGTATTGGTTTAGATTTATATAAATTCTTACAGTTTTTTTTAATAGTGGTGAATGCATGCATATTTTTATATTATACTATTCTAGAAGGAAATAATAATTTATGGACTTGTTTTCAATTTTGATTGAAAATTGGAGTTCATCAAAAAACAATAGAATAGGCTACAAAATTGTAAAAATAAGAAAATCCCATCTTCCCGTCGGCACCTATATGAAAATTCTTACTTTTTCATGCTTAAACAGTTCAATGCAGGAATGCCTGCATGTTTATCATTAATAACGTTCGTTCATGAACTGCTTTTCATGAACTTATTGACATTTAAAAATACTTATAAAATATCGCAAATATTAATGAGAAATATATAAGTCGAAGTATTACAGTAACTACAAGGGAAACAAAAATTCATTTTTTAAAAGTGGAGCATAATCAGAATTTGAAATGCATATAAAATAAATCCACCAAGAAGCAAATATATTCTGGGTGAGAAATTAACATGTGTATACATCAGACAAGTTGTATGTAACATTTTAGATTTCATTACGTGTATGTCTAAATGTATGGAACGCCGTTTTACTTTTTATTCCATCTTTTTTCCTTGACTTTAAATAATGTGACATATCCTAAATTGAATTAAAGATATCTTAAATTTAATTTCAGATATCTATAATTCAATTTGAGATATCTCTAATTTTGTTACATTTAAGATATCTTAAATTCAATTTTAGATATCTGAAATTGAATTCGAGATATCTGAAATTGAATTTTAGATATCTAAAATTCAATTAAAGATATCTCAAATTCAATTTACATGCTTTCCTATATGTACTTTTAGATATCTAAAATTATTTACAGATATCTGAAATCGAATTTCAGATATCTTAAATACAATTTAAGATATCTTTAATTCAATTTTAGATATCTAAATTTGAACATATCCCTAATTCAATTTCAGATATCTGTAATTCGTTTTAAGATATCTCAAATTATTTTTAGATATCTGTAATTCAATTTAAGATATCTGAAATAGAATAGTGGATATCTTAAATTGAACATATTCATAATTCATTTTAAGATATCTCAAATTCAATTCAAGATATCTCAAATTTAATTACTGATATCTTAAAATGAATTACAGATATCTGAAATTGAATTATGGATATGTTCAAATTTAGATATCTAAAATTGAATTAAAGATATCTTAAATTGTATTTAAGATATCTGAAATTCAATTTCAGATATCTGTAAATAATTTTAGATATCTAAAATTACATATAGCAAAGTATGTAAATTGAATTTGAGATATCTTTAATTGAATTTTAGATATCTAAAATTCAATTTCAGATATCTCGAATTCAATTTCAAATATCTAAAATTGAATTTAAGATATCTTGAATGTAACACAATTAGAGATATCTCAAATTGAATTATAGATACCTGAAATTAAATTTAAGATATCCTTAATTCAATTAAGGATATGTCACATTATTTAAAGTCAAGGAAAAAAGATGGAATAAAAAGTAAAACGGCGTTCCATATAAATGTTACTCATTTTATTATACCCAATACTGTAAAATTTGCGTATTCGCTACCAAGTCTTTTTTTATATTATTCTTATTTACAGTTCCAATATTGAATGTTGATTTAATAAGAAAAAGTATACCTAATTTAACAAAACAGTAATGTCAACATAGGTATAAACATATTGTGAAGTGATGCATTTTCTTGTTATAATAATGTCGTTTAAAAATTTACTTTATTCGCTTGCTTTTTTATTTTTTCCCGTAAATGTCAAAAACGTTATATTAAACAATGTGAAAATAGTTGGCTAAACTATTTTCGTGTATCAGCATCAGCCGAATAGTTAAATCAACGCCATATAACTTGTATGATAACTACTACCCATTAAAATTTTGAAAGTTTGTATATAATTTTGCTAAAAAAAGTATACGTAATGTGGATGTGTGGTAATAGGATCAGTTAGAGAGAATATATTTTTTATAATTTATTTATAAGGACGTTTCGAATTCGCGTTGGATCACTACTACACAACATACTAAAAAAGTATAATGGAAAACTTTGCTTATAGTAAATTATGTGTATGTATGTATGTATGTATGTATGTATGTATGTATGTATGTATGTATGTATGTATGTATGTATGTATGTATGTATGTATGTATGTATGTATGTATGTATGTATGTATGTATGTATAAATGTATATTGTTTCGGGATTTTCAACCCTTGCACGTTAACATGTTATATCCCTAGGGTTGTCTGACACACACAATATCTATTAATTTTTCTTTACAATTGCCTAAGTTCCTTGCTTAAACGTTATGTGTGTTGCCCACCTGGAGCAAGCCTGTGTTACAACCACCAGCCGGTTCCCGATAGCTTAGTGATTGCTAAGTTAATTGTATGCCAACTTGGAAAGGTAACGAGAGTAGATACCGATCAAGACCAGTCGAGAAGAATGCGATCTCTGCTTCGAAATCACGCCGTTAGTAAATTATATATTGGACTCGATTTATAAATATCACTGATTTAGAGATAAATAGGTTTCAAGGAAAAATACATGCCTGCTATATGTATAAATAAAATTCGAAAGCTAAAAAGATATATAAATAAAATTGTAAAGCTGATATAACATAAATCCCTATTTAAAATCAGTAGCGTAAATGTCATATTTTAACGATACTAGCCGGTACAAAGTGAACACATCTCGTGCATATTCTTTCAGTTGATTGAGTTCGACAAGGTAGTGAGTAAAAGATGTCGGCACAGATCCAGAGTTATGTAGTCCTGAGGCTATCAGTAGACTGTAACAACATGGGAAACTAAACACACTTCATTTTGCTTTCATACCCGTCGCCACGACGTTCAAAGAACATTTCGCAGAATCAACAACTACCTAGGTACAACACCCACCTATACAATTTTATCGAAATAGAAGAGAATATCAAAAGTAAATAAATTTTCAGTAAATGAAAGTAAATTAGACTAAATGCAGGAGGAAAGTGCGATTTTCCACAATGGTCGTACAAAATATCGTTTTCCGAAGAAATTAATAAGAAAGTAATACATTATTAGTAGGTACTTACTGAATTGGTTACTTGCGCGCCATTTTATTATTTAATATATTTGAAAAGCCGATAAAAACTTGCTACCCACATTTTTTCCTTTGACAAAATTTTGATTAATTGGCCAGAAAAAATGTATGAAATTTGAATATTTAAATTACCGCCATGTATGATCTAGAATTACGCCGCACGAGTGAAGGGCCGCCAAGCTATAGCATCGCTATGCCCCAAAGCAACGGCATGTGCGGGTAATTTAAACATGACAAATCACCTGTTTGACGTTCGAACAATAGTTTGGAGGTTAATAATTTAGTTTGTCATTTTAATCTTGTATGAGTATAAGCTAAGTTAAAATCCTTCAATGTCATGCTTAACAAATCGAAATACATTATAAAAGAAATAGAAACCGCGCAAATAGCTAATAATAAATAAGAGATACAGTGAGAGAAAAAAAAATTAATGTCAAATTCAAATTAAAACTCACATTCGCACGCCATCTACAGGTTACATTTCTAAATATGTTTTCCTTTCTCCAGTTCAAAATAATGTCACAAAAAATGTTCTTTCTTATTTTACTAAAAAAACATATAATTTCTTTTAAATAAAATTTATATTTTTACAGACGTTTTCAGCATAACTTTAGGTATATAGTGACAGATATCGAATTTTCAGTACCACGCAAATAGCCCATTGTTCGCTGTTTCAAACAAATGAACATAGATAAGCTATACTTACGAGTACATTGTTGGAAAGCTAAAAAGAATATCGTTCCAATGGTGTAACTTTCCAATATGGCGTCCATATAAAAATCAAAACTTTGACATCGTAACTCGAAATCCAAAAGTGATTTGAGCACCGCCATCCAAAAGAACATATGTGTGTAGAAGAGGTGCAAACCAAAATCCAGATTATTTAATATTTGGAAATTATTTGCAAAAATAAAAAACTGCAAAATTTACGTTTTCACCTATTATCTAGTGACCTATGTATTTTTTTCTTCTCAAATAACGATTCACCACTAAAATGATCTCTTAATGGGACAATTTTGTCTAATTTAACCTACTTCGTATCTCTTATACAGTGTGTTCAGAAAATTTTTAACTCGGGGTAGCCTACGAACAGGGAAACGTATGTCTGATCATTATTCAGTTCAAAAGAAAAGTAGTCAAAATTGATCTAGAAATGTAATTTTAAGGAGAAATGATAATATTGAAAGATATTACCACTCGCCGTTTTCTAATTTATTTCCATTTCTAAAATAAGTTTTAAGAAGAAAAGCTTTGATTTCTTTAGATAACATTTTTGCCAATTTCTCTTGTCAAATTGACATTTAATTAAATACTTTCAAACTAAGACATATACTTTTCTCTGTTCATAGCCTACTCCGAGTTAGGATTTTTTTTTGAAAACACTAGTTGTCGAGATCCTCATACATAGGGCGCATTTTCAGGACGCTGTATTTAAGATTATTATTTTAAGATTGTAAACTGGCCGTCGTTGGCGCAGTGCTGTCTACATTTTTAACGTGGAACAAAGTATACTTGTAGTTTAATACCAGAGTACAATGTGCGTTGCTAAGGTAACGAGTATTAAAATGCATAAATTTTTGACATTTTCTGTTTTCAGTTGTACCCTTGCGAGCCCTGTTTTAATAATTATTCTACTTTTTTATTATACTGCCGGTAGTAGATAAAATAACATAATATGTTATTAAATACCTATAGTATTTCAAATATTGCAGGTACTGATTGTTATAATAAAACTTATTGTTTACAAAGAAAAAGAAAATTCATTTGTTTATTATTTCAACAGGAATATTAATATATTTTCATTAATATTCAGCAATTTTAAGGTGCATACACAAATGAAAATTAGGTTTAGATTTATGGTTTATACTTTAGATTTAAAGCCTTTGGCCGCATATTTTGTAATGACTCCATTCACTCTTCAGAATTTAGGATCTCTAAATCCAAATCATAAAGCTAAACATTGCAAGGTCCAAACTTTAGGTTTATGATTTAGTTTGACGTCACAAACTTCACCAATGAGAACGAGTCTGAAATGATATAGACATACACACCCATCTTTATTTAGTATCCACTTGGTGGATTCGGCTTTTTAAACAAATGCGAGAAGAACATGGAGACTGTCATAACTTATAATTGCTGAAATATAACCAATAATGCCAAACGAATGACAGTTTCACGGCGCACAGGTGCCTTATTGAGTACTGCTCTACCGATATTTTAATCTAGTTTTTGAAGCATTTACACAGATGCTGTACATATCAAAACTAATTTTCAGATAATTTAAACTTACATTTATGAATGACTTACTTAAACCTAAATAAGAACCAAAAACCTAACTTTCATTTGTGAATCTTAAGAAAGCAAAAATATGCCTTAATTTACGCTACATTACTACATGTAACTACAAGTAAATAATAACAAGAAATAAGGAAAAAATCGACAACGGCTCCCGAGACGACTCCGTTCTGTAGGTACATGTATTCGTATTTTACGCATTTTTCTCATTTATACTTGTGATATGATAATTATTTTCTATTTGAATACAAATTTAATATATTTTTATTATGATTAAATTACAAAAATAATTTTTTCTCTTTATTGATGCTGTTTTCTAATAAACTACCATTAAAATGCATCGAAACTGTAAATTTTTGCGTTCTACTACAGCTGTTTGTGATATACAGATTGTCCGTTTTTCGAGGCGCACCATTGCGATCTCGGAAATTATAAGAGATACGAAGTCGGTTAAATTGGAGCAAAAATAAGCATTTTTTGAAGCAAAAATCAAATATGGGTTCCATTTAAGAAAATGTAAGTTTGTATTATATCTCAAAAATTTACCAATAGAAAAAATATTTTCATACGCCACTGGATAGACAATAAAAATAACAAACTTTTTTATTTGAATTATTTTTCTCGATTACTGATAGTTTAGAAGTAATTTGAAGATGAATATATCGACCAAAATTTTTTGTCAAAACAAAAGCACATCTAAGATGGCCCCCCAAAGGCGCACCACGTGTCCCATTTAACCGAAGTCGAAACTCATATAGTTCCCGAGATCCCAATGGTGGCCTTCGAAATCCGGTCAGCCTGTATAACACCAATAGTAGGTTATTGTTATTATATATTCAAAGGTAGTACAAAAAGAGTTGTTAGGACTTCTGGCATGGTTGACATGTCGAATAATCTTGACTAGGCTGCTTAACTTTTCTTTTTGTATTACTGATGATGAGAACTTAGTTCTCGAAATACGTACTTAGTTTTTATTAAAATTAATTTTAAGGTTAAGGGGTAATTTTATTAGTTTTAGTTATATTTAATGTTAGACTCCTTCTATTATTAATTATGAAATTGAAGCTGAAAAGGTTTAGAATCTGTTCGTTTCTCTACTCTAGTAAAAAACTCATGACTTAGTCAGTAGTAATGCCAGTGTGACAATTCAAATAATGAAAAATGAAAGAATATATTTTAGATTGAGTATGCTATAATTATAATAGGGTCCGATGAGTCTTGGTAAATAACTAAATAATTTACTGCTTACGAATCGCACAAAAAATAGTATATTTTTTAACTTAAATTATTGTTGCGGCATTAAACAGTAAACTGCAAAACGCGGCGTTGCTAAACGAATATTTAATATTTTGAAGTAATTTTATACAATAATATTAACACTCCTCCGAGACAGTTCTTTTATCATTTTTTAAGATTCACACTTTTTCCTCTTACCATGCTTTCAACGACAATATTTTTAGTTTTAAGTATTGTCAAAGTTCTAAAATATTATATTCGAGAAAATGAACTTTGAAATTTCTTATTTCATTATTTTTTATCCAAAAAGAATTATAAAAATTTAAAAATGGTCATGGAATAAACCAATCAATACTCAACTTACCATATTGTGTAAAAACGTTTTGGTTGACGACAAACTATGGGAAATGCACAAATATTTAAAATACGATTAATAAATACTGTTCATTAACAAATATTATTTTACAAAATTATTAAACGTATAGGGGCCGCTTAAAATAAGTTAAAAAATTGGATTATTTATTTGAAATATTGTGATTCCGGCAATCCACTCACACCAATACATCATGTTAAATATCGTGTTACTGGTGAAACCTGATACTAATATACATATAAGTTTAAAGTTAAAATGCATTTAATGGATAATAAATATTTTTTGTAAAAGAGCAAAAAATATGCACTGTTTATATTGCACTTAATAGGTTAAATTAATTTTAGAATGACGTATATTGAACGCTTCGTATGAAAAAATGTTTCATAAAAGAGATAAATTGCCTTTAACAAATAAAATTGAAATTTCCGCTTTAATGAAAAAGTTTTCAAGCGCATTCATGAAATGTTTGAAAAGTGCTTTCAAACTATAGTACAGCAGCGGTTTGAAAGTAAAATGAAAAAAAAATTAATTTATTCATCACAAAATGAAAAAGACTTTTCTAATGTTCGTTTTTATTATATTTTCATTTCATTTCACTCGGAGTAGGCTATGAACAGTGAAACGTATGTCTCATCATTATTTAATTCAAAAGTCAAGTTGTCAAAATTGATCTAAATATCTAATTTTAAGGGGAAAAGTTTCTAATTTGTTTTCATTTCTAAAATAAGATTCAAGAAGAAAAGCTTTGATTTCTTTAGATAACATTTTTGACAATATCTCTTGTCAAATTGACATTTAATTAAATATTTTTAAATTGGCATACGTTTCTTTGTTCAAAGCCTATTCCGTGTTAGGATTTTTTTTGAATACACTGTATAATGACATACCGTAACCGATTTTGAATATTTTCATAATTTTTACTTGCGGATACAAAACGAAGATTTTATCAAGTATGAGTAATTTTTATCTATTAAATTTAAAAGATAGGAAACATAAGAAGTTCGATGTGCTGATCAAAAACAATTTTTTCAAAATTCGGAAAATTATTTCTTATTTTTCATTTAATTCTTTTTCAGTGCGCCACTGCCAGCATCAAATTTTTATTAAAAATAATGTATTATATAATCACGTAACAGACGTTGAATAGTAAATAAATTAATTCATAATTATTTCCTATGACGGTTTGAATATTTTATCTCTAAAATCCCGACTTAAAGCCAGGATCCCGACTTATAGACTCAGGATCCCGACTTTCTAACCTTTTTTTTTATTATGAACAACTAACTGCTTTTATTCATTTACGTGTTCATATTGCATGCGATACTGTTTTATTAAAATAAATAGACAATACTAATTACCTATCTATTTTTGTTAATCTTGGAACAGATAACGGACGAACGAGAATATTCGTATCTCCGATTTAAAAAGTCAGAATCCCGAGTTGAAAAAGACGGGATCTCAATTTTAAAAAGTTGGGATTCCGAGTTTAAGAAAGTCGGGATCCCGATTTACAAAAAGTCGGGATCCCGAGTTTAAAAATTCGGGATCCCGAGGATAAAAATTCGGGATCCCGAGGATAAAAATTCGGGATCCCGAGTTTAAAAAGTGAGGATCCTGAGTTTAAATAGTCGGGATTTTAGAGAAAAAATAATATACCCTTTCATTTCATTATTTTTAATAAAAATTTCATGTTGGCTGTGGCGCAGTTAAAAAGAATTTAGATTGAGAATCAGCACATCGAAATTTACCCTCTATTTTTTACCCTTTTTGAACACCCTGTATAATTGAAGTTCATTGTTATTATACAGTGTGAAAACCTGAAACCTTAATATAGGCATTTAACATGGGAAAATAGTTTTTTTCAAATATCATCTGTCTCGTGACACTATAGTGGGAGTTTTTGATATGCTTAGAAAGATTATTTAATTTGGCATCGAAGAGTATCAAAATACTCCTAATTTAATGGCTTATTATTGGAATATTTACGAAAGTATATATATATATATATATATATATATATATATATATATATATATATATATATATATATATATATATATATATATATATATATATATATATATATATATATATATATATATATATATATTTATATATTTATAATTTTTTATTTTATTTTGCAAAATGTATTATTAAAAAAATTAAAACATAAATTGTTTGGTAAATCAAATCAAGTATTTTATTGAATTCACTATAAATTTTAATTTTTTTTTATTTCATTTCTCGTAGATTTATGCAATGAATACCTACGTTTCCATTATTACTGTTTTTAATAAATTATAAGTAATAACTGTCAAATTGAATTATGCCTTTGCAAATATTTCAATAATAAGTCATTAAATTAGAAGTATTTAGATACAATTCGATGCCAAATTAAATAATCTTTCTAACCATATCAAAAAATTCCATTAGTCTTGCGGGACAGATGATATTTTCTCGCCTATATCTCGGTTTTCATCGTTCACACTGTATTATTGCTCAAGAATTTTCAATTTTGACTTTATTTAATTGCGTAGCATAATTTTATTCTCATAAAGTTATCGACTTCTCTATTATAATACAATTATGTATACTTTATACTATATATGTGTCGTACTCGCCGCTGCATTATAGCAGCATTATTTTGAGGAATTTAACCCTCTAGAATACACACTAAATTTGAACACACATGCGCACGCACCGGTCTCAGAACCATTCAGCTAAAAACGAGGTATATGGTCTTATCGATAAAATAAGCTCCAGTAATCGTTAAAGGACTATAAATAAACTGTATAATAGCTATTTGTGTATTAAGAGCGCAAAATGGGACATTGTCGATTGAGAGGTTGTTGACGCGCGACGCAGGAGCGCGGCATTCTCTCGAAATCGACAATGTCCATATGCGCTCGAAATACACACAAGATTTTTTCTACAGTCCTCCACCATAACAAAAAAATAATAAAATGTACACTTTGTACTTACAGTACTACTCAACAGTTTCGTAGTGAAGATAGGAACGTATTCAAATATGACTTCAAGATATTGTTTTGGCTTTCGTTTTTACAAAAAATTAATGTCAATTTTGTAATGAATATTATAAGTTTTGTATAAGCATTTTATACTCTCATTTTTGTAAATAAATGCCATATTTTATTTTCACAGCAGTGCGGCATTTTGTTTGGTTATGTAATATACCGACAGATCAGTTATGTGTCAGATTGACTTGTGAAGGTGGTAAATGTGTAACTACAGTATGTCATTAGTTCCTGACTAAACGTTTCTATTAAGAATGTAGACAAGTGATATTTCTCAACATTGTATAGTTGGAAATTTGGACAGCGAGCGTTTTTTCTACTTTGTCGCGCATGAGCGGCAAAGTGACATTTTGCGATGACAAAAGAGAGCGCAAATGGCTACTTTGTATATAGACTGTAGAAAAATTATGTTTTGGTGTTTATTATTAATACATACTTTTTAATTCACACTTGTGATTACAGAAATAATAGAAATTTTAACATTTAACTATCGTTGATCCATGAGACGGGGTGCGTGTACTGAAGGGTTAACGTAATAATAAATTTATTTTTAACTACTACATCTTAGATTATTTCGTCGATTATTTTGAAACTTATTGAAAATTTATTATGATAATTCGATCATTTGTGCAACGATTTAATACGAAATATCATAAGTTCGCCAATTAGCGCAAACGCATACTATTTAATCAATGATATAGCTTTAAAATTGAGTAAATAAAATATGATATAAAATAGAACATTTTGAATTGCGAACCAAAATTCTGCATTATCCCAAAATTTATTTTTATGCATATGTCTAATGATCTTTGTTTTATTTAGGAAACAAAAATATATCACTTTAGTACTGCGTCAAATTTTGTATATTTAACCGACTTTGGATTTCTTAAAATTATTAAAATCCTAATCAGGGAATGTTATATGAGACATTTTTTATATGGGTTTGTATGATACTCGATACTCGTATATCAAAATTTGTTTGTGGTATAAATATACGTAAGTGCATTTCAATTTTACAGGAAATGACATTGAAAAAGCAATCCATATTTGCGATGGAATATCGATTTGGGTCACGCAGAGATCACTGCAGATGCAGTTTGTTTGCATAGGATTTGGTATCTTCCATGCAGACAACTATACTATAAGTACATTGTACATAACAGGCTTTCTGAAATGTCAGTTCCTTGTGTTCTCCTCGCCATCATTATCCAGAAAGGATCACGAAGTAGTAGACATAATCATTCACAAAGTTTAGGATAATAATGACAGCACAGCAAAACAAGATAATATAATATAAATATGTATGTAGTATATAGGAAGCTGTATTAATGCTATAGTTTTCATACTTCATATTTATTAAGGGTTTGCACTCCAATTACAGAAAAGCACTTATTTACAAATACGTATACACTAATTAACAAGCAGTATAAGGTATATACACATATACAAATTAGACAATAATATCGAAAAAAGTAAATAACTAGTACATGATTTACAGATACACAAATTATAAAAGAATTAATTAGGTATTGACTAGCATTCGACTTATACATTTTTTGACACTAGGTAAAGAAACGTTGAATATGCCTGGAAAATGATTGGAATTGGATAAGTTATATAACAATGGTACACTATTTACAAATTACGTCTGTTTTGCAAAGACATAAGATTCAGATTGGAATTTGGAAATTTGTTCATAAAATATTTGCAAAATTTCCTTTGAAAACGCTTAATGCGATTTATATATTTTGAATATTGCGGATTCCATACAGGTACTACAAATTCTAATTGACTTCTAACTACGGCATAATATAAAGTTAAAAATGTTGCAGGTCTTTTGAAAGTCTGATATGATCTGATTAGAAATCCCAACATTTTGTAAGAATTTTTTACGATTATATCATTATGCTTATCCAATAAAGATTTGTTATCAAAGGTAACTCCTAGATCTTTTATCTGATTTACTGTAGTAATGGTCGTACCTGTTATATTGTATTTGTATGTAGTGAGTGTTCTATTCCTTGTAAAACTGATATGAAAACATTTTTCTATGTTAATGTGTAATTTATTATTAATTGCATAAGCAACAAATCTATTAAGATCTGACTGTAAAGAATAACAATCAGCAGTTGAAGAGATCCTACGAAATATTTTAAGGTCGTCGGCATGTATTAAAAATATTAGAGGACACAAAACAACTGCTTTTATCATTTAAGAAAATATTGAATAATAGTGGCACACCAGAGGTTATAATTACAGGATCAGATTTAAAGCCCTTAGCAACTACGCATTGACATCTACCCGTCAAGTAAGAACGAAACCAACTAAGCAAACTACCATCTACACCAACGTCAGCCAATTTGCTTAACAAAATATTGTGATCAATTCGATCAAAAGCCTTACTGAAGTCTGTATAAGCTCAGTTGTAGTTAGATTTAGTTACCTTCATATATGCAATAATTTAATTGGATTTTTTTAAAAGAAATATTGGAAACAGTACAGTAATTATATGTGTAAAATAAAAATGGAAATGAGTGTGGTAATTTATTGGTCTTGTTATATATTGCCT
This sequence comes from Harpalus rubripes, assembly GCA_963082715.1. Classification (NCBI taxonomy): domain Eukaryota; kingdom Metazoa; phylum Arthropoda; class Insecta; order Coleoptera; family Carabidae; genus Harpalus; species Harpalus rubripes. The sequence goes on along the minus strand of OY720448.1, from coordinate 63,255,965 downwards.
AGTTGCATAACTTGCTCTTAAATTTTATGTTTGTTGGCGGTAATCTCGAACCAAAGGACTGACTATGATGCGGTTACATCTCTCCAGAAGAAACATTAATTTATGATAAAAGGGAGCTCGATGGTGGCGATTTCAGCGAATCAAGGTGATGAAAAAACGATCGTCGAGTGCTTTCTTGACTTACGCTGCGTAAATCGTTAAAGATATAAGTATGTAAACAAAGTATGAAAGAATTATTGAGCATAAAAAGAAAGCCCGGGCAGCATATATCTGTCTTTAAAGGAAGGCGCACAGTGACACAATATATGCGTGTTTATGATACAGTTTGTAATGTGTAATATTGTTGTTTAAAAACATGGTTTAATGTTTAGCAATAATACAAGCTATTATTCGCATTCATTGTCATCTTAGGAAGTAATATGCCTATAACAATAACAATTGATACTAATTACCTTATACCTAAATGAGAAATGAAATGCATTAGTAATTGACATTTGTCAAATCAAATTTGAAGTAGCTGACACATAAAAGTACCAGTAGTAGACACCTTGTAAAATATGTCGTCTCGTATGTCGTATATTTAATGTTTTCTGAAACAACACATTAGAGGCTATATAATTTGGGATTCACGTTTTATTTTGGAATTTGGTTAACATATAAATGTAGCTGCATTTATGGGAAATCAAATAATGGAAATACTCTAATATTTTTTTTCTATTTTGGTTCTTTAATATGTACTTTATGAAACCCATTTGGATGTCATAAAGTACTTCTTTATGACATCCAAATGAGTTTCATAAAGTACATATTAAACAACTGAAATTGAAATACCTGGACATGAAATAACGTACATTTTTTGAAAAACTGACCAAATAGAAAAAATAGTATAAAATACACGTTTCATAAGACATTTCAGCGCACTTGTCCCTTTAGAAAACTCGCGGCAAGCCGCTCGTTTCTAAGAATGCGCGTGCGCTAAAATAATGTCTTATGAAACTTGTATCTTAATGTACTATTTTCTATTTTACGTCTGTCACAATGCTATTACGGCACCCAAAAGAATTCGTTTATAGTTCATTCGAGTACTGTAATAGATTAGTACAATTTATTTTTTTAAGGTTGTGGACCAGGAATGTCAAAAAATATCAATTGTCAAATCTCGCTAAATAAACTAACACAAACGATTGTTATGAAATTTATTTTTATATAATTAAGAATTTACGTCGTTGAAAGACAAACGTCACATTAATCACCAAATAACACAAAATTCCCTAAATTTTGAAACTACGATTTTTAATTTAAAAAGCTCATAAAAGGCGTAAAATAGAAAAAAATAGTATAAAGGAAATATCAAAATTGTCGATTATTTTATTCGCTGCGCCTCGTTACCCAAATTTCCTCCTCTCAAAATAAAATGACAATTATGGTATTCGTTCTTTAATATATCTACTATTTTTAAATATGCGCTGAATTAGCTATTGCCAGTGGGTGTCAATTATAAAGAAAATGCAAAAATTTTGTGTATCACAACATGACCTAAAATCGCTAATATTTTATAAAATCTTATAAGGACACTTACTATTAACTCCATTATCAACAGTAATATTCGAAAAAAGTACTATCTATTAGCGATTATTACAACATATTTATAAACTTATTTTCTTATTTACACCAAAATTCAGCAAGTCGGATAAGAAAACTCCCACTTTTTAATGAAACTTCTATATTCTAATGGATTTGGTATTAACAAATGTTACACATTTTCAACGCAAATGGTTATACTTGTATATTAACAGCAAAAACAATATTATAAACAGTCAAGTTTGTTTATTAATTATAATGTAAACTCCAGTGTCAACTGCTAGTGTTATGTCAACTACCGGTGGGTTTTCCTTAATCCTAATCAAAATAAATTGTTTATTTAGCTCAAGTATCCAATGTATATTACTTGCATTCATGGTTTAAGATCTTAGCTTAAAATTTATGTGTAAGTTTAAAAAATTTGCATAAATAAATTCTAAAACACCTTTTCATATAAAGATAACGAGAAACAATTAAAAAATATTTCTGTATGAGGATAGAATATCATTTAGGTCGTAGGAAGATGTCGATCATGCATTTTGTTTGTCTGGGATTTACTATCATCGATATAAACTGCGACTGCACTAGCTCTTAGAAAAGCTTTGTGAAATGTCAGTTCTTACTATAGTTTGACAACGATTGTACATTACGGCTTCATGGTCGTCTATCGTTCTTTCAACATCGAACGTACATAAATTGATAAGATGGAGCATCAGTATAAATTTTCTATAATAGCCTTCTCCTGAAATCTTTCAAAGTCAATGCATTGACATTTTTAACGTTGCTATAAATAACTCCTTTATTATATTTCAGCCAGTTTATTTTTTCTTTATAGAAGCATGAAATGAACAAGAATTTAATAAAGTTTTAATTAAATTCTGTTGCTAATATTTTACATTTATAATTAAGTAAACTTCACACAAAATTTAAATTAAAATAATCATTTTGCTCAAATATAAGTTTAAAAATTATTTTTTAATATTTCTTGAACGACCAGCATGGACATATTTTTTATGTCATACTGGTTTCTAAACGTTTTTTGAATGATTTATAAAACGAAAAGTGAAACATTAAAGTCTTATGCCGGGTTTCATAAAACAATTTAATCTACGATTAAATTTTACTACCAAAGTAAATTTAAAAAAATGAACAAATGCAACGCGATTTTTATACAGCAATCCTTTATTTATGCGGCATTAAATTGTACTTACCTCATACCTTAAAGATTTACTTTTCGTCCTAGATACATAAAATTTCTATTAAACAAATGCAACAACATGCTGGTATAATCTAATTTACTACAGAAAATATTTTAAATATTTAAGCTAAATTGAATATTTAATCATTTTGGATAAAATTTTCAATAAATTTTCTTTAAGTAGGTTAGTACTTATTGAAGTTTGCTAGAATAGAAAGTTATTCTTATTTTTAATATAAATAGATATAAATTGAAAGAAATATTGAAATTATAAAAGTTTTCATAAAGTTCGAGAATACGAGAGCATTTCAAACAGATGTATTGAGAAAATAAAAAGTTCAATATGTCCAAAACTTAATTTGATGGTTACTTCCTATATATTTTACAGTAAAAGCTTTTTTATATTTTACGTTCATTTTACGTCATTACGATTCGCAATTGCGTATCGTAATGACCTTCATTTCGATACGCAATTTTTTGTTTTAGACGGTTGGTACTAGATGACGTTTCTTTAACCCATTTTTACCTAATTTATTTTTAGTTAATTGACAATTCATTTTAATAATATAATGTCGAAATTATTATTATTATTTTTTATTTAGGGAAGATTATTTGCATGAAAATGTACAAATGGTTACAAATATAATCACAAATTGAGTAAGTAAATGTTAATTGTAGAAGGCGCAAAATATAAAAAATAGTATAAAGAACTCATTTTATAAGACTTTCTTTCGCACTTGTCAATTAGAAAACTCGCTAACGCTCGTTTTCTAAATTTTGACGCGTGCGAAAAAAACATGTCTTATATACTATTTCGCATGCATTAATGTAAAAAGAATGTCGTTTTGGCATTCAAATTAGTAAAGAAAGGTTGACATTTTGAAACGGAATTAGAAAATTAATTATAATATAAATGTTAAAACTGCCATTAAATTTTATGAAAGGGAACACTATCTGGCAACTGTTGTTAATGTCGTATTGAAAAATAAAAAAGGTATCCAATGTATGCTAAGTGTATCTAACAAAAAAAAAAATCGTGGAAATCCGTATTATCATTAAATACGGCAAATGCATTGGATAAATTTACTTTTGCACAAAACTAATAAAGTTTCTTATTTCAGAATTACAAAAATATTTCACATTTTCTTCTGTATGTTTGCTATGGTAAATATGTATTATATTTAATGTAAATTTTTGTACAAGTAAGTTAAGGGGGCGTTTGAGTCGTGCAAATTGCATAAGCAAAAAAATATATTTTTCGGAACGATTTTTCAGTTTTCTGTTTGAAGAAGAGGCAATAAAACTAAGAATAATTCAATTATATTGTTGTCTTTACTTCCTGAATATGTTTTGGTTGACGAAATGCAACACACATAAGAGAAAATATTTGAAATGTGACTTAAGACATGATATTATAAAACAGAAACACATTCAGGAAATAGCCAACACAAAAATATAGAGTAATATGTTATAAATGACGATTAAATGTTAGCGCTGAAAATTAGAGTATTAAAACACATTTATCACCCAAACCGGTATATACAATATTAATAGAAAAATATTAACAAATCTAGATGACCGTCGCCTGGCCCAACCCGGTCACGCGGTATCCTCCTTCACGCCTTGATTATTTCTGCAAAAGAATTAACACATGAGAAATACTCAGTGAGGAGGCAATCATTTACAAAAGGTACAGGCATTCACACACCGTACACACATGTTGGCAACTACGGGCAGTACCGCTAGTTACTACGGAACCTCTGCCGCTTCGGTGGTGATCCGGAGACAATCCTCTTAACCAACTGGATCAGATCACTACAGCTCTAACTGCTGCTACGCTGGCGACCACAGAATGTGGGTCACTACAGCCTTCCCTGCTGCTACGCGGGCGACCCTCGGGTTCACACGAGCGGCCACTACGGAACCACTGCCGCTTCGGTGGTGATCCGGAGACATTCCTCTTAACCAACTGGATCAGATCACTACAGCCCTAACTGCTGCTACGCTGGCGACCACAGAATGTGGGTCACTACAGCCTTCCCTGCTGCTACGCTGGCGACCCTCGGGTTCACACGAGCAGCCACTACGGAACCACTGCCGCTTCGCTGGTGATCCGGAGACATTCCTCTTAACCAACTGGATCGGATCACTACAGCCCTAGCTGCTGCTGCCGTTGGCGACACCAGAATGTGGGTCACTACAGCCTTCCCTGCTGCTACGCTGGCGACCCTCGGGTTCACACGAGCGGCCACTACGGAACCACTGCCGCTTCGGTGGTGATCCGGAGACATTCCTCTTAACCAACTGGATCGGATCACTACAGCCCTAACTGCTGCTGCCGTTGGCGACACCAGATGCGGGTCACTACAGCCTTCCCTGCTGCTACCGTTGGCGACCCTCGGGTTCACACGATGCGGCCACTACAGTACCCAGTACTGCTCACACGCACACTCTCAATCATACACACGCTAGATCAACTCTCTCACCTGAATCACTGTAATATCGATGTTCTCACACTGAAATCTGGAAATAAACTGAAATAAAATACGTGAATTACCAGTATCATTAAATGTAGCTCTTATCCAACAGCATCGGTTACGTACCTAAATAGCTAATTAGAGACAAAACATAATAAATTTAATAAAAATAATCTTACGCAAAATAATATCTGTGACAGTTCGGCCATCCTGAAAAGTTCCTCGTCCTCGAGGAATCAATCTAAATTCCTGCAGCATCAGCATCAACATCCGAAGGGCTGTTGTCTTCCGACAGTTCACGTATACTTAAATATGGTTTCATCCTGTCAATCGCCACTACGTTACTATATTCTCCTCTTCTACTTTCATTTGTACCAGGCAAATCTTCTACTGAAAATCTATCGTTTAGTATAACTTTCTTTATTTGGAATGGTCCTTCATATGGATGGTGTGAAATGGAATTGATAGTTTCTCAATTGGATTCAATAGTTCTGGCTGCTTTCTTATCTGTTGTTTATGGTAAAAACATCTGATACACAAGTCAGTGTACTTCGCGAATTTTCTCATTCCAGGAAACCAGTAAATTCCAAAATGTCCAAACTCATCAAGACAGGAACGTACTATCTGCAGCCGCTGTCCTCTAGATACAACCCACTAGATTCCGGACGCGGTAATTCGGTAAACCCGTTCGTCTCGTAAACAGTAATTTTTATAAATATTCCTTTCGTAGGTAGTTTCCGGTGGTTTACTTAAAATGTTCTTGAGAATTTTTAATTTGTCATTTGTCCGGCGAGTATCCAGTCAGCTTGTTATAATTTTATCCTTCTGAATTGTTAATTCCGCATCAGTTCAAGACTGGTAGAACACATTCCATATCTTTGTCTGCTACTACATTGTTCGCGGGAATACGTGCTCGTTTCCTTCATGGTTATGCAAGTGGACCCCATATCGACGTACGCTTAGACAATTACCGCTTACCTCCGCAGAAGTTGTTAAGATGTTTCTTTCTGGCAGTTGTGGTTGTGACTCTTGTTGACGTTGAACATGCTGATGTTGACGTTGTTGTGGTCGCTGGTTCCTACTTCCACTGAATTCGCCTCCATTTCGTTCTGCACAATTCGATACTCGTTGCCGTTTTTTGTTATAATGTGAGCGTATATGTCCCAATTTTCCACAAATAAAACAACAAATGTTCTCCATTCCATCGTCGTGCTGCTGCGTAGTACAGTAAGGCCACTTGTTCTTCTGAAAAGTACGATGTAAATCGCGTTTAAGGGGAGTACAAAGGTTTCGTGTCGCTACTTTATCTTCGATCGTCTTCAAAAATAATAAAAGAAACTGCGGCTTCTTGCATTCTCTGATAAGGGCAAGTTTTGAATAGCGCCAGCTTCTCATAATAGTATTGCAACATGGGTTCATCGGGTTTCTTGTTGCGAGAAATCATTTCTTAAAGCAACTGAAAATAATTTTCCTGTGACGGAAATGCCTTCAACAACATAGCCTTCCATGTCTCCCAAGAATGATTTATTCCTTGCAGCGCTTTATACCATATTTCTGCATACCCTCTCCAGCGAGATCTCACAAACATGATGGTAGTTATTTCGTCCCATTTATGCATAGCGCGTAAAGTGAACGTACATACTGAAATTGAGGACTGTTGTTAGGTAACGCCATGTTGTAATGTTCCAGTTTTGTAATCTAGCTAAACATAAACGTAATCAATATCCGTAATGTTCCAAAAGCTGTGCTGGTGTGATCCCAAAGGCTGAAAGTTAAAAAAATGTTCTTATCCCACCTCTGAAATGTTATAAATGACGATTAAATGTTAGCGCTGAAAATTAGAGTATTAAAACACATTTATCACCCAAACCGGTATATACAATATTAATAGAAAAATATTAACAAATCTAGATGACCGTCGCCTGGCCCAACCCGGTCACGCGGTATCCTCCTTCACGCCGTGATTATTTCTGCAAAAGAATTAACACATGAGAAATACTCAGTGAGGAGGCAATCATTTACAAAAGGTACAGGCATTCACACACCGTACACACATGTTGGCAACTACGGGCAGTACCGCTAGTTACTACGGAACCTCTGCCGCTTCGGTGGTGATCCGAAGACAATCCTCTTAACCAACTGGATCAGATCACTACAGCTCTAACTGCTGCTACGCTGGCGACCACAGAATGTGGGTCACTACAGCCTTCCCTGCTGCTACGCGGGCGACCCTCGGGTTCACACGAGCGGCCACTACGGAACCACTGCCGCTTCGGTGGTGATCCGGAGACATTCCTCTTAACCAACTGGATCAGATCACTACAGCCCTAACTGCTGCTACGCTGGCGACCACAGAATGTGGGTCACTACAGCCTTCCCTGCTGCTACGCTGGCGACCCTCGGGTTCACACGAGCAGCCACTACGGAACCACTGCCGCTTCGGTGGTGATCCGGAGACATTCCTCTTAACCAACTGGATCGGATCACTACAGCCCTAGCTGCTGCTGCCGTTGGCGACACCAGAATGTGGGTCACTACAGCCTTCCCTGCTGCTACGCTGGCGACCCTCGGGTTCACACGAGCGGCCACTACGGAACCACTGCCGCTTCGGTGGTGATCCGGAGACATTCCTCTTAACCAACTGGATCGGATCACTACAGCCCTAACTGCTGCTGCCGTTGGCGACACCAGATGCGGGTCACTACAGCCTTCCCTGCTGCTACCGTTGGCGACCCTCGGGTTCACACGATGCGGCCACTACAGTACCCAGTACTGCTCACACGCACACTCTCAATCATACACACGCTAGATCAACTCTCTCACCTGAATCACTGTAATATCGATGTTCTCACACTGAAATCTGGAAATAAACTGAAATAAAATACGTGAATTACCAGTATCATTAAATGTAGCTCTTATCCAACAGCATCGGTTACGTACCTAAATAGCTAATTAGAGACAAAACATAACAAATTTAATAAAAATAATCTTACGCAAAATAATATCTGTGACAAATATACGATTTCCATAGTAGATATTTTTGTATATTAGCTAAAAATCGCTACAAAAAATAACACCAAAACCGTCGGTATTTCATGGCAAATCCTCAAGAAATAGTTCAACGTTCCTGTCATAGATGTCAACAGCGTAGTAGTATCGGTAAAGTAGTTTAAATATTTGAAAATTGGCGTTCAAGGTTTTGCCTTTCTACCTGGCTTCCCCTATTTAATATTTCCATTGCATGTATATTCATAAACTACAATAAAATGTTGACCTATTTCATAATTTAAAATATTTAAATGTTTCACTCAGTTGGCATTTTAAACATAGTTTTCATCTTAAAGGCATCATCATTGTGAATATGCGAAAGGAAATAATTTGACAGAAAGTAATTATACTTATTGAGTAATAAAAAATAATTTATGTTTTATTTCGCTCTATTAATCGTTTTGTTTCAGTAATGTAATCGGGATCTTTACATTTTTGATTTTTAAATCTGTCATTTCCTTACTATAGATATTGCAAATCCTATGTTTCACGTTAAAAAATACGATATATATATATATATATATATATATATATATATATATATATATATATATATATATATAATTTTCTTCTGTCGATCGCCAAATAACTTGGTATGCGAAAGTAGGTCGCTTATGTACAAAAGATTGAACACCTCTGGTATATATTTTTCATTTTTATACTCATATATGCGGAAATAAGAGATATAATTTTTTGTGTTATGATAACATTAAATTAAATTAGACAATCGGGCCTATTTTGTAACGAATGGTAAAAAAATTATCCAATATATTTAGATATGAAATCTAAAAATCCATGTTCTTGTTAAATCAGACTGAACCTAGCAGCCGATTCGATTTACAGCAAGTGTTGCGTAGCACTGGCGGTGAATGTACTAGGGACATCAAAAGTGTTATCGATTTATAAAAAACAAGAAAATAATAAAATATTTGTATTTTTTTTGTCTGTGCCGTATATATTATAAAAAAATAAATTCATATACCAATAATTGATATAAAATAATACATTTATTTTGATTTTGGGTAGACCACACAATTGTACTGATATATTTATATGTTTTGAGAACAGGTTATGAATGTTTTATTTTAACATTATTAACAGGATAATAGTAATCCCGATAAAATCATACTTTGTAGGGTGAACAGCACATACACCCTGAACATTATAAAGATCAACCGAAAAATTTAATCAGGGGATTAGGGGTATATCTCATGATTTAAATATCACGAAATCACTATTTTCCAAGTTTCTCGCAATTTTTATATTCTTTTCAGGATAATAAAAATCCTGACAAAACCATACTTTGTAGGGTGAACAGTAGATATACCCTGAACATTATAAAGTACAAATGAAAAATTTATTCAGGGGATTAGGGGTAGATCTCTTGATTTAAATATCAGGAAATCACTATTTTCTAAGTTTCTCGCAAATTTTATATTATTTTCAGGATAATAAAAATCCTGACAAAACCATACTTTGTAGGGTGAACAGTAGATATACCCTGAACATTATAAAGTACAAATGAAAAATTTATTCAGGGGATTAGGGGTAGATCTCTTGATTTAAACATAAGGAAATCACTATTTTCCAAGTTTCTCGCAATTTTTATATTCTTTTCAGGATAATAAAAATCCTGACAAAACCATACTTTGTAGGGTGAACAGTAGATATACCCTGAACATTATAAAGTACAAATGAAAAATTTATTCAGGGGATTAGGGGTAGATCTCTTGATTTAAATATCAGGAAATCATTATTTCCAAGTTTCTCGCAATTTTTATATTATTTTCAGGATAATAAAAATCCTGACAAAACCATACTTTGTAGGGTGAACAGTAGATACACCCTGAACATTATAAAGTACAAATGAAAAATTTATCCAGGGGATTAGGGGTAGATATCTTGATTTAAATATCAGGAAATCACTATTTTCTAAGTTTCTCGCAAATTTTATATTATTTTCAGGATAATAAAAATTCTGACAAAACCATACTTTGTAGGGTGAACAGTAGATACACCGTGAATATTATAAAGTACAAATGAAAAATTTATTCAGGGGATTAGGGGTAGATATCTTGATTTAAATATCAGGAAATCACTATTTTCTAAGTTTCTCGCAAATTTTATATTATTTTCAGGATAATAAAAATCCTGACAAAACCATACTTTGTAGGGTGAACAGTAGATACACCGTGAATATTATAAAGTACAAATGAAAAATTTATTCAGGGGATTAGGGGTAGATCTCTTGATTTAATTATCAGGAAATCAATATTTTCCAAGTTTCTCGCAATTTTTATATTATTTTCAGGATAATAAAAATCCTGACAAAACCATACTTTGTAGGGTGAACAGTAGATATACCCTGAACATTATAAAGTACAAATGAAAAATTTATTCAGGGGATTAGGGGTAGATCTCTTGATTTAAATATCAGGAAATCACTATTTTCTAAGTTTCTCGCAAATTTTATATTATTTTCAGGATAATAAAAATCCTGACAAAACCATACTTTGTAGGGTGAACAGTAGATACACCCTGAACATTATAAAGTACAAATGAAAAATTTATTCAGGGGATTAGGGGTAGATATCTTGATTTAAATATCAGGAAATCACTATATTCTAAGTTTCTCGCAAATTTTATATTATTTTCAGGATAATAAAAATCCTGACAAAACCGTACTCTGTAGGGTGAACAGTAGATATACCCTGAACATTATAAAGTACAAATGAAAAATTTATTCAGGGGATTAGGGGTAGATCTCTTGATTTAAATATCAGGAAATCATTATTTCCAAGTTTCTCGCAATTTTTATATTATTTTCAGGATAATAAAAATCCTGACAAAACCATACTTTGTAGGGTGAACAGTAGATACACCCTGAATATTATAAAGTACAAATGAAAAATTTATTCAGGGGATTAGGGGTAGATCTCTTGATTTAAATATCAGGAAATCATTATTTCCAAGTTTCTCGCAATTTTTATATTATTTTCAGGATAATAAAAATCCTGACAAAACCATACTTCGTAGGGTGAACACCCTGAATATTATAGAGTACAAATGAAAAATTTATTATGTGGAAATTTGATGGGTAAAGGAAAACTTCTGGAATTCAGTCAGTGGTTAAAAATTATTATTTTCGGCCTCTAGGCATCAATTATTTATATGTATTTTTATTGATAATATATATATATATATATATATATATATATATATACATATATATATATACATATATATATATATATATATATATATATATATATATATATATATATATATATATATATATATATATATATAATAAATTATTAATTGATAAATAATATGAAATTTATTTAAATTTGAAACATAAACAATGCCGTCTTATTATGTATGTGCTATACCATAGCGCATTTGTATATTGGAAGCATTGGAATAGAGCGTGCGCCGTGCGGTGGCCGTGCGCGCAGCTACTTCTTTGTTAGTAACATTCATTTCATTTTTCATTGCATGTCGAGTTGTTGACGAGATTGTGCTGTTAGAAAATTTTGTGTTTATATTTTTTTAATATCTTCTATTCAGTTATTCAATATTATATAGCACAATTTTTTTATTGTTGTTGTCCTTTTGGTAACTGATTAGTACAGTTTCTTGTGTGAAACAATCGTTTTTATTTTCCATTTTGATTTGTTTTTCTTTTTATGGTACAATTCTATGCTGTACGATTCTATATTACTCTTTGTGGTTGTTGCTTTAGTTGTATTACGTTGTCTTCGAAATTGCGTAGTACAGCATCATTTGTCTATTATATTTTGAATTGCATATGCTGCTTTATTTGTATTGCATTGTCTTCGAAATTGCGTAGTACAGCATAGTTTGCCTATTGTATTTTGAATTCAATATTTTTAAGCTTAAATCTTTGGTTGTTGTACATATTTTGGTATAAAACTGTTTCATACAGTTCTATATTAGACTAAAACTTTTGTAATACTTAAAAATTATTGTTTTGTTTCTTTTTTTAAAGATATAATTCTATATTTTATCATACTTTATTACTCTGTGTAGCTGTCCGTTCATTGTACTTATATATTACGTTGCAATTGAAATTGCGCCGGACTGGAATATTTGCTTATATTTTATCTTGTATTTTATTTTGTTTTGTATAATTTATATTTTTGTACGTTGTATGTGTATTGATATAAAACTGTTTCATACATTTTTCGTTTGTCTAAACCATTTATAATACTGTTTTTCTTTTTTGTAATTATTTTTATTTTTTCATTTATGGTATAAATCTGTAGCGTTGTAGCATTCTATATTGTTTTGTGTGGCTGCTGGTTGTTCGTATATTACGTTCTTTGGGACTGCGTCGTACATTTTCAATTTTTATTATATATTTATGGGTACATACATATAACTTTCTGGTGGTTTTTGTTCAATTCATAACATTTAGAATATTTGTTATCATATTTTGTTTTGTTTCTTCACTTTTCTGTACTATACTGTACGTACTCGTATGTATAATACTCTAAATGTATTGTATATTTTTAATTGGTTTGGTACGCATCTCTTACTTGTAAACCTAAAAGTTATTTGCATCTTACTTATTCTTACCTTATATATATATATATAGCATATTAGACACAACTGTCTACATTCTTATTTTTTTCTATTGTTAAGTGTAGCATTCTTATCATTAAAAATGCCACGAAAACATTGTTTGTTTGAAAAATTTCTGTCATGTTTAAAAGAAAATGCAATTACGCTGAATGACTTTAAAAACATATCAATACATCGGGATTCAACTATTTTCGCATATGTTTGTAAATTAATGCAGATTAAGAATTCCTTGTCAAATCGAAAATTATTATATTATTACTACACGACAGAAATAAAAAATAAGAAAACAAACCAAAAAAGAACTGTTCATAAGTTATCGACGAAACAAATATACAAGTCAAGTCCAGCGAAAAAAATATACACGTCGACTCCTTTAAATGAAAACTATGGTAATTTTATTACACCTGATTTGACACCTATTGAAGAAACTTCTAAAAGTAAGCACGTTTCCCTGCAAGCATACTTAAGTACTCCAAAATCTCAAAATATAATTCAGTCACTGAAAAGAAATTTATTTTCTTCTGTCAATGTAACAGCTACCAGCAGAGATAAAAATGTCAAAATTATAGCATCTACGTCGAATATGTCCAAGTCAAAAAATAATTTTACTGACAACAGTACTGATTCTAATACTTATCTAGGAAACAATTCGTATGAGGTAGATAACAATATCAAAATTATACCATTTGTGGCGAATATGCCTGAGTCAAAAAATATTGTTACTGACAGCAGTATTGATTCTAATACTAAACTAAGAAACAATTCGTACGAGCTGGATAAGCATATCAAAATTATAACATCTATGTCGAATATGTCCGAGTCAAAAAATACTGTTACTGAAAATAATACTGATTTTAATACTAATCTAGCAAATAATTCGTATGAGGTAGATAAATGTGGTGATATATACTACAATAATCTGAGTATCCCGAAATTGTTTTGGGATAAGTTCTTTTATGGAAGAAAATTATTAAAGCGAGGATGGACAAATGAGTTTAATAATTACTTTTCCACTGTGTACCCTATTTGTGTATTATCTTTCAAGTGGCACAAGTGTTATAGAGAATCACGAAAATCTTTTAAATATACTTTTGTCGCAAGTGCTATTTGCAAACACACTAACTGTGCAAAATTTTTCACTGTGTCTAATTTACTATCTCAATCAGTGGTCGTATCTATTAAACAAACTGGTAAAATTCGTCATGATTCAGAGCAACATAGTAGATTTATATCCAGCGGAAAGAGGCAAGAATTTGCCGAAAGATTAAAAGTAGATGTCCCTAGTGTTGTTCGGTTACAAGAATTATCTAAAGCTAAATATGACATAATTCAAAAAGGGAATTTAAATAGCGCCCCAAGTTTAAGCGTATTACAAAAAATTTCCAGCGAAAATATAAAATCTGCCGACCTAGACACTGATTTATTTACACATGTAATTAAATTAAGACTTACTCAAAAAATATCTGGAAACTGGAGTGGAAAACATATTAATGGTTACATTCAAGATATTGGCTACGACCCTTTCTATATTCGTCTACAAACTGAAGAGCAATTAAAATATTTAATTTCCTTACGAAAAAATCCTCTATTTCTCTATCTAGATGCTACTGGAAGCATAGTAGCTCGGCCACCTTGGATAAAGAAAAAGGTATTTTATTATGCACTAGTTTTACCAAAAAAAGGAAAATCTCCTTTGCCCATTTCAGAGTTGTTAACGTCTAGTCATAATATTCCGACTATTCTTCACTTTCTGTCCTCTTTTGTATATGACGTTAAGTCAATTTTCCACTCCAAAAAACCACTTATTACAAAAATTGAAACTGATTTTAGCATGGTTTTGATACAGTCCGTGTTAATGGCATTTAATAAAATAGATTTATTGCAATATTTACAATCATCGTGGAAACATATATATTCTGGAGATCAAATAGATCATCTTACATTAGTACATTAGTACATATATCCTGAAAATAATATAAAATTTGCGAGAAACTTAGAAAATAGTGATTTCCTGATATTTAAATCAAGATATCTACCCCTAATCCCCTGAATAAATTTTTCATTTGTACTTTATAATGTTCAGGGTGTATCTACTGTTCACCCTACAAAGTATGGTTTTGTCAGGATTTTTATTATCCTGAAAATAATATAAAATTTGCGAGAAACTTAGAAAATAGTGATTTCCTGATATTTAAATCAAGAGATCTACCCCTAATCCCCTGAATAAATTTTTCATTTGTACTTTATAATGTTCAGGGTATATCTACTATTCACCCTACAAAGTATGGTTTTGTCAGGATTTTTATTATCCTGAAAATAATATAAAAATTGCGAGAAACTTGGAAAATATTGATTTCCTGATAATTAAATCAAGAGATCTACCCCTAATCCCCTGAATAAATTTTTCATTTGTACTTTATAATATTCACGGTGTATCTACTGTTCACCCTACAAAGTATGGTTTTGTCAGGATTTTTATTATCCTGAAAATAATATAAAATTTGCGAGAAACTTAGAAAATAGTGATTTCCTGATATTTAAATCAAGATATCTACCCCTAATCCCCTGAATAAATTTTTCATTTGTACTTTATAATGTTCAGGGTGTATCTACTGTTCACCCTACAAAGTATGGTTTTGTCAGGATTTTTATTATCCTGAGAATAATATAAAAATTGCGAGAAACTTGGAAAATAGTGATTTCCTGATATTTAAATCAAGAGATCTACCCCTAATCCCCTGAATAAATTTTTCATTTGTACTTTATAATATTCAGGGTGTATCTACTGTTCACCCTACAAAGTATGGTTTTGTCAGGATTTTTATTATCCTGAAAATAATATAAAATTTGCGAGAAACTTAGAAAATAGTGATTTCCTGATATTTAAATCAAGAGATCTACCCCTAATCCCCTGAATAAATTTTTCATTTGTACTTTATAATGTTCAGGGTATATCTACTGTTCACCCTACAAAGTATGGTTTTGTCAGGATTTTTATTATCCTGAAAAGAATATAAAAATTGCGAGAAACTTGGAAAATAGTGATTTCCTTATGTTTAAATCAAGAGATCTACCCCTAATCCCCTGAATAAATTTTTCATTTGTACTTTATAATGTTCAGGGTGTATCTACTGTTCACCCTACGAAGTATGGTTTTGTCAGGATTTTTATTATCCTGAAAATAATATAAAAATTGCGAGAAACTTGGAAAATATTGATTTCCTGATATTTAAATCAAGAGATCTACCCCTAGTCCCCTGAATAAATTTTTCATTTGTACTTTATAATATTCACGGTGTATCTACTGTTCACCCTACAAAGTATGCTTTTGTCAGGATTTTTATTATCCTGAAAATAATATAAAAATTGCGAGAAACTTGGAAAATATTGATTTCCTGATATTTAAATCAAGAGATCTACCCCTAATCCCCTGAATAAATTTTTCATTTGTACTTTATAATATTCAGGGTGTATCTACTGTTCACCCTACAAAGTATGGTTTTGTCAGGATTTTTATTATCCTGAAAATAATATAAAATTTGCGAGAAACTTAGAAAATAGTGATTTCCCGATATTTAAATCAAGATATCTACCCCTAATCCCCTGAATAAATTTTTCATTTGTACTTTATAATGTTCAGAGTGTATCTACTGTTCACCCTACAAAGTATGGTTTTGTCAGGATTTTTATTATCCTGAAAATAATATAAAAATTGCGAGAAACTTGGAAATAATGATTTCCTGATATTTAAATCAAGAGATCTACCCCTAATCCCCTGAATAAATTTTTCATTTGTACTTTATAATATTCAGGGTGTATCTACTGTTTACCCTACAAAGTATGGTTTTGTCAGGATTTTTATTATCCTGAGAATAATATAAAAATTGCGAGAAACTTGGAAAATAGTGATTTCCTGATATTTAAATCAAGAGATCTACCCCTAATCCCCTGAATAAATTTTTCATTTGTACTTTATAATATTCAGGGTGTATATACTGTTCACCCTACAAAGTATGGTTTTGTCAGGATTTTTATTATCCTGAAAATAATATAAAATTTGCGAGAAACTTAGAAAATAGTGATTTCCTGATATTTAAATCAATATATCTACCCCTAATCCCCTGAATAAATTTTTCATTTGTACTTTATAATGTTCAGGGTGTATCTACTGTTCACCCTACAAAGTATGGTTTTGTCAGGATTTTTATTATCCTGAAAATAATATAAAAATTGCGAGAAACTTGGAAATAATGATTTCCTGATATTTAAATCAAGAGATCTACCCCTAATCCCCTGAATAAATTTTTCATTTGTACTTTATAATATTCAGGGTGTATCTACTGTTCACCCTACAAAGTATGGTTTTGTCAGGATTTTTATTATCCTGAGAATAATATAAAAATTGCGAGAAACTTGGAAAATAGTGATTTCCTGATATTTAAATCAAGAGATCTACCCCTAATCCCCTGAATAAATTTTTCATTTGTACTTTATAATATTCAGGGTGTATCTACTGTTCACCCTACAAAGTATGGTTTTGTCAGGATTTTTATTATCCTGAAAATAATATAAAAATTGCGAGAAACTTGGAAAATAGTGATTTCCTTATGTTTAAATCAAGATATCTACCCCTAATCCCCTGAATAAATTTTTCATTTGTACTTTATAATGTTCAGGGTGTATCTACTGTTCACCCTACAAAGTATGGTTTTGTCAGGATTTTTATTATCTTGAATATAATATAAAAATTGCGAGAAACTTGGAAAATAGTGATTTCCTTATGTTTAAATCAAGATATCTACCCCTAATCCCCTGAATAAATTTTTCATTTGTACTTTATAATATTCAGGGTGTATCTACTGTTCACCCTACAAAGTATGGTTTTGTCAGGATTTTTATTATCCTGAAATTAATATAAAAATTGCGAGAAACTTGGAAATAATGATTTCCTGATATTTAAATCAAGAGATCTACCCCTAATCCCCTGAATAAATTTTTCATTTGTACTTTATAATGTTCAGGGTGTATCTACTGTTCACCCTACGAAGTATGGTTTTGTCAGGATTTTTATTATCCTGAAAATAATATAAAAATTGCGAGAAACTTGGAAATAATGATTTCCTGATATTTAAATCAAGAGATCTACCCCTAATCCCCTGAATAAATTTTTCATTTGTACTTTATAATATTCAGGGTGTATCTACTGTTCACCCTACAAAGTATGGTTTTGTCAGGATTTTTATTATCCTGAGAATAATATAAAAATTGCGAGAAACTTGGAAAATAGTGATTTCCTGATATTTAAATCAAGAGATCTACCCCTAATCCCCTGAATAAATTTTTCATTTGTACTTTATAATATTCAGGGTGTATGTGCTGTTCACCCTACAAAGTATGGTTTTGTCAGGATTTTTATTATCCTGAAAATAATATAAAATTTGCGAGAAACTTAGAAAATAGTGATTTCCTGATATTTAAATCAAGATATCTACCCCTAATCCCCTGAATAAATTTTTCATTTGTACTTTATAATGTTCAGGGTGTATCTACTGTTCACCCTACAAAGTATGGTTTTGTCAGGATTTTTATTATCCTGAAAATAATATAAAAATTGCGAGAAACTTGGAAATAATGATTTCCTGATATTTAAATCAAGAGATCTACCCCTAATCCCCTGAATAAATTTTTCATTTGTACTTTATAATATTCAGGGTGTATCTACTGTTCACCCTACAAAGTATGGTTTTGTCAGGATTTTTATTATCCTGAGAATAATATAAAAATTGCGAGAAACTTGGAAAATAGTGATTTCCTGATATTTAAATCAAGAGATCTACCCCTAATCCCCTGAATAAATTTTTCATTTGTACTTTATAATATTCAGGGTGTATCTACTGTTCACCCTACAAAGTATGGTTTTGTCAGGATTTTTATTATCCTGAAAATAATATAAAATTTGCGAGAAACTTAGAAAATAGTGATTTCCTGATATTTAAATCAAGATATCTACCCCTAATCCCCTGAATAAATTTTTCATTTGTACTTTATAATGTTCAGGGTGTATCTACTGTTCACCCTACAAAGTATGGTTTTGTCAGGATTTTTATTATCCTGAAAATAATATAAAAATTGCGAGAAACTTGGAAATAATGATTTCCTGATATTTAAATCAAGAGATCTACCCCTAATCCCCTGAATAATTTTTTTCATTTGTACTTTATAATATTCAGGGTGTATCTACTGTTCACCCTACAAAGTATGGTTTTGTCAGGATTTTTATTATCCTGAAATTAATATAAAAATTGCGAGAAACTTGGAAATAATGATTTCCTGATATTTAAATCAAGAGATCTACCCCTAATCCCCTGAATAAATTTTTCATTTGTACTTTATAATGTTCAGGGTGTATCTACTGTTCACCCTACGAAGTATGGTTTTGTCAGGATTTTTATTATCCTGAAAATAATATAAAAATTGCGAGAAACTTGGAAAATATTGATTTCCTGATATTTAAATCAAGAGATCTACCCCTAATCCCCTGAATAAATTTTTCATTTGTACTTTATAATATTCACGGTGTATCTACTGTTCACCCTACAAAGTATGGTTTTGTCAGGATTTTTATTATCCTGAAAATAATATAAAATTTGCGAGAAACTTAGAAAATAGTGATTTCCTGATATTTAAATCAAGATATCTACCCCTAATCCCCTGAATAAATTTTTCATTTGTACTTTATAATGTTCAGGGTGTATCTACTGTTCACCCTACAAAGTATGGTTTTGTCAGGATTTTTATTATCCTGAAAATAATATAAAAATTGCGAGAAACTTGGAAAATAGTGATTTCCTGATATTTAAATCAAGAGATCTACCCCTAATCCCCTGAATAAATTTTTCATTTGTACTTTATAATGTTCAGGGTATATCTACTGTTCACCCTACGAAGTATGGTTTTGTCAGGATTTTTATTATCCTGAAAATAATATAAAAATTGCGAGAAACTTGGAAAATATTGATTTCCTGATATTTAAATCAAGAGATCTACCCCTAATCCCCTGAATAAATTTTTCATTTGTACTTTATAATGTTCAGGGTATATCTACTGTTCACCCTACAAAGTATGGTTTTGTCAGGATTTTTATTATCCTGAAAATAATATAAAATTTGCGAGAAACTTAGAAAATAGTGATTTCCTGATATTTAAATCAAGATATCTACCCCTAATCCCCTGAATAAATTTTTCATTTGTACTTTATAATGTTCAGGGTGTATCTACTGTTCACCCTACAAAGTATGGTTTTGTCAGGATTTTTATTATCCTGAGAATAATATAAAAATTGCGAGAAACTTGGAAAATAGTGATTTCCTGATATTTAAATCAAGAGATCTACCCCTAATCCCCTGAATAAATTTTTCATTTGTACTTTATAATATTCAGGGTGTATCTACTGTTCACCCTACAAAGTATGGTTTTGTCAGGATTTTTATTATCCTGAAAATAATATAAAATTTGCGAGAAACTTGGAAATAATGATTTCCTGATATTTAAATCAAGAGATCTACCCCTAATCCCCTGAATAAATTTTTCATTTGTACTTTATAATATTCAGGGTGTATCTACTGTTCACCCTACAAAGTATGGTTTTGTCAGGATTTTTATTATCCTGAGAATAATATAAAAATTGCGAGAAACTTGGAAAATAGTGATTTCCTGATATTTAAATCAAGAGATCTACCCCTAATCCCCTGAATAAATTTTTCATTTGTACTTTATAATATTCAGGGTGTATCTACTGTTCACCCTACAAAGTATGGTTTTGTCAGGATTTTTATTATCCTGAAAATAATATAAAATTTGCGAGAAACTTAGAAAATAGTGATTTCCTGATATTTAAATCAAGATATCTACCCCTAATCCCCTGAATAAATTTTTCATTTGTACTTTATAATGTTCAGGGTGTATCTACTGTTCACCCTACAAAGTATGGTTTTGTCAGGATTTTTATTATCCTGAGAATAATATAAAAATTGCGAGAAACTTGGAAAATAGTGATTTCCTGATATTTAAATCAAGAGATCTACCCCTAATCCCCTGAATAAATTTTTCATTTGTACTTTATAATATTCAGGGTGTATCTACTGTTCACCCTACAAAGTATGGTTTTGTCAGGATTTTTATTATCCTGAAAATAATATAAAATTTGCGAGAAACTTAGAAAATAGTGATTTCCTGATATTTAAATCAAGATATCTACCCCTAATCCCCTGAATAAATTTTTCATTTGTACTTTATAATATTCACGGTGTATCTACTGTTCACCCTACAAAGTATGGTTTTGTCAGGATTTTTATTATCCTGAAAATAATATAAAATTTGCGAGAAACTTAGAAAATAGTGATTTCCTGATATTTAAATCAAGATATCTACCCCTAATCCCCTGAATAAATTTTTCATTTGTACTTTATAATGTTCAGGGTGTATCTACTGTTCACCCTACAAAGTATGGTTTTGTCAGGATTTTTATTATCCTGAAAATAATATAAAAATTGCGAGAAACTTGGAAATAATGATTTCCTGATATTTAAATCAAGAGATCTACCCCTAATCCCCTGAATAAATTTTTCATTTGTACTTTATAATGTTCAGGGTATATCTACTGTTCACCCTACAAAGTATGGTTTTGTCAGGATTTTTATTATCCTGAAAATAATATAAAATTTGCGAGAAACTTAGAAAATAGTGATTTCCTGATATTTAAATCAAGAGATCTACCCCTAATCCCCTGAATAAATTTTTCATTTGTACTTTATAATGTTCAGGGTATATCTACTGTTCACCCTACGAAGTATGGTTTTGTCAGGATTTTTATTATCCTGAAAATAATATAAAAATTGCGAGAAACTTGGAAAATATTGATTTCCTGATATTTAAATCAAGAGATCTACCCCTAATCCCCTGAATAAATTTTTCATTTGTACTTTATAATGTTCAGGGTATATCTACTGTTCACCCTACAAAGTATGGTTTTGTCAGGATTTTTATTATCCTGAAAATAATATAAAATTTGCGAGAAACTTAGAAAATAGTGATTTCCTGATATTTAAATCAAGATATCTACCCCTAATCCCCTGAATAAATTTTTCATTTGTACTTTATAATGTTCAGGGTGTATCTACTGTTCACCCTACAAAGTATGGTTTTGTCAGGATTTTTATTATCCTGAAAATAATATAAAATTTGCGAGAAACTTAGAAAATAGTGATTTCCTGATATTTAAATCAAGATATCTACCCCTAATCCCCTGAATAAATTTTTCATTTGTACTTTATAATGTTCAGGGTGTATCTACTGTTCACCCTACGAAGTATGGTTTTGTCAGGATTTTTATTATCCTGAAAATAATATAAAAATTGCGAGAAACTTGGAAAATATTGATTTCCTGATATTTAAATCAAGAGATCTACCCCTAATCCCCTGAATAAATTTTTCATTTGTACTTTATAATATTCACGGTGTATCTACTGTTCACCCTACAAAGTATGGTTTTGTCAGGATTTTTATTATCCTGAAAATAATATAAAATTTGCGAGAAACTTGGAAAATATTGATTTCCTGATATTTAAATCAAGAGATCTACCCCTAATCCCCTGAATAAATTTTTCATTTGTACTTTATAATATTCACGGTGTATCTACTGTTCACCCTACAAAGTATGGTTTTGTCAGGATTTTTATTATCCTGAAAATAATATAAAATTTGCGAGAAACTTAGAAAATAGTGATTTCCTGATATTTAAATCAAGATATCTACCCCTAATCCCCTGAATAAATTTTTCATTTGTACTTTATAATGTTCAGGGTGTATCTACTGTTCACCCTACAAAGTATGGTTTTGTCAGGATTTTTATTATCCTGAAAATAATATAAAAATTGCGAGAAACTTGGAAATAATGATTTCCTGATATTTAAATCAAGAGATCTACCCCTAATCCCCTGAATAAATTTTTCATTTGTACTTTATAATGTTCAGGGTGTATCTACTGTTCACCTTACGAAGTATGGTTTTGTCAGGATTTTTATTATCCTGAAAATAATATAAAAATTGCGAGAAACTTGGAAAATATTGATTTCCTGATATTTAAATCAAGAGATCTACCCCTAATCCCCTGAATAAATTTTTCATTTGTACTTTATAATATTCACGGTGTATCTACTGTTCACCCTACAAAGTATGGTTTTGTCAGGATTTTTATTATCCTGAAAATAATATAAAATTTGCGAGAAACTTAGAAAATAGTGATTTCCTGATATTTAAATCAAGATATCTACCCCTAATCCCCTGAATAAATTTTTCATTTGTACTTTATAATGTTCAGGGTGTATCTACTGTTCACCCTACAAAGTATGGTTTTGTCAGGATTTTTATTATCCTGAAAATAATATAAAAATTGCGAGAAACTTGGAAATAATGATTTCCTGATATTTAAATCAAGAGATCTACCCCTAATCCCCTGAATAAATTTTTCATTTGTACTTTATAATATTCAGGGTGTATCTACTGGTCACCCTACAAAGTATGGTTTTGTCAGGATTTTTATTATCCTGAAAATAATATAAAAATTGCGAGAAACTTGGAAAATAGTGATTTCCTGATATTTAAATCAAGAGATCTACCCCTAATCCCCTGAATAAATTTTTCATTTGTACTTTATAATATTCAGGGTGTATCTACTGTTCACCCTACAAAGTATGGTTTTGTCAGGATTTTTATTATCCTGAAAATAATATAAAATTTGCGAGAAACTTAGAAAATAGTGATTTCCTGATATTTAAATCAAGATATCTACCCCTAATCCCCTGAATAAATTTTTCATTTGTACTTTATAATGTTCAGGGTGTATCTACTGTTCACCCTACAAAGTATGGTTTTGTCAGGATTTTTATTATCCTGAAAATAATATAAAAATTGCGAGAAACTTGGAAATAATGATTGCCTGATATTTAAATCAAGAGATCTACCCCTAATCCCCTGAATAAATTTTTCATTTGTACTTTATAATATTCAGGGTGTATCTACTGTTCACCCTACAAAGTATGGTTTTGTCAGGACTTTTATTATCCTGAAAATAATATAAAATTTGCGAGAAACTTAGAAAATAGTGATTTCCTGATATTTAAATCAAGAGATCTACCCCTAATCCCCTGAATAAATTTTTCATTTGTACTTTATAATGTTCAGGGTATATCTACTGTTCACCCTACAAAGTATGGTTTTGTCAGGATTTTTATTATCCTGAAAAGAATATAAAAATTGCGAGAAACTTGGAAAATAGTGATTTCCTTATGTTTAAATCAAGAGATCTACCCCTAATCCCCTGAATAAATTTTTCATTTGTACTTTATAATGTTCAGGGTGTATCTACTGTTCACCCTACGAAGTATGGTTTTGTCAGGATTTTTATTATCCTGAAAATAATATAAAAATTGCGAGAAACTTGGAAAATATTGATTTCCTGATATTTAAATCAAGAGATCTACACCTAGTCCCCTGAATAAATTTTTCATTTGTACTTTATAATATTCACGGTGTATCTACTGTTCACCCTACAAAGTATGCTTTTGTCAGGATTTTTATTATCCTGAAAATAATATAAAAATTGCGAGAAACTTGGAAAATATTGATTTCCTGATATTTAAATCAAGAGATCTACCCCTAATCCCCTGAATAAATTTTTCATTTGTACTTTATAATATTCAGGGTGTATCTACTGTTCACCCTACAAAGTATGGTTTTGTCAGGATTTTTATTATCCTGAAAATAATATAAAATTTGCGAGAAACTTAGAAAATAGTGATTTCCTGATATTTAAATCAAGATATCTACCCCTAATCCCCTGATTAAATTATTCATTTGTACTTTATAATGTTCAGGGTGTATCTACTGTTCACCCTACGAAGTATGGTTTTGTCAGGATTTTTATTATCCTGAAAATAATAAAAAAATTGCGAGAAACTTGGAAAATATTGATTTCCTGATATTTAAATCAAGAGATCTACCCCTAATCCTCTGAATAAATTTTTCATTTGTAATTTATAATGTTCAGGGTGTATCTACTGTTCACCCTACAAAGTATGGTTTTGTCAGGATTTTTATTATCCTGAAAATAATATAAAAATTGCGAGAAACTTGGAAAATATTGATTTCCTGATATTTAAATCAAGAGATCTACCCCTAATCCCCTGAATAAATTTTTCATTTGTACTTTATAATATTCAGGGTGTATCTACTGTTCACCCTACGAAGTATGGTTTTGTCAGGATTTTTATTATCCTGAAAATAATATAAAAATTGCGAGAAACTTGGAAAATATTGATTTCCTGATATTTAAATCAAGAGATCTACCCCTAATCCCCTGAATAAATTTTTCATTTGTACTTTATAATATTCACGGTGTATCTACTGTTCACCCTACAAAGTATGGTTTTGTCAGGATTTTTATTATCCTGAAAATAATATAAAATTTGCGAGAAACTTAGGAAATAGTGATTTCCTGATATTTAAATCAAGATATCTACCCCTAATCCCCTGAATAAATTTTTCATTTGTACTTTATAATGTTCAGGGTGTATCTATTGTTCACCCTACAAAGTATGGTTTTGTCAGGATTTTTATTATCCTGAAAAGAATATAAAAATTGCGAGAAACTTGGAAAATAGTGATTTCCTTATGTTTAAATCAAGAGATCTACCCCTAATCCCCTGAATAAATTTTTCATTTGTACTTTATAATGTTCAGGGTATATCTACTGTTCACCCTACAAAGTATGGTTTTGTCAGGAATTTTATTATCCTGAAAATAATATAAAATTTGCGAGAAACTTAGAAAATAGTGATTTCCTGATATTTAAATCAAGAGATCTACCCCTAATCCCCTGAATAAATTTTTCATTTGTACTTGATAATGTTCAGGGTATATCTACTGTTCACCCTACAAAGTATGGTTTTGTCAGGATTTTTATTATCCTGAAAAGAATATAAAAATTGCGAGAAACTTGGAAAATAGTGATTTCGTGATATTTAAATCATGAGATATACCCCTAATCCCCTGATTAAATTTTTCGGTTGATCTTTATAATGTTCAGGGTGTATGTGCTGTTCACCCTACAAAGTATGATTTTATCGGGATTACTATTATCCTGTTAATAATGTTAAAATAAAACATTCATAACCTGTTCTCAAAACATATAAATATATCAGTACAATTGTGTGGTCTACCCAAAATCAAAATAAATGTATTATTTTATATCAATTATTGGTATATGAATTTATTTTTTTTATAATATATACGGTACAGACAAAAAAAATACGAATATTTTATTATTTTCTTGTTTTTCATAAATCGACAACACTTTTGATGTCCCTAGTACATTCGCTGCCCGTGCTACGCAACACTTGCTGTAAATCGAATCGGCTGCTGCGAATCGGCTGCTAGGTTCAGTCTGATGCCAACAATCACAAAATAAAAAGATTCGGTCTCATGTTTATTGGCTATAAAATTTGGTAACTTCCTAATTATGACGTAAATCGTTTGATATCGTAGAAAAACTACATACATTCTTAGTTACCTAAATAATAAAATTAAAATGAAAAATTTTAATATACGTTTCCCAGCATTGTAATATTGTAAAAGGATAAATTTTATATTTTGTGTTAAATTATATATCATTATTATAAATTTTAATACAAACACATTTAATTTCTTACAAATTACGCAAAGTTATGAAATATGAAAAGGTAAATTGTTCGGAAATTTTAATAGGATTATTGTAACTGTGATTAGTCCTATCATTACCCGCCCGTAGTGCAGGAGAAACCGAAATAAGGATGCCTGTGGTTTATCTACAATATCAATACACGACAGATGCCTTGCCTACAGAAATATCACATTATATGATGCCACTAGACTATAATTTTTTTTTTTATAATCTTGCTTGGTCAGTTTTTCTTCAGAGATAACGTCTA
Source organism: Harpalus rubripes (assembly GCA_963082715.1). NCBI lineage: Eukaryota > Metazoa > Arthropoda > Insecta > Coleoptera > Carabidae > Harpalus > Harpalus rubripes. The sequence goes on along the minus strand of OY720448.1, from coordinate 63,229,029 downwards.
TATTTAAATTTACATCTAGCTGTTATAAATTAAAATTTAATAAAAATGATATGTATTTTTTACATATTAGTTTTTAAAAGAAAAAATACTTTTTTTGTATATGAATAAAAAGCATGAAATCAAATTACATATAAAAGTTTTATACACATATTATGAAATCATACATTAAAAGTGAAATGCTACAGAAATGAATAGTTTGCTGTTGCTACGTCGCTAGTTATAAAAGCTTTTATTTGCCAGTTATAAAACCCCAGACGCTGGGTAAAAGTTAACCTGAAGAGTCTCTTATCTTTTTGTTTACGTTCATTCCTTCATCTCAGGCAGGAACCTTAGTACAGACGAGAACCATCCAATTGCCCTCTGTTGGTTCATTTTATAAGAAAAAATACAATAGTTCATAGTCTGGCCGATATTACTTCATGTCGCTTTTTCGAAACCCCCCTTAAGCGGTTTAAAAGCGACCGAGGACCGGATGAGTAGTAATGAAAACAAATGTCTATTGTTGGACGTAAGTTCGTGCTGTGAAACTTTACTCAGTGTAATCTCCCGCCTGGGAATCAAAACAATAAGACAATAACTAAGTGTTAGTTTAGTCCAGTTCAATATCTACAAAAATATTAGTCCAATGACGAATTAAATTATTGAGAAGATTATCAATTTCTTCTGAAGTTTAGCATAATTATCAGTTATCATAATCTATATTTCTCGTGTTGTTTCTATTAGAAAGTGATTATATGAATAGTTGCCTGTTTGCATTGCATAAACAGTAGGTATTCTAAATTCAATTTGATTCGTCATTAGATTAAAGTTCGTTTTACATTATATATAGATACGTATTTATTTTAAATAAATTCTATGATTCTTTACCAGTTATGTTTTTGAATAAACAACGAAAACCTACTACTTTTCAAACAATTTATAGAAGGTAATGCCGTTGTTTTAAATAGGGTAACAACTGATAGGTGGACACAGTTTATTTTCACATTATTTATTTGACAATGTTTGTATATTTGCGGATAAAATGGACAAGGAAACGAAGTTACATAAATTTTTAGACTAATAGAAATATATAAAGCATTACACAAGAATAATCTTCGATATATGTATTTTCAAATTATTTGACGTACTTATGTTGGCGTTACATATATTGTACGCACAGAGCGCAGCTCAGTAGCTTTTTTCAAACATGAAAAAACCGTTGTTGGTAGAGAAATAAATTATTCTCTTTGATTGATCATTAATGCACACCGAGTTCATACTTCACAATAGCGTTTTTTAATTTTCTTCTCGGCACAAATATGGACTAATCTAAAGTTTGGTTTCACGAATTTAAATTCTTTACTTAGTGCATATAAAGACGGTCGATCAGGGCCTCGATTTTGTAACAAATTCTGTCAGAATTAGGTTTTCCCCACTACGAATTCTTCTGCTTCCGGCCAGTCTATCGGGGGAAAGAATTGGGGAAATCTCAATTCTGTCAGATTTCAAATTCTATTGGTTTGGAGCAATATATATAATTCTTAGTGGAGAAAACCCAATTCCGACAGAATTTAAAATCAGACGGAATTTAAATAAGTTACAAAATTGAGGCCCTGAAGTGCCATCTGCCATTTTGTTACCGGAAACGAGCTGGTTGAAAATTCTATTGAAGATAATATGAAACAAAAAAAAAAAAAATTAAAAGTTCCTAGTGCCAAACTTGGATGCGTTTTATCCTATTTTTTTACACTAATATTGGGTTTCAATATTGGAATTATATTTAACAAGAACAAGTAATTATAAATAGATTTAAGCTTACGTGAATAATATGCCGCAAATGTTTGTAGAATCTATTGATTGGCAGTTGGGAGTTATCCTAACTATTTGGTCATACAAGAAAAGCAAAATTCCTACTATACTATTATTCACGAAAGATTACTAATCAAGGTCATTTATGAACCGTCTGATATAATATTACTTGCAGTTAACTTCACTGCATTCGGTGTGCATAGGCGTGCAACATAAAATATTTATGGACACATTTTAACTGAAAAAATAAGAGTAATTTACTTGAAAATTGTTTCTTTTTTAATAAAGCCTTTCTCAAATATTTATTTTCTTCACTTATGTTTTGTACAACACAAAAAATGTAGACTTGACTTATAAACCATAAAATAATTTTTATGAAACGTCGTCACTGGCTAAACGTTAGCCGGAGGGCAGTGTAGTAGATAATTAGGTATCTGAAACTTTACGACATACTTCATTATTATTTCTGTTCCACCATATAAATTAAATAGACATAGGTCAAATAGTCTTTCTCTTTTTATTTCAAAATGTTGCTAAGCTATTGTTATAAAGTAATGTGTTCCTTCTTCGAAGAAATGACCTTGAATAGTCATCTCTCGTGAATAATAGTTCAATCGTTAAATTTAAAATTATATATCCTAAAAGGGCCGCTTTTACCACCTCTTGGGTTTCTGAAACCGTAGGATAACTCCTTAACTCCCAACCGCCAATCAAAAAGAACTTATTGTTATGAAAACCAAATGTTAACCATCGGTTTCCATAGCAATGGTTTCTTTTTGATTGGCAGTTGGGAGTTATCCTACGGTTTCAGAAATCAAAATTTTGACCGAAGTTGATAAAAACGGCCCTAATCACATAACCAGCGATAATTTACTTAATTCGATGCAACGAGGAATGTTATTTTTTTGTGTAATTTAAGTTTCTTTCATAAATTGTTATTCTGGTTAAGTACAAGATTTTTATACAGTTGCTCTATTTTTGTCGCACCTCACCACATCCGTATTTAAGTACGGTACATAAGTACTTGGGAAATTTAGTATGATATTTTTGAATTACTTACTTAACGTCCATAAGGTTTTAAGAATGTCACCTTTACATTATATAAGAAGTTTAAAAGTATACATATTCAATACATAAAATATGGAAGAGTATTTTTTATAACTTCCTACAGAGTCGCTCTATTTATGTCCGGTACTGTATATTGTATATGAGATAGAATAAAAGTACATATAATAATAATTTAATTTTTTCTTAAACTAGTAAAACAAAATGAAGCAAAACAAATTTAGTAGGTTCAAATAAAATTAGATTATTATTTTTTTAAATAATAATATATAGTGAACATATTTCAAGAGTAAAATTGTAAAATACGTTATGTTTGAAGTGATGGTAGTTCAATGAATATCACGTTCACATATAAATATTTGCGAGTTCAAATGTTACTCCCTGTAATCAATAACTCAAAATAATGCCAAAACTGTTGAGAAATACTTACAAATTGTAGCTACACACGCATCATTGCAATGCAATTAGAAATAATCAATAAACATGTTCCATTTTGCCAACAATTTCAACGTGCCAATTTTATTGAAATGAATATTTACAGGCTAGGTTTATGATGATCGTTATTGTACATGATTGGAACACAGAAACATTGTAAATATTACAGTATGCAATAAAATGAATATTGTTTTCTTAAATTTGAAATCGAAATAAAATGTCATAATCGGCAATATCTTTCATATTTTAACATGTACTTATACAGAATGTCCCATTTCTTCCTGCTCACACTCACTTTGCTAATATTATATGAGGCTAAGATGATGCTATATTAATACAATAAAATTGTTCTTTATTTAATTATACGATCGGTACCTATCAGGATATGATCACGTCACGATGTAGAAAGTACAGTTTTTCTTTGTGTGTAGTAACTTCTTTGTGTATAGTATAGTATGACTAGCGAATGGTAGTTGTTTAGATTATTTAATAGATGTGGTTTCTTTTGAAAACATTTCCCTATATTTGATTTTAAAGGAAACTGACCCTTATTTATTCCGTTACAGAAGATTAGCATTGTACTCAATACCAGGAGGAATTTAAAATGACCATAGCAACAGGATTCAGGGATGTATTTAAAAAATTTATACCGCAAATTCTAGTTCGTTCGTCTCAGTTGTAAGCAACCCTCGAGTCGGAATTATTGTTAAAGGAAATTAAAAATAATCCCATTTCATAGAATTGCCAAACTAAATAGTTTAAAGATCAAAATATTTTGTTATAATCAACATAAACGAAAAATGTTTAAAATATTTTAAACGCACCCCTTTTTTGATATTCAGTTATCCTAGGCGGCCATCTATTTTCAGCCAGATATAGTAATGTATTTTTGTGCTTTCCTAGTTCAGTATTTAAATGGGTTCATGCAAAAATTTCATACCTGAATATTTCGTACAATTCTATTCTTCTCTAGGGTTTCAAAAGAAACCATATCTATAAAATAATTTAACCGTCAACTTTCATTCGCTAGTCATACCATAACTGTAAGGTGTATATCACGATTTTGTCATAGTTAGGCAGAAAATTGTCGTATAGTGAATAAATACATATTTATTTCTATTTGTATTTCTTTCAGTTACATTTTAAAACGAAAATTGAATTGTTGAACGTAATATATTCATTTATATAAAAGCAACCCTAAACTCACTCTTGCATACTGTAATACATTCGCTTTGACACATAACAATAACAATACTTATAGTCCAGTCAAGTTATACAAAGCTTCTTACAAAAGGTCGAGTATCTATAATTTTTGGACATGTTGTAAGGACGAAGGCCAGTGATAAGAAATTAATTTTGCAGAAACGAAAGTCCTGTGCTACCAGAGTTATAATTAATAATTTCTCTGATTCTATACATCGGAGAGTAAAAGTTGTTATTATCAGTATTGTAGAAGACAAAATTTGCTACAACTTTTGTATTTATGATTTTTTTTCTATGGGCTGTACTTTGAACTACAGTGCAGTGAAAGTATCAGAATTTTTGAGAAATGACAAAACACGCACATATCGCAGAAATATTGATGTTTAAGGGCGAATATTTGCCTATACTCTGCATTTTGTCATGCAAGCAAGCCGTTTGGTTCACATGTTACTAGGACAATGTCCTAGCGATTAAGAGATGTAGCCACCCGGAAATGCCCCGCAGTCACGAGTTATTATTGCGGGTTGTATACCTGATTGGCGAGGTTTTCTTAAAATCGCAGTGATATGCAAACCATTGGATCTACAGAGCTGATTTTATTTTTATATTAATTGTAACGGTAAGATCTTGATAATGCAGTGCAAGAAAGAAGTTGGGTTAAATATAACGTATCAATTTTCTTCTTGAACATAGCACATTGTGGTTTTTTGGAGAAAATTTTGGCTTGCTTGGCCGATTTCGCGAGAACGTTACGTTTGATTAATATTAAAGATATTGGGAATAGGCAATGCAATACCGGTTGAAAAATTAAATATCGGTTTTTCGGTATTTTTAATTTAAAAACCGCAATACCGATATTACGAATAACACTTTCACTGCTACTCGAAAAAATGGCTCCATATCTTAGTGCCGACTTTTTTCATAATTTGCCATGAAATTAACTAGAAAAAAATCTGATGTGGCCAGCACATTACCTTTCGTCAGTTCTATGTATTTTATACAAATGCCACACTGAAAGTTTCTTGCGAAACTTCCAGTACATTACTTGTCGTCACTTCTATGTATTTTGTACAAATTTCATACATAAAGTTTCGTGGAAATAATTCCAGTAAAATTATGACACAAACATAGTAGAGAATAAAATATTCTTTAATATTTATAATAACATATAATGTGAAAAATAATAGTTAACAGCGTTTTTTTCAAGAAAAAATGTTAAAATCTTCAAATGAGAGTACTTCCGGTGGTCCAATTATAACCAAAATTTAACAGCTCTTCATGTAGATGTAAAGAAGAAGAATACTAAAGAATTATAATTTTTAGAATTGTCGTGTTGGAGTTATGGACGGAGAATTTTTTGTCACCCACACATACATACATAAACACATACACAGACATTATCGTAAAAATAGTAAAATCGTATTCCATGGACTCTAAAACGTACTTATTTATTAAATACCTGGATAAAATAGAATTCACTAATCCAAAAATGAGAATTAGCTTAAACTTTTTGGTGAATCGTTAATTTTTACTAATCTAAATACATACCTACATATTCACATATGCTGGAAACTGTATTGATTTCCTTTTCTATTGTTCTATTTACATTTTTCTTTTTAAAATGTTACTATTATAAAATTGAAATGATTAGTTCTTTGACAGTGACATTTATTTGTCAGTTACATACATTTGAATAATTGCCAAGGAGTATTGTTTGTTTAAAGCGTAGGCTCCGGTATTTAAATTATAGATAATTTTATAAATTTATCCATATAATATGTAGAAAAAATATTAATGCTAATCTGTAGAAAATTTAATAATCTTTAATTTTTATAATAACATTAATGTCGAAAAAATACATTTAAAGGTATTTTTCGAAGAAAAACTATTTTGAGCTTCTAGTAAAGTGCCATTTCCGGTTATCCGATTTACACCAAAATCTAATGGGCTCTTTCCATTACAGAAAAAGTTCGAAATACAAGGTTTCAAAATTTTCTGAATTATAGTATTTGAGTTAGAGTGGAGGATCCACACACACATACACACAGACATCATCGTGAAAATGTTAAAATTGGATTCTTGGGACCTTAAAAAGTGGTCATTTACCAAAATCTCGATATGCGATTTTTAGCACGATCCCTATACCTCCCTTACAAAGGGTAGCGGGAGGTAAAAATTACGTTTCTGCCTTAATATGAAGTCTTAAAAAAACTATAGTATGTGACTCGTTTTATAAGCTCTTTAGATACATTTGTAATATTTGTTATATGTATAATAATTCAATTGTGACTTGTGATTATTTTATATTCTAGTACATATTCGAGTATTGAGTAGTTTTTTTAAACCTTCTCTTTGTCTCGGAAAAAATAAAGTTCCAAAATGTGTCAAAACCCAATGTTATTTAAATGGGAAAAATCAAATACATTTAGGCACGATCAAGTATTAATATTAAACGGAATCATTGCCAACACAATTTTTATTTATTTATTAATTTATTTGGAACCACTTTACCGGGCGCCTCGGTTAATTTGACTTAGGTACTGGAATTTATCCATTTATACATCTCGATGGTGTAGTCAGATACATTTTTGGATAAAATTATGTGTGTAGAAAGTCCTATTTTTACGTATTAATTTAAAGCCATCATGCTATTATGCTGATTTGATTTAGAAGTTTAAGCTTTTAAACTGCGTTTTCCCAAAAGTTTAATTTTTGCACTTTGTCTATCTCACTTGGCTATGTAAATAATGCAAAAATTGACAATGTTGTCACTGTCATCACTATTTAATTTTATTTGAAGAAAGTTCTTCATTGTGTTCCTACTAGACTACTTGTACCTACTGTTAAATTACAAATATATTCCAGAAAAATGAAAGACCAACCAAGTATGTATTTGAATTTCTGTTAAATTTGACATCTTAATTGACACTAGTGACATTGACAAGTTAAAAATCAAGATCGACTCAATGCATCAAAAAACAGGTGTACGCGATTTTTTTGCAAGCCAGTGTACATTCACTCAGGATCTGACAGACTCCTACTTTTGAAACAGCTCATTTTTCCTATTTTACAATATTTATACAAATAATCAGTTCTTAATATATTTCAAATCCTCATAGATAATGAAAAATTCTTATTATTTTCCTTCGAGTAATATTTTTTTACGGTCTTTTTGATGATATAGGCAGTAGATACGCGTAGTAGCACTTCAAAGCCTTTTCCAATGAATATCCCTTGAGTTCCCTTATTCTAAAATTCAATCTTCTTCTGCCGCGAGTTCATCAAATTTCCAGAAACGTATTCGGTCTAAAATCAAATTTTCCATTTTGCTCGCGTGCTTTCCTCAGATGTCGAGAAGGGAGTGTAATAACGCCGAGAACAAAGTCAAGTCACATAACACCAACTCACTGAAAGAAGTTTAATGCTACCCGGCTATCTCGGGAAATGACGGTTTTTATGAGATATTAATTGTATGGGCACGGGCAATGTACCTTTATCTCAGAGCCTGTAGTAAAAATACAAACATGGCTACACTATAGTTAGTGTCAATGTTCTCATGCATTGACTGAAAGTTTGTTCGCAGCATTAATACATACATATACAGTTATATGGATCCCTATTCTCTTTAACTTATAGATTTGTGACGTCATTATCGTGGCCTACTTTATTATTGTATTATATATTAATGACAAATACGTCGAAATCTTTAATTTATTTTTGGTTCTCCTTAATAAAAAATAAATAAATAACCTGTTTTTGTTCTACAATTTTTATAATGAAATCCTATTTTTACTTTTTTCGCCGATTAGCATTAACATTATGATTTTTTGACAGTTAACTTGGAAACAAAGTTGTACTTTCACTGTCGATTGGTAGAGAAAGTATTATTTAATTGTCTTGTATTGTAACTGTCAATAAAATGATTCAAATGTTTTTACAAAGCAAAAAAGCAACCGTGATGACAACGAAGGTGGAAAAAACATTTAAAATTATTGAAAATAATAAACACAATAACATTAATTCTAATCAATCGGCGAAACAATTATGTATGACCGGATAAAAAAACCAGATTCACTCCTTGAGCGAAATTTGAAGACTCAGTTGCATGTAATAAACAAATAACTATTTTGTAATGATAATTTAACTTTTTATATAAAATAGCGTTTTTAACGTTCCAACTTTATCAAATCAACCTTTTTTGTACAAAAAATTTGTTTTTGCCTCTCGTTAAGAGAGGTATTGTATTCATGCTAAAAATCAAATATCCAGATTTTAGTGAATAAGCATGTTTTAAGGTCCCTAGAATCCGATTATAACATTTTTACGATGATGTCGGTATGTGTGTGTGAATGTGTGTGTGGATGTTGGATTCACGATTTCTCAAATACTATAAGACTTAAGACATTTTTAACTACGGATTCGTCAATCTAACAACAATAGGAAGAGTTGATTAAGTTTTGGTAACAATTGGACAACCGAAGTAGTAGTTACAAGAAAAAAATCATCTAAATATTATTTATCGAAAATTTATGTAAATACTTATATTAAAGAACGTTAAATTCTTTATTCGATAAATACAAATTCATTATTATATCTTCTATAGATTTAGAGATAAAGAAATGCTTATAAAATAATATGATGTAAAAATTCTTCGATCAAAATACTTCAAGGCAAGAAATTCAAATGTTTGTAATTGACACATAAATGTCACTGTCAAAAATATTTGTATGCCACTGTCAAAAATATTTGTACATTATTATGAAGATTATGAAAATAAAAAAAAAGTCAACAACGCAAAAGAATGTACGTAAAAAAGAATATAAAAGTAATTTGCGAAAAAATGACGAATATAAAGAAAAAGAAAAGGAAAGTAGGAAAAGAAAATTTCAGGATATTGAATATAAAGAAAATGTATGTATTGTACATAATTTATATTAAAATATCCCATAGATTTTGCAAATATATGTGAGAATAATTTTGTAGTGAGACATGAATATATGTATTTGTATTTAAAAATATGTTTCGTTTTGTGCTTACAACCAGGTAAAATATCTGGCAAGAGGTTATGTGCTGGCCACATCAGATTTTTATTGTATAAAACATTGTAACGTAATTGCACAGCATAAAAATTTAATATATAGGTAGGTATTTAAATATTTTATCTGTTTTTTTTTATCATGTGCGTGACTTTTGAATTTACTTCTCTTAAAAATGGACAGTAATACGAGTATAAAGGATGTTAATTAAAAAGTGGGCCCTAAACGTTTAACATGGGAAATCAGTTTATCTTTGCGCAAAAATTCTCAATTAATTTTAGACAGAATGTTTCTAGTAAATGTTATTGATAATTAAATTATACTTTCACTAATGCCACTAATCAGATTTTATTTTGCACATTTGGTAGCCTGTAAAATCGTATTTGAAACTTTATAAATATTGCTCATTTCTAGTGATATCCAAGGAATTGAAACAAAACTACAAACAAAAGCATAACGATTGACCTATCAGAAATTCCGTTTTCAAATAAAAGTTTCAGATAATAAAATTCTGCACATAAATCACTAAACATATTTAATTTTTATATTCTATAGTTAAATAATTATTATAATTATTATTTTTCAAGATACTGATAGTTCAAACGATTTTCATTTCTTTGTAATTTTGTTTCAATTCCATGGCTATCACTACAAATGATTTTACAGGCAACCAAACTTGCAAAATAAAATCTGTTTAGTGATTTAGACGCAGAATTTAATTATCTGCAACATTTGAAACATTTTTGATTAAAATTAATTGGGAATTTTTGCGCAAGGAAAAGCTGATTTCCTTTTTAATTAATACCCTGTACAGGTTAAAAGGAGGGCATTCACGTTTATGTTACTAGGTAATTTAGGGAAAACAAATAATTTTTGCGTAGTTCATTTAAAAACTGCAATTACAGTATTCAGAACTTTATTCTGTGTAATGTGGGTTGTAAAATATATTTTTATGTTTTACGACCGCGAAACTGCAGCCACAATGCAGTATAAAATAATAATGAATATTATTATTGTTATAAACTTGTTTTTAGTTAGTTTTCTAAAATTTGTTTTATTTTATTTTCCATTTATTGCAATATTGAATCCTAAATTAAATGGCATGTTCTATATTTTACTGACTTTAATAACGAGTTGCAGTTTTCTATTATACAGAACATAAATATTTTATTAAAATTCCACTTCTCGAATGGCAAATAGAATCTATTTTAATTTAAATCTATTCCGTATAAACGCAGCAATGACGTCTTTATTGTAGTTAGTGATATTTATTTAATGACGAGAACATCTAAATCGGCGCATGTGTTCTGTAACAAAATCACTTATTCATATAGTGATACCATGACCAGATGTAATATCATTTATTCGTGTTGATAATAATCTAATGGAAGAATTAAAATGATAAATAAATATAAATATATCAATACGGCATATTACCAATTGCAGGGTGTCAATCTGCTTTGTACACAGATTTCGGTAATGAGGATGACATATTTGTACCGTGCGGGCGTTTACCAGACGTCACCTCACGTGCACTCATTGTTGGTGTAAAGAATGAACCACAGGGGTCAATTTTGTGCCATTTAAAATTCGAAATATTTGGCGTCGGTCGGGATCGAACCTGGCTCCCCAGATTCGCGACCAGACACTCAGACACGCGGCCACTAGACCTTATGTTATTAAAATTATTATTATTTAAATTTATGTCTATCTAATATTACTATTTAATAACTAATATTACTTATTATATGATTTATCTAAAAATATGAGTGTACGAGATTTAATTTTTTTTAAAATGGTCCCTTATTCTCACCTCTTTGAAGTAGCGATACTTCCGAAAAATCACTACTTCAGCTGTCAAATGTCAACTTTAATGTTTAAAATTAGAGAAATAAATTAAATTAAATTGTAGATAGCACTTATTTAAAATATTATAGCTTTCATTTACAAAAATATGAAACCTATTCTTGTCCAAAAATAAAATTTAAAAAATCGAAATCGAGCTAGTACCTACTTTGGAAGTAACGCTACTCCAATTGGTGAGAATCCAGGCCATATAGAATTTTCATGTACCTATGTATTTCAACAAATAATCATTAATATGTATTAGTATTGGCCTTTTTAAAGTAGGTATTTCTCTTTAGATATGAAAACAGTTGTAGAATACACTTTGTGGTATAGCCTTCAGCTCCTCTAATCTCCTCCTCTAATCTATCTTTACAAAATGTTGTCCTTTCACTGTCCTCTTCATTTTCGGGAAGAGGAGACAGTCAAGTCTGATGAATACGGTGGCAGTGGCAACGCGGCGGTGTTGTTGTTGTTCACCAGATCACCAAAACTGTAAACTGTGAGCCGGTGCGTTCTCGTGCTACAAAACCCAGGAGTTGTTTGCCAAAAATTATTTTCGCATGAGCCGTCTGAAGCACCAACTGCGTCAGTGACCTTCCTTAAAGTGATTTGTGGATTACCAAAAACAATTCTTTATTTTTTTGCCACATTTTCAACTTCAGCGCTGGTTGATGTGCTAGCACATCCGATCCTCTTGTTCACCTTCCACGTCTTTACAGGTCTTTCAGAAACTTTTCATTCATAAACTCTCCCTCGCCAAAATCCTTCTCTAATGTTTGCACGACTTCTCTTGTACTTTATACAATTTTTAACAGAAAATTTAATGCAGATTCTTTGTTGTCATTTAAAAAAAATCAAAATGCTTCATCGGTACGTTAGCATAAAACAGAAATTAAGCGTATATTTTATTCAATCCGAATGAAACCTGGCATACCCACACAGACAGTGGTGATAAAAAAGAGCACTGTCGAAAACGAATAACGTGCGGAATTCAAAAACTCTCGTTACTTATTTATCAAACTTCGTACAAAAATGGTATAAAATTTACAAACAACAAAGAGAATATCCGTTTCACATTATTCTAATGAAAATATAAATTTGTTATTGAAAAAACAGATACCCTTTCTTTACACGGGAAGTACGAGTAGGAGAGCTCTTATAGTCTTAATTAATTGTAAATAAGACTGTTGATATTATTAACTAGATTTAAAATGTATTTTAGTTAAAAATGTTGTGGAACAAAATTAAATATTTTTTTTTGCGTTCACTGATATTTTTAAATTAACATCAAAGGAAAAATAAATTCCGTACGATAAATTTTTTATATGTACGAGTGTTTCTAAAAAAGTTGTCCTTTGATGTTATATTGTAGGTTAAGTTTTATTCGTAAAAATTTCATCAGAACCATTCATATACCTTCGTTATTTCAACCGTACCATAAATGTCACGGAAAATATATCCTTTAGTCGTTTAGGAGCCTGTCATATAAAATTAATGCAAGTTCTCGTACATCATAAATGAGTTGTTTCAGTTCAGCGCGCTTCTTGGAATTAAAAAGCACTCTAAAATATACTTTTAATGCCTATCGATTCATAATTAAACCATAATTCATCTTTGGAACAGCTGTCGACCTTGTACATTAATAAAAATTTCATCTGTAAAGTTTATTATTCCCTATCTCGGCTCGAACTAAAGCAATTACAATTTTCTGGCATTGTTTTATCATTAAATCGTCCATTTACACTAAGAGCGGAAATTTATCACCAGTTTTTCCATGCTTTCGGCAGAAATATTAATTTCAAATTCCAAATCTAGTTGGCTCATTCATCTTTCTGTCATGCCGGGTGGGGTCTGTTGGGGACTTCCAAACAGCCAGACAAATAGTGGTACAAATCGCAGTTCATTTGTTTTACCCCTACCTAGTCACACTCAAACTGCAAGATAAAAGTTTAAATTGCTGCTATACACTTGTTTCATGTGTCTTAAAATGCACTCTGAGGAAAATATATACAGCTACCTCATATTGTGCAAACTTATGACAAAATCCACTTGTCATTTGTCATTGAGAACTTGATTTCTTACCACGTGAAGGGAATAGGAAAAAGAAAAACGTTACATTTTGATAAGTACTGAGTACGATACACACAGAAAAAAAAGTACGCGCCTTATATGGGGGATCTCAAGATAGTCAATTAAATTATATAGACAAAAGTTGTCGCATTAGGCGACCATTTTAACACATTGCTTGCCGCGTCACCCATAAATGACAAACACATAAGTGATTTTGGTCAGGCCGTGTCAGTCATAATTGGGTGACAAATGTTAATGTAAATTTTTCAATGTGGCTTCCCACGAAATTTTCGACAAGCAATCGCGGCAGGCACTGTTAATGCTGCTTCGTTATTTGAGCAAAAATGTATAGATCTCGAGATATTGTAAATTTTGTAGTTTTTCCGAATTACTTCAAAGTGTGATGTTATAATACTGAATGCTGGTTCTTACATCTTTGGGCCATTTTTTATGTTCTTTGGTTTTATGTTGTGATATATGGACTCCTTATATTGGAAAAGGAGATTTTTTTTGATTTCTAATGATGTGTAACTTGTCTATGTTCATTTGTTTCAAACAGCAAATATATCAACAATTATTAAATATAGATGTTAAAAACAAGCGTTTTGACTTTTGACATTAATTTATTGTTTAACAATGGTATATCTATCGTGATTTATAGTTATATATTCTAATATCGTTTATTAATAGAAAATCAAAATCACTCATTAACAGAGATTATTAAATATATGATTAACGGAAATATAATTTTCGTTTTTATTTAATAATTATACTTATACATTGTCAATCAGTTTTGAATGGCAGTTTGAAAATGTATTGTTGTGAATAATCAAATTATTATGGCGCTGCGCGCTGCTACGTTTAAGGAAGATTAAATTCGTAGCTACGTATCACCGATATCAATATGTTCAAAAATGAGATGTTTTTACATTTTTATAGATCGAAGACTTGTTTACCATATACAAATTTATAATACAATAGGGTAAAAATAAATTTAATCTTTTCTTTTAAGAGTTGTAACATTACGTTGTAGTAAGTAACTTTTCACATGTTTCCGTGTCTATCAAGGTGAATCAATATGTTAGCGTGGATTTCCGTAGTACATAATGTAAATAATTTAAAAGGATAAATAAAATATTGTACGTGAAATTTTTGGCTTTTCACAACTTTATATTCCGGCAGTTTTTATTTAACACAGAAAACGAAAACAAGTGTATATGAATTAGAATAGTTATTTATTATATGAGTGTGGAATGTATCATATTAGTCACGAAAGAAAAAGTTTAGGCTAATTTTCTTTAGTGACTAATATACATTACACACGAGTGTAATACAACGTTTTATCCAACACTTTATTAAAAACTTCTTAAATCATTTTTATATTTTCATTCATCGTTTGACACTGACAAGTCAATTGATGTAGTATTTTAAATTACAAAGTCACCATTGAATGTTTTTGTTATAGTTATTCAAAAAAAAAAGAATTGCTGTAATAATTATTGTATGTCATTGGTAATTATTTGAATGGAAAATGCATTAAACTGGGTGAAAATGAGGACCTTCCTTTAAAACGTATTTACTTAGAAGCACAAACAGCATCTTTGAATTTAGTTTCGAAGCGAGTAACCACTAACTCGTGTCTCGTTTTCGTTTCATTAGCCGTACATGACAGCTGTCATTGGGTAAAGATAAGTAATCTATTTTAGCATAAATATTAATATTAATTTAAATAAATAAGTTTGATAATGTTAAATAAAATAGCTTTTTATTTATATTTAAAAAAATCTGATGTGGCCAGCACATAACCTCTCGCCAGATATTTTACCTGGTTGTACGCATAAAACGAAAAATATTTTTAAATACACATATATTCATGTCTCACTACAAAATAATTGTTTTAATATAAATTATGTACAATACATATATTTTCTTTATATTCAATATCCTGATTTTTTTCTACTTTCTTTTTCTTTTATTCGTCATTTTTTCGCAAATTCCTTTTATATTCTTTTTTACGTATATTCTTTTGCGTTGTTGACTTTGTATTTATTTTCATAATCTTCATAATGATGTACAAATATTTTTGACAGTGGCATACAAATATTTTTGACAGTGACATTTATGTGTCAATTACAAACATTTGAATTTCTTGCCTTGCAGTAGTTTGGTCTGAGATTTTTTACATCAAATTATTTTATATGCATTTCTTTATCTCTAAATATATAGAAGATATAATAATGAATTTATATTTATCGAATAAAGAATTTAACGTTCTTTAATATAAGTATTTACATAAATTTTCGATAAATAATATTTAGATGTTTTTTTTCTTGTAACTACTACTTCCGGTTGTCCAATTGTTACCAAAACTTAATCAACTCTTCCCATTATTGTTAGATTGAGGAATCCCTAGTTAAAAATGTCTTAAGTCTTATAGTATTTGAGAAATCGTGAATCCAACACCCACACGCACATCCACGTACACACGGATATCATCGTAAAAATGTTATAATCGGATTCTAGGGACCTTAAAACGTGCTTATTCACTAAAATCTGGATATGCGATTTTTACCATGAATACAATACCTCTTAGCGAGAGGTAAAATACATAAAAATCAGTAATAATTCCTCCGTGACTTCTAAAATATACCCTCACGGAGTGACTAATGTTGTACATTAGTTATTTCAAATAACCATAGTAACAAGTATATTATGAGTCGGTGTTGGATAAATAAATTTACAAATACCCCCGTAAATCAGCAACCCAATATACATATATGCTAACTGGGCGTTATAAAACCGAAAAATAAGCGCTGCTATTTCTGTGAAATGCAATAAATGTTAGTGTTGATTCAATTATTGAACAAAAGTATTGCTCATCTGGATGTTATATTGAACGTTTATGCAATATATTATATTGTTAATTAAAATTATTTTGAAATGTTATGACTAAAGTAATGCTGGGGCATAATTGTATCAAAACTAACATTTATTGCATAAATTAAATTGGGAAAACTATGAATTTCAGAAAATGACAGCAAATTGTAAAATAACCAATTACTTAAATTATGTAATAATTTAATTAGTACAGTCTATTGAACTATTTTAGAGAGAGTATTAATATTATTGAATAATATTAAAGCACAATATTATTGTACTCGTAAGTCTATGAAGGCCGCTGAAGATTAAATTAATGAATGTGGATTATTCTTAAAACATTTTCGTCAAGTTCTTACATTTGCAAATAGTTAATTATTTGTACATACTGAATTTGCAAATATCTTCATCTTGTTATAAAATGATTTTTGAGAAAGTAGTTAAATTTTACTTTTTTAAATGTAGGATCACATCAATAACAATATAATAATCCAGCAAAATACTTTGTTGGTGTGTTATAAAAGTTGAAAAGTTTCATTGTACAGGCATGCAAATTTATATTATTTCATTAAAACATATATTCGCATGACTAAGTGCGATGTATGGCCGATTATGATCACCTATAATGATTCGGCTGCGATTGGAAGGAACATGAAAAGTATTTCAAATTTTCATATAAAATGACTCTTCTGATGCACTGTTCATAAGAAATTCGTGTGCCCGTGGAGAGACACCTGGAAAGCATATAATGACATCTAGCAATGGGTAAAAAAACTGTTAGGTTTATTTCAATTTTTTTTTCAATATTTGCTCTTAAATTGACCGTGAACTGAAATGTAACACCTTAATGATAAGGATAAATAAAAATTTATTTAATGACTAATGACCAAAAGTAAATATGTACCCATACTAACCAACATTATTACGTTAATATATACAAAAATGAAATATAAATGTCAAATCTCATTTTTAATAGGTGCTTTCCATTTACCGACACAAGTCGACAAATGTATATTCCATGTGTTTGATGTTGTTGTGAAAGGGCGTCTCCGGATTCCCTATAACTAAGTTTACAAAACAGCAGAGATTTGGTGAATTTGGCCAGTGCGAGAATAGAAATTATTCGCATCGTTTCATTAAATACATTTTTGCACGATATCGGTGTTTTTTAACCTTTACCGATAAGGTTTCCAAGGCAGAAAGGTTTATTTACAAATTACTGACTGGTAAGTGATGTGGCTCATTTACTGATCAGTAGGCGGGGGCGGTATAGGTGATGTGTAAATAAAAATAACGATCAAGCTTACTTTCAAAATGACAACTAAAATTTTTTAATATCTCAAAATAATCTAATATAATGCATTTTAGTGGTGGGCGTCGATCGTACAAAAAACGTAATAAGCATTGCAGTCAGTAAGTACTCTTCTACCAGTATCGGATGTACCGGTAGGGAGCACTTATACTGACCTTAATACTAAAATAACTAAGGTGGTCAACATGAGTTGATACAAGTTGACACACATGTAAATATATGTTAAGCACCCATTTTTAATCAAAAAAGACTGTGGGTGTGGGTGTGTGTGACGATTTTTTCTCCGTCGATAACTCCAACACTACAATTCTAAAAAATTTAATTCTTTCGTATTCCTCTTCTTTACGTCCATATGAAGAACTGATTAGGTTTTGATTATAATTGGTCGACCGGAAGTACTCTCATATGAAGATTTCAACAGTTTTTCTTGGAAAAACGCTGTTAAATATAATTTTTTCACATTTAATGTTATTATAAATATTTAAAAAAAATATCTTCTACGATTTGATTACATTTTGTACTTCATATTCAATGGATATTGAGTTAAAAAATTATAAAATTTCATAAAGCAGCCAGCTGTGTAATAACAATAGCATTGTTCGAGCAGTCAATTTGTGACAGTTTGACGTACTGTTGTACTGCGCATGCGTCCAGCTCTGATAGTTCCAAATCCAAATTAGTTTGAAATTTTCGTTGCTCGAACGCGCTAGTTACTTTCATCAGCGGTAGTTGTCGCTTGTTGTTGTTGACGCATTGACGCCAGCGTTCAGCTATTAGAAAGTTTTATGTTTGACTGATGTCAAATTAGGACTCGAATCATGGCAGGTATTCTTAAATATTTTCTTTATTATACTACATCTGTTTTTAAACAATACATTTATTGCAAACGAAATTGCCGACTATAAAACTTGGACGCATGATTCGACCAAAGTACTAATAGATCTGTTTACATTCTTACCTTTCCGTGTATATTAATTTAAAAATACTGATATTCAACACAAGGCAAGATAATAATATACATTAAAATTATTATTATTATTATTATTATTATTATTATTATTATTATTATTATTATCACAAAAATTTTCCCACGCGATTTGACGCAGAAATGCTAGTGCGCATGTCACATTTAAAATTTGCAAACAATCCTGAAACTCTTTTGACTGTTTCAAACCGTCACAAACGGTTTCAAACCGCTGCATGAACACCAAAATTCTTATGCGCATGCTTCTGATAGTTCGTGATAGTCTCTAGGTACGTTCTATTGGTGTCAGAAATATTCCTACTTCATCTAGTAGTACCTAAATGGTCGTTCTGTTGCGTCAAAAAAATCTGAATATACCTACTAATCATTCCAACTTCAGAGCTGGTAGGTAGATGTATGGAGTGGAGATAAATTCAAAATTTTACTAGCCGACTGTTGCGCGCGTCTTTCTGTCACATTTGTAAATATTTAGACTAGGATGTGCTCAAAAAAATTACCTCCATTACGTTTCTATTATTTAATATATTTTTAGATAATTGTAATCCCTGTAATATTTGCATTACAACGTTTTGAAGATCCATAATAAACATATACAAAGTTATTTTTAGTTGTTAACTAACAATAACATACTATCACTGTTCTATTTATTTATTACTTGACAGTTATTTGCTACTGAGCGTTCTATTGGTTTAAAAATATTCTTATTCTAGTAGAAATATTTCTGATACCGATAGAACGTACCTTCTGACTGCTTCTCGAACAATGCTAATGGAAACAGCTAATATAATTTAAAAATTCTGATAGACAGATGTCAATGTCAAGTGCAATTGACATAGTATGTTGTGTTATTAAGAAACTTTCTGTATGAAATTTGTACAAAATACATTGAACTGAGGGAAGGTAATGTACCAGAAAAATAGAATCTTTCGCAAGAAACTGTCTGTATGGAATTTGTATAAAATACATAGAACTGACGCAGGCACCGGACTAGAGGTGGGCGCGTGAGTAACTTTTTGTTCACGATCACGCACGCTCACAGAACTAAAAATGTAATCACGACCAATCACGCACGACTTTTTATGTTCAATTCACGATCACTTACGCTCACGATTTTATTTTGGCACTCACGTCCGATCACGCCCGGCGGGTCACGTTCGTGTCACGTAATTGTTTCTATGTACATTTAAGCCTGCTTAACATAGTCATAAGTTCTTATCAAATTTGTTAACAAATTGGTAATAAGTTAGGTAACAGATTAGTTTCATTGGAAACGAATGTTTATGTACAAATAGGTTGTCTATTCCTTCAAAAGTGACAAATAACATTATAAATTTGGTAACAAATTTGTTAACAAAATTATGATCGTGTCAAAATATTTGTATATCTTTGGTGAAATCGGAGCAACTGTGTATACAATTTT
Source organism: Harpalus rubripes (assembly GCA_963082715.1). Classification (NCBI taxonomy): domain Eukaryota; kingdom Metazoa; phylum Arthropoda; class Insecta; order Coleoptera; family Carabidae; genus Harpalus; species Harpalus rubripes. The sequence goes on along the minus strand of OY720448.1, from coordinate 63,208,990 downwards.
GGGTACAACAATAACACTATTTTTATGCAAAAAATACTGTTGGTGACATAATAATGATATAAAGAATGTAAAGTAAAAGATGAAAATTGACAATTTTTTTAAATAAAAAATAGAAGAAAACTTGTACTCACGCCCGATTAAATTTCAATCACGCCTGATCACGCACGATAATTTTTTAGTGCCTCGCGCTCACGTGCAAGCACGATGCAAAATTTAAATTATACTCACGATCTCGCGGGTCACGTCGTGACCCATCGTGACCCGACAAAATCACGGCCCGCGCCCACCTCTACACCGGACAGCTAAATGAATGTGCCAAAACACTATCATAGTTCCAGGAAGCAATCTGTAGAGGCGCAACAGTGCTTAAATTTTAAGAAAATGGAATAAGTCACCTTTGAGTTCAAAACATTTTGCAATATTTTGAATTGTAAAGTCACATAAGTCATCACATATGTCATTGAACGTACGCTTTAATATCTTTAATCAGTTGGTAATTCAATTTGTAATAGTTTATAGTTTTAGTTATAGTGCCAGTAGTGATTTATTTCGTGATTTCTCCAGTTTTAAAGTGTATTAACTGTGTTTATTTTTTTACGTAATATAAAATTTAATAAGCTGATGAACATTCGCTGTGCTGTTTGATATAAAGTGCAGTGCAAAGAAGCAAATAGACGTTTACTTTTATATATAATGATGAAATGTCGTACCATTTCCAATATCCTTTTATCTTACATATAAACAAATATTAAAATAGAAGTGTATGTCTACCTGACAAGTAATTTTAAATTTATTTAGAAATGAATTTATAGTTATTGATTATTTAAAATATATGTATGTACTTATATTCAAATTTCTTATTGTCTTTTATTTTAAAAATTCAAAATTTCTTTTTATCTATCATACATGTCTCCTATATCACAAACTACCAAGCCATCACAGTGTGTGTTAGTTCATGGAAGCAATCTGTAGATGGCACTATTTTGTATTTCGAAAATTACATTAACTGTCCTATCTGTAGTTGAGGTGATCCGTGAACTGACGGAAGGTAATGTGCTGGCCACATCAGATTTTTTTACTTAAAAAGTTTAAATAAAGCTTTTCATATTTCGAAACATTTGCAATTTGCATATTGAATTAAAAAAGGATTCTGTGAAGTTATTATAAAAAATACCCCTATAGGGGTACCACCAGCTTCTAGTTCATTTCATAAATGATTTACATATTTACTTCAATATGCCAATCATACTATTATATTCCAACTATTCCAATTCTGTTACACGCCATTCATTGCTGACAGCCCGCATATGTTTAATTCAACAAGATCTACCAAAGAACAGGTGGAATTTTTATTCTGCAGACCAATTAAATACTAAAAAGCACTTTGTAAAGAATAAAACGATGTTTCGAGCTTGTTTTTGTTAATTACACATGTACAACTAGTGCAATCGAAAAGTAATTTGTGTAATGGAAAAAGTTTTTTATTGCAGATATTAATGGACATATAAAAAATTAAATCTGTTATTGATAGCAGGACAGTATGTAATAATATGTACAAATACAAATATTAAAATATAACAAAAATATTTATTTGTTAAAAATCAATTTTGAACCAGATACGAATATTTTCATTTAAATTTCGCTATCTATGTGTTTATATGATTTATATTTTATTTATATTTATATAAAAATTTAAATCTGATTTTATATATTTTATGATTTAGGTACAATATATAACGCATATTTTTTTAGTCTGGTGAATGCTAATATCCTGTATTTATTTGTTAACCAAAGAAATAGTTGATAGAGGTTAGGTGTTGTATTCATAATAGAGCCACCATTAATAACTTTATAATTTTATAAAAGTCAACGGCAAATTTGAGGGTTAAAATTCAAAACCAATAAGTATTACTAATTACAAAACTTTTATAGAGAATGCAAAATTAAAAATAATATTATAATCAAGATTTAAACAACAAAATATTATAATTTCAAATAAACTAGATATTTTGGTTTGAAATATAATTCAGAAATTAATAGTAAAGGAAAATTTGAAGATAATACGGTTGTGGATAGACAGCGTGTTTTTCTAAAAACATACCTATCATGAATATTTTTAAATCTTTAGCTTTACACGGTATTTTCTGTTGAATATTTTTTACAAAACCAATGGGGCATGAAAATGAAGGATTGTTATTTGTTTTCAAAAAGTTTTAAATAATATTTTTTTCATGTCAAACCCAGATATTTTCATGTCGAAAAATAAATTAATAACGGAATTTATAATGAAAAATTATTTAATTACGTAAAATTTTGTGAAAAATAGATTTTTACCTCTCGCTGAGAGAGGTATTGTATTTATGCTAAAAATCGCATATCCAGATTTTAGTGAATAAGCACGTTTTAAGGTCCCTAGAATCCGATTATAACATTTTTACGGTTTACGATGTCCGTATGTGTGTGTGGATGTTGGATTCACGATTTCTCAAATACTATAAGACTTAAGACATTTTTAACTACGGATTCCTCAATCTAACAATAATGGGAAGAGTTGATTAAGTTTTGGTAACAATTGGACAACCGGAAGTAGTAGTTACAAGAAAACAATCATCTAAATATTATTTATCGAAAATTTATGTAAATACTTATATTAAAGAATGTTAAATTCTTTATTCGATAAATAATTATATCTTCTATAGATTTAGAGATAAAGAAATGCATATAAAATAATTTGATGTAAAAATTCTCAGATCAAACTACTTCAAGGCAAGAAATTCAAATGTTTGTAATTGATACATAAATGTCAATGTCAAAAATATTTGTATGCCACTGTCAAAAATATTTGTACATCATTATGAAGATTATGAAAATAAAAAAAAGTCAATAACGCAAAAGATTATACGTAAAAAAGAATATAAAAGGAATTTGCGAAAAAATGACGAATATAAAGAAAAAGAAAAGGAAAGTAAATAGTTATTTATGATATGTGTTAAAAGTGACATTTTATTTTGTGAGAAGGAAGTTTGGAACACGACGCGAAGCGGAGTGATCCAAACCTTCGAACAAAATAAAATCACTTTTAACACGTATATCATACACTATTTTTTCTACAAACACTATTTTTTAATTTAAATTTGTATTTCCAATACTTTTTTGACATTCACTTTTAACACTAGTGTCAAAAGTAACAATGATCTGTCATTTTTAACACAAGTGTCACAAAATGACATTTTTAACGCTAAAAACAAACATTAAAAAGCCCTCTTTTAATTGATTTGTAGAAAAAATATTTTTCGTTTAATGCTTACAACCAGGTAAAATATCTGGTGAGAGGTTATGTGCTGGCCACATCAAATTTTTTCCATGTATATTTATTTATTTAAAAGTCAAGGAAGCGGTATAAACATAAAACAAATACACGCTATTAAATTATGAAACTACAAACAAATCTCATAACAAACCTTACCATAAATTGCTTTAACTCTGTAATATTTGAATGTATAAAGACCCGCTTTTAGATTTGTTTGACGACATAATCCAGCTTTAAGAATACTTATTATTTACATACAAATCTTATGTTATGTGTGTTACCGCTAATATCCGAAATTCGTTAATAACCATAATAACTAAGAGCTTCGGAGTTAGTGAGTGGATGGTCTTCACAGAACACGAGAGAATCAGAGAAAACAGGGAGTCCAACTAATTTTTGTCCAATATTAAATTCCAGCTCTTCCTTCATTCCAGTTAAAACCACGGTTATTGTAGTTCTTTGTCGTCCCTGAAAAGATAGGGATGTTATATTAAGCATCGGTGGAAGCCAACACGGAGCGATTGACTTCCGGCGAATCGCGAATCGCGAGTACAGCGGTTTGTTTCGCGTAATTCCTGAACTTCTTAGTTATTATGCGTATTAACGGATATTGGGTATTAGCGGTAGAGGTAACATATATATAAAATTATCTTAGTAATGATTTTTAATTATAATTATCATTTGCAGTGACTAAAAATATATTGTTATATAATTAATCTTCAATTTATTGCTTGGTACATAAATAATAATATTTTTCCTCTTGCAAAATTTATTTTAAAAAACTAAGTTATTTGTAGTTCATGTCTGAGTACTTATACTGTTATTAATTAAAAAGTCACGAATTAATCGATTTGCATGTTGTGGCATGCTTTATTTTCAGTCTATTATTAACTCTCCCACATACGAGGTATATATACGAATATGTTTCATCCCACGCAGAAACCAATAATTACGGTTCCATTTTTAAGGCAGCGTTCTACCCTTAGCTTATCGTTTCCCCATCAAAGTGCGCAGTTGGATGGGGAGTTTCCACCACCTCGAAGTTTATTTACGTGTAATGACGCCAGCATGGAGCAGATCACCCCGTTGCATGCCGCTACGGGGTGATTTAGCACGTAACTTCTTGCCGCCATGCCTAAAGCTCATAATAACGAACACAAATTTGATACTTGCAAGAATCGATTACTTAGATTATTACATTCAAGCATTTGCCTGCTTCTGAAATATTTTAAGCTAATGGCATTTTTCTTAGAAGAGTGATAGTAATGGAGATGTAAAGCTCATTAGGTATGTTCTCAAACAGTGGAGTTCGCTAATAATTGGAGGAACGTACGACACGAGTATATTGATTTTTTTCAAAAAATTATGAATGTGATTAATAATAGCAAATGTGTGGATAATAAACAATTTCACAAAATAACTAATAAAAATTTGGTGTGGCCAAAACAATTCCTCCCGCTATTTACAGTCCGAGTCACAAAAAAGATTAAGTTAATCCTTATTTTTGGATTAGCGAATTTTACTCTAATTTTGATAGTTTATTTCTTAAAATATAGTCTAATCTAATCCAAGTAACTACCTTTTTTTTAAACCCCTCAACATGATGAAATCCCAATTACAGAGTGGGTTCACATTCACACACATCCATGCCTTAGTGGGATTCGAACCTAGAGCCCCGAGGGCACTCATGACATGAGGCGTTGCTTTAACCATTGCGCCACCGGAGTTATAATAAAATGAAGATTAAATTTTAAATACCGGGATAGAATAGAATTCACTAATCCAAAAATGAGGATTAGCTTAAACATTTTTGTGAATCGTTAATTTTTATTAATCTAAATATTTACTTATGGTGTAAACTGTATTGAATTCCTTTTCTATTGTTCTATTTACTTTTTTCTTTTTCTAACGTTACTAATATTATTTTGAAATTATTAGTTCTTTGATATGACATTTGTCTGTCAGTTACATACATTTGAATAACTGTGTTTGTAGATAATTTTATAAATTTATCCATAAAATATATAGAAAAAGTATTAATGCAAATCTATAGAAAATTTAATAATCTTTAATTTTATAATAACATTAACCACGAAAAAATAATATTTACACGTATTTTTCGAAGAAAAACTATTTTGAGCTTCTAGTAAAGTGCTATTTCCGGTTATCCGATTTTCACCAAAATCTAATGGGCTCTTTCCATTACAGAAAATGTTCGAAATACAAGGTTTCAAAATTTTCTGAATGATAGTAATTGAGTTAGAGTGGAGGATCACATACACACAGACATTATCGTGAAAATGTTAAAATTGGATTCTAGCGACCTTAAAACGTGGTCATTTACCAAAATATCGATATGCGATTTTTAGCACGATCCCTACACCTCCTTTATCAAGGGTAGCGGGAGGTAAAAATCTACGTATATTAGTCCAAATTTTGCTTGTCACTGGGAGCCTGTCAGGCAACATTTCTTTCACTTTCATACAAACGCACGGAGTATCTATTTGGCGTGATCGTGGTACCTTCTTTGTTCAGCTATTTTCTTGCATGCATTTACTTGAAAATAGATTCCGAATTTCAAAAATGCAATACAGCAATAACAGAAAAATTGTATGTGACGGGAATATTAAGCCGTTAATGTCATCTCTAATATTTTAAAAACGAATAATTTCTTTTAAACTTTGATTGTCCCTACAGTTTTAAAGCCTAGTTTTAATATAAATGACGTGTTTTCTAATTTGTTACTATAGTTGCTGACCCCATTACGAGTACAAACTTGATACGTGCAAGAATCGATTAGCTAGGTAATTAAATTCAAGTATTTGCTTACTTTAGGAACATTTTAAGCAAATGACATTTTTCCTAGAAGGGTGATATTAAGTAATTGTTTTTTGATGAAACTGACGAAATCTTGACGTGGTAAATTAATGGTTTGAAAAACTCTAAATATAAACTCAGCACTCTTGTATGACAAAGACAATCAATCATTAGACTTTTCCCGTATTCATCTCTGAAAGTAGGTAGTGAACTCTCGGGTGAACTTTAAACATATCTTGTACATTTAATACCAAGTTTTTATCATTAACATCATTTAAAATGGGTGTCAGAATAGATATATGTACTCTAGCTAAGATGTAACAAAATAAAACATCAGTATATTTAGCCCAGTTACGGCTGTTACCATAGATCTTCAAAATTCGTAGCTGTTTTAGTTCCCGAGGTTCCAATGGAACCAACTGAATAAAGGCATGTGTCCACGATGCTAGAAATCGTTCCGAGTTCTCGATCACATTTTTTGATATAAACATTGAACTTGTATGACTACAGATGTCAGGTTGGTCGAATTTATGAAGTTAGTTTCAGCCATTTCTACCAATACTAAAACTAATGAAAAATAAAAACAAAAATTATCCTGGCAGTAAGTAAAATAAATTTTTACAACGAATATATTAATTTATTTATAAGTAATTATTTATAATCAATATCAAAAATGAGTAGAATTATGTAATATTTTATAACCTTATCATTTTCAAGATTTTAAATTGGTAACAGTTAAATGAAATTAGCAACTTGTACGAAAAAATGGGACAGAACGAATTTTTCCATTCTAGTTTTCTATTCGATTTTTGCGTCCGAATTGGTAGTGTCCACTATCCGAGATATCGAATTGCGAACTATATCCTAGAACTCGGATCGATTTCTAGGATCGTGGACATAGGTCTTTACGGATGTATGTCTGAAATTACAATTTCTCAATATTTAGAATTTTTGCATCATTTTTCAGTTAAAACGAAAAGTATAGCATCGTTTTTATTGAAGAAAAAAATCAAAGTATAGCTGAAATCTGGTGAGAAATTTGTGAATGTAGTAAATAGGGAAAAGTCACTTTTATCATTCGTTGGTGTAGTTTATTTTGAAAATGAATGATATTTTGCACTAAATAGTTTTGATGTTCACACTTAAAAAAAATTATATATAAGGATTTGTCGTCGTACGACCTGCCATCTACAATTCATTTTTTTCTCCTATAGCGTAAGCTATAAAAATTATTATACATCTGCCAATTTTTCGATGGGACATTTTTCGTTTTAACTGACAGTTACGTTAACGGGCAGTTTAACAAGAGATGAAAATGTCGGACCTTAATCTTACGTAATTAAACCGAACCTAACTTCAACTTGACTCCGCAGCCTGTGCAGGTTGAGATTTATCGACTCTAATATGGTTTTTTAAAAAAGATATATTCCAAATCCAAATTATTTATTATTTTTCACATAACTTGATTACATGTAAATTACAATTGTTGCTGACTTGAAAATGGCCTTAATCAAGACCGAAACGCCGTCAAACCTTAATCTAATAAAAAAGGATTAAAAATTACTTAGAAGCTTGAATCCAAGAATTATTCCTACAAATCAATCTCCGCAGCTTCAGAAATTTTTTCAACTAAAATAGAAATTGTTTGCTAATTTAACTGACCTCGTAGCTCTTATGGTTCTCGAGATAGCCATAGTGGACAAAATAAAATGAACACCCTGTATATATATATATATATATATATATATATATATATATATATATATATATATATATATATATATATATATATATTAGTCCTTAAAACTTAATCAATACGAGTATATCCTTTCCTTGTTATAGGTAAAACTGCGACTTTCGTGGTATTTGAGGTTTAAAGTAAACTTTAATATAAATTCTATACCACGATTTTGGAATACAGAATATGAATGTATCAAATATGCAGAATATGCATGATATTTGAAACGTACAAATATTCTAGATGACCATAATCATATTCGTATTCTACTATCCTTTGAAATCTAAATCTACTCGTATTTCATCTTTGCAGCATGAAAAATAAAATTCCCCACCGTGCAAACAGTGTCTTGTTATTTTTATCGTAAGATTGGAAAGCATTTCTTTTTTAATAAAACCGCAAAGCGTTACGCTACGTCGTCACGTTGGTTGTCTATATAACAAACGCGTCGAACTTTGCCATATCGCCAAGTTTTTTAAAAAAGAAATGAAAAACTTCCTAGCAGCCGAAGAAAACCGATGCTTTCCGATCTTGCACCGCATTAAGAACCGATATTCCATATTCTTCATTGGTTTCTTCTTATTATTAAAATCAAACAGCTGAAGAGCGAAATGGAAAAGTTGTATTTCGTATCTTTGTTTACTCGTTCGTTTCTGGAGAGCTTTTATTTATTTTCTTTGTTTTTGTCAAGTATGAAATAGATTAGAAATCTACTAAAGAGTCATTTATAAAGCAAATGTGTTATTAAGTAGAATTATTTTCTGAAATGTGTTAAACCGATATTCATATCTATAGCTGATGTTAAAGTGTACTTTTATCTACTCAAAATCCTGGATAAAGTAGAACTTTAACCGCAAGGCTATATAAAGTAGCATTTTAACAGCAAGGTTAGCGAAAATACTTTAATTCACATTAATTTACATATAAAATCCATAATAACCCACGTACTCGTAGGTACATACTGCGATTTTAAAATTGTGATTATTTATACAGCGGGTTCAAAAAAATTCCTAACTCGAAGTAGGCTATGAACAACGAAACGTATGTCAATTTAAAAATATTTAATTAAATGTCAGTTTGGCATGAGATATTGTCAAAAATGTTATCTAAAGCAAACAGAGCTTTACTTTTGAATCTTATTTTAGATATGGAAACAAATTAGAAAACGGCGAATGTCAATATACTGTATTCTTCTTTATTGTCTTTTTTCATATATAATATAATAAGTGGTAAATTTTTGCCAGAAAATTTTCAGATTGTTACGAGAGCCGGTTGCCTAGCAATTTATTGAGTGACATTGACAAAAAAATCACGAGTTGTCAAACGAGTGACTTTTGATCAATGTCACGAGATAAATTGGCAACAGGCTCGAGTAAAGCAATAGGAAAATTTTTCCAGGATAAAATTTAACCACGAATGGTATTCGGATGACTATTTCCAAAATAAAAATCAGGTAATCATTTATATAATTTTTTTCTTGACAAAAATTTTGTAAGTTTTATTGTGCTTAGTGGTATTATGTTTCAGTTTGCTTTTTTATATATTTTAAATAGATTCCTGTTCGAATCGACCCGTTTTTAATGAAAACTGATAACACTGAAAATATACAGACTTTGACAGGTATGTAAACAATTACTGAGTTTACATGCAGTTTTGAAACCGTTTTTAAAACGTTTTTAGTTTTGAAAACGCCATGTATACAGTGTCAAAATGGTTTTGAACTCTCTTAAACCAAAACTAAAATTCATGGGTTGGACTTGAAAACTAGTTTCAAAACTACTCATGTAAACACTTAAAATTCAGTTTCGATACTGCGTATGCGTACAGAGCATAACGTTTCTGTCGCTTTGTGTTACTAACCTTCAAATATATTGACAGTTGTGTAGTTTTAGTGCGTAGTGGTACGAAGTATAAAAAATAATTGGAATAATAGCAAAACGAAGTATTTGGAGTGAAGAGGATCTGTCACTTACATCAGCTAAATGCGCATGCGCCGAAACTGATTTCAAATCAATTTTTAAACTTGTTTTGAAAAGTGCATGTAAACAGTTTTGCATAATTTTGACTGAAAACTGAAACCATTTTCAAAACTGCATGTAAACGTAGTAATTATGTTTCTAAAACGTCAAAAAATTTTCGCTTATCAAAACTCACTTACTTGTAAAAATATGACATCTTATTGGCTTTTAAAGGGTACGAAAAATTTTTTGTGACGGTGTTTTGTCGAAATGAAACTTGGTAACTATGTAGAATCTTAAATTTGGATTGGTTTATATATTTATGCGTGAAATAGTCATTAATATTACATTTCAAGATCAATTTTGTCAACATGACTTTTGAATTGAATAATGATCAGACATACGTTTCTCTGTTCATAGCCTACTCCGAGTTAGGAATTTTTCTGAACACACTGTAGTTGGTATTTGTTTTTCATTAATACCTGCTATAAAAAAAATATACAATTTTGTACACGACAATAAAATTAAATTACCAACTCGCGAAAAATAATTCACTCGCGAAATCGCTTGTGACTTAAACTTTCCGTTCGTCGATAAAATATAATTTTATCGTCTTGTATAAAAAAAAACTATTGTATTGTAGAAGTAGATTGTCTAAAATAGTACTAAGTTTTATAATCTGCAAAAAACTCTGAATATTTAAAAAGTGTGTAATTTAGTCTAACGTTACACTAAAGAGTAATTTTTCAGGCAATTCTTTATTGAGGTAATAATGCTTATCATTGATTCGTTTTTTAGAAAGTAATATTGCAATATAAATCATCGAAATACCTAAAACTTTTCATTCTTTATTTTCTTAAGAAATATCCCGCTACAGTTTGTTGTGACGTCATTCATTTCGCTACTCATGCAATGACATTACTCACTACTCACACATATATGTACTTAACCGGGTTACATATGGTTAATCGAACAGTAAGCTCGGTAACCTCGTTTGAATCTTTGAATAAAATATGCCTGGTTGCGGTTACTGCAGACGTTTCTGTCAAATTAATTACATATTTGATTTGACATTTGTCAAATATTTATCTTGTGCGTAGTGTGATACATTTGATTTAAAGAGTATTGTAATACAAAATACGTTGACAAAAAGAAAGGGTTATGATTTTGACGTCACATGCAAGAAAGAGTGCGACATTGTAGAAGCTGAAATGGAAGAGCAGATTACAAACAAACCATCGCTATTTTTAAAGTTCTGTCTTCTGCCACTTGTGTTTTGATATTTGAGTTTTACATATTTCATTGTCTTCGGATGGCTGTGGAAACTTACAGAATTTTACATTTGCCATGTATTCTTTATAATTATATCGGAAGTAACTGTTGCAAAGACCATACCTAACTTAATATTTAGCACCATCGTGCAACCGTCACCATGACTGCGATTTGTTTGTAAAATAGCAACGGAGTGAACAGAGCTATAAGTGTAGTTCAAGGAAAATATCAATAGATGGCAGCCTGAAAATATACCTCTGTATAACCCTCTTTGGACCTATTAAATTAAAAGAGAGAGATATTAATAAAAATGAGATGTGAATAGTAAGCAGTTGACTTTTGGCGCAGGTCGGCGACAAGGTGCAGAAAATATAAATTTAAAATATGGCAGCAAATACATATACAACAAATTTAACAAAGCTGAGTAAATTTAGGTATAGTATTTGCGATGAATTCTTCAAAAAGAGAGGAAGAACAGATGGAAATCAATTTGCAATTCATTACACCATTGCTTTCTCTTGTTCAGATCCTTAGGGAATATGTGGTACGACTAGAATTGTGATGATGTATTACACACTGTACAATATTTACGAAATTGTTTCCTTTTTTTTGTTTGTTCCTGCATATTTGCATTTCAAACTTTGAACTTATTATGCTTTTTATGATAACAAAATTGTTTTGTTCGGTGTACCAAAACAATAAAAAAGTGACAGTAAATAGCATACACTGAGAAAAATGACTGGTTTTTAGCAAATAAATATTCATAATTAAGGGGTACTTCATTCATTCAATTATTGCAACTTTGGAACAAATACAATTTAATCTTTAATATGAAATGTATTTTATTCATTCAGTTATATTATTTATTTGACCGTCATTTATTTCATTTAAATTAAATTAAATTTTCTCAAATAAACTAATATATTTATGTTTCGCATTTAAAATTGAGATTTTTAATAAATAAATTTATAATTTTCTGAAATATTTATTTGTTTCTTACAAATATGTAATTGTTTAGAATTAAATTCATAATATATTTGTGTAAACTTTATCTTAATTACAATGAAAAATAGTTTTTATTGTATGAATCTATATTTATTTGTCACAAATAAATATTATTTGTGGCAAAATAATATTTCCATTGAGTGAACAATGTTCTATTTGTCAAATGACGATTTTAAGTGAAGTGACTTGTATGGACTTGTTCATTTGTTGTACGTTGCATCTTGTTTATGATGGTGCTCATTTGTGACAGTGTTCATTTCTGGCGATTTGTTTTTCATTCGTGTGCTAAAAAGTAGTGAATATGGATGACGAAACAGTGAAAAATATACTACTTGAGTGGAGTTTTGGATATTTGCTTTGCATTCAGTGTATCTTTTATACCAAGGCACATGCATCGGTGTCTGTACAGATTGTGTATTTATACTTTTATAATTTTTTATTATATGTACATTAATATACTTAAGGATTAAATTTGTGTGTTAATAAAAGTATGGTGTACGAATAAATTAAATGTACTAGTCTTTATTTAATGATTTTCCTTCAATTTTAATCTATTTAGAGTGGACAGGTTATGAAAGGTAGATATTTAAATTTGGTTCAAATAAATTATTATATATCCAATAATAATGAAATAAATTTAGCGCAATTAAAATAATTTTTAACGTAAATAAATGCATAGTTCTCATGAAATAGAAGATATAATTGATCTGAATATATATTTATTTGAGACAAATAAATGCTTCAAATAAATAATTACATTGCTTCAATTGTAGATATATTTGGATCTATTCAAGCTTAGGATTTATTTGTAACAAATAAATTTACAGTTCACGTAATTATATCTTTTTCTCAGTGTAGTTGTCAAATGATTTTTTTTAAGAACCTATATTATAATCTCTAGTTAAACATGCATTTACATAACATGTATATATTTTTTTTATTAAATACATTTCTGTTTATAACACAGAAAAAATATATCATTTTCTTCATATTTTTTGACAAGTATAAACTTATTTTATTTCACTCTTGTTATTTGGCAACATGGTGTCACCGACCCAGCGATTCAGAAAAAAATCCGCTAGATGGCATATCTAAAATGACCTCACCACAGAGTCATAAAAATTGAATAGTTCCATTGTCACAAATTCCATTCTTACTTTCATTAAATAGTTATTTAAGTATGACTGACTGCATAGCTTGTTACGTATTTTACACGATCGACGCATAAAATTTAAAAAATAAGATTTGAAAATTATTGTGACATTAAAAAATTTTAGTTGACTTTTTAACGTAAGCTTTGAAATCGTTGTTTTTATTTACTTACCGCCTCGTTTCCTGATCGGTAAGTAATCACAAACACTTATAGATCAGAAATTTGTAATTAAACCCTACAGCCGAGGAAACTATCGGTCAACAAAAAATAATCGTGCAAAAAAGTAAATATTTTTTTTTTTTGGTATATGATTAATACTACAATACTTTTCATATGGGTACAACATTTGATAAAAATAATTATTTATATGTTATTATCTCTTAAAAATGGTAGGCAGGCAGTCGTGAACATCTTGCCATCCTCCAACAGTATAACAGTTTCGATCAAAATAACATTTTGAGGGATCTACTACTTCAATAGGATAAGTTACTGAAAAATAGCCATAATTATATTTTGATAATATAATTATTATCATTTTTGTATTACAGTCATGCACTTGTAATACCTTATACATCGTATATCATATAATTCACTACTTGTACATGTAGATACAAAACGGACGGACACATTTTGGACAATTTTCAATTTTTAAAAACTTTATGGTTTTTGAGGTAATTCAGCAGCACTAAGTACCAGCACCAGCCATTGTAGAATTAAAACAAAATAAATAGAATATGAACTTTCTTTTACCGAGTATAGTATAGATATGCATAATAATCTCCATTTAATAGCTAGGTATGTTATTTATGGTACAAGTGTGTTATATTGCAAATAAGTCACACAAGAAAAGTGTTAGCGCATGAGGCCGTCAGACAGAGTGAAGTAATTTTCTCAAGTGACTTACGTAATTAACACACATGTGCCATACAAAATTTTATCCAACACCTGATCGGTTAAAAGATGTTCTAATTTGACATTTCAAAATAACATTTGGTAAAAAAGTGCTGAGAAGGCCTGGACCGTAACTACAGATAATATTAAAATATAATAGTTTATCTCTTGTTGCTAATAGCAGCGTGACTATGATTTTTAGCTCACTAGCGACTTATGACAGCTTTATTTATTTCAAATAACCATAGTTATAGCATTATTATTAAAAGGTGTTGGATAATTTACTTTAGTAGGTATAGTGATATTCTCGATGTATATATATGAAATAAAGATGTCGGAAATTATTTAACTATTATATTACATATAAATTTCAAGATAATAAGGAAATTAATCGGAATTTGAACGGGAGCGAAAAAATCTCAATTTCGAATCCCGCTTACATTTTGGATTATATTAAAATTTATAAAAATTCTAATAAAGGAGTAATCCATTTCAAATGGTCAAACAAAAGAAATTAAATTATTGAACATAACATAAACGTTATCGTTGCAAAAAATCAACTTTATTAATAAAAAGTACTTAAATAGTATATTAAAGAACGTGTTTTATAAGACATGTTTTTTTCGCACGCGTCAAAATTTAGACAACGAGCGTTAGCGAGTTTTCTAATTGACAATTGCGAAAGAAAGTCTTATAAAATGAGTTCTTTATACTATTTTTTATATTTTGCGCCTTCTACAATAACATTTACTCACTCAATTTGTGATTATATTTGTAACCATTTGTACATTTTCATATAAATAATCTTCCTTAAATAAAAAAAATAATAATAATTTCGACATTATATTATTAAAATGAATTGTCAATTAACTAAAAATAAATTAGGTAAAAATGGGTTAAAGAAATGTCATCTAGTACCAACCGTCTAAAACAAAACTTTGCATATCGAAATGAAGGTCATTACGATACGCAATTGCGTATCGTAATGACTTCATTATGAAGGCAAAATATAAAAATAATTATTTGAGATCCAACCTAAATGTTTTTTTTAAATCGTAGAAATGGGCTATAGGATCCTGGAGAAATTTATTTAAACGAAGAAAGAATTGTGAAAAATTCATGGAATTCGCTGGGATTCGAACCCAGAGTCACCCAGAGGCTCTGGGTTCAAGTCCCAGCGAGGTCCATGAATTTTTCACAATTCTTTCTTCGTTTAAATAAATTTCTTCTGGATCCTATAGCCCATTTCTACGATTTAAAAAAGTACTTACTTAATAAAATATATGCCATGCTATATATCATAGTTCTGTGCTACATTAAAACTGAAAATTGACTAAGAATTTACACCAAATGTCTTTATCGTTATTATTTACTTGTTTACTTTTAATTTTATTGTAAGGTAAATATTTTTATGTTACTGAACATTGCACGTGCTTCTAACAGTTCTTATTTTTATAAAAAAAAAAACTTCTCATGTAAATTACTGATAGTTTATTAATAAATACCGTTTATAGGTACCCAAATCTACGTATAGGTCTGTTGTTGTATTGTTCCGTGTCTGTGATACTGGTAAACAGTACCAATTTCACTTATTCTGGTATATAAAATAGTCGCTTATCTTTAAAAAAAGTAAAGAGTGCAATTAAAGTCCATTACATAGCATTTTGATACGCTAGTAGGCGTCAAATGCTGTATTAAAATCATAAAAGCTTTAGTTTAATTATTAGAATCATTCACATTATCTGATAGTTTCTACAAATATGTACCTACCAATTTATTATATTAAAAAACAAGTTTCATAAAGCACGGATCCAGGTTTGTGCAACGAGTACGAAAACTGACCTTATGAAACATGTTTTTATACTATTTTTGTATTGAGGTAAATTTCTATTAGATTTTAAAAAAATACTTGTCAAAAAATATGACTGGTGGCTGTCAGAATTTGTTAGCTATGATTTTTTTGTTATTTTCTTTTTAATGTTTTATAATAGATTAGCAAATAATTGACAAAATTAAATATATAAAATTATAACATAATAAAATTTGCACATTATAGGTTATAACAAATTTTGAAAAAAATGTCATGCATGGCTATTGCTATTAATACGAAATTGAATAAATTTAATAATTAATTTATGGGCCTGTAATATCACATAATTTACATATGTTTGGTGTCATGCAGAAATTTTTTATCTTTCTATTGATACCACAACAATCGTTCTAAGTTTAAACGGGGAGCAACTGTCTGCAAAAAACCGAATTTCCCATGTTAATCTTCTATATGCACCTTAAAAAAAATCTCGCGGTATGTCATTCACCTATCTGCATTAAAAGCAGTCATACCACCTCGAGAAAACGAAAATCGCCAAAAACAGTGCGTTTATAGATCTTCGTAACAACGTGTTTTCAAAGCGTTAATAGACTCATAAAGACACCGAAATGAAAAATAGTACATTGAAAAACAAGTATCATAATCATAAGGCAATTTCTTAACGTTGGAATCCAAGTTTTATAAATTATAAAGGACACGTGTGTTAACAGGCTTTTTTATATTATTTTTTTGTTAATTATGTTGGTATCTAACTATTGAAATTTCACATTTTGACAGTTTATGAATTGTGTTTTGTGAACTTTGTCTGATTGTATACATTAATACATTGTATCAAACAGTGCGCCTCTAGATCTTCTAAACGACATGTTTGCAGTGGTTTTATGAACTCATAACAACAGCGAAACAGGAAAAACAAATTTCTTTATCGATATTAAGTTTGAGTTTTAATTATGTAATGGACGTCATAGTAAAAAAAGTTGCACCTTTAGAAAGATTTTTTATCTACAATTTATAATTATACATTTTCATTTAATTCAAACAACAAAAATGTAACAATTATTAAATTTATAGAGTAAAAACTATAATTGTGATTGTGATTTATGACAATGAAACAAATGAATTCATAAGTTAATTATCATCACCTGTTTATTTTTTTCATTTTCATTCATAATTTTAACTTATTCAGAATGAAAACTTTTATTTAATTTTACAGACTTTGTAGGATATCATTTTATCTATTATAGTTCTCAAAATCCCCATGCACGACACGTTATTTGGGACACCTGTATATTAGTACTTTCTTCTTTGTTCCATTCAAGAACCTAACTTCTTTATAATTCATAAATAAAATCATAATCTTACTTGTTCATAAACTTCATTGAAGAAAATCACAATGCATACATAGCATGAATAAGAGAAAAAATATAATTTTCCGTAGCTAGTGTGCCGTATATCAGCAGTGCATTAGTGATTACACGTTGCGACGTTGGCAAACTTAGCGTTTGCCAGAAAACTTTGACATTTTAAATAATTTGCTCTGTGCAGAAAAAGCGGACGCGCGGAATAAACAAAGACAGCTAGCAAAGGACTTGGCTCTTTCTCAGCGGGGCTAATATCTTCCCTCTGTTTTCCCTTTATTGGCGCGTCTTCTAGTGTCGCAACTGCGGTTCCATTTCAACTCGTGACGTCAAACTGCATGATTTAAGAACGAGGATACAGTGGGGAGAAATGGATAAATGACGTAGCTTTACACGTGTTTTTCTTCTGAATATTTTATTTGTTTTTAAGGAAATGTATGTAGTGGGAAATAGATACATATATTTCGGTTATATTTTTACTTTAGCAAACGGAAAGTAATGCCACTTGAGGGTATCTTCTTTCTTGAAAGATTTAATATTTTCGGATAATGTAGTTCCATTCTCATTATCATTACCATACCGACCAGGCCCGGATACGGCCACCGGGCAACCGGACAAATGCCCGAGGGGCCGAACCTTAAATTCGGGCCGGCCGGAATAATTATACAAAAATTAGAGCGCAGAAAACAATATTTACAGTTATTTTGGTATTTCTTTTCCGAAACAGTACCTAGAGTTTAATTCCTATAAAAAGAAAGTTTTTTTTTGTTTTGTTTTGTCAAATTGAGTTCTGTGCGTTATGTCACGATCACGGTACGTTTTTTTTAAAAAAATTGCAATCGAAAGTCCAATTTTTCACAAATACAGCCTAAAAAACTAATAATCATTTTGGTGCGAAATGCCTACAAATTGCATGCAACCACTCGAATTTCATCTAATTTAGTTCAATGCATGAGGTGACGTTATGTTCAAATATTTTTTGCAAATAAAAAAGTCAAAATTTTCACATATGCAGCCTTTAGAATAGGTAAAACCTGACTTTATTTTTGCAAAATAACCTGCTCTCGCGCTCTCATTTTGTGTTTCTTTGTTATATTTTAGCTAAAAGAGGACATTGCAAAAAAAGGAATTTCAAGAGTGGTAGGTATTTTAGAATCCGGCCTCAAAAACAGTAAAATAAAATGATTCTTTTTCAAATTGGAATTAATTTTGCTTCGGGCCGGTCTGCCATTATTTGCTCGGGCCGGCGTTAGACCTCGTATCCGGCCCTGATACCGACCATCTCATATACTCGTATTAGTTGTATTGTAAATCATGCACTTACCTGTTAACTGCTAGAGATTTTAACTTAAGGTACATTCACAAATGAAAATTAAGTTTAGATTTATAGTTTACACTTTAGATCTAAAGACTTTAGCCGCATATTATGTAATGACTCCATTCACACTTCAGAAGTTAGTGCCTCTAAAGGTACATTCACAAATGAAAATTAGGTTTAGATTTTTGGTTTATACTTTAGATTTAAAGACCTTGGCCGCATATTATGTTCTGACTCCATTCACACTTCAGAATTTACTGTCTCTAAACCCAAATTACAAAGCTAAAAATTGCATGGTCCAAACTTTAGCTTTATGATTTAGTTTGACGTCATGCACAAACTTCACCAATGAGGACGAGTCTAAAACGATATAGAATACGAGAAGAACAAGGAGACTGGCAAAACATGAAATTTAATTGCTGAAATATAACCAAAACCAATAATGCCAAGCGAATGACAGTTACACGGAGCACGGGTATTTGTTATGTACTGCTCTACCGATATTTTAATCTTGTTTTTGACGCATTTACATAGATGTCAGTACAAACAAAACTAAATTAATGTTAAATTAAAAGTGCATTTATGAATGACTTATTTTAATTTTAAGTGTTTACATGAGTCGTTTTGGAACTAGTTTTCAAGTCCAACCCATGAATTTTAGTTTTGGTTTGAGATAATTCAAAACCGTTTTGACACCGTATACATGGCGTTTTCAAAACTAAAAACGTTTTAAAAACGGTTTCAAAACTGCATGTAAACTCAGTAATTGTCTATAAAAATGTTAAAATTAATTGAAATAAGACAAAATTGCTTAAAATTTAAAGAACTAAATTAGAAATAGCAATGTAAATAAGCAAATTATTATTAGAAAGATCATAAAAAGTACCCTAAAGATATAAACCAAAATTCAGTATTACGTATCTTATACTTGAAATTATTTGTAAAAATAAAAACCTGTAAAATTTACATTTTTGTCTGTATCTAGTAGCATGCGTATTTTCCGAACGGGGCAACTTTTGTCTGACTGTATCTCTCATAGTTCTCGAGATCCCCTTGTATTGTATTGTATTGTATTGTGGGGCATGTTTTTGGAGCCATTTGTATAGATTCGCACGAGATTCGCATTAAACTTCACTTGTTCAGATTTTTGTATATAATCACGTTTGGAAATATGTAGGATAAATCAAGGTTTACTTACATAGATGTCTGTGTGCCTGTTTACCATTTCAATTTGTTTGGATCTATATACGTATGTTTTACTGTTTGTGAGTACAAGTGCATTTATGTAAATTCTTGGTATAATAGGAAAAAACATGAACTTTTATATTTGAACGCAGTTTGTTAATATCTCGAATACTAAATTTTTTTGTAAATATCGTCTAGCTCAAATGGTTTACTAATGTTATTTTTTACGTTTCATATTTAAGTTATTTTAAGTTTAAATGGCTTGTAATAAAATTATACTTAAACAACTCCAAAAGATACTTACAAAAGTAATTCTAATAGATAAAAAAAGTATTATCAAATTCAAAACGAATACGTATAAGAAATAAGTTAATTCCCATGATGGTGCGAAAAATAATTAAAAACAAGATTTTTGTTTTATTTATTTATCGTCATGAAAGCCTGTGCCGTATTTAAAAAAACGTCATGAATAACAGTCCAAGTAGTACAAAATATGTTAAAAATTAATTTAATAATTTTGTTCCAATCCTTCTTTAAGTAACTATGGTATATTTCAAAAATTAGTCTAACCTAAATATTAGTTATAATTAGTTTTAATTTTTATAAAATGTCTCCATACCTTGTATTTATTACATTGCATGAGGTTGTTTCTACAAGTTTTCTGTTTTATACGTACCGTATAATTTAGGTTATTTTGTTTTGTTGAATGTGTGAATCGCGTGTGCCCTATTCTTAATCTAGTTCAAATTATTTGAAAGTTTATTTTATTGACCTCATTCTCTTCTGGGGATTATGCAATGCAGTTTTATTTTAATTTATATTTTTTAATGATTTATTTCTTGATGACGATTGTAATTATCAATATAGATTGAAGATATTGTTTAAATAATTTATGATTCCTACGATAAGTATATATGTATATATATGTATATATATATATATATATATATATATATATATATATATATATATATATATATATATATATATATATATATATATATATATTACTTTTATTCAACAAAGCTAAATTACAATTTTAGCATACTAATATTACAGTTATAAGAAAAATAAAGTGATTCTAGTTTCCCTGATTTGACTTTAATGCACTCTTGCAACTTTGATAAAAGAGAATGGTCGACATTTTATTTACCGCTTACAAATGTTTCTCTCCTTTTACTATTATTGAGATAGTTCGATAAACAAAGGAAATAAAATTTCACCTATAATCCTGCAAAGCTGAAAAATCCATATATACACCACTGAGCTAGCTTGAGAACGTTGCGTTAGACTTGTTCACGCTGCAGGCAACCAGGCTTACACCAGTGCGTTCCAAGCAGTTTATCGTTTATTCTATCTACATTTCCATTCCGGTTTGAATGAATTGCTTTAAAACTACAGAAGATAAATTATAAATATCATGCTATGTACGCAAGTAGCCTTGTATGTATAATTATGTGGTATTCGTGTTCATTTTAACATATGTCGTTAAATACGTTGCGTATTTTATGCGAGGTAGAAGGTAAGTAATTATTATAAAAATTGATATGATTACTTCCCGCCTTTCTAGGCGTATGAAGATATATCAAATCAATTATCACACATTGCAGCCTTGTTGCATATACAACATAAAGAGAATGAAATATTTTTTAAAAATTCGTAGTAGATATCACATACAAATTGAAACGCGTTTCAAGTAAAATAACATTTTTGCTTGACCATTGATTAATTATGACAAAAAACAGTTATTAGTATAAACAAATAAATCTTAAATTCTAAGATTCATATTTTTGAATTCAAATTTTTGATACATCCTGCTTCTGAAAATTTACACATAAACACAATTTTCATGAAAATATTAAAATCGGTTTCTAGGGTTTTAAGTAGCATTTTATGTGCCAAGGGCGTTATGATCATGATAGCCCGAAGTATTATATTTTGAGGTTCGTTATCACATGACGCATGACAAATCTTAGTTTTTTATTTTCTATGTACTTATTTCTGAATTACATTTTAGAGAGTTTATGTACTGCTTTGGACGTGTCACATGTCATATGATGGTAAATAATATCAAAAATGAATTGAAATGTGGATCTATTTCGTCCCCAAAAAGATTAGTGACCCGTCATCCGACAAAAATCAATGCGAAACACTGCAGTCTGATATTCAGCGTACTTACTATTTAGGTACATATGCAGTGAAAGTATGTTGCTTTTTAATTGTTGTAATCAATCCTTATTATTATTATTATTATTATTATTATTATTATTATTATTATTATTATTATTATTATTATTATTATTATTACTATTATTATTATTATTATTATTACTATTATTATTATTATTATTATTATTATTATTATTATTATTATTATTATTATTATTATTATTATTATTATTATTATTATTATTATTACTATTACTATTATTATTATTATTATTATTATTATTATTATTATTATTATTATTATTATTATTATTATTATTATTATTATTATTATTATTATTATTATTATTATTATTATTATTATTATTATTATTATTATTATTATTATTATTATTATTATTATTATTATTATTATTATTATTATTATTATTATTATTATTATTATTATTATTATTATTATTATTATTATTATTATTATTATTATTATTATTATTATTATTATTATTATTATTATTATTATTATTATTATTATTATTATTATTATTATTATTATTATTATTATTATTATTATTATTATTATTATTATTATTATTATTATTATTATTATTATTATTATTATTATTATTATTATTATTATTATTATTATTATTATTATTATTATTATTATTATTATTATTATTATTATTATTATTATTATTATTATTATTATTATTATTATTATTATTATTATTATTATTATTATTATTATTATTATTATTATTATTATTATTATTATTATTATTATTATTATTATTATTATTATTATTATTATTATTATTATTATTATTATTATTATTATTATTATTATTATTATTATTATTATTATTATTATTATTATTATTATTATTATTATTATTATTATTATTATTATTATTATTATTATTATTATTATTATTATTATTATTATTATTATTATTATTATTATTATTATTATTATTATTATTATTATTATTATTATTATTATTATTATTATTATTATTATTATTATTATTATTATTATTATTATTATTATTATTATTATTATTATTATTATTATTATTATTATTATTATTATTATTATTATTATTATTATTATTATTATTATTATTATTATTATTATTATTATTATTATTATTATTATTATTATTATTATTATTATTATTATTATTATTATTATTATTATTATTATTATTATTATTATTATTATTATTATTATTATTATTATTATTATTATTATTATTATTATTATTATTATTATTATTATTATTATTATTATTATTATTATTATTATTATTATTATTATTATTATTATTATTATTATTATTATTATTATTATTATTATTATTATTATTATTATTATTATTATTATTATTATTATTATTATTATTATTATTGTAATGAATTATAATTAAAAAGAAAATAATTTTCATTATATACCGTTCATATTATTTCTAATTTAAAGTCCATAAACGATGATCGGATAATAATGAGGTTATGATTTATTATGCTTTCATATAATGCCCCGGTTGTTATAGATATATTTATATACTCCGTATCCTAGCAATAAACAATTGAACAAGAACTGAAATTTGCATTACATACATACATACATACATACATACATACATACATACATACATACATACATACATACATACATACATACATACATACATACATACATACATACATACATACATACATACATACATACATACATACATACATACATACATACATACATACATACATACATACATACATACATACATACATACATACATACATACATACATACATACATACATACATACATACATACATACATACATACATACATACATACATACATACATACATACATACATACATACATACATACATACATACATACATACATACATACATACATACATACATACATACATACATACATACATACATACATACATACATACATACATACATACATACATACATACATACATACATACATACATACATACATACATACATACATACATACATACATACATACATACATACATACATACATACATACATACATACATACATACATACATACATACATACATACATACATACATACATACATACATACATACATACATACATACATACATACATACATACATACATACATACATACATACATACATACATACATACATACATACATACATACATACATACATACATACATACATACATACATACATACATACATACATACATACATACATACATACATACATACATACATACATACATACATACATACATACATACATACATACATACATACATACATACATACATACATACATACATACATACATACATACATACATACATACATACATACATACATACATACATACATACATACATACATACATACATACATACATACATACATACATACATACATACATACATACATACATACATACATACATACATACATACATACATACATACATACATACATACATACATACATACATACATACATACATACATACATACATACATACATACATACATACATACATACATACATACATACATACATACATACATACATACATACATACATACATACATACATACATACATACATACATACATACATACATACATACATACATACATACATACATACATACATACATACATACATACATACATACATACATACATACATACATACATACATACATACATACATACATACATACATACATACATACATACATACATACATACATACATACATACATACATACATACATACATACATACATACATACATACATACATACATACATACATACATACATACATACATACATACATACATACATACATACATACATACATACATACATACATACATACATACATACATACATACATACATACATACATACATACATACATACATACATACATACATACATACATACATACATACATACATACATACATACATACATACATACATACATACATACATACATACATACATACATACATACATACATACATACATACATACATACATACATACATACATACATACATACATACATACATACATACATACATACATACATACATACATACATACATACATACATACATACATACATACATACATACATACATACATACATACATACATACATACATACATACATACATACATACATACATACATACATACATACATACATACATACATACATACATACATACATACATACATACATACATACATACATACATACATACATACATACATACATACATACATACATACATACATACATACATACATACATACATACATACATACATACATACATACATACATACATACATACATACATACATACATACATACATACATACATACATACATACATACATACATACATACATACATACATACATACATACATACATACATACATACATACATACATACATACATACATACATACATACATACATACATACATACATACATACATACATACATACATACATACATACATACATACATACATACATACATACATACATACATACATACATACATACATACATACATACATACATACATACATACATACATACATACATACATACATACATACATACATACATACATACATACATACATACATACATACATACATACATACATACATACATACATACATACATACATACATACATACATACATACATACATACATACATACATACATACATACATACATACATACATACATACATACATACATACATACATACATACATACATACATACATACATACATACATACATACATACATACATACATACATACATACATACATACATACATACATACATACATACATACATACATACATACATACATACATACATACATACATACATACATACATACATACATACATACATACATACATACATACATACATACATACATACATACATACATACATACATACATACATACATACATACATACATACATAGATAGATACAAGCTCCGTCCCACAGCCGTATCCATTTTTAATTTCATTTTATTTATTTATATTATTTATATATGATAGAAATAATAATTTACCCTAAACCTAATTCACCAACAATTTTATTAATATTATATATGTATATTTTGTCGTTTTAATTTCTAATTTGTATTTGATGTTTTTTTTCTTTTAATGTAATACGCCAAATACATATTATACATGGTGCCCATTTTATTTGTTCCCACCTGAAATTTTAAGAATAGACAAAACAGAATACATTTCATAAGCCACTTGGCAAATATTAATATTTTAAATCGAACAATCACAGTAAGAGTAAAACAAAATTTTCAAAATCAAGTCACTTATGAAATGTAATATGGATTGCCTATTCATGAATTTTCAGGCGGGAACAAATAAAATGGGCACACTGCAATGTTGTAACAACATTAAAAAAAATGTGGCCTGCACATTACTTTCCGTCATTTCTATGTATTTTGTACAAATTCCATACAGAAAGTTTCTTGTAAAAGATTCTATATTTCCATTATATATTATCTTTCGTCAGTTCTATGTATTTTGTACAAATTCCATATAGAAAGTTTCTAGCAAAAGATCATATATTTCCAGTAAAATTATAACTCAAACGTACAACACAATTGCACTTGACAGTGACATCTTTCAATCGGAATTTTCTTAATATAGTAGCTATTTCCATGGTTATAGCATAACTGGCTACTTTAATAATTTTTTAACTCCATTAGATTACCGTACCATACCTACGTAATTTGTAAGCGTACTAATTTTGAAATTCAAATATTATACTTCCCTCATTTTTATTGGTTATCATCTTTTAAAACTATTAGCTAAAGATAATGACTGGTAGGGGTGCGGGTTATTAGTTATTATGCTATGACTATAACAGTTGTTTTTTAGCAATACCAATGCATTTTTAAATGATAGCATGGTAATTAGTTAGTTAGGGTGACTAAAATTTTGAGTAAATACTACCAGTCAAACAGTTTGGGAAACTCTGTACTAAGTGTGGAAACCTAAATTGGGAAAAGGGACCATAATGTGGCAGTGAAGGAGTTAGTGAGCTATTTCGTAGTGGTAGTGGTTCGATTTCATACAATCCTAATTTTACACGTTTTGTTTACATTCCTGTTGCGTAGCAACCAAGCACAATCATCGATCCCGCGAAGGAATGCTCTCTAATGTTCATGTATGAACGGTGTACCTTCGAAAAGATACAATGATGTATGGGAAATGAACATGACACTGTGTAAAAGCATTTTCACTCTTGGATTAACATTACGGTGTTTCATATCGATCGAAAAAAAAATTTCTTTTAATTTTAAAGTATGAAATTTACTTAAAAACCTTTTTATGATATATTTGCATTTATGCATAATTAGATGAGAGTTTATGTATTTAATATGTATATGTATAACAATAATTAAAATTAATTACACTGGATACGTTCGTAAATTACTAAGTTACACATAACATTTGCGATACCTAATCCAAGTTCTAATCATACAAATGTAAGCCCTACGATACATTATCTACAACAGTTTCGAGTGCCTATTTGGTCACGCCGTTATCAAAACTCGACGATAGGTTATTTTACAATTCACTCCGCACCCAGCTATTTTAACATAGAATATGCGTTTTGTAAAATGACAGTTTTTACAATTCGCCTTCAACATAATGTGTATTTACCTTGTTCCATTTAAGCCATTCCGTATTGCAGAGAAAAGTCAATAGTTTTGACCTCTTTGATTGACTGAAATTGAGGACAAGAGACAAGTTTACCCAATGTAATTTCGAGTACTTAAAACTGTCGCTGATATGAGTACCATCTGCGGAATGGCTTAAATGGAACAGAGTATATATTATCAACTTCCAACAATAATACAGTCTTACACAAAAGTGCAATGGGGTCATTTCACATTTTCTGTTTTTTTTTTTTTTTCTTGATATAAGTCAAATTGTAATACTGACAGTACTGCAATATTCAACTTCAGATATGTTATCTGTCAAATATGAACTCGGTATTTGGTGTGCTCAAATTGTCGTCTGCGAGTCCAAATTTCTAATTTGTTTGCAACTCAAGTGTAAGCAAACTTATGGCATTCGGTCAATAATTTTCCTGATTTGGCAAGCCTCGTCACTAAATACTTCATCTCATAAAGTTTTTATTTTGTATTTACACTCTTGATGCATAACCATTATTTTATTTGTTACTCACTTGTAAACTTCATTTATTGATACCGCCTACTGCTTTCGAAAATTAATCTTAACTAGTTACTAACTTGTAAATTTAACAATCAGCCCGATTCTGTAAAATCTTACATTGTTACTTGATAGCAACGTGTTACTATGAAGTTACTCTGATAGCAACTATCCTAGTAATTAAATAGGTATGTATTTCAAGTTTCTAATTATATTTTTAGGAACGTTACTACTTGAGTAACTTAACAAACTGAGATACTAAGATAGTAACGAAATGAGTAACAAGAATTGTGGTGCCCATGCGTATTTCTTCTTAGTGTGTACTAATCTGATAGTTCTTAGTATTTACAAGTGAACAAGTTTAATTTTTAAGTTTGTAATACCTTTTTCATCATGCTATATAACATGGGTAGGGCTTCAAGAACAACCAACGAACAGTTGGAAATATTAATAGTTTATTTAGAAAACCACAAAATAACGCACGAAATGAAAACACATCCTCTTAAAACTAATGAGGTTAAAGTGTTATTGCAAATATTTATATAATAGAAAAGTTGGTTCCCTATTATAGATCATATTTGTTTTATAATAGGGGATTCCACCATTTTTTTTATATAATTTTATCAGAAAGCAACTAAGACTATTGGTGAAAATCCGGTGAAAAAATTCCTATTAATGAGCGAGTTTTCCTATTAATGAGCGAGTTATGGTCTCCCGAAGTTTGAAAATATAGACGTGACGTCACGAATATGTTTTTATATAAAACTGTTTTCTTCGTGGATGTTCTTGAAATGTATTCTATTTTTAAATTATATTTATAAAAAATCTGATGTGGCCAGCACATTACCTTCCGTCAGTTCTATGTATTTTGTACAAATTTCATACAGAAAATTCTTTAAATATTATATTTCTTATACTTTACCTTCCGGGAGTTGCATTTATTTTATGCAAATTCCGTACAGAAAATTTATAGCAAAAGATCCTATATTTCCACTAAAATTATAAGACAAACACACTATGTCAATTTCACTTGACACTGACATCTTTCAATCAAAATTTTCTTAATATAGTAGCTGTTTTCATAGCTATGGCTACTTTATGAAATTTAATTTCTTTATAATTTTTTAACTCTATATCCATTTAATATTAAGTATAAAATGCAGTCAAATCGTATAGAGAATAAAATATTCTTTAATATTTATAATAACATTAAATGTGAAAAAATGATATTTAACATAGTTTTTTCAAGAAAAACTGTTAAAATCTTCAAATTAGGGTACTTCCGGTTGTCCAATTCTAACCAAAATCTAATCAGCTCTTCACATGGATGTAACGAAGTGAAATACGAAAGAATTATAATTTTTAGAATTGTAGTATGGAAGTTATCGTAGACGAAAATTTTGTTACACACACACACACACACACACACACACACACACACACACACACACACAGACACACATACATACACACACACACACATACAGACATCATCGTAAAAATAGTAAAATCGTATTGTAGGGACCCTAAAACGTGCTTATTCATCAAAAACTCACCACCGAATTTTTTGACCAAAGACAATACCTTCCTTACCTAAAGGTGACGGAAGGTAAAAACTAATTAATATTGTAACACTGTACAGGTTTACATGCTTTATAATTGCAAGTATATCAAAATTATTAAGTTTAAATAAAATAAAATAAATATATCATCACGGCTTATTACCCATTGCTGGGTGTGCCAATCTGCTTTGTACACATATGCGGTAATGATGAAATATTTACACCATTAGGGCGCTTACCAGGCGTCACCTCACGGGCACTCACTGCTGGCGTGGAGAGTGCATCACAGGGGTCAATTTTGTGCCATTTAAAATTCGAAATATTTGGCGTCGGTCGGGATCGAACCCGGTTCCCCAGATTCTCGACCTGACACTCAGGCACGCGGCTACGAGACCCCATTTATTAAGTTAAATGCCAGAAATTTATATTCAAATAAAAACTGTTTGAGAATTGTAGTACTGGACTGGTAACCAACTGTCCGCTATTTGAATTTGTCTACTTCCATTGGTAGTAGACTCCACCCCTTACTCGGTATTCGTTATATATTTATAGGTGGTCTTTGAGTCGCCAATCAAAATAATATGTATGGATTTCATAAGAGTGACGACCTGCTAAAACAAAAAACCCCTTATTTCCGAAGTATTTCAGTTATATCATTTTATTTCTTTATTAATATTCATTATTAAGCATCTACTTTCACTATTTCTTATTAATTCCTCTTAATTCGATTGAGCTGTAATCCCCTATTCGGCTCAGAACAGGTTCATTGACCAAATTCATATCTAGCTAGTCGGACGCTCTACCAACTGAGGCACTAGTTATCATTGAAGTCAATGAATCTTCCTCAAGCCTTTTTACAGATAGTAACGAGTACACTCTGACAATTGGAGATATAAATAAATACTCAGCGCTAACAATGCGCAGTAAATATTATATTATTTCGTACTTTAAGCCGTCACTCACACGTATTTGTATTTAATTATACCAAATTGTTTATAATGTACAGCTTACTGTTAAATGTATAGGTACACTTGTTGATCTAATTGAAGTTCCCGCTAACTGAATTATTTCTTCAATAAGATTTTATACAATTACTTTGGGCAATCTAAACAATTTTTTAAAATTTACATCTGTAATTAGGAAAAGATTATTGTTATTCCTTAACAATTCATTTTCTAACCTGTTTTTCGTTCTATGAATTAAAGATATAAATTTATCAAATAAATTTTCCGATTTCAAAAATAAACGTTATCGAAATTATTTACCTACTTATACATACCGATTTTCCATATCTGCAAATGCCCAATACGAGGTCTGTTTCCGACCTTATTTTTATGCGAAAAAATGATGCGTGAATTGTTTCCCGCCTGCCGGTAGCTTCTGTTGCTTGCAAGAAGCATTAGAGTGAGGTAGCATGTAGTGCTCTCGTCGGTTTTTCATTTAAAGGAAAATGACGGAGTGACTGAACACCATAATCACTGGTGACGAGTCCTGGGTGTACGGGTACTTCAGCTTACATACTATGTTTGGCTAGTCTCTAGCATAATAACTTGTTTAACAACTACGTGTCTAAAACTGTAATGACTGTTTTTACAGAATACAAAAAATTACAAGTTACTGTAGTAGTAACTGACCATGATTTTAAAGATAATTTTAGTAACTTTTATTTTAGTAACTCTTCTTACAGAATCGGGCCGAATAACTTGTTAAAGTTTTATAAGTTACTAACTACTAAAATAAATAAAGTATTGCACAATACACGCCAGGTATCTGTTTTACTGCCTCAAGAAAGTAATAAGCTCGACTACTCGGATCGCCACTCATTTTTCCTTTCAGCAGTAAAAACCGTTTTACCTGGCTTATGTAAAATACTATTATTTATTTCTTTGTTATATTGTTATATGCATACCTAATCGATAAAAAAGGCTATGTCTAGCCAACCCTTAATTTTGCGAATGTTTTTTTTTTTAAATTGCCGTTATAAGATCTACATTATGTACTACCCTTGAAGTTTGAATCATTTATGATCTATTTGTTGCGAGACACTCGCGAGATTTCTCGATTCTCGAAGTTGTTATAACAATCTCGTCTCGAATTTTAAATCGGAATCTAACTCTTAATCAAAGATCATGAAGGATTAATATTCAGGTGATTGTATTCCTATTTCAAATGATATGCATATTATTGTTTGTCATAAGTTTGGTAGTTATGTAACATTTTTTGTGAGGTAACGTTTTTATTTAATAAATATTATAATGAAAAATATGTCAGTTATTTTGGGACAGAGGATATGAGATTAACATTCATTCTATTTAAAATTTAAAATAAAAGATTTAATTTTGTTAATGTACCTACAGTATGAATTCTGTTTGTTTAAACTTTTGGATTTGAAGTTACTCGGTTTGAATTTGAATCTCTCTGCTAGCTAATTTGTCACGTGAAAATGTTAAAGTTTCTAACAATGAATAGCACTCTAGAGAGACAAGCGCCTCATTTGTTCGTTTTAAATGTACATATAGTTCTAACAGGGTAAGAATGTTTTTGTTGCAATGTGGTTACAAAATTAATCAAAGATCTTTTCACGTATTTTAACACATTTCTTTTCTAAGTCTGCACAAAGAATAACATTAGTTTATATTCTTAACTCCCGACTAATCAGGCGACTGGCTAGTCATCAGACTAAAAAATATATTATTACATTTAGTGATGATTTTTCTATTCCCCGGGAAAATTCCCGGAAATCTCTTAAATTACGATTTTCGGGGAAAATCTTGACTCTTTTCCCTAATTTTTTTAAACTTTTTTAAACTTTTTTTTAGACGTCGACTCCTGTTCTTTTGCTGTGCATGCTTGTGTCTTATGACTGCCTGTTACCGCTTCACCGTCAACTAATATTGTGGTACTTCGCAATATTTGAAATTCTTTGGGAATTTTAAAAAAAATCATTCAATGTCGGGAATTTACCAATTACTAATTACAATTCGATAGTCGAAGGAATGACTAGCTAGTTAGTTGCATATGTACTTTTAATCGGGTTTTCAGAATATCAATTTGATAAAAAAAGAATAATAAAGTTCTTGAAAATTGCTGATGGCATAATAACTTCTAAACAAGGAAAAAAACATGTTTAATTTGAGATAGAATACTGATAAAGAAACAAAGTCAGGTGAATACTCGTATATCACCAAAAGCGAATTGGATAAAATCAAACAAACATTATTAATAGAACCGAGATTTTTTTTATTTTATTTTATTTTATCATTAGTTTATTCCATAAAAAGATATAGTTACAAAATAAATAAACTAGAATTGTCAATGAAAAATATAGGTATCAAAGTGAAAATATACATTAATTAAAGAATAAAAGGAAAAAGAAATGTTTTCTTCGTTCGAAAACTAGATCCGATTGAAACATCTGTGATGTCATATAGGTCTGAGAAATTTAATCGATTGTGTGATTATAATAACGCGATTCGCCCAATATACGGGTAGAAATAAATAAAATACAAACTATAGTCCCACCTTTATTCATGGTATTGTCAAGTCAAACCAAATTTATGCTTTTTATTAATTTTTCATTGAATATAAAATTTAAGTTTATATATATATATATATACAGCGTGTTAATACTAAGTCGTTACACCCGAAAATGGTAGATAGAACTCATTAAAACAAACAATTTTTCATAGCTCAAATTATTGTTTTGGAGCCCCAGTTCATAGTTATTGGCGTTCTCTTGTTTTTCGAAAAATCGTCGTAACTCCCTTATTTTAAGGAATATTTAAAAAATACAAAAACTTTCAGCATTTGCTTTCGGTTCTCTAAAACACTTGTATTTACAATTATTTTCTATTTCATCAAATAACAAAATGGCGACCAATCAAAAATTTCAAAACAAGATATTTTGAAAACCACCCCATCGATTTTCGAAAATAAAACATTTTTAAAATCCATAAACTTTCTATTGCAATCTGTCCAAAAAAAAGTTTTTATTCACTTACTTGGCTTGCATAAGTATTAACAAACTAAAAAAAGCATTTAAAACGAAGTAGCTTCTGAAAACAATGAAACAAAAAAGAGATTACGTACGTTATTGGACCCTATATTCCCCCAAACCGATTGAATGATGAAAATTATTTTATTTTCTTGGATACTGTGCTGCCGGAACTACTTGAAGACTTGCCACTAAACATAAGACGGAGACTTTGGTTTCAGCATGATGGGGCATCGGCTCACACAACGCGAGAAGTCACCGCATTGTTAAATAGAAAATACCCGAATAAGTGGATTGGGAGGAGAGGTCCAGTTGCGTGGCCAGCCCGGAGCCCCGACCTAACTGCACTAGATTTCTTTTTTTGGGGTCAGATGAAGACCTCTGTTTACGAGACACCGGTGAACAGAGTTAGAGTTAGAAATACTGGCTAGTATCGTGACTGCAGCAGAAGATATAAAAGAGACACAGGCAGTCCTTGCGAAGGTCTCCACCAACATCAAAGCACGCTGCCGGGCTTGCGTTGCTGCGAATGGTGGCCACTTTGAAAATCATATTTAGTCCCACCCTTGTTGTTTCATTGTTTATTGTTTTATTTTTCTTGTTTGTTTCTTGTTTTTCTTGTTTAATGGCAGCAAGCCTAATTTGTTTTAAATGATTGTTGCAGTTTGTTAAAATTTATCTTGCAATTCAATTTGAATAAAAACTTTTTTTGGACAGATAGAAAAAAATGTTTCAGACAAATATTGTAATAGAAAGTTTATGGATTTTAAAAATGTTTTATTTTCGAAAATCGATGGGGTGATTTTCAAAATATCTTGTTTTGAAATTTTTGATTGGTCGCCATTTTGTTATTTGATGAAATAGAAAATAATTGTAAATACAAGTGTTTTAGAGAACCGAAAGAAAATGCTGAAAGTTTTTGTATTTTTTAAATATTCCTTAAAATAAGGGAGTTACGAGGATTTTTCGAAGAACAAGAGAACGCCAATAACTATGAACTGGGGCTCCAAAACAAAAATATGAGCTAAGAAAAATTGTTTGTTTTAATGAGTTCTATCTACCATTTTCGGGTGTAACGACTTAGTATTAATATATATATATATATATATATATATATATATATATATATATATATATATATATATATATATATATATATATATATATATATATATACAGGTTGTTCAATTTAAGTGTTTCACTATTGCTATCTCGAGAACCGTAAGAGATACGAAGTCGGTTAAATTAGCAAACAATTTCTATATTATAAGGCTAATAAAATGAGCATTACAAAAAAGTTTTTCAACCAGTGGTTCTCAAAATACAGAATTCAACTTTTTAATTTTAAATGAGAACCTATTTTTTTATTCGCCTATTCGATTCAACATTTTTTTCTGAATACAACGATATTAAATGTTTATACCATTACATAACGAAATAAACGAGAAAAATGCAAAAGAAAAATTATTATTTTCATATTTATTTCTACATGTAATCAGAGTGCCATCATAAAAACAATTGAATATTCTGCTCATTTTAATAGTCTTATAATATAGAAATTGTTTGCTAATTTAACCGACTTCGTATCTCTTACGGTTCTCGAGATAGCAATAGTGAAACACTTAAATTGAACACCCTGTATATATATATATATATATATATATATATATATATATATATATATATATATTTATACGTGTGGATATATTTATGTACCTAGGACAAAAACTAAACTAACTATTTAGGTCAGTTAGGTATAGATTGTATTGGAAATAAAGTACGAATACGAATATCACATATAAATAATTCACAAATTTCATTGATTAGTGGCTTATACAATTTTACATGTGTTCATTCTTGCCGTCTAGTGAAATTTCATTAGATCAGTGATAATATACCCAATTTCGTGATTTAGTGAAAACTTTGATATTTGTTACATGACTGTTTTTTTCAAAAATAAATATAAAATACATTACAAATGACACGATATTAAAAATTCTTAGCCGTTATATTCTTTATTAGAATATGAGTAAGTTTGTAGTACGAAATTGTAATGTACATGTACCTTTTGTTTTCTACTAATTTATGAACTATATTGTTTTAATAAATGTTCCAAATTGAATTGAAATTTTTATTTATTTGTTTGGCTCATTTCATGAAATAGGTACATAAAAACAACACCTTAATGCACAGTTGCAAAGCTTACAACTTAAATTGCAAGTAT
Source organism: Harpalus rubripes (assembly GCA_963082715.1). NCBI lineage: Eukaryota > Metazoa > Arthropoda > Insecta > Coleoptera > Carabidae > Harpalus > Harpalus rubripes. The sequence continues at coordinate 63,172,881 of OY720448.1, read as the reverse complement.
TTATTAAATTGACAATATCGTATGAAAGCGATGGATAATATTTTTATCGTTTTCATTTCTAAAAAAAATATGTGAGGATGTATTTTGCTTTTATTTCAATGGTGCAGCTAGTCTTTTTAAAAAATATACAGCACCGTATAATTATTAGGTAAAAAACATTTAATATTTATATAGAATTTATTTTATTTAATTTGTTCATTCTTGATTTATTGTTAAGTAAGAAAAGCGCTTTATAACTTCTTGACTGGTAAACTGGAAAACTGGTAAACATTAATAAAAAAGTCTATAGGTACTATAATAAATTACTAATTGATTTAATCGTAAAAATGTAATCAGTAATTTTTAAGATTAGTATTGCATGTTGTTATGTGATATCAAGTTAAATTTAGTACAATTTCTGAATTATTTGTTACATATTTATTCATTTAACTGGTTTGCGTGAGTTGAAACCTAAATTATAATTTTATTTTTTCTTGCTAGCACATAAACGTAACGTGTACACATCGTTTTAAAATGAATTAATTATTTATACACATGTTTAATGCATTGTATGAAACAATTCTCTTTTCCCCTACGTTTGTAACATTGTGACGTCAATTTTAAGCTTTAACGATTTTTAGGAAACTTGGGACAACTCTTATTAAATTTATTACTAGAATATTAATATTATACTTTGTTGCAAACTTTGTATAAATTTAAATGTTTAGCAGTTTGTTAATATTTTGGTACCTATACTTATACTGTCGTTTACGTTAATATTAAGTAAAATTCATTATTCAAATGAAGATGTTTCAATTAAAATATTCATTAAGTTTAAAACTTATATAATAACTAAGTTTTGCTTTGACATTTATTTAAAGATGAAGCTGTACACATATTGTTGAGTATTTCTGATTATACATATAAATAATTAGCTATTTTCAAATAGGCAAAACTGTTAGGTTTTAAGATTTGTTTTGACATATCTAAAAATGGATGCCGTTCCTAAAAGATACATACGTACATACATACATACATAAAATCACGCATGTCACATTTAGTGGGTTAGCACAAACCCGAAACAAAAATAATAATAATAATAATAATAATAATAATAATAATAATAATAATAATAATAATAACAACAACCACAAAAATAATCACTCACTCTTTCAACCACATTCTTACTTACCTGACATCATACAACACATGTTCCTCACTCTTAACATATTATAGTGACCGATTTTCGGTAGCAAAATACCACATCCGGACCACAATAATAAGGCAGTTACGAAACAATCATCCTTCGCCACTCATTCCTGTCTAAGCTCACTTCTTTCGCCTCGGCTACATTCATAATCGCATTCAGACATGCTCTTCTTCTTTTCCCACTCGGAAAATTTCTCTCTTTTAGTACCTTGTCAATCACATCCATTACTCTTACATACTGGACGGCCACGCAATCGAACACCCTCAACTTCACCAAGATATATACGCTATACAAGCCGTTCACTATTCATTCTCTCCACATGACCAAACCATCTCAACTGACCCATTCCAACTCTCTTAACAACATTCTTCCTAACCATACATTCTTCATACACCAAATTATTCTTCACGCCATCCCGTCTTACATATCCACATACACCACGCAAATACCTCATTTCCCCGGTAGTCACTGTCTTTTTATACTTTTTAAAAGATAAACAGCATAAAAGTTATGACAATATTTTTTTATAAAAATAATTAAATTAAGCTACCATTTTACATTTTGTATAAAATAAAAAGGAAGGCATACTGATTATTATTATGAAAATCTCTTGTCTGCTTTATAGCTTTGGAAAAAAAAAAACAGAAAGATTATAATCGAATAAGAAAGTGAAAAGACGAAAAGATACGTCGAGGAATTAGTTTAAAGAGAACTAATATTGCCTTTTTCGGCCAAAACCCACCTCATCGAAAGTCGCCACCTCGATATCACCCCTCACCACTGACCGTAGCTACGATAGCCGTCACATCGAAAGTTGCCACGTCGACATCACCCCCCACTACTGACCGTAGCTATGATAGCCGTCACATCGAAAGTCGCCCCGTCGACATCACCACCTACCTAATCGTAGGAACAAACATTCTTACCGAGGACTGAATTTTATTCTACGCAGAGATACTTTTTGTCTTAATTTAAATATAATAAAATATTCGAGCAATATTGTCCGGAAAAAAATAAAGCAATCTAAAATAGTTTAAACTAAATTGCTATCCCTTAAATTCTGCCGCCCTAGGCTTATAGCCTATAGGTAAATGTGGCACAGGTATTTTGTAATATTACTGCTTTTATATTGTATATTCACACAATTATTACTCTCAATTAGTACCTATATATTTTCTGGCATGTAACCATTTTGTATATTTTACTATTTGTAAAACTTAAAATTATTTTGAGTTTTGAGTATAAAATTTGCGTTGTCATCATATTTACAGCACAACTCTTGATACATTTAAATGAAATCCAAACGTTGATGAATTAGAACTTGTTATTTTTTTAAAAAAGTCCCTTGTTCCAAATTCTGACTATCAACCTCCAAATTATACCTTCATACATATTTTTATCTTCTATTTAGCAATGTACGAAAACGACATACTACACCGGCACATTTTCTAGATATACCTAACAAATAATATATAAATAAAATATTTTGTATAAACAATTAATCTCTATAAGTATAGATATATAGATTTTTTTCCATGGCGATTAGGTGGGGGGTGTTGTCGACGTGGAGACTTTCGATGTGTCGACTACCGCAATTACGGTCAGTAGTAGGGGGTGATGTCGATGTGGCGACTTTCGATGTGACGGCTATCATAGCTGCGGTCAGTGATGGGGGGGTGATGTCGATATGGCGACTTTCGATGTGACGATTTCCGTAACTACGGCCAATGGTGGGGGTAAGTGTAGACGTGGTGACTTTCGATGGCACGATTTTTCGATGCTACGGTTATTCGATATAATGGTTGTCGACTGCGCGGCATGCTCCGCCTTATGCTGTGGGATGGGTCAACAAGAAGTTTCCGGGCACGTCGAGAGAAAAGAAAATACTTGTTCCTCTGAAATGCATTGAAGCACAACCAGCGACATCTGACAGTGAAAAAAATTCAATTTTCTTTACCTTTAATGTGCAATAACTAATAAATAGTTAATTTAAAAAAAAAAATTAATTGGTTCAGAAAACCATCTTTTACATTGCAGCAGATTTTTATAAAAACATTCTACTAGAAAAATGGGAGTGAAAATGGCAATTTTTACTCCTTTATTTAAAATCTCAAAAATGAAGAATAAATTCATAATATTCTCATCGCTGTGCTCGAGCTACAAGTTTATACTTTCGAAAAATACAAAACAGGTTTTTCCGACAATATGTCTACGATTTGTATTTTTGAGAAAACTTATTTAGTATTTTTCAATACTTTTTCTGCCTGTATTACACCCTTAGTGGGAACAAAATAAAGACCGGGAACAGAACCCCGATTGTTGCTTAAGATTGAATTACATTATACTATTTTTGTCTACTTTTTCGTTAGATTCTCATTGGAGAATTTCTAGTCATTTCTAGTATAATATCCGAGTTTGATGCGATTTTCATAGATTCTAGTTCGGAAATAATATAATAAGAATTTTGATAATATCTTTAATATTTAAAATATGGGGTAGTCCCCCCGGAGTCGCTCTATTTATATCCGATACTGTATACATGTAAATAAATAGTAAGTACTCGACACACTATATGCAAAAATAGTTATTTTCTTTAATTTGCATGAATTCCAAATAATTTATCTGTCAACACAATTAAATTTATACATGAACGCTGCAAATTAATTCGGATGTTTTGAATAATTAAATATATCGTCTCTATTAGTAGTGGAAATTAAATACTGACATATTTTAATTGTCCATAATTTATTTTACAAATTAATACATACTTATGCGTATATACTCGTACTATAATTCATTTCGATGCGAATAAAAATCAAACTCAATAAATCATATATATCCCGTCTATATCTGCGTATTTAATTATCCCGTGTATTTCGACGTTTGCATAAAACCAGTTAATATAAACATATTAAATTATCTGTATACGGACCTGTGCATTACACCCCGTTTGTTCAGGGTCAGCGATGTAATTCTTGGAGATTACAGCGCAACCTGCTTTGTGTCTGGACAATTACCAAACGGTCTTTCGCCCTTAATCCGTATCTGTGTTGTGTACTTAATAACAACAATGGGTTTAATATTAAGCTGTATGTGCCGTGTACTACTAATCCGACGTCAGGTAGTTATGAGCGGAAAATAATCAGGTGGTACAGATGTTTTCATTATCTTTGCAAAAAGAACACTTTTTTATTCTTTAAATCATCTATCATTATTTCATGCGAGGATATGAAATTTTATTATTCATTTGTTATCTGTGGATGACAGGTCTACTGCTCGCAAGTAAAAGAAGAAAACCTTATTTTCTGAAATGTTAACTGGAATAGTATCATGAGCAAGAGTAAAAAATCTCATTTTGTGTTTATCAGAAAATGGAGTGTGTCATAAATAAATTGTAAATTAATAATAGTGATGAAACGGATTGTCGAAAAAAGACCAAATTACCGAATCGCGAAATTTCTGCTTAAAGTTTGCAGCCGCCGGATCGTCGGTTATTTTCTTTAAAATCTGTAAATTTTGGTGTTTATCTATATTTTATTTTGAAAGTTACAACCTATTTTATGTCATTTGTTTTTTTTTTCAACGTCACTTTATACAATGACATTTTCTTCACTTAATTTATAGTGTATTCCGAAATTGAACCAAGTTAACCTCGGTTACTTTTTCAGTAACCGGTTGTGTTTTCGGAACGCGGTTACTGAAAGCTGGTAACTTTTCTGTAACCACACTAACCGCGCTAGATCGGCGGTTGTGGTGCGGTTACATTTTGATGCATGACAAATGAACTTTTAACTATTTTAAATTTGTCAAAATGAGGTTAGCTGTTAGCTGGTCCGTTTTCTAGTCCGATGTCGGTAACATTGTAACCGCGATTAAACCGTAACCATTTTCAGTGGTTACTGTGGTTTAATTTCGGAATACACTATTAGTTGTGATGATTCCCTCACAAGTAATGAAATTAATTTACTTTTCTGAGTAAGTGACACCTGACGAAAATGTCATTTTCTCTAGTCATATTGATTTATTTTTAATTTCTTGTATTATTAACGGAAAATTGTATTTTTTACAAGTACAGTGGACCCCCGGTAATCCGACAAACGTTTTGCAGGGCAGTGTCGGACTATCGAATTTGTCGGATTATAGAGTACTGCCTAAGACCCCCTATAATCCGGAATTTTTTACAAACGAGTACCTTGTAATCCGACAAATTACAGATCCAGTGATAAGATTATGTATGTCAAATTTAGAAAATTAAAAAACACAATAGAGAGCTTACGTTTTATTATGAAATTAACGTCATTAATGCTATAGAACTTACAAACAATAATAACTTTACATTAGGAAATATGTAATTGTGTACAAACAAATGTACATACTAAAATAATCAAAAATTATGAATAAAAATCATACTATGAGTCAAATTCAAACTAAGCAATCAGAATCAAAACAATACCTACGCGTCGAGCACATTAGTGGTGGGGTCATGTCGGATTACAGGGGGTGCCGGATTAGACAGGGGCCGGATTACCGGGGGTCCACTGTAATGTTGAAAAAATACTATGTATAATACACGTGGGAAAGCACCATTGCAAAATTCGTACCATTAGGACACAATTTGCAAAAATGCCTTTCCCTCACTTGTATCACAATATACTATTTTACGAATAAGTGCGAAAATTAGCAATGTCTGTGGTCTTATTTTCCAGATAATAAAAATGAATAGATTCCATACTGAAATATCTGGAACCCTACATTAAAAAACACAAAGAAGAAAAAGTAGATATTCGTATAATTGACGAATGAATAACTTGATCTTGTTCAGTCTCCATTCCTATGGAATGTGTTGGCTGTTAGATATTAATTATATTTATGTTTAAATTGAAATTCCCGCCTTGGCGCGCGAGCGCTTGAGTTCGAGATTTTTATGTGATGTGGAGAGTAGCAAGCCAGAATGTGTGTATGTGTATCGTATTGTAACGTTTTTAATTTATCTGGGTGAAGTGTAAATATTAGACAATTGTTATTAATTAAAATAAAATAATACTATTAATTATATTAAACAATTATTAAAAACTAATTAAGATTAAAACTATAATTAACTATATAACATTAACACTATTTATTTAACCAATTATCACTACTATTTATTTATTTATTTATTACAAATTATTTATTTCACTACGTGTTCCAATCTTAGACTGCCGGTCTGTTGCATACTCTTGTAGACTGTTTACGCGATATTTATATCACTATATTTATATCACTATATACTTATATCATGTTCAACTGTCCGCCTACCGATCTCCACAGCGTCTATATACTCAACTGACTCAACAGCGTCTGTATATTCAACTGCTCGGACAGAAGTCACACCTCTCACCTCACTATCTGTCTATTTATGTAACTTTCTCTTCCACAGCCTCCGTATCACCGACTTTCCATATGCCACAATTCTTCAACACCAATGCCGAGTATTAGCTTCCACTTGCCGTTACTGTCCCCATATACCTAGCTTCCCAATAATCTTCAACACTACCGAGTATTCTCTTTAACAGCTATTCCAGTATACCAGTAACTTCCCGACTCGCCGTTACTGTCCTTGCACACTATAGCTTCCCAATACTCGTCAACTCTACCGAGTATTCACATCCACAGCTATCCCAATATACCAGTAATTTCCCGAGTACCTACTCGACATCAACTGCATACGCTCACTACGATACTGCTGTGCTTTTCACTAACACTACTCTCTCTAACACTCCATGTCAATGTCTCTATGACTCTGTTTATAACTAACTAACTCTCGAGCATAGCTACGTCCCTTATATACAGCTCCAATTATTTTCTAGAACAGTCTAGAATATTCGAACACGTAATAACAATGAACACAAAAGGTTCAGGCGACCGGAAGTAATTAAACACGTCGCGACCAGTCTGTTTACATCGGCCGGCTACTAGCGCGATTACGTCACCGTTATAAATAGACACTCGCTTACAGCGGCGGCGACGGCGGGCGTCCCATATTACAGTATATATTCGAGTGCAGTCTTGTCTGAAGTGTAGACATGCTGCAGCTATTGTAAAAAAAAAGAATTGTATTTGTAAGAGTTATTAGAATTAAATAAGATACAGTCCACTTGTGAGTATTAGTTGAAGAAACCCAAACATTGGTCTTTCTTAATCCTTTTACTTTTGTATAAATATGATATAGGATCTACATATATGCATTTATTTTTCTGATATCAAGTAATGCATTTTATTTATTTTACATTTTTAACAAAGTTTTACCGTTAGTGTACATCTAGGTCGATATTGACATTATTATTCAATGATTGTCAGATTTACTGTTCAGGCCGATTTTTTCAGGAAATTCGGTCGGAACCAAAATTCCAGTTTTAGAGCCGGATTAACTTTTTAAAAAGACGTCATGTGCATGCCTACTGTATAATCCGGCCTTGATTCCTGAAATTTTCTATTTTATTTTGTTATTTGTTAATTTCCCACATATTTATAGCATAGCGTATTTCTAAATTAGGAGAAATAAATTCAAAAACCAAATAAACGCTACAAAAATATCCGAAAAAATACAGCATATTGTAACGTGAGACACTTGGTCCGCGAGCCCCCAGCCAGCGCGTGTGAGCCGACGCCTATGATAGAAGTTCTAGAGTTTAATAGTGAGGGAATAGGCGGAGTCCTATAGGTATGCGATCGATAACATAGTGCAGCGCGTGGTAGCTGGGCGACGTGAGGCGGGCAGTTGTGTGAGCAAGGGGGAGATAAGCGTAATTACCGGCGCATTGTTATGTTGTTCGAGACAGTTACAGAAAAATATTATTGCAATTATGTAAGCGACGTACGTGTGTGAGAAGTCAGTCAGTCAAGAGTTACACAGTGTCAGAGTAATATATTTACGAAGTAAGGAATCAGTGAGTTGAGTGGCACAACAGTATCGTGGTGAGCGTATGCAGTTTGGTGTCGAGTGGAGTACTCGGGAAGTTAATGGTATACTGGGATAGCTGTGGAAGTGAATACTCGGTAGTTTTGAGTATTGGGAAGCTAGGTATACGGGACAGTAACGGCGAGTAGAAGTGGATACTCGACAGTGGTGTTGAAGAGTTGCGGTAAATGGACAGTCGGTGATACTGTGGAAGTTAGAGAGTTAGTCCGTCAGAAGGACAATTAGATAGACAGTTACATAAATAGACAGACAGTGAGTGAAAGGTATGAAGTCTGTTCAGATAGTTGACTACATACAGACGCCGTGGAGTTCGGTAGGTCGAACAGTGGAACGTGATAAATAAATAGTGACATAAATAGTCGAAATAAATATTCATTAATATCGTGTAAATAAATATTCGTGTTAATTGTTTAAATAAATAAATAAATAAATAGTGTTAGTGTTTAACTAGTTAATTATATTCATAGTCTTAAATTAGTTTTTAATATTTGTTTAATATTAGTAATCGTCATTGTTATTATCTTTTAAATATTTATTTATCGTTTTAATTACCGATATCTGTGTACAAAACAGATTGGCACACCCAGCAATGATGAGTAATAAGCCGTGATGATATATTTATTTATTTTTATTTAATAAACATCTATTTTAATTAATAATAATTCTTTGATTTTTACACTTCACCCAAATAAATAAAAAACGTTACAATATTATAATTATGGGAGTTTAATTATTAACGATAATACCGAAAGGAGTATTCTAAAAGCACTTAGGTTAAAGAACTAATATTGTAAGAGTACACTAAAAGAACTTGTAACGTAGATTTCCCTCCTGACTTGATCTGTAATCTTCCTTCCGAAAACATTGTAACATATTTTGTTTTGCCACAAATTTTTATTTTGTAAAAAAATGTATTTCGTTAATATTGTGTAATACTTAAAATTAACTGTTTCATAAGCAACAAAATTATGAACCTAAATTAAATAAAGAGGGCCGTGCGGCCGTGTTCTTCCACAAGTCGAAACTTTCTGCGAACACCTAGTATTAGGTTTTGGGTGACATTTACATCGAATCTCGGGCATTCCTGATTCCTGTATATTCTGCATTAGTGATGCACGCGAGGCGAGACGAGACGAGAAATATAAAATATCGATCTCGTCTCGTTTTCGGATCTGTAATCTCGCTCTCGTTCTCGCACATTTTTTGGGTCTCATCTCGTTCTCGCACGAGAGTCTCGCTATAAAAATAAACGCTTGCGCACTACGTATTTACGTAACTGTTTAACTACAAGAGACAAGTTCGCACCAATAGCACCGTTTTCCATGTATTTGTAATCGTATAACTATAATAAAGAGACGAAACACTAAATTCTGGTCACCAAATTATTTCAATGCGTATAATGTTTATTCATTTACGGTCACCAGAAAATGTGATGTTAGTAAATAATTTAATTTACCTCTAAAATTTCCAATTTATCATTAAATTGTGATCTCTAAACTATTTCAATACGAACATTTAACACATTCTATCATCAGTAAAAAGAATTAAACATTACAAAATTATTTTTGTAACTAAAAGTATCTACATTTTTTCATTAAATATATGCCACTATTTAAGTAAGATTAAGTAATAAAAAACCGCTACACTGGTAACCCGTCGGGAACCAATCACTCCGCTTCTCTCCCTGTTGGCCCCCATCGACGCTTAATATAACATCCTTTACTTTTCAGGAGCGACGATAATTTTATTAACCGTGGTTTTAACTGGGGTGAATTAGGGGATGAAATATTGGAGAAAACTAGTTCTATAGGATGCAATACCGATTTTGTCTTTATTTTTGCATTTCCTCGCTCTGGGAACGATACTGATAGAATCGACTCTAGATAGACTCAAAAAATAGAGTGAATTCGTATAATTTTCACATTTACGTGTTCTATACATGAATTAGCGTTGACTCTACTCCTTTTACGGTACATGTTTCATTGAATTTATGAATCAAAGCTATAAATGATGGGTCCCAAGGGAAAAATGATTGGACAAGCAGTCTACTGATGAAAGTTATTTATTTCTAACCGACGTTTCGACTAAAACGTTAGTCTTCTTCAGGGCACTATAATGAAAATTACAAACATTCTTTACAAATGAGGTACAGGTATAAAGACATAAAAAATATTTTGCTTATAAATAATGTACAGATACTTACAGAAATGGTCAATTACATATCATTTGTGGCAACCACCCATGAGGAACAGTTTTCGATAAAATTATCACAGAGTTGATCGTCATAAGGTATATAAACATCAATAAATAACATATAAAAAGATTAGCAGTCAATTGTAAAAAAAATAAATATGAAAATTGTAAAATTTGTAGTCCAAAATGTAAAATAAAAACTTTTTTTATCAAAAATTACACGTGTGACTGACTAGTTGACTTATATGTGAATATACAAGGATAATCACGACTTAAGTAAGGAAAAGGATTAATTAACAACTATCCAATAGGGTCGTCGAACTATAAAATTATCCACACCCAACGTTTTGGGGGCCTGGTGAGTAAGCAACAATATTTACATCTGTGTAATGTGGTATGAACACCTTATTTTTTCTTTTTAATTTTATGTTGTATCAGGTTGTGGTAAATTGTGCTCAAGTTTTCTATATCGGTTTGGTGATTTATATTTTTATAGTCGGATTTAATATGTAGCATCTCTAGTGTGAGTCGTTTGTGTAGATTTCGTTCCGTTTGTAAGACCTTTGTGTTCTCAAAATCAAATTCATGTTCCATATTGTTACGAATATGAGCTACTAGAGCACATTTCGTATCATTGTTTGGATTTTCTTTAATTTTATTGCAATTTCTTTTGTGTTCATCCAGTCTTATTTTTAAGTAGCGTTTAGTCTGACCGGTGTATGTTAAATCACAACTTTTACATGGAATTTTATAGATTAAATTTGATTGTATTAGTTTATTGTTTTTGTCCTTGATTTTGCTAAAGAGGTTCCTTACTGTTTTTTGTTGTTTGAAAACTACATCCTTATCTAATTTATCTTTTATTAATTTTTTGAATTTTGGCGCTAGGCCGTTGACATAGGGTAATGACATGTATCTAGTTTCATTTTTATTTTTTTGTGAGTCATTGTCAGTTGAAGTGTTCATTATTTTATTTATTAATTTCCTTGGATAGTCGTTTTTGTTTAATAAAAGTTTAATTTTGTTTTTTATTTCTGTGTGGTATTTTGGATGTGTTAGTTGTAAAGCCCGATTCTTCATATTTTTTGCTACATTTATCTTTTGATGTATGGGATGATGGTGTTGTCTTCGTTGCGTATTAGAAGCACATCCAAAAACGGAATTTCATTATCTTTTTCAAGTTCCACGGTAAATTGTATACTTGTATAAATTTCAACAAAGCTATAAAGTTACAAATACTTTTTATTGCGAGACTCTCGCGAGATTTCTTGCTTCTCGCAGTTGTTATATCCATCTCGCCTCGAATTTTAAACAGCAATCTCGCTCTCGTTCTCCTCTCGCATAATGCAACGAGACGAGACGAGATGCGAGAGTACTCTCGCCTCGTCGTGCATCACTATTCTGCATTGAAGTTCCTCCTCATTTCGGACACCCTATCCTCCATCGTAAACTTTTCAAGATAAAAAAAGCCGAAATATATTCTATGAGACGAGCCTGGAGAATATTAGGGGGATTGTCATTTCGCGGAATAAATGGTACGTTTTGGTGTGTTAGCCAATTTTAAGTTTATCTGCAGAGACAGGACGCAAGGTCTGGCCAGAAGATAAAGTTATCCCCAGCCACAGCATGTTCTTCTTCAATAAAATTAACCAATTTTGATGTACCTTTGACTATCCAAGGCTTCACCTCACTCGGCCCACATAAGGCCTGGATAGACGGACCGCTTGTGGAAATAGCACACCATACCGACACCTTATCTGCGAATTTGGCTTTTTGTTTATATCGGACATTATTAGGGACCTCTGCAATTTTTTCATTATAAAAACCATCATTTCCCTTAATTTCGAAGTTGCACAGTGTGAAGTCCGAGAAATCGATGCATGTAAATATCGCCCACAACCTAATGCTATAGGTATCCGCAGAAAGTCGCTCTTTGTGGAAGAACACGGCATTCTCCATTTAATTTAAGTTCATGTTAATTATTAAGTATTACAAAAAAAATGCTGAAATTTGTGCCAATACTTAGGGTAGGGAACATACGTTATATTGGAGTTATCGGAGACGAAAAATTAATCACCCACTCGCACACACATACAAATATAGACAACATCGCAAAAATAATAAAATCGTATTCTATGGATTTTAAACCTGCTTATACTTACTATTGAATTTTTTGACCAAATTATGGTAATTGTGACATGCTTACGGCTGAACAGATGCATGGCTTTAATTTATTACAGTTGTCACGTCGCAAACAGTTGCGCGTGTTTATATATCAACTGAATATTAAGTCGTTTGTTGCAAACCTGTTCTTCTCTTCTATACAATAATCCCTCTTTGTCTTAAGATACCGTAATGACGTCAGGTATATTTTAAAATTTATTGTACATAATTTGTAAATATAAACACTAGAATATTTAATTTTGAAACAAATACGATGTCAAAATATAAATATTATATTATAGTCCATAAAACATGTATGTATGTATGTTCAATCATAAAATAATACGATTTTTAGTAGGATCACTATACCGTTCCATAATATTCAGGACAGAGGCAGGTAAAAAAACGAATATCCTTTTATATGTGAAAATTTATAAAAAATGACAGTAATAACCTCTTGTTGGTAGCACGAAGTAGGAAGTGAAAGATAAAAATGACCTGTGGAAGCCGATTGGCTAGACATTTGGTATCTACCTAACAATGTAAACAGAATTTCAGCAACTGGGTCAAGGGCATAATTCACTTCCGTTCAAAATCCCACATAATTTTATGTTACTTCCTATATATCGTGCACAAACAAATGTAGTGGCATAATTGTTATACCAAATACATTACCATTTGTTTCAAATACCGTGTGTATTATTTCAAAAGTATAAAATTAATTTTTGTAGCTGTTAGTACGCATAATATTAGATTTTATTACTTTTTAGTGGCATAACAGTGATAAAATAAAGTCTTATTGAACGTGGGTGATCCTGATTGTGAACTAAAATTGAATATACTATATACTTGATTTTAATTGTAATATTAGCCTTTAAAATACATACTCGAATTTTATTTTCTTAACATCTAATAATGTTTGTTTACACTTGAAATTTTCTTTATACTCTCCTGCGAAATTAGTTAATATGGACTTATTACCAAATGTTTTTTTCCTGGTTCCTTCGTATTCGAGAGTGCTTATGTTTATGAGCTTATGGATTTTCTTGTTCATCCTGAATGTATTACGTTTAATAAGGGAATTTCCGTTTATCACTACAATCGTGTTAGAGACATTTGTCTGTAATATAATATTGCGTACTCTACGACTGCTTGTGGAAAGACATATGTCCCTATTCATAAACACCCGTATAGTTTCAAAACGGCTCGTTACAATTTTTGACAAATAGAATAAAATTTGCCAAATTACATTGCGATTTTTCATTGATTGGCACACCCAGCAATGGGTAATAAGCTATGATGATATATTTATTTATTTGAGATAGGTGGTGAAGTTTACTACCACATTAATTATGAAATTAAAAAAATACGTTATGTAATGAAATCATTACCTAACGCAATTTTATTTATAAAAATTACGCACAATAAAGTAGAAAGAATTTATTGAAAAATAATTTTTTTTTATTGATTTTAAGCAATCCTAGATAAAATTTTGTGTAGATATCACACGGGAGCTGGAACTAGAGCCATATTACAGCACTCGACTGATTATACGATTCGGTCTACAACCTCGTGTTCCATAACTCTTACTCTAGTCGTAGTCTGCGATCTGTCATTAGGCTAATATTATATACAGCGTGTCCACGGGTGGACACGCGATCCAATAGTAGTAAATCAAAATGTCCACCGCTATATATATATATATATATATATATATATATATATATATATATATATATATATATATATATATATATATATATATATATATATATATATAGCGGTGGACATTTTGATTTACTACTATTGGATCGCGTATATATATATATATATATATATATATATATATATATATATATATATATATATATATATATATATATATATATATATATAAGCCCAGTCGCACATGTATTGGATCAAAGAACCCTTATGCAGAAAATCAATTATCAGAACAAAAATTTATTATATTCAAATCATTTATAGAAAAACAAACAAGTATAGTAAACACACTGTAGTTCTAGCAATTAATTAACAACTTTTAATATACAAGGTGTTTTTTTTTTACGACACTATAAGTAGGTATGTCAGAAACAAATTTAAGTTGTGTTATATCTTGAAATTATACCAGTAGAAAAAATATTTTTGTGCACCACTGGATAAACACTATAATATTGTGACATTTTTATTTGAAACATTTTTCTCGATAACTGATAGTTTAGAAGTAATTTGAAGAAGAAATAATATAACAATAATCAGTTTTTCGTCATTATCTAGTGAGCCAAGCATTTTTTTTGAAAAAAATAATTTAAATTGCTAAAACTACAGTGAATTTAATACACTTATCTGCCTCTCCGCAGACAACCTGTATATAATAAATTTTAATTCCGAAAAAGTAACCTTCGGCACAAAACTCGTTGGTCCAATACATATGTGACTGGGCTCGTATATATATATATATATATATATATATATATATATATATATATATATATATATATATATATATATATATATATATATGGCTTATTACCCATTGTTGGGTGTGCCAATCTGCTTTGTACACAGATAATAATAACGAAAAATCGAAATGTAATTTGGCAAATTTTATTCTATTTGTCAAAAATTGCAACGAGCCGTTTTGAAACTGTACGGGTGTTTATGAATAGGGACATATGTCTTTCCACAAGCAGTCGTACGGTACGCAATATTATATTACACACAAATGTATATTGAATAGGGAATATGAATAGAATTTTGTTCAAGATTATTTTACGCACAAGTAAGGTAGTATATTTCATAAGCCTTTCAGCTTGTAAGTTACCATATAATTAGTAGGTAGTTTATTATTATAATACGTCGTTATTCATTTTAATAATAATAATAATAATAATAATAATAATAATATATATATATATATATATATATATATATATATATATATATATCTGCTTGATTAAATTGAAATGGTGCAGTGCGAAAATTCTATTCATAGTGTTGTGCTGCAGTCGAATCGTACAGTGTTAATTCGCATGAACTACTAGTCTCATATGAGTTGTTCCGCTGTTTTAAAATGCATGTACTAGTTTTACATTTGTGAGACGTACTAATAAATGTTACCCGAAAATTTTATTACTTTGACCTTAATTGTTTTTCATATAAATTTTTAATTTGGAGTTGTAATAAAGAATTTACGAGTTTCTTGAATTTAATATTTATGTAGAAGATGAAACATTACGTTTTACGGTTGTATATGTAAAACGTAAAAATATGTGTAATTTAAAATGAAACCGCACAGAAGAGCATAACAACTACTACTATTTTTAAAATTTATTTAATACAATTTATAACCCAACATAACAACAAATAATATTTTCCTATTTCACGTATACAAAGTGAATTTTGTACAACTGTTTTTGTCAAAAACAAAGTTACAATGAACAATTTTGTATAAATGTTTTTGGGGATTTTTAAAATTACATAGCTAGCCTAAGTGTCAAATAAATATCTTTCATTTTAGTTCTCATTACCTGGCATTACTAAATTTTTTATAGTAAAATATTTACATCAAACAGTTTAAGCACACTTTTAAATTAAAATTCGAGGTATTTATTTGTTGGTTCAGAGAATAATAAATATAAATTTGAACTCTAACCTAACTTGTAAGTAACTCTTGTCAATATGTCAAAATAAATTAAATTTCAAATGTTTATTGAAACTGTCAATATTACCATCCTTAATATTTTAATATTTCCTTCAAAAATAATTTTAAAATAAAAGTAAATTAATGCGAAATAGGAAAAATAGTATGAAAAATACATATTACAATAAGGATCATTGTAATACTTGTCTTTCAATATACTATTTTCATTCTATTTGACGTTCGTAAACTATTACAGTGTTTACATGATGCATTGACTGTTAACTAGCAACACTAGAAAACATGAATATAATTAAATTTTAATGCTTATTTTACTAGAAACATTGGCTGCTATTCACAGCTCTGTACTAGGCTCTACTAAGCAATAAGTAAAGCATCTAGTCGCTACCGGTAACAAAGCATTCTGAGCCAAGCGATGCCGAAGGTGATACATATATGTTCCAACGCCCGCAAAACCCCTTAGTTTTTAAAATAAGTTTAAAAAAGAAGTAGTATAAGGATTCGAGTTTTGTGCGTTAAGTATTGTTTTTGTTAGGATTTAAAAAAAATCTTAAAAAATGCCAGTCACATGCATTCGGATTCGTTCGGCGCATGTTACCAGTAGCAATTAGACGTTAGTAGCAATAAGCATTAAGTAATGCCTAGAACAGAGCTGTGAATAGCAGACATTATTATTATTGGTTTACAACTAGGTTAGTTATAACGTAAGAATTTTACCGGTTTTAGAATATTAAGCCATTGATTACTTATACAAAAGTATATACTGACATGTTAACAACAGTTTTCAAAATGAAAACAAAATGAAATATAATGATCTTCATTAATACATACAGATACTGTTAGTGTATATTGGTAGTCTTGTATACTAATGTCTGACTGGAGTATCATTTTAAGTACTTTAGAGAAAATAGGGCAACAGAGTGAACATAACTGTATTGTTCTAGAGAAATGCACAAAGTATAAGTGACAGTTAGGTTAGGTTCATCCTATCCTACCATGGAGGTAGGAATAAGAAGGAGGGTGGCTATTGCATGGAAAGTGAAGCCAGCTACCCCCGACTCCAACATGGTCATTTCATATCAAGCGAAGAGCTGTTGTACATGTTGCACGCGCGCTTATTGGCTCATATGCTCCGTATCCCTACGGCCTTATGACAATTTCATGCAAGCGTCCGTTCCCACCTGGCCACACTCCCCTCGTCAGAAAGCTCACTTCATACTCCCTCCTCTATATTTCCTACAGTACCAATGTGCAGTTCACACATAATTTATAATTGATCCCAACTCTCAACCTTACTAAACGTAAACAATTCTAGAATAAATTCAACATCACTATCATACTTGTAATATATAACGTCCGACGTGTTTTAATATACTGGGAATTAAACAATTTTCTTCGCGCCACATTTAAAGAACCTTTTTTGGAGTTTTCCTAATATTTTGTTTTTTGTGTGTAAATGTAAAACCAAAGATTTTTTTTAACCTGGGAAAATATGGTAGATTACGGAAAAAATGTGGTATAATTAAAGGAAATAACTAAGTCTATGTTTTTTCTAGGTTTTTCATAAATTACTCGTTTAATTTAGAAAGCATCTAAGTGGCATATGTTCTAAAAATATTAAATTAAAACAGTTTACCTGAAATAATAACAGTAGCTGCAACGTCCTCTTTTACTAATATATTTATCTCTTTCGTTTAAATTATATGCCTACTAAATACTAACGTTCCTTCGAATTAAAATATTGTAGTACTTTTACTTGCCTACCTACACAATTTGTATACTTATACCATTTCTAATACATATACAGGGTGAGTCTGTGAAGACGCCCCCCCCCCTTAGAAAAAAATGGCTCATATAAAAGTTTTATTATTTTACATATACTATTTGATGGCAGATGTAGATATTTTTTATAAAGTCAGGTTTACAAGATACGACTATCAAGTTTTATTTTTCAAATAGCAACCTATAATTATTTTAATAAAATAGAAACCGCCATTTTTTTCTCTTTTCAACGATGTATTATTTTTTATTAATGTATTTGAAAAATTTCGAGAAAAATGAGGTAATTTAGAAATATTAGAAATAATTTTTAAACAAATATTATAGGTGGCTATGTGAAAATAAACAAAACGTAACAATGTAAAACAATTAAATTGAAAAGTGATGCTATAGAAGCGTGTAATTAAGGAATTACTACCAAGATAAATTGTATAAATGCGAGAGAAAAATCAGCTGACGCCGGGGTTCGAACCCGGGACCCGGGTTCGAACCCCGGCGTCAGCTGATTTTTCTCTCGCATTTATACAATTTATCTTGGTAGTAATTCCTTAATTACACGCTTCTATAGCATCACTTTTCAATTTAACCTTTGGTATAATTCTCCTTAAATTATCAAAGTCGCTCGTGGACGAAAATCATTGTCAATAGCTCTTAAAGAGAAGTCTTTGATACGATGCCACATTAGACTTTACTATACAGAGAGATAATGTTTCAGTTGACGCTAGGGTTGGCGTAGCTCAGTTGGTAGAGCTCCAGACTAGAGATTTGGAGGTCCCGGGTTCGAACCCCGGCGTCAGCTGATTTTTCTCTCGCATTTATACAATTTAAAACAATTAAATTAATGTTAAAAAAGTATACATTTGTTTGTTACTTCTTAAACTCGGTTGTCGACGTCTAGGAAACCGCTCCCGGTAAATTCTTTTTGCTCTTCTTATGATTCCAGGCGATTCACCAATTATTAGAATCATATCAATTAATTCGTTCTTCGTAAACATTTCAAAATGTTTTTTTTTTTGTTTACAAAATAAGTTAAATTAAGTAACAAACAAATGTATACTTTTTTGACATTAATTTAATTGTTTTACATTGTTACGTTTTGTTTATTTTCACATAGCCCCCTATAATATTTGTTTAAAAATTATTTCTAAATTATTTCATTTTTCTCGAGATTTTTCAAATACATTAATAAAAAATAATACATCGTTGAAAAGAGAAAAAAATTGCGGTTTCTATTTCATTAAAATAATTATAGGTTGCCATTTGAAAAATAAAAGTTGATAGTCGTATCTTGTAAACCTGACTTTATAAAAAAATATCTACATCTGCCATCAAATAGTATATGTAAAATAATAAAACTTTTGTATGAGCCATTTTTTTCTATTACTTATAATAAAAAAGTTAAAGGGGGGGGGCGTCTTCCCAGGCTCGCCCGTATAGAACATTTTCATTTTAATTTTTAAAAATTAAAATATTTTGGGCTCATATCTCTTTGAATTTAAATGCTCTATTCGTGCATAATTTGTTATAATTAATAGGTGTCTGTACCTTTTAGCTGTACATACTAACTTGTGTCTTGTGTAAAATTGGCAAATGTAGATATCTTCAAGCATGCATGCATATACCCTCTTTGCAGACTGTAAGCAACGTTAATTGGATTATCAGAACATTATAAACACTTCAACATTCATGTTATACTTTCATTTCATAATAACAAACAAATTATCTCCTTGAACGATCGGCTTGAATAAAGCCTTCATCAGCTTATTTCAAACAGTATGCCTTGTAGTAGTGATTGTTGGCGTTCATGTTCACAATGCAATGTGTAGTGTATGTGTGTGATATATGATGCATACAGCTGACAGTGTATTGTGTTGTCTTGTTGCAGGGATCTCCCTGCTGACTCAGTGCGGGCAGGTGGAGGCGCTGCCTGAGCTGCCGGCGCCCGATGAACAGCGATTACAGCGCGCCGCACTCCTACTCCAGCAGCGCCTCGTACTCCGACAGTGGCTCGCAAGGCATCAGCTCCAGCATCAATATCCTAGGTACGCTCAAAGAAAATGAATTATTTTATAAACTTAAGGGTTAAACATTAGGATTATATTACCAAAAGATAGTCAAATCAAACCAATCGTTTATTGGAATCAAGCCTAATTGTACATTGTAATACGTATTTTTCAAAAATTTCTAAGAACATATGCAGATATAGAGGAGAGGCCATGCAGTTCATGACTTATCGGTGGACGATATATATATATATATATATATATATATATATATATATATATATATATATATATATATATATATATATATATATATATATATATATATATATATATATATACCGGGTGTCTTAGGCCGACCGACACATGGGCGATTAACATGTAAAATTAGTTAATTGTGAATAGTATCTCCCCAGTGCAAGATATTAAGATGAAATTTTGCATGCTTATCCGGGGATACTATGTCTATGGATTTCAATTCAAATCAGTCAATTTACAAGTGTAATATTAGAATAAATTAAGAAAAATTGTAGAAGTACCATGAATGTTATTCATATCTTGAAAATAATAGT
This sequence comes from Harpalus rubripes, assembly GCA_963082715.1. Classification (NCBI taxonomy): domain Eukaryota; kingdom Metazoa; phylum Arthropoda; class Insecta; order Coleoptera; family Carabidae; genus Harpalus; species Harpalus rubripes. The sequence goes on along the minus strand of OY720448.1, from coordinate 63,152,360 downwards.
ATCTAAGCAACAGCTCTGATAGAGTAGGGGTAACGTGCGCGCTTCACAATTTAGAGAGTCGGGTTCGAAACCAACCGACAGCAATATTTATTTATTAATTTTTTCTTTTCAAAATAATTTTTATTATTAATATGTTTTTAATCTTTTATTAATATTTAATTTAATAAAGTGGATACATTGTACGTAACAAGATTTATTTATTTAAAAAATATTAAATCGTACCTACTAATTACAACATTAAAATTTAAAAATTATAATAAATATTCAAAATGGCCGCCGTTTTGCGCTAAGCAAAATCCGAGACGATCGTAACATTGCTGTCTCACGTTGCTTAGCTGTCGATTAGAAATAAGCCTACATTCATTCCTTATTGCCGCTTTCAGGTCTTCTAAAGTGGCCAAAGAAAAAAATCTAAGGGGCTTAGATCAGGAGACCTTGCCGGCCAATTAATTGGTCCATTTAAACCAATCCAAGAATCTGGAAATGAATTGTCCAAATATTCTTTGACAATTTGCACGTTATGCGCTGGACACCCATCCTGTTGAAACCATATCCTCTCCATATTTAATTCTGTAAGTCTAGGCCCAACTACTGTTTCCAATAAATCTAAATATTTTGGACCGTTCAATGTCCCTTCAATAAAATATGGTCCAATAATGTGTGATCCCAAAATTCCCGCCCAAACATTAACCTTCTGGGGATATTGGGTTCTTGATAAATTTTGAAGAGTTGGTTTATCTTTTGACCAGTGGCGAAAGTTTTGCACATTCGGTTCGTTATGAAGAGTAAATGTGCATTCATCGGTATAACAGAGGGAATACAAAAAGTTTCTGTTTTCATTGGCTTTATCCATAATTGTTTCACAATAAGTTGCTCTTCTTTCTTCGTCGCCGTCTCGCAATTCTTGATGGTTACCTACTTTGTAACTTCTAAATCCATTTTTCTTAAGTATTCTAGCAATTTTTGTTCTACTTATTCCACATTCCATTTGTAAACTTCTTAAACTAATAGTAGGCTCCACTTCAACCCGCGCAATTATTATTTCTTCAAATTCATTTTCAATTGGTTGTATTTCCTGCTTTGTGTGATTAGCAACACACCCAGTTTCTTCAAATCTGTTAATAATACGCCTTACACGGGATTTATTAACTACTTTTTCTGGATTTTCGGCAGAAAATACATCAGCAGTTTGCTGTAGGCTATTACCAATGTGAAATAATTTCACAATACGAATTTTATCTTTTGTAGTTAAATCAATATTATTTAAATAACACTAGCAACAAATAAAGTTAGTACAATACAAATCTGCATTTGACGTTTGATTATTCAAATCAAATGTTCTCGTTTTTTTGTTTTCGTCAGGGCTAAATTGACTGATTTGAATTGAAATCCATAGAAATAGTATCCCCGGATAAGCATGCAAAATTTCATCTTAATATCTTGCACTGGGGAGATACTATTCACAATTAACTAATGTTAATCGCCCATGTGTCGGTCGGCCTAAGACACCCGTTATATATATATAATATATATATATATATATATATATATATATATATATATATATATATATATATATATATATATATATATATATATGCGCATACGGTACGTAGTCACTTCATATACGGGAACCTACTGGCCGTTGTGACTTCATATATAACGTTGTGACTTCCGAAAATGGAAGTGACAACGTTTCCCATGTAATTTTATTTTTTTCTATCACTACAAGGCTAAACAAGTGTAAATACGAAAATTGTGTTGGAAGTCAAATATACCCCCAGTACCCTTAAATTTGTCACTTTAGTTCATGCGTTTACCGCTGGCGTTGTAATCGCTGTTAGTGTCAGGTATACGCAATGCGATGTTACTTCCGACGTGTATATAGCATTAGGAAGTACTTAGTCACTTCCGAAACTTGGCTACAGTGTATTATAGTATGTAATTGTAGTTATGTTTTTTCCAAAGATGAGTGGGACTGGAAACACAATTTATATAATAAATTTTTATTAACATACAAATAAAAAATATCATATATTAATAATGGATGAAAAATTCACAAAAAATACCACTGTTATCTGTAGCACATACGGAGTATTTCTGTGAATTAATGATTATTTTTAACACATATTTAAAATTTTTAGCCAATAAGTATTAATAACAGTTAAATTTCTTCTTATATATCAAAATTTTTCAATGTGTCAAACGTTACTAACTTAAAAAAATTGTCTAGAATAAAATTAGATTTTCCAATGTAATAAGATATACTTTCAACGGAAAAATATTGTAACTAACACATGTGTTAAATGGCCATTAGTGATTTTAAAAATTAAAATGTCTCAATCATTAATCAACCTCCTTAACACACGTAATAGTAATTATCAGAGGCGTAAACTTTTAATTTTGGCTGTGGGTGCATTATTTTTATTTTAAATATGGGTACCTATATGTTTTTATAAATGCAAATAATACAGTACAAAAACATTCCTATTTTATTATACATATATTACATTATATGTACATTTAACATATATGAAATTAATATCTATTACAAAAAAAAAAAATTCCTAGTAGTTATATACAGTTATCTCTAAAACACGTAGACATGACTTAAGAACAGATTCCTGGGCACAAAGTAACACGATATAACTTAATTTACCAATATGCAAAAAACTGAAAGTGTACCATTTAGTAAAAAAGTATAATTTTGCTTATAATGACAAAACGCTTTGTTCGGTTTGAATGAAATTTGCTATAATAATCCATATGGATGTCATCTTTAAAGATAATATTCGTTATTATTAGTGAGCCACTACGGTATGAAATTTAGGTGTCACGACCATAATACATTCAATGGTAAACTTTTCTGTCTGTGCGTAAGTTGTGATATCTGTAACGATTTCGGCAGAAAAACATAAAATATGAGTGACTGCACAGTGCAATTTATAAAATAAATTGCATCTAGCAATCTATCCAAATGTCAAACAACTAATTTTTCTGCCAGTAACAATAGACTTTTTCAATTTTTGTTTCTAAAAAAATTAGACGTAAGATGTGAGATATATATCAGATAATTTTAAAAAGTCTTATCGAAAGAAGTTACAAAAGCTTTTATTGAATTTAAAATGTCTAGCGATGCAAATTTTCACCGAGAATACAGGTATTCTAATGACTGCAATATTTTTGACTTGGAAAATTGACAAATCATTTTTACAATGTATGAAATATAATTAAAATGTTAGGGTGAAATTAACGTGGGTGCTGCTCTTTGGGTGCATATGCGTCCGTGCACCCACGTAGTTTACGCCCTTGGTAATTATCATCTCTAGCTAATACAGCCTTAATGGAAAAACGTTGGCAAAAACCATGGTACAAATACAGAAGGTATGACTACGCGCACATCTTCTCTCTCTCTCTAGCTCGGTGTGACGTCACGCGGCAGGCAAGCAGCCGTCTGCCGCTATTCATAACTATAGGAGCGCACCATTTATTTTTCTATTTCTTACAATAATAAACATACGATCAGCTTTATTTTCTGTATACTTAAGAAATGTACTTAGTATGATCTAAATTGTTGAACTGTGAAGTCAAAATGTCGTATTGTGCGGTTCACGGGTGTAGTAATTTTAGTAAAAAGACATCTGGGATAATATATCATAGATTTCCAAAAGATGAAACTTTATGTAAATTGTGGATAAATGCGTGTGGCAGGGATGATAAGATTAATGTTAAAAATGGTAAGTTGTTTTTACAAAAAAATACTTAAATCGTTATAATAATTATGTTAATTTGTTTATATATAGCGAGAATATGTTCGGAACATTTTAATATTGAATCCTATAAACGTGACTTGACATAAGAGGATTTTACACCTATTACAACAAAATATAGGCGAAATTTAAAACAAGATGCCTCACCCACACAAAAATTACCAAAAAAAAAAGAAGGAAATTTCAGAGAGCAGAACAAAAAGAGCTCAAAGTAAACTTGTAAACTTGTAAATGAATTGATTGAAGATAAAAATACTAGGTAATTTTAGATTAAATAAAAATTTAGGAAACTTCACTGGTATAGTTTTTGTTATTTGTAATTTTTTAGCCCTATTAATGTACCCAACATAAATTTTCCAAGTACTTCTACTGCTGATGCCACTTTTGAAAGCGAAAAAATTGAAGCAGAGTAAGTTTTAATTTTCAAGTTAATTTTAATATGTTGTCTTGTTAAATTAATTTATGTTAATGTTAATTGTAGACAAAGTATTGAAAGTTATAAAAAGAAAATAGATGCATTAGAACAAAGTGAAAAGGATTTGAAAAGTAAAATCGAAGAACTAACAATGAAGTTACAAGAGAAGGAATTGCAGCTACATTTGCAAAATGAAAAAATGGAAAAATCGTTTCAAGATATTTTATCAAAATATTTTACAACTGGTCAAGTTAAATGTATTTTAAAAAATAAGAAAAATATTCGATGGTCTAATGACGATATAGCATCAGCTATTTCATTACGAAGTGTAAGCCCTAAAGCATACAGATATTTACGCGAAAAATTAAATTATCCTTTACCGGCATTTTCAACATTGCGTCGATGGGCAACACATTTGAATTTAGGGGAAGGGATATTAGATGATATTTTGTTATTATTAAAAAACAAAGCAATATCAATGTCACAAAATGATAAAATTGTTGTAATATCATTTGATGAAACTTATTTATCGCGACAAGTAAACTTAGACAAAACAAAAGAAAAAATCATTGGTCCGTTTAAAGCAGTGCAGACACTTTTTGTGCGTGGGCTTATTTCAAAATGGAAACAAATTATTTATTATGCTTTTGATCAACAAATGACCAAAGATATTCTGTACAATATAATAATAAAATTAGAACATGCAGGATATTTTGTAGTTGCTGCTACTTGTGATATGGGTGGGGGTAATTTATCTATTTGGAAATCATTACAATTATCTTCTGATAAAACATATATTCAAAATCCTGTAGATTTACACCGCAACATCTATTTTTTCGCAGATGCTCCGCATCTTATAAAATTATTTAGAAATCATTTTTTAGATCAGGGTTATATGTTAAATAATAAACATATAGATAAATCATGTATTGAGATGTTATTAAGCAAAAGTGGAGAATTAAACATAACGCATAAAATAAGCAGTCGTCATTTAGATGTGAAAGGGCCACAACGTCAAAAAGTAAAAACTGCTGTTCAACTTATATCTAATTCGGTTTCACAAGCTCTAAAATTTTCTGGCTTAAAAGGTATAATCACAGGTAATTGGGAAGAAACCAGCGAACTTATTAAAATGTTAAATGACTGGTTTGATTTACTTAATTCTAAATCAATGTATGGAAAACAATCGGGTAATAATGCTTTTGGAGTAAATGCGGAAATACAAATTAATTTCTTAAACACAGTTACTGATGTTATGGAAAATATGAGAGCGAGAGGTAAAAAATCTAAATTACCGTTTCAAAATGGTATTATTATTTGCAACAATTCTTTAATTGGTTTATACAATGAATTAAAATCTAAATTTCATATTGAATACATAATAACAAGTAGAATTAATCAAGATATATTGGAAAATTTTTATTCATACATGCGAGCAATGGGAGGGGCAAGAGATCATCCATCTGCTATAGATTTTCAGCATCGACTAAGATGGTATATATTGGGAAAACATGCTTCAGCTGTATTTGTAAGTAGTAAAAATACTGAATTACAATCTTCATCGGATGAAAATACAATTAAACCGACATGTGAATCTTCTGTAACAATGAAGTCTAGATCACCATCATTGTCACTATCAGAGAGTAGTTTTACACAAGAGGAAGTAGAAGCTAACGCGACTGAAATTTTATTTAATAATATTAATTTTAAAAAAGAAGCAGTAGATTTGCATGACGATTGTATAGCTGTAATACAATCTCCAGAACTTACCAAAGAATTAGGAACAATATGTGAAACTGAATTAGATACTAATGCACTTTTATACTTAGCTGGATATGTGGTTTATCGATTTAGGTCAAAATACTCATTTCTGGGTAATAATTTAAAAAATTTTGATAAAAAAGATGAGACATTAAACTGGATTACATTCATATCCAAGGGAAATTTGAGTTATCCAACTGAAAATTTCTTTTCAATTATTAAAGTTGCAGAGGATATGTTTCAAAAGTTTCATGGAAATAATTTCAATAAAAACGACAATATTATAACGGATTTAGCTAATGAAATTCATACTAAAACTAAGCACATTGAAGATATTCCTATAGAAGTTTTAAAATATTTTATAAAAGTGCGAACTTATATTAAAATTCGAAAAATTAATAGAGAACTTCTACAAAAACACTCTTCTCATAAATCAAGTACAAAGAAAATTAAAAATTTTTTATAATAATTTTATAATATTAGATAATTTTGTACTCAAGTTACATGTTATACATACATTAGATGGTATTCGGGTATTTTTCTATATTTTTATAACTGTATTTATCTTCAGTATGTACTGTATTTATAAAATAAACATATTTAAAAGTAATCATATTTGTTTTGAGTTAATTTTCATCAAATTTGTTAATATATGCGAGAAAAACTGTGATTTATCTGTTACTCCGCATTACAAACTTACTTATCTGCCTGCCACGTGACGTCATGCGCGGAGTAGGTCGAGTTTACGCTGCGAAGTGAACATACCTTGTTTTCTTGTATCATGGGCAAAAACCACTACTATTGCCTCTAGTAGAGGACATAAAAAAATATCTGGGAATAAAAATGAAAATGCATATAAATTATTATCACAGTGTACATTGGCACCTCTCATCATTTTTAATAGACGCAGAATAGGGATCAGTAATGCGTGATAATATAACCTATTAATAAACTGTCAACGGAAATAATAAATAGTTACCTTGCATGTGATGCCCAATATTTTACTTGTTACTCACGTGCAAACTAAATTAAAATAAAAATTTGACAAATATTGCCTGATCGTTCAAATTACAGCACGATAGTTAGTACCGCAGTTGCTAAGCAGTCCAAATAAACAACGTTTACAAGTAAGTAACAAGTAAAATGATTTTAAATAAGAGTACAATAGCGAACTCTAGATGAAGCAATGTCTAATAAAATTTTATTTTATTACGAGTATAATAGTATATTATACAACGACGCTATAATGAATGCTCTTATTATCGAGGATGAGCGAGCAAGGGTTCTAATCATCCGAGGTAATAATAGCCATTATAGCGAGTTGTATACTACACTTTATCTACGATTAATGTATTATATACAAGATTTTTTATAATTCCGTTTCATAACCACAAAGTAAATAATCCACATGACGTATTTTTCATTGAAATTAGTTAGGTTAACACTGCAATGTATTGTGATGTAACCATGGTGATGAATATATCTCTTGTTGAAAATTAAATTTTTTGCATATGTATTTTGTAATAATGACTATTATTCCCGGGTCATTATTCCCTGCGGGATTTATACTTAGTATTTTGTAGCAAAAACCACATATTTAATGTGTCATTTTCGATGTTTTTTTAAGGTATCTCGGGTAATATTAATGATAGATCAAAACCGTTTGCACATTCCAGGGTCAACTTTTCCAGAAAAGTTTAATAGTCACCACAGGAATTTTCGATCATCTTGTGTTTCTAAGCTACAGTCAAAAACACGTTTTTCGATAATTTTTAAAATATATCATATTATCTTATTTATTATGATAGTTGGAGAAAAATTGTTTTTACAAAAATTTTACCGTTTGTTAGATTGAATAAAATGGCGTAATTAGATTTTTTGAAAACTTAATAATTCTCGAGATATAACACAAAATTTTGATTTTTAAATGGGAACCTATGTTAAAAATAGTCTCGTCTTCTGGCTAAATTTATAAGCCTTTCAATGATATATAACAAGTCTACATTCTTTTGTTTTAAACATTAATAAAAGACGAATTATTAATTTATTGGGGTGAAAATATTGGAAATTATTAAGAAACAAATGAAAAAATGTATTACAGATCATTATTTGTTTATTTTAATTCTATATCTATTAATTGTGTTTAAAAATTATTCTTAATTAATTATTTTCGTGTTAGTTAAATTACTATTTATCTACGTTACAGTTGGCTTTGACACAATCCGAAAAAAATGATTTAATATGCCTTTGAAGTAAATAAATTTAAAAAATGTGTAAAACTGAAACAAATACTATTAGAAATATGCAAATGATGATCTGTAAGAGATTTTTTCATTTGTTTCTTAATAATTTCAAATATTTTCACCCCAATAAATTAGTAATAATTCGTCTTTTATTCATGTTTAAAACAAAAGAATGTAGACTTGTGATACATCATTGAAAGGCTTATAAATTAAGCAAAACGGCGAGACTACTTTCAACGTGGGTTCCCATTTAAAAAATGAAAAGTTTGTGTTATAGCTCAAGAATTATTAAGTTTTCAAAAAATCTAATTGCGCCATTTTATTCAATCTAAAAAACGGTAAAAATATTGTATAACCAATTTCTCTCTAACTGTCGTAATGAATAAGATATGATACATTTTCAAAATTAGCGAAAAACGAGTTTTTGCCTGTAGCTCAGAAACAAAAGAAGATCGAAAATTCCTGTGGTGACTATTAAACTTTTCTGGAAAAGTTGACCCTGCAATGTGCAAACGGTTTTAATTTATCGGTAATATTACCCGAGATACCTTAAAAAACATCGAAAATGAAACATTCTGTACATATTATTTATTAATCGTAGATAAAATCATTTTATCTACGACTAACTAATAATATGTTCATTAATTATGTAGTTTTAGATATATAATGCTAAGTATAAATCCCGCAGGGAATAATAACCCGGGAATAATAGTCATTATTCCCTTTGATGTACCAATCATAATATTTTGAATAAAACAAATATGCTAAAAAATTGAATTTTCGACGAGAAATATCTTCATCACAATGGTTACATTACTATTTTAATAAAATTAAGTAAAACAATTTATAAATTAATTATTTTATAGCTAATACAAAAAAATGAGAGAAATCCTTAAATAATTAATATGGGGATTCCGTATGTTTCCAGTCCACAGTGGATAAACAGGGTGACTTTTTTCAAGGTGTACATTAACATGGGAAATCAATTTTTTGCAAACCGTTGCCCCCCATTTTAACTTACGGCAATGATTGTGGTCTCAATACAGAGACAAAAAAATTCCTCATCCGAAAATACCAAATAGGTGGAAACTATCCAATATTTTAGGCCCATAAATAATTTTTAAAATTCACTCATTTTCCTATTAATAGCAAGAGACATGCTCAATTTGAACAAAAAGATAAACAAATGCTTTTATCTGTCAGAATAGGTTATTTAACATTGACAAGGGACATTAACCTATTCTGACAGGTAAATTGTCATGTATTTTTTATCTTTTTGTTCAAATATGACATAGGTATTGCTATTAATAAGAAAATGAATAAATTTTAAAATTAATTTATGGGCCTAAAATACTGGATAATTTTTACGTATTTGATATTTTCGGATGGGGAATTTTTTTATCTTTGTATTGACACCACAACTATTATAAAAATATTTACATTTCTAATTTTTTATAATGTTGATTAAACAGTACAGTAAAAAATAATATTTATATAAATTGATTTTATTTCATGTTTTGTTATTTAAAGATATGCAAATAATAATAATAATAAATTTAACGTACAGGCTGATTTTTTTCAAGATGTACGACAAAATTATAATTTTTTAAACAAAGATAATAGCTCAAAATTCGCCATTATGGCGCTTCGTTAACACAGAGTGAGATCTTATTCATCATGTACGTTATTTGATGTTTTGTTGATATGTGGTTTGGCTGACATGAAATTTGGCTACGTTGCGGAAGTCAGTCATACGCTTCAATATCTTGTACACAATCACAGTGATGGAAGTGACTTTGTATTTTAAGTATGTACAATTGTATATTAATTTTTAAAATAATATTTTGTTACCTCTCTTTTGAAAACCTTAATATAGAAGTTCCCCTAAGCCTATATATGTAATTTTTAATAATATATATCCATTAATTAATATGGAAGTCAGGACGCCTTATAAACTTCACGGAAGTGACTCCTTAACAAATGCCAATATATATATATATATATATACAAACAACTTTTCTTAGTTCAAATTTTTAATTTGGAGCCCCAGTTCATAGTTATTGGTTTTTTTTTGTTTTTCGAAAATTCGTCATTACTCCCTTATTTTAAGAAATATTTAAAAAATACAAACCCTTTCAGCATTTGCTTTCGGTTCTCTAAAACATTTGTATTTATAATTATTTTCTATTTTATCAAATAACTAAATGGCGACCGATCAAAAATTTCAAAACAAGATATTTTGAAAACCACTCGATCGATTTTTGAAAATAAAACATTTATAAAATGCTTAAACTATCTAGTATAACATTTTTCCCAAAAAAAGTTTTTTTGAATTACAAGATAAATTTTAACAAACTGTAACAATCATTTAAAACAAAGTAGGCTTGCTGCCATTAAATAAGAAAATTAAACAAAAAAAAAAACAAGAAACAAACAAACAAACTAACAAGAAAAATAAAACAATGAACCAACAAGGGAGGGACTAAATTTGATTTTCAAAATGGCCACTATTTGCAGCCACGCAAGCCCGGCAGCGTGTTTTAATATTAGAAGAGACACTTTCAAGAGCTGCCTGCTTGTCTTTTATATCTTCTGCTGCAGCTATTATTCTAGCCACCAGTTCTAATTCGGTGTTTACTGGTGTCTTATATACAGAGGTCCTCATCTGACCCCAGAAAAAGAAATCTAGGGTGTTAGGTCGGGGCTCCGGGCTGGCCACACAACAGGACCTCCTCTCCCAATCCACTTATTCGGATATTCTCTATTTAGTAGTGCTATGACTTCTCGGGTTGTGCCAGCCGGTGCTCCATCATGTTAAAACCAGTCTTCGTCTGATGTTTAGCGGTAAGTCATCAAGAAGCTCTGGCAGAACGTTATTTAAGAAAGTAAAATAATTTTCACCATTCAATCGGTTTGGGAGAATGTAGGGTCCAATAACGTACTCCCCTACAATTCCAACTCATACATTTACTGAAAAACGTCGTTGATGCGGACGAATAAATGTTGCGCGGAGATTTTCATCACACCACAGGTGATTATTGCGAGAATTAAATACACCGTCCCTTGTGAAACAAGCTTCGTCTATAAATAAAATAAACTTTTTAAAACGCCTCTGAAGATTGCAATGTTCAAGAAACCAACGACAAAACAATAATCTTGGCTGGAAGTCTTCAGGTACCAAAGCTTGCACTTTTTGTGTAGAAAATGGATGGAGACCTTGTTTCTTCAGAACTTGCCAAACTGTCACGTGATTTACGTCTAATTTATTTGCAATTACTCTTGTGTTCGTCGATGGCTCATCTTCAATATCATTAAGAACAGCTTCTTCAAATGCAGGGGTTTGACGTAATCTATTGGAATTCCCAACAATTGTTGGGTGAAAACTTCCAGTCTCTGACAAACGTCTACATATTCTTCTAAAAATGTGACAACTTGGTTGCTGACGATTTGGATATCTTCTCCGATAAATTCTACGAGCTTCTTGTACATTACTCCTTGCCTCTCCAAAAACCAAAAGCATGTCAAGAAGTTCAGCGTTTCGATAATTATACATTTTTATACACAAATTAAGCAAATAACTTTTCAAGATGAAGCAGTAAATTTTTTTTTCAACATTAGCATGTCTTCTGATCTTAATGATAATAATATTTTTTTTTATATTCATGCTCATTATTTATTCTTCTATACATATGGAACGTACTACGGGAACATACTTTGAATTATCATTCAACAGATATTGATATTTAATGAACTCATTATTGAAAATAACCTCCAAATCAACCAAACATTGACACCATCACCAAAACAAACTAACGTTTTAAGTCTTCCTCACTTTAACATCCGATCTTAAAGTTCTAATGTGAAAACCGTCTGAGTAACGGTCTTGCAATGTAAATTACTATTACATCTTTTATATACTAAAATATTTTTAAAAAACTGCTATATTAAACCGAGTTGATTTAGGGAAATTTGTATGTGTCACATTGTAGTTGGTAACAGTGGATTGACTTTATTCAATTATTTGAAAGTTGTCAATTCTAATTTATGAACATAAGTAAATATCATCTAGTACCAACCTTCTAAAACAAAAAAAAATGTATCGAAATGAAGGCTCTTTCGATACGCAATTGGGTTTCGAAATGAGTTCATTATGAACAAAAAATATAAAAAATAACTTTTATAGAAATTAAATATCTACACCTACAACATTTATTTGAAACATTATTGTCTAAACTGAATAGGTCACTTCTGCGGAAATCTGTATTTCCATTTTAAACGCCTATGACCCGCTTTATATAAGTATGTAATATTTGAAAAACTCTGTTGCGTGACTAATTTCAATTAAATGACAAGATTCCAATAGGTATTGTTTCACGCAAAAGAACTAATTTAAGAACAGTCAAGTTACGTGTCTGTTTCCGTCCTCTTCATGACTGAAATAATCATCTGGTTCCGAATTTCGAATTCGAACTTGTATACTCGTACTTGGTCAAACACGCCCTAGCACTTTTGGTTGCCTGGAGCGGTTTTTGGATCATAAAATTCAATTTTAATATTAAATTACAATTTATATAGTAATAATTAATTAGTTTACGTCTTTCAGCCCCCATTTTGACAGCAATCGCAGCCCTACCAACATTTGTTTTGTTCGCGAATAAAGTGGATGGATCAAAAACTTACAGTATTATAAATGTAATATTTTTTATGTTTCGGCATTTATTTATTTTTTTCGTAACGGAATTATAGAAAACATTATACCTTTTTTACAAATTCTATATTCTTTGATTACATTGTCTGTAAAATGTATCATTGTCAGAATGTAGCAAACAGTCCTGATTAAGGATGGAAAGTTTCAGAGGTACGCGGTTTTAAAGGTAATCTCTGTACTATTTTCACTGAAGACTGCAAGTTTTCCGTCGCCGTCGTCCTTGTTTCAGTTTAAAACAAACAAAATCCAGGATTACTCGGAATGTTTGCTGTTATAAAATTTTATGAAAGACTTCTTTAACCGTTCTAAACAAAGTAATTTAATATTATCTCTGAAAATGGATTATCTGTGTAATATTTGAATCACAAAATTACTTTTTAGATGAATATAACAATATATGTATAAAAGAGAGATGGTAGTTGGTGCTTAATGAACGATTTTACACTAAGTAATAAAAAAACAAGGTTTTGATTTGTTTTGCAAAATTTTATTGAGCGCCGGCCGGTTTATCCTCGCCCACATCATCAGACTGAGTACAATAATAAAAATTAGAGTAGGTTTAACAATAGGAAAATTATTTGATAAAAAACGCAATATAAGAATAAATGAAAAACGTTCTGAACTATATACAAAAAGAGAAAAAATGGTAGATGCATTGATAACTAAAAGATATATAAATTCTTATTAAATGTAGATATGAAAAACGTACTGACATTCCAAATAATGAAATCGAAAATAGTTTGTGAGCTTTGTACATAATGTTAGGGAAAAAGTTATTGGAGAAGTAGTTTGGTAAAACAACTTTGTAATAAAATCATTTTACCAAGACTACTTCTCCAATAACTTTTTCCCTAACATAATACCAACAGTTAAAAACTGTACTTTAAGTCCATACCAAACGAAAACGATACAGACAAGAATTTTACATTTATAATTATATTTGTATTGTTGAAATTCTTTTATAACAATTTGTACTTTTTTAATAATCTTATTTAACTAATAATAATTATTATTCTTTATTTTCAAGGATCAAAATAGATTGATATAGGAAAAGTTAAAATTTACAAACAAAAAATATTCAGGCATAGGTTAAAATAGAAAATTATTACCTATTTATCATTTAGAAATTCATTAACGTGATAGTAACATTTTTGTACAAGAAATTTTTTAAATTATTTTTAAAAATATTTACGGATTCAATATCTTTGAGATTTTGAGGCAGTTTACTATAAAAAACTAAGCCATAATAATTTGGATTATTTTTTGAGTTTTTAACTTTATCTTTGGTATTTGTAATTTGAATTTTCCACGAGTATCGTAATTATGAAGTTCGCCTATAGTAGGTAACTTGTCTTTCTTTGTTTTGATATGTAAGATGGTATTTAAGATATATGGACAAGGTAAACTTAAGAATCCTTCGTTTTTAAACACCAGCCTACAGGATGCTCTCTTGTTTAACAAAAATATATTTCTATAATAGCGCGTTTTTGAAGCTTAAAAATACGAATTGTAGAAGGTGAATTACCCCAAAAAATAATGCCATAACTTAGGATCGAGTACAACTTAGCAAAATAGAACATTTTAATTAATGATATATCGGACATTAACGTAACATTTTTTATAACGTAGCATAAAGATGAGAATTTAACACTCATACGTGGCAACCAATAAAATCACGAATTTGTTTCAAATTAAGCCAATGAACGACAAGCTTTACCGATTGTAATCACTAGTGAAAATTAATAAGCGATTATACTTCACTGTAAATAAAAATCCTAGTTGTCATGTAAATGAAAGCTATATTGACAATTGTTTTTTAAACGTCAGAAAGAAAAACTGTGTAAACTCGTGTAAAATGGAAAATTGCAGATGGGGAAATGTATCTACAATAGAGATAACTAACAAAATTGAAGAAAATATCCCAAAAAATACTAAAAAGGCGAAGAAATATGCTTGGGGACAATTTATGGATTTCTGCAAACAAAGAAATTATACATTAGAAGAAGGTACAACCCGTATTCAGCTTTGCAACATGCTTAGAGATTATGCTTATAACATGAAGAAGAAGGATGGTACAGAATATAAAGAAAATGTAATTAAGTTTAATTGGAATGTCACTGCAAAAATGTTGCAAGAAAAATTTTTCAAGGATTATAATGTAAAAATAGATCCTTTTTCGGATTTGGAATTTTTACCTGCCCGTCAAGCTAGAGATACAAAACGAAAAGAACTTCAACGAGATATTGATAATAGAAAAAAAAGTTCTGATGCTTTCACTCCTGAAGAACATTTTCAGTTACAAACCTATTGGTCGGAAGACAATCCGGAAGGCCTACAAAAAAATTCTATTTCATTGCAGCTAAAGAGTTAGCGTGGAGGGGCAACGAAGGTGTTAATGCAAAGGTTCAATATTTTGTTATTGAAAAAGATAATTTTGGAAACCAAACGGGCCGTATAGAATATAACCCTATCTTTACGAAAACGAAACAAGGAGGATCAAAATCATGTTCAGAAAGTAAGTGGTTAATTAGTAATAAAACAAATTCAGATATTTGTCCTGTGCGATTATTTTATAAAATGCTGGATAAACGTCCTAACCATATAACAACTGATCGTCTGTTTTTAACGCCAAATCACAAGTGGAAGTTAACTCATGATGCAGGCTGGTATAAGAATTGCCCCATTGGTATTAATACAATGTCAAAATGGACACAGCAAACTGCAACACAAATTGGTTTAGACACTAAAAACAAGAAATTTACCAATCATAGTCATCGATCTTCAGCAGTTACGCACCTTGCCCAATCTGAAATTACTGAACAGGAACTTATGAAAATAACAGGACACACTAGTTCAAATTCTCTCAAGCCATATTTAAACAGGCAATCCAAAAGACATGAAGAAATCCTAAGCAGAATCAGAAACAGCAGCAATACCACTAACGTGAATTCTGGATCTAATATCAACACCACCAATATGAGATCTGAATCAAGTGAACAATCGATGTTCTTCCAATGTACTTTCAATGTACAAAATTTTAATTGTGGTAATCTTTAATTTGTAGTAGCTATGTATGTTGTAATAAATAAATACTATTTTTATTGAGTATCATTTGCTTGTTAAATTCTCACGCAAAATACAACTCGTGACATGACCATTGCCAAATTATTTTTTTGACATAATTTTGAATCGTTGTTATGGCAATAGGAAATACAACTCGTGCTGCGCACTCGTTATATTTCCATTTCCATAACAACTCATTAAAATTAATGTCAAAAAATAATCGGCAATGTCCATATCACTTGTTATATTACTTATGATTGTGTACTACAAATTTTATTAATGTGAATATCCCATTTAAGTTTTCTTGTATATATAATCCTAAAATTTTCGTATTTTCTGTTTTCGGTAGCAATTGCCCATTACAATTAACTGCCAGACTATTTTCTTTTTTGGTATTTGAAAAACTAATGAGTGTGGATTTGTTGAAGTTAAAACTTAAATATGCAAACCACGATGACAAATTTGCTGCAATATTGGACACTTAATTTATGTCTGTAGATAGAATCAACACGTCATCCGCATAAGCAACAAATTTATTATGATTTAAAATATTTCTAATGCCGTTTATGTTGAGAATAAAGACTATAGGTCCAAGAATTGAACCGTGGGATCACCACACTCAACTGTTTTTGCCTAAGATTTCTGATTGTGGTAAAACACAACTTGTTTTCTGCAAGTAAAATTGAAACCAGTCTGCAGTAATCCCTCTAGGTGATTAATATGAATACTAGGAGAGAACGATTTACGCAATCAAAGGCCTTTGAAAGATCTATAAAGATGCCAGAAATATTATTGCCTTTATCGAGTTCCATTATAAACATGATCAAGATAGTTAACTAAAGCAAAAGTCGTACTTAATCCTTTCCTGAAGTCGTGCTGTTCGTCAATTAAAATCTCATTCTTTTCGAGAAATGAGAGAATTCTGGACAACATAATTTTTTCAAAAATATTATGAAAATTTGATACTAATGTGATCGGACGGTAGTTGGATACATTATCTCTATCACTTTTTTTGTGCAAAGTAACAACTTTTAATTTATCTGGGAATATACCGTTAATGTGTAGGAAATTAATTTAAGCAACTATAAAATATCGTATTATATTACAAATTAAATTGATGATTTTGTCTATAAAAGTATTTTAATCCAAGTTCAGCTTATACCATGGTATTATAATAAATTGTGCACATGTAGGTACTGACAATTCGACATTAGTGCAGTTTAAGACAAAACTTTTTTAACTTCCGTCGCCTTTAAGTAAGGAAAGTATTGTCTTTGGTCAAAAAATTCGGTGATGAGTTTTTAATCAATAAGCACGTTTTAGGGTCCCTAGGATACGATTTTACTATTTTTTTACGATGATGCCTGCGTGTGTGTGTGTGTATGTGTGTGTGTGTGTGTGTGTGTGTGTGGGTGTGCGTGTGTGTGTGTGTGTGTAGGTGCGCGTGTGCGTGTGCGTGCGTGCGTGTGCGTGCGTGGGTGTGCGTGGTTGTGCTTGTGTGTGCGTGGGTGTGCATGGGTGTGCGTGTGTGTGCTTGTGTGAGCGTGTGTGCGCGTGTATGTGCGTGGGTGTGCGTGTGTGTGTGCGTGTGTGTGCGTGCGTGCGTGTGTGTGCGTGCGTGCGTGTGTGTGTGTGTGTGCGTGCGTGTATGCGTGCGTGTGACAAAAATTTGCTCTGCGATAACTCTAATACTACAGTTTCAAAAATTATGATTCTTTCGTATTTCTCTTCGTTACATCCATATGAAGATCTGATTAGATTTTGATTAGAATTGGTCAACCGGAGGTACCCACATTTGAAGATTTTAACAGTTTTTCTTGAAAAAACAATGTTAAATGTAATTTTTTCACATTTAACGTTATTATGAATATTAAAGAATATTTTATTCTCTATACGATTTGACTGCATTTTATACCTCATATTAAATGGATATAGAGTTAAAAATTATAAAGAAATTAAATTTAATAAGTTAGCCGGCTATGCTATAACTATGTAAACACCTACTATATTAAGAAAATTATGATTGAAAGATGTCAGTGTCAAGTGCAATTACTGTGACATTTAAACTGCACGGGAAGTAGTACAGGTCTGACAAGTTAGTGCACAACTACAAACGAACACATTGCTGACTACTTAGAACACACCAGCAAACATATTTTTCACAAAAATAATAACCACACGAACAGACCTGTTTGGTACCGAGAACATAACAGGAAGACTTACAGAAGCTTTTTGCTTAGAAAATATTGTGGCTGTCGAAAAATTAATAAATTCAAACCAATATATTACATATCTGTGGCTTGTTTCATAAAACACTAGTAATTACTTCAGTATATTACTAAAGTAAATTTTTAAAAATACTTGGGTAAATACACTTATTTCATAAATCATAAGTAGGTACCCACGTATTTACCCAAGTAGACTTGACGTTACTAAGGTACAAATAATTGTTTCATAAAAATAAACATACTGCTGTAGAAAAATTACCGCTGTAGCAAACTGACACTCTGTCATATGAAAATCTGACAATATGTCAAAAACAAATTGTAATTTTGTTCAGGAAATATTAAAATATAAAGATATTCTGTTTGGTAAATTTTCCAATAATTTAACATGAAATGCAGAACAGAAGAAATGGAATAAAGTTTAAGATTTTGCAGTATCTTTGGGATTACTAACTAATGATAGACAACGCTTCGTGAGATAATAATTTGGGCAATCTTATAAAAAATAAATTTTTGAACGATTTATTTACTAATAGATATTAAATACTCCTAATTAATTAATCTTCCTTATATATAAACCATATTCAGATGCAATCGTTCAAATCGTATTTCATTTTAATGAAAAAATAGACAAGAAACTGGCTGAGGTGAGAAATAATTGGAAAAGAATCTAGTCATTAGGGGCTTAAAGGTAGCAGAATCTTTCCAAAAGAAAATTTTCAATATTATAGAGGAATTTCCACTACCTTCCTGTACTAATAAACAGTGAACACAGAATACAAAACATTTCGTAAATGTAAAATAAAAATTTGAAATGGTTCGCAAATATAAGTAAAAACGAGTTTTTATTATCAAAAATATTAATAATAAGTTAAATATTTGTATTTTTAACATTCATCACCTTGTTATCTTTATTTTACCCATTTTCCGACTGGGGTAATTTCTGGATTTAATATACTGCAGTAAATTTTGACATGTAGTTTTTATGAAATGAAATTATTCGTACCTAAGTAAATACTAGAGTAAATTTGATGTATACTGCAGTAATTCATATTTTACACAAGTACCTTTATGAAACAAAATTTAGAAAATACCGGTGATTTACTGGTATCTACCCCAGTATTTTTTTATGAAACAGGCCACAGGAGATTCAGCAAGATCACACATCCGCTAACTCCAAAACAAAACAGCCATACGAGTATGTGTGGATTGATTCAGATTTATGATAGACAATTTTGACGAAGTGGCTTCAAAGCAGGTGTCGCATGTCACTACGATAGACGAATCTTGAGTGTACAACTAACAATCAAGTGTTTGGATCTTTGAAAATGAAAAGTTGCTAAATTTAGAAGGCTGATGGAGGAGATTCACAAAACGAAATTTTTGTTATGTTTTAAATTGTGGTTCCAACGAATGAATAAGTGTATTTTTATAGTTTTTTTTTTCCCAAAATTTTTCATAACAGCCCTTGTAATGTAAATGATACTAATTACTAATACTGTAATATAAACAGAGTAGATTCTACTCTTATGTTTTATTTATTTTATAAGGATTACGCTTTATGTATTTATCTTTCTTTCAAAACTTTGAACTTTTGCGGTATATATATTTTTTATCAAAGTATTATTCAGCAGTATACTCTTTGAGGTGCAGATCAGAATATCTAAAGAAGATTCTACTTATAATTATTTCTTTCACATCAATGAAGTTTTGCATTTTTTTATTTGTTATTTTTTTATAAGTTCTTTTCATGAATCCTTTGAATTATAATGTACTTAAAATATTCTTATTGAAAAACTTGAATTTATGGCGTCAAATATGCTACATAAACCCCTCTCTGTCTTGTAGCTCACATGTCTAGAATGACATCTATTTTTTTATTTTTTTGTTATTTTTGTCCTAATCCATAGCAAGCTTCATCTTAAAAACCAAAAAGTATATAAGTTTTAAATTTACATATCTCGCTTATACAAAGAACTAATTTAATAATACTTGATGTGCTAGACGCAGAATTTAATTCTCTAAAACTCTTATTTGAAGCATTTATTTCCAAAATCAAAATGAAACCATTTTATTCAAGAAAAACTGTTAACAACTTCAGGTAATATATCACTTCCGGTTAGCCTGTTTTAACCAAAATCCACTATGTTATTCCAATTGACAAAAAAGTATTATATACCAAATTTGAAAAGTTTTGGATTATATTTTAATATAGTTTTTCATTAAAATCTATTATAGGCTTCAAATAAAGTACCATTTCTGGAAATTATGTAATGACCAAAAAGGGAGGTGCACAACTAGATGTTATACCAGTCCTAAATACAAAATTTCAACTTTCTACAGCTTACCGTTTTGGAGTTATGCGAGATACGTACGTACGTACGTACAGACGTCACGACGAAATTAGTCAAAATGGATTCAGGGATGGTCAAAATGGATATTTCCGTTGAAATCTGAAAACCGAAATTTTTCGCGATATTTCCTTTACTTTGTACAAGGAAGTAATTATAATTTAATTTAAATTATCGAAACCACCCCTTTGTAAAATCTTCCAGAACAGCGAGGTAATTTTTTTTTGTTCTAATTTAAGAATATTACTTATACCAAAAACAAAAAAAAAAATATTGCAAAGCTTTGAATGGCTGTGAGGTGGCTTGTGGCAAGAGTTTCTCAGCCTTCATTTAATGTCACTGTCAAAGAACTAATCATTTCAAATAAATAACAGTAACGGTTTTAAAAAGAAAATAGTGAATAGAACCATAGTTATATGGAATGGATTTTAATACAGTTTCTAGTATAACTAAATATGTAAGTATGTATATTTAAATTAATGAAAATTAAATAGCGGGAGTTGTTGTGTTGGCCACATCAGATTTTTTATTTTTCTAATAATGAAATACAATATTACAATAATTTAAATACGCGCGAGTATACATTATTTTGTAATTTGCTCAACATTTTTTCATAAGCCTGTGAACCACTGTTTGTTTCCTTCTGGCATACACACATTCGGACCTTAATATCTCGCTTATTTGGAGGAATTTTTAACTCGGGCTTTCACATGTGGTCTTATATTTTTATGAAAAAATATCGTAGAATAGCCTATAATTCAATTCTCTTATCTTGTGCACTTACTTGAACGTCCGGTATGGAAATGGATGTATGATAAGTGGTGTATTAAGGGAGAAAGGAAAGAAAATCTGAGCTTGTATGAAAACATTTATGAATACCTATAGTAGACGAGGCGAAAGTTTTAGACAGAAATATGTAATGAAGGATAATGTGGGAGTTTAGTCATGTTGAAATGTAATGATTTTGCCATATTACTGTAATACTATACATGCAATATTACTATAAGTGCAATAAAGGTAATAAAATATAGCGTATTTTTTGTACAAGCGATATTAAATTTATCGATAGTTAAATCGCCCGCAATACGATGACGTATGTAGCATCTTTGGTTCGCTGTAGCTGTCCGCTAGGAGCGCTAGTTTATAATAAAAACATGAACGTATGTCTGCTATATTTTATATTGAAACGACAAATTCAATGTTAAATCGTAAAAATCAAATTATTTCATTTTAAATATGTGAATGTAAACCATAGAAAATACGATAAACACAGAAATTAAATTGTCAAGTGTCAAATGTAAACATAAACAGATGACCGTGTTTTTCTTCTGTCTCTTTCTATGAAGCACGTAGTTGATGTTATGTACGCCGAAATGGCGGGAAGAAAATATTACAAAAGTTTAATATTGTTTCTCACCGGCATTTTTAAAAAAAATACAAAATATAAAAGTAAAAACGCTTTAAATTTAAAAATATTTTAACATAAAAAAATCAAAAATTCGATAACTCTCCCATTGGTATGATTTCAAATTTGTAGCAATGCTAACTCACATTATGGAAAATGGCGTGAATATGTTTTGCATTGAAGTTTTAATATTATCTTTTTATAATAGTAAGCAATATACGAGTACAATATAAATTTCCAAAAAATCATAATCTTGAATAGGTAAGCCTTCCCTTTAAATAGTACTAGTTTCGATAGTATTCACTTACAGCCCGATTTACGAAAAAGATTAAGTTAATCATTATTTTTTGATTAGCGATTTTTAGTCTAATTTTGACTATTTATTTCTAAAAATTTAGTCAAATCTAATCCAAATAACTACCTTTTTTTGATAATACAATGAAAATTAAATATTAAATACCGGGAAAGAATAGAATTCACTAATCCAAAAATGAGGATTAGGATTAGCTTAACCTTTTTCGTGAATCGGGCTGTTAGAGTTTTCTTGTTTTTGTACAATGTGCAATTTGCAGTACGAAGCAAGAGACTCCAGTTCCTGTATATACTTTGGCCCCATTCGTATAGTCCATTATGTGTTCTCGTGTGCAGACTAAACAGATAGTATGATTCCCAGACGTAATGCTGGGAAATTGAGCGTCCTACACGATGTTAGCCAACTCTTGTTTCTGCCGACGTTTCATATGCGATGCGAATACACTGAACTGAGACTATACATATTCATCTATTTATCAAAGCTTAAACTCAAATATTTAGCGATCGGATCGGCAAATATGCGTCCGTATTGTTTCCAATTAGTTTATAATGGTGTATGAAGCCGAACAAGGAATAGTTACATATTTACATTACATACTACGTGAGTAATTTTTTTTCGACAGGAGGTAGGTTGTAGCTTATAAGATTGAGCCGAATGCCGAAACCTGTAAAACTGTCAAAAAAGGCTTTCGTAGCGAATATTATTAAATGTTTTTCTGTATTGTACTGAAATTTAATAATAATTTGGTTTATAATAATGAGCCGGTTTCACATTTTTTTAAAAAGTATTTTAAATGAAAATGTGAGAAATTTCTCGACTGTGAGGTGGATAAGGTGTTAACAATTACTCGAAATCTCAGTCAAACAGCATTTATTCTTCTTACAACACCGACGTTTCGGTGCACACTTGCACCTTCTTCAGGGTAGCAAGATCTTACAAATTGTTACAATTGATGTCCACAGAATACATTCGTACAATTAAACATTCAAAAAGGAAATGTATGTGCCTTTTTGAATGTTTAAATGTAGGTTTTGCAATATTTTTCATAGTAATACATAAATAATAAATTGTTATTTTCGTAAATAATTAAATTAAAAAATTAGCGTCAAAAATAGTAATGAAAAATAACCCCCTACTCATGTAACCAATAAGAAACCAGTTTGTCTCCCACATAACTTAATAATATAAATAAAAGTGATAGTTTGTCACAATCATGTTAAGCTGTATGAACTTTGACGTTACATTCTGTTTCAAACCAGGTAGCTTTTTCAAAATATTACACAAATTTCAAAAATTAATTGTAAAAATCTAACGGATATTTTATGGTATTTTTAAATTTGAGGCTATTCAAAGAACAATATTTTTTTATTTAGTACTTACAAGTTAGTTATATAAAAATTCTTGCCCTATTTTTAACGATAAATTTGAAAGTATCATAATGTTGATGCCAAATAGTAACCTAATAAGAGGAAACATGTTTGTTTGAATTATCTGTTAATTTTGAGTTTTTGTTCACATTTGTGTGATTCGTAAGAACTATAGCAGACTATGCAGTGACATTTGGGGAGATTTTTTTACGAGTTTGCCTATAATTGCAATTACATACGATTAAACCCTACAAATGTACAAAGTTCAATTCTGCGATGAGGAGTATTTAATCCTTTTATGTTTATATTTAACGGTAGGTATTTATATTTAACTATACTGACTAGAGCAGGGGTCGCCAACCTTTTCAATGTGTTGAGCTACTTAAAAAATTTTCGAACAGAGAATGAGCTACCTATTCTTGGTGATTTTTTTTTTCATTCAAGGTCAAATGTCTTATACCATTAATTGAAAGTTACATTTTTTCAAGGGATGTGCCGATTACGTTTTAAAACATTTGATCGGAAGCATTGGGATGTTATCGCCTGCAAAATTGATATCGAGTGACAGTTGTCTTATCACTTACTACTTTGGATCTTGGAGGTTAGAAATTGATTAGAAATTTCGGCGTATACATTATCTAACAGGAGTGGGATCTAAGAAGAGACTCTGATGATGTGGTGCTTGTTTTCTAACGATGACAACTTTACCTAACTGGTTTACACTTGATGACATAGTAGGGATGCTGATGAACACTTAGATTTATGGACACGGACTTTACTGATTATTTACTAAAGTTTTATTTACAAGTACAACATATTAACAATTGATTAAACTAAACATTGCTGAACAATTAAACTAAAGATTAAACAAATTACATTGTTACACAGTGGGCTGGCGATGAGCCATTGTTACTAGAGGTGGGCGCGTGAGTAACTTTTTGTTCACGAACACGCACGCTCACGGAACTAAAAATGTAATCACGACCAATCACGCACGACTTTTTATGTTTGATTAATGATCACTCACGCTCACGATTTTATTTTGGCACTCACGTCCGATCACGCCCGACGGGTCACGTTCGTGTCACGTAATTGTTTCTACGTACATTTAAGTCTGTTTAACACAGTCATATGTTGTTATCAAATTTGTTAACAAATTGGTAATAAGTTAGGTAACAGATTGGTTTCATTGGAAACGAATGTTTATGGATAAATAGGTTGTTCTATTCCATCACAAATATCATTATAAATTTGGTAACAAATTTGTTAACAAAATTATGATCATGTCAAACGGGCTTAAAGATTTGTATATCTTTAGTGAAATCGGAGCAACTGTGTATACAATTTTGGGTACAACAATAACACTATTTTTATGCAAAAATTACTGTTGATGACATATTTGGACATAATAATGATAACAAGAATTTAAAGTAAAAGATGGAAATTGACAATTTTTTTAAATAGAAAATAGAAGAAAACTTGTTCTCACGTCCGATTAAAATTCAATCACGCCTGATCACGCACGATAATTTTTTAGTGCCTCACGCTCATGTCCAATCACGACGCAAAATTTAAATTATATTCACGATCGTGACCCATCGTGACCCGACAAAATCACGGCCCGCGCCCACCTCTTGTTACTCCGTGAGTAACTAATACAGACTGTCTAACAACTAAAAATCGTATTTCTTCTCTTCCGTGAGAGACTAGGGAATGCAGGGTGAAGGGCATCATAGCGTAGGGCATCCAAAGTCACGCATGAGTGCATAATAATTTCAAGACTTAATTATCAATACATAACTGTCAAAGATCGGTGACATCCAGACTAAACAAAACCCGCGGTGGGAAAAATGATAATTACTTCTAAACACAATTTTGACTAACAAAGATAACAAGTTGAAATACTATACCTGAACTATAATTCAGAAAAGTTTATAAAATGTTATTTATTTGTTATTACACGTGCCCTTTCCTTATTACAATTAGAATTTCTTTTTGTGCTCCGAAGTTTTCACTATTTGATTCCCAAATATCAATTAAAATACTCTGCAAACCCAGAGTCCATCTAAAACTCTTTTTACCTCCCGCCATACCGTAGGTAAGGGAGGTAATGTTATAGGTCCAAAAATTCGTTGGTGAGTTTTCAGTAAATAAGCACCAATTAGGGTCCCCACGACACGTTTTTACTATTTTTACGATGATGTCTGTGTGCGTGTGCGTGCGTGCGTGCGTGCGTGTGTGTGTGTGTGTGTGTGTGTGTGTGTGTGTGTGTGTGTGTGTGTGTATGTGTGTATGTGTGTGTGTGTGTGTGTGTGTGTGTGTGTGTGTGTGTGACGATTTTTTCGTCCACGATAACTCTTACAACAAACTTCCGAAAATTTCTATTTTCCGTATTTAAGCTTTCTACATGCACATAAAGAGTTGATTAGATTTTGAGTAAAATTGGACAACCGGAAAAATGAAATGAAAAATTATATTAAAATATAATCCAAAACTTTTCAATTTTAGTATTTCAGACTTTCATATCAAGGAGAATAACATATTAGATTTTGGCTAAAATTAATAAACCGGAAGTGATACTTTACTTGAAGCTCTGAACAGATTTTCGTGAAAAATATATTATGATATATTGAAAAACTTTTAAAATTTAGTATTTAAGACTTTTCTATGAAAGGGAACAACATATTAGATTTTGGCTAAAATTGATATACCGGAAGTGATACTTTACTTGAAGCCCTGAACAGATTTTCGTGAAAAATATATTATGATATGATATATTCCAGAACTTGTCAAATTTGGTATTTAAGACTTCTAGATTAATGAGAACGACATATTAGATTTTTTTCTAAAATTGGTATACTGGAAATGATATTTTACTTGAAGGATTTTTGTGAAAAATATTTTATGATATATACCAAAATTTTTCAAATTTGGTATTTAAAACTTTTATTTTAATAAGAGAGACATTACATTTTTTATAAAATTGTTAAAAAGATTTTCGTAAAATATGTATTATAATATATTCCAAAACTTGTCAAATTTGATATTTAAGACGTTTATATGAAGGGGAGCAACATATTAGTTTTTGGCTAAAATTGATAAACCCGAAGTGATACTTTTTTTGAAGTTCTGAACATATTTTCGTGAAAAATATATTGATACAATCCAAAACTTTTCAAATTTGGTATTTAAGACTTTTATATTAATTAGAACGACATATTAGATTTTTTTCTAAAGTTGATAAACCGGAAGTAGTACTTTACAGAAAACTATAAACAGATTTTCTTGAAAAAATATATTAAAACATGATCCAAAACTTATCAAATTTGGTATTTAAAACTCGATTTTGACTATACTTATATGATTAACCGGAAGTGGTACTTAATTTGGAGCTCTTAAGAGATTTTCGAGGAAAAACAAAATATAATTCAATATTTCATATTACAGACTTTTCTATTTATTGGAACGAGAAATTAGATTTTGTGTACAAACGATCAATCGGAAGTGATACTTTACTTAAGAGGCATATTTACCCCTGTGCTGAAATATGAAGCGAAAATTCAAATAAATTGTTCCTGTACTAGAACTATCAATATTTTAAAAAATTCAACACAACCCAAACCTACTTGCGATATTAACCTACATTTAAAAAAAATAATTATTGAAATCTATTAATATTTGACTTTGATTTTATAGGCAAAACAGCATTTCTCGAATTTCCCATAAAATCAAAGTCAAATACTAATAAATTTCAATAATTATTTTTTTAAAATACAGGTTAATATTGCAAGTAAGTTTGTGTTGTGTTGAATTTTTTAAAATGTTAATAGTTTTAGTAGAGGAACAATTTATTTGAGTTTTCGCTTCATATTTCAGCACAGGGGTAAATATGCCTCTTAAAGCTCATTGCTATTTTAAATATGGAATTTACGGGAGGTTGTGTGCTGACCACATAAATTTTTTTGACATGTTTCTGTACTAACGTCGGTACTAGCAAATACTTTTGACCAAAGAGGCTTTTGACTGACCCACAACACAAGCACATGGAAACTAATAACTTATTTTTCTTCTTCATCCTTTTCTGCAGTTTTTCCGTATTTTATTAGGGGCGCTGTTCCTTTTTCTCTTCCACTCTTTCTTGTCCAACGCATCTTCTTCACACTGTCCTTTCTCTCTTAAGTCTTCTGCGACACAGCCTCCCACCGTTTCTTTGGTCTTCCTCATACTCCTGTCCTGAGGACTAGCTTCTTTAACCCCGACCGTTCATAACGGGATAGCCCTAACCGACTTGGCCTGCACTTTCCATCTTTGGTTCTGGCGAAGATGGAAAGTGCAGGCCAAGTCGGTTAGGGCTATCCCGTTATGAACGGTCTCCTGCCACAAACCCTCAGCATTTACTCGGGCTTGGGACTGACAACAAGCATAGTAATGTGCGCATGCCCATAAAGATTCAACTAACGTCCGAGTGTCTATGTGTTTTTCTAATACGCATTAACGTCAATAAGAATTTAGTTAATGGTCATTATAAGTACCGTGTGTCTTGGGGTACAACAGCAAATAGCGAGCAGTTTAGCATGTTTAGCAGTTTCAGTTTAGCTAGGGTAGCAAAAGTCATTTACGAAGTCAGTAGTAGAAAATAAAATTTACTTCATGTCTCTTTTTTTGACAAAAATGTAAACTAAAGTTTATAGACATAATTGTTACATATTGTACATGTGCAGTATAATTTTAGATAACATTTTATATTCACTTACTTTTCAAATAAAAAATATACTTTAATCATCTGAAAACAGTTTGAACAACAATGGTAAAGATTATTTCTTTATCCATTTTTACTTAACTCATTGTATAACAGATAGTAAAAATTATCATTTAAATAGTTCCATACAAGATCTGTTTTATGTATACCAAAAGTAAGTATTTCAACAAGTTGAAGGTATAGACCAAGAACATAATCTCTTGAAATAGACAGCTCTGGTGTTTAATAATAGCAAAAACTTAATATTAATAACATATAGTGACAAACTGAGAAAAATCCATAACAATTGACAAACATTGTAAGTCAAATCAATAAAAACAATAAAATTTCTTGTTAGAAAAATTTCTACGAAGATTCTTTATTTTATAAACTTCGATTTAAATTACAATACATCTGGAAATCATTTTATTTATTACTTAACTTTGAAATAGGACAAGTGCAATGAAAACTGATATTTTGAAATAGTGATTGTATAGTGCAAAATGAAATAATTTCGCACCATGAATTGTGTTGGAAAATCGATTTATCTACTTTATAAAAGAAGATAAATCTAAACGGGCTTCAATGCAGAATATACTTTTAAATAATGGCTTCGCATTATCGCGTTTTAAAAAGTGATTCCAATGGTGTACTTTATCTATGTATGAAGATGCAGTGAGAATTTGAACTGAGAGCGACAGTCTACTCAAAAACATAAAATATTAAATTTGATACTTCTCCAGAACTGGGGTTTTGGTTAATTATTAAATGTTGAGTAAGCCATTATTCAAAATCTGCAGAATTTATTCTTTAATTTATAAGTAAAATAATATCACTCACTGCAGGCGGAATATTAAGAAGTCTCTGAGGATTTAGAAGCAAAATCCTATGCTATTTTTTGTTTTTATTTTAAAATTAACTAGCATCTTTGGCTTATGAGATCTGTTTTTAGTACGATATTAGACGGCCGGTAGGCCATATTATCAATAAAACGACCATATATCCTAAACATAAATGCATATTATTTTATCTGCATTAGATACATGAGCTTAAAAAATAATTAATTTTGATAAAAATTAAGTGATTACTTTAGAAAAATGGATCAAAAGTTCAACATTGTTCTTTTTTAATGCAAACTGTAATAAAATCGTTTATTGTCGAAGGAGGTATATGCTAGCGCGGACTTATTTGTAGAACTTTTATGCTCTATAATTCTTCCTGATATTCTTCACATACAGGCTGTTAAAAACAAATGTAACACATTTATAGTATATAGAGAAGAAATCAAAATAAATCGAAAAGTTTTATACAATATGTGTCCGATATTCAAAAGTTTCCGAGATATAAGGCAGTGAAAAATTAGTTTTTACGGGGTTTACATCTGATAACTGGAAAACTAAAGGTACGACTTCGATAAAATGAGACTTTTTGTATATAGTAAAATGCATATTACAAGAACACTTCGTCGTTTTTGGTAATTTATAATACAGTGACCATGTACTGCATAAATTTTAAAATTTATAGTTTGTTGTACTTGTTTTTGTAATAACATTTAAATCTGATATAAAAATATCGTGAAATATTTTCTTTCAAATAATTCTTAATGTAAAGGGAGCGACCCTGTCCTTGCTTGTTTGTATGATGTATTAGGGGTATGTAACCGCAAACTAAAGGTCCCCATTGTTGGTTTATAGATGCAATTGCTAAATCGTTTTACGACAAAGTGTTCTTGTAATATGCATTTTACTATACCTACCTTAGAATCTGTTTTTGTTTTTCAAAAAAAAAATCTTCTAATATGTTGTGGCGACCTTGATCAGTATTTAGTTTTCAAATAACTTCTTAACTATTAGAAATTGAGAAAAAAATCATATTATGTTTTATTGTATTTTTATAGTCTATTTACTGGCATAGACAAAATTTTATTCGATCACTATTTGTCAGTTTTTCTTTGCTTCTAATACAAAATGACCTCTTTCTCCGAAACAATTCATTTTTGAACACATCCTGTATATAATTTTTCGACTTATTTTGAGTTTTCTGTATGTCCTATAAATATGTTACACTTGTTTTTTAACAGCATGTATATCTTTAATGGCTTGGGGTCCGTTTTATGGTCGATATGCTAATATCGTCACTGCTGGTATTCTTTTTATTATAGATTACACAAATCTTCCTCGAGAGATGCTCTAATAGTGAAAACCACATCGTAATCTGTTCAGTGGTTCTCGAAATTAGCGTCAACAAACAGACTTCTTCCCGGGACTTTGTACTATACACAGATAAACAGAGCCGGATCTAGATATTTTAGCACCTGAGGCAAAAGGAAAATCTGCGCCCCCCCCCCCACCAAGTTCTGAAAAAAAAAATTGTGCTATACAAAATATATGTATGGATACATATGTAAATAAAAAAATAATATATGTATTTTTTAGAGTAAATTTAATTATCTATACATATCATACAATGTCAACAATAAAGAAAAAAACAAAGATTATTAAAGATAAATAAATTAATATACATTAATAATAAACAGTTCTTCTATATGAGCCACAAGAAATAAATATACACTAATATAATCTTTGACAAGAAACTCAAAAAAAACATTAAGAACTTATAACTTCTCACAATTATTATACAATACCACTTTTCTGGCTATTTGACAATCTTTTTTGATTGAGCGTCGATCTTAGATCATTTTTAATCAACTTAAGTTTACTAAAAGATCTTTCGCACGAAGCAAACTGTTACGGGAATCGTTAGAAAAATTCTTAAAGCTATTCGGGAGTTGAGGTCACAGGTTGTGGTACGATCCTGTTAATCTAGTTACATTGGGAAGAATGGATAAAGCGTGCATCATAAAACTCGAAATTTCATCTGCCATTTTTACAGCATTTAAGTCACCAATATTTTGCAGTTGATTTTTGCAAATCACGCTCATAGGGGCTAGTTTCTCACTAGAAAAAAATCCAAAATCTGTTGCTATGTTGTTAAGTTTTTTATATCGCCAGTTTAAATGAAATATAAGAGCATTCAGTGATTGATTTATTTTAATTCTAAAAAGTTTCTGGTAAAAAAAATTGCTTCTTTTGTCCTGTGCTTCATATGCAACCTCTTTGCTCTTATTTTTCTTTTATTTTTAAATTCAGGTATAATGTTTAAACGTTCCGCAATATTTTTGCATTCCTCAAATACGTCTTCGAAACCATGATCCCTCATATCTTGCAAACACATTACCAGTCCTTTAATAAGTTGAGATGCCTTAAGCACGGTTATATTTTTTGACTGTACTATTTTATCTACTTGAGTTAAAATAATATCCCAAATTCATAGGAAACCCAAAAAACGAAGGCGCCCTGCCCTAAATGGTGATTGCATGTTGTGCAAATTCATTTAAAGTAAATTTCATTATTACGTATTGCAAATGAATAATCTTCATTATTGAGGTAATTATCTCATTGGGCGCTTTTATAAATAGGTAGTAAAAAATGCTCTTTTGGTCTTTTGATTGGCGCCCCTTTAAACTTTAAACCTGAGGCAAGTGCCTCGCTCGCCACACCCTAGATCCGGCCCTGCAGATAAACTTATACTAAGTCCGAAGAGACTAACAACTGTAATAGCTGTTTTACACTTCACAATAAATTGTACAATTTTGTAACCTTCAATTTATTGGCGAATTATCGTCAAGTGTAATACAGCAAAATTGTACAATTTATTTTGAAAATAAATTGCACAATAAATTGTGAAAATTAGAACGTTTTCTATTTTCTCCAATTTTCTTAAAAAAATTTGGTTACTTTTCCAGTGCCACCTGTATAATATTTGACACATTGAACTTTTTCTGTTTGACGTTGGTGTGCTTTGTGTGTATCACAGAAGTTTTTTATTTTTGTGAAATGTCACGATTTCGAAACGCAAACACAACAATACGGAACAAACAGTTACCTTTAAAATTTATCTGATCATCAAATGCTGTTGGTAACCATTCTCCCGACAACAATAAATTGTTAGAATATCGTGAAGTGTAAAATGCTTATATTTTCAAAATAAATTGTATAATTTATTGCACGATAAAGTGTAATATGGGCTTAATGGGGTCATACTATCATACACAAGAATATTGATTTTTTTTTATAAATGAAAAATTACCTAATAATGTATGTATTCATCAAAAATATTTAATATTATTATACTTTTCATTCATGAATTTCTTTATAAACATTCTGTGTCTGATGTGACGTCATAATTAAATACAATAAATAATTTTTACCCTGGTTGTTTGGGTATCATTACTGAAATCATTTCAGTCTACTATAACTTGAAACATGCTACACCAAGGTCTGCTTATAAAAAGATCTTCTGCACTTGACTATGACTCATATGAGCAAAAGCGATTTGTTTATATATTTATTTGGTTACAGATTAGTCAATCTGGAGGTAACTAGCCTAGAAGACGTATACTGGCTGGAGGACTCGAAGGCGCGCCAGGCGTTTCAGAAGGACTTCGCGCAGTGGACCGTGGCGCGCCAAGCGCTGCCCACGTCCCCACAGCTGCTCGCCGGCCTCAAGGAAGAACTTTGGAGCGAGGTCGTCAAGTCAAGTCAGCACCAGGACGCCTGGACATGGGGTCAGTATCAAAGTAATGTAACTTTTTTATTTATTTGATGTGGGTTTCAAAACCTATACCAAGTGTTTATATATTTAATTTATTTTAAAATACTTGGTAATTATTTACACTACTATAACATTAAAACACGAAACAAAAAATACAATTATTAATAATGAATTACTTGCACGGAATGATCGCACCATATAACTATCACAAATTCTAACTAAATTGAAAATACACTAACGTATGTAACAAAATTTTGAAAAAAATTTTACGCTCAAAATTTTATTACTATAAGGTCTAATCTAGTTGTCACTGGACATAATAAATGCATAATAATCGTTTTATATTATATATATAAATATGCCAAGGATATTAATATATACACTGGATTGTTAACTTGTATGTTGTGCACATAGTGACCTATGAGGCAAGCAACTTGGAAGGCAGCCATTTGCAGAAAAGGAAAACACGCGCCAAATTTAAAATTACATAATAGAAACAAATTATGAATGAATTAACAGATTTTTTATATTTATTGTGTATATTTTAAAAATTATAGTTATTATTTTAATAAAATAATATACATTTATTACATATATAGCAAATTCACAATAAAATAGGACTATGAATTTAAAAATAATATTTGCTTATTAAAAAGATGCCTTTTGCATATGTGGTTGAAAATTTGGAAATACAGAAGGTACTGAGTCTGGTTTTAATCGTCTTATATATGTTCCAGGCCTTTTCAAATAATCAGTTTCAAGAAAATAATCACTCCAAATTTTTGATGCTTTTGTAGGTGTGAAATCTTTTCTTTTTATGACATCTATCCACAATCGTAATATACCACTATTATTTAAAGGAAATCTGTAAAATATTTAAAATAATAGTATGAATAAATATGTATACATATATGTATATGAACAATAATACTTGAAAAATTGTCGAGGGTTATCCTTGCTATGTCAATTTGTGCACCCAAAAGCACTACAAGAAGACGGTGTATTGCCTTTTATTATGGAAATATCTCACTTAAAGTATTTATTCACTAAGAACACAACACAAACACCACTTTATTCAAGAAAACTACCGTATAATAGTAGACTAACGAACGTTTGACGTTTTGCCTTTTCTGCAAATGGCGCCGTACCCCCACCACTTACCTCACTTGTGAAACGTATGTCACCTTTCCAGTGTTTTATTAGAAATATACAAATCTATCTATAGGTTAGGTGAAATTGTTAACGTTTTTGTTGATCAATATATTGGACAGACGATTATTTACCGAACTATACGGGAGTGTGAAGAAAGTGTAGTTAGTATGTATTAATTTACTAAAAAGTGTACGACCCGAACTTTTACCCCCAAATCGAATCAACAGAGTCATTCAAAATACTCAAGACAAGTTAGAATGTCATCGCACAAATTAACTTGACAATTTAGAATTTTAAAGATAATTATTATACTGAGAATATAATTCATTAGTCACGTGACATGTTTTCCGCCAATCAATATTCAGAATCTCCCTAGTTACATGTCTATCACAGCGATGATAAAAAAACAAAGAAATTATCACCTGATTTATATTCGTTACTAAGTGATTTGTTTTCCTTATTTGACATTGACAGTTAATTTTAAGTATAAAAATGTGCGATAATCGTTGGGTTGATATCAGCAACGATGAAAATAATAAGGCAATTGTCAAATTAACCATATTGTAATACAATATATTAAAAATTAGGTTAGCAGCACACACATTCTGTCACAAAAATTAATTATATTCTCTCATTAAATATAAGCTCGTGATATGATTAATAATCGAAGATATTGCTCGTGAAACCGAAGCAGCACATCTGCAACTCGGTTTCACTCGGAAATATCATCGATGATAATCATATCACTTGTTATATTACGTATGAAAATGAACAAGGAGAAGATGCGCGTCATCAATAAATATTACTATACACTGTTCCATTTAAGCCATTCAGTAGATGGAGCTGGCAAAATCGCAAACTTGAAGTAGCTGAAATTACATTGGGTAAACTTGTCTCTTGTCTCCAATTTCAGCCAATAAGAGAGGTCAAAAGTCAAAATTATTCCCTATGCTCTGCAATACTGAATGGCTTAAATGGAACAAGGTATAGATAATGATGTCACTTATTACTACGTTTACATGGGGTACCCCTCGGTATTAATATTAAGACTATTCACCAAAGACAATCTTCCTGTACTTTGGGACTTCATGTTCATGGGTACGTGTTATGTGAATATGCACCATTTTGTGAGGTATATACAATTTTCTAGACGGGTTAGAGCGAAACTGTGTTATAAAAGTACATTGTTATACGTGCAATAACTGGATTATACAGGTATTTAAGCTTTTTACGAGGAAAATTCATATTCAATTTTTTTCACCTACTTTCGATATATTTTATTAACTTGTTAGGTATTCGAACTTATTTATTTATTTATTTATTTCAGACATTTTTTCATCTTCCTTAAACTAATCTTAGACATACTCTATTCTGACGTCACGTCATCACAAAATATTTTCACATAATAAAGATTAGAGTCACTTTTAGATTAGACACTGTGTTTAAATTTTTATCTTTTGTTTAATTAATATAAACTGTCTACTACATATTATATGTATTTATCAATAACAATAAAATATCACCATTTATATAGACATAGTCCCTTTAATCAGAATTGCTAATTGTAATGGGGTGTTCGGTGTCCAAAAAAATTAGTAATTTTATAGTAATTAAAAATATTATCAAAACAGTAAATAGTCAAGTGTTTTTATAAGCTTTTATGGAGAATAAATTACAGTGCGCGATTATTTTGTTGTTAATATTAACGTTATCATGAATTCATTTTACTCGCATATATAGTAACGGATAGTAATTATTTGTTTTCTTGAACGATTCAGTGTGTTTAGAATTCTTAATCTCTGCGAGAATTTGTAATTATTACCATTATTGTGAACAATTTGGAACAAGGATAATCTTCTGCAACCTACAATACGTAAATGTAAGGCAGTTAACTGGTAAAGTCATAGTGCCCAAGTGTTATCAAATACATGGTATTTTGGCAATGTACCAGCGTGTAATGCGCGCGGTTAACGCACTTATTAAATCTGTGGTTACGTGACAATAGTATATTGTATAACTAGTGCTGAAAGTTGTGTGTTTGAACCTTCGGCTCGTAGCTCAAACTTCACACTCATGTGAAATACCCTTTCAGCACGTGTTGGACACGATACTTTTCCGACGACCATAATTTGTTGAATTGACATAACTGAATATACATATATACAGGCTGTTTTCTTTAAAACAACCAGCGGTTTTTTGGGCGAACTAATGACTTAAGAGAAAAATGTTATATTCAAAAAGTGATCAAAAATAAGGGGCTAATAAAACAGTAATAACAAACAACAATAACAAATTATGGCATGCACTGGTACCAAATTTATAAAATTTTCATTGAAATTATGTCAATATTTTTATTTTTTAAAAATAAGGCGTATTAGAACAAAAATAATAAGCCTATTATTAGTAATAACACAATTTATTACAAAGTAAAAAAAAACTATAAAATTTACACAAAAATTTTAAAACAGATTATGTTAACATCATTGCTATCAGAATTCACCAAAAATTATGTTAAATCTGATAAATCAGGGTCTAACCTTCTTAATCCGTGTAAATTCAGCAAATTATCTGCAACTGTCAAACTTTTAAATACAAATTTTTAGGTTAGTTCACTCAGTTATCGCAGCGTGTGATAAAACCATATCACACAGTTGCGGACGCATCTGATTGGCTAACGAGCTTTCATATCACACAGCATTGCTAGTGATGTGCAATGACCAACTTTCAGTATTAATAGATTAGCGTGTGAATTTATGTACTTTTCGTAGCGGTCGTCGGAAAAAGCATATATACCCTTTTCGGTGAGTTTCTGTTTTTACATGATATTACGTACAGATGCCTATTTTATTTATGAGCAAAACAAAATTTTAAAAACCAAGTCACTTATGAAAATATCATGTAGAAATAGCTATTTGTGATTGAGAGGTTGTTGACGCGCGACGTAGGAGCGCGGCATTCTCTCGAAATCGACAATGTCCATTTGCGCTCAAAACACACACAAGATTTTTTTCTACAGTCCTCCACCATAACAAAAAATAATAAAATGTACATTTTGTACTTACAGTACTATTCGATAGTTTTGCAATGAAGATAGGAACCGTATTCAAATATGAATTCAAGATATTGTTTTGGCTTTCGTTTTTACAAAAAATTAATGCCAATTTTGTAATGAATATTATAAGTTTTGTATAATTTATTTGTTTTAAGTACATTAAACTAGTGTAGTGGAAAAGTGGATGTCCATTTGGAGCGTTCACGCCAAACTTTTGCAGGTGGCAGCACAACTGTTCACACATTTTATTTTATATTTAATTTTAATTTATCGTTATTTTCCATTCTTCTTGAGCTATTGCTTCAATCTAATCTAAGCATTTTATACTTTCGGTTTTGTAAATAAATACCCTATTTTATTTTCACAGCAGTGCGGCATTTTGTTTGGTTATGTAATATACCGACAGAGCAGTTATATTTCAGATTGACTTGTGAAGGTGGTAAATGTGTAACTACAGTGCCATTAGTTCCTGACTAAACGTTTTTATTAAGAACGTAGACAAGTGACATTTCTCAACAATGTATAGTTATAAATTTGGACAGCGTTTTATCTACTTTGTCGCGCATGTGCGGCAAAATGACATTTTGCGTTGACAAAAGTGAGCGCAAGTGGCTACTTTGTATATAGACTGTATAGAAAACTGAATTTGTATGTGGTACAATATTAACAAACCGAAAACTCTACGAGAGGTTCTCAAACGGTAGAACTAAATTATATTTTTTAAATGGTACCCTATATGATTTTTAGCCCATTATATAGAGAATTTTTTATTTTATTTCAACGATATAAATGTTTTATAGGGTTGTATAACAATTATTTCGAGAAAAATGCTACTAAAAATTAAAAATAATTTTAAAATATTGCAATAGGCTATGCAATACACAGGTATTGATATGTCTATTAAGTATTCTTATCTGAAATGCAGTATATTCAGGGTGTTAAGAAACAAGTGTAATACATTTATAGGACATAGAGCAGAAATCAAAACATCTCGAAAACTGTAACAGTTACGACTTCGATTAGATGAGACTTTTTGTTTACCTTTGAGAGGTCATCTTAGATGTGTTTTTGTCTTTCGAACAAAAACAAATAATTCTATTAAGTAAAATGTTGTGGCGATGTTGATTAATGTTTAATATTCAAATAACTTCTTAAATATTAGAAATTGAGAAATATGTTTAATATTAAATGTATTAAATTTTGTTTTATTTTCATATTCTATTTACCGGCATATTCAATTCAAAATTTTATTCGATCACTATTTCTGTCATATTTTCTTTAATTTTAATACAAAATGACCTCTTTCTCCGAAACAGTTCATTTTTGGGCACATATTGCATGAAACTTTTCGACTTATTTTGACTTCTTCTCTATGTCTTATAAATGTGTTACACTTGTGTCATTTTTTACATTATTTTTAATTTTGAATACCATTTTCTCGAAATAATTATTATGCATATATTATAATATTCATACCGTTGAAATCAGAAAAAAAATCTTTATCTAATGGACTAAAAAATATATATCATTTAAAAAATATATAATTTTGTTCTACACTTTGAGAACCACTGATTGAATTTTCGGTTTGTTATTACTAATAAATTAGCCTTTTATTCTTGGTCATTGTTTGTATTGTATACAACATTTTTCTCTAGTCATTAGTTCGCCCAAAAAAGCGCTGGTTGTTCTAATCTAAAGGAAACATCCTTTATAAGTGATTAATCAAAAACACAAACTCTGTTAAGTATCTTCCTTTCGCAACCCATTTTATTTATTTTGGGACTTGCGACCCCCTAATTGATCGGAACCCACAGTATGAAAAACCTTGATATAGTGTTCTGGAGATTAACCCGAACGAACAGACAGACAGTCGAACAGGGAACAGGGACTTTATTTTATACTATGTACTGTATTATGCACGAACAAAATTAATAACTATAGTAGGATACTTGTAAATCTCTCGGTGCGAATAATACCGTCATATAATTAACAATAGGTACCAGAGATGTATATAGTAAAGTTTATGTTTAAACTCCAGGGATATTTAACTAAGTTAAGATCCTATAAGACAGGTAATATTATCACATAAACCAATAATTCGATAACATGCCTTGTGACATTTATTATTAATGCTTCATTCATATAAATTTTTTATCTTACGGCGACACAAAGAATAGTCACGCCTGTAATTTACATTACATATTTGACGTAAATATTCAATTTCAATGTACGAAATAAGAAATGTTGATATATTTCACATATACTTTGTCATAATATGTATATCATTTACTCATCTTCTAATTACTTATTTGTGTTTTAAATTGAAAAGTACGAAGTTCATTTCCTTATTATTGTTAAACTTTTACCGTCTGCAAATTTGATATTTTCATTATGTCTCTTATTTTATTTTATTAGTGTTTCTTATTATTTCTTCAAGAAATGAATGAAGTAAGTTTATGTGTTAAACATTAAATTTTATTATATCTTTTTCTAATTCTGTTCTTACTTTGTAAATTATAAACATTTAGAGGCGTTTTTTGACGGTGAACCAGTTTCGTTATGTTTTCAAAACTATTTCGTACATGTCGTCATAAATGTGGGGATCGCTAAAATACTGTGTTTTGAACTAATGACGTATAAATATAAACCTGTCAAATGTAAATTGGACGATTGACTGAGTTAGAATTTGTGGAGTACTTACAAAAAAAAACTATCCAAAACAGTGATTAAAATAAACCGATTCCTTGA
This sequence comes from Harpalus rubripes, assembly GCA_963082715.1. Taxonomy (NCBI): domain Eukaryota; kingdom Metazoa; phylum Arthropoda; class Insecta; order Coleoptera; family Carabidae; genus Harpalus; species Harpalus rubripes. The sequence goes on along the minus strand of OY720448.1, from coordinate 63,112,435 downwards.
CTGCACGCTATTATTATTTTCTAACAAGTAAAATATATGTATTTTAATATTTTTTATTCATGCAAACGTTTTATTTTCTTAATTAATAATAGATAACCCAGAATTATTAATTTTTTACTTAATATGTAATGATGAAACTTTTACCGGTGTTCCGTGTTCTTGACGTAGTAAGAAATTATCTGTCCCAAAAATTGGTGAGAGGAAGAGTGACATCCAAAATAAATTTGGAAAGATGGAGTCTATCGACAAAAGAGAGGGCCGGATTAGGAAAATACGAACTGGAAAACAAGTCACGAATCATAAGATGATAACAAAAATTAAAAGTATTGTATTATTTCCTGACCAAAGTAAAATAATACACTTTTCACTTTATGTGTAGCATTCAATATATTTCTTACACTTGTAATTAAAACAATTTGAAAGAAATTTGACATTAGTTCCATTTTAATTTTCTTAACTTGGTAAAGTAAATACATATTTATTTAACATCCATGAATAATATATGGTACTATTTTACTATCTTGTACAAAATATTAAGACAGCTGTAATGTGTTTGCACTGGCCACTATGACGGCCAGAGCATCTTGTAAATAATCAATTGTAAATTTAAAGTTCTTCTAATCTCATGAGGTTGTGACCTTAGAGCACTTGTTTAAACACAGACCAAAATTTTTTTAGTCTGTAGCACTATGTTCATTAATGTCACATAAAAATAACCCACGATTCAACAATTCTCCCCCTTCTATAAAACTTCGAGAAGACTTTATTGCCTCCAAATAAGTAAACATTTCCTTAGAAATAAGCCTAAGATAACTTTCTTCGAATGTCATTATAATTTACACAAAATTATTACTAACACTATTTATAAAAATTTTAATGAATTGTTAGTATACTTCTAAATGAATGTTAGTTATACAATGTTTCTGTATGCGATCTTATAGCAAAACACCATTTGCAGAGCACGTGTATGCTACAACACTAACGCCGCCATCGGTAGTTTTAGTCGCCAATATAATGTTTTGAATCACTACGAAACAGTTTCATATTCAAATTCAAACCAATGTATCGCCAAAAAACGTCTGAGTAATTTGCGTCAAGTATTTTATGAAATATTTAAATATATTTTCAATATTTTTTTTGTTATTTTCATTTTAATAAATACATTTTGATTGATCTTCAATAAATCAAAATATGTATAATTTTAAAAACTGACTAACAATACCTACCTCGGTAAAAAATTTCACACCAATATAATTTTGCTAATATGAATATTTTCTGATACTTTTGTTGGTTTTAGTAATATTATTTATAGATAAATCCTTTTTTTGTATTTTTCTCTGAAAATGTTAAACTACACAAAATAAGCAAGATGAGACTATTTCCAACATAGATTTTCATTAAAAAAATCATGTTTGAGATGTTCCTTGAAAATTTTTAAATTTCGAAAAAAAATAATCCGCCATTTTATACTATGTACCTAGAACACGGTACATTTTCTAAATAATTTTCTCTTTCACAATAAATAAGATAATGAGATATTTTCGACATGAGTGAAAATCGGATTTTTGCATGTAGCTCAAAAACAAATGAAGATAGAAAATTCCTGTGATGATTTCTCGAAAAGTTGACCCTGGAATGTGCAAACAGTTTTGCTCTATCGTTAAGATCCCTTAAAATATATCGAATAGGAGACACCTGTATAGTGCACAAATTAGTTATCAATAAAATAATAAGAAAGATGATTATATAATTATTTATGTTGTCCTTTCAGGTGGCATGCTAGTGGTGTCAGTGTCCGTAGCAGGGCTGGTTACGCTGGCCGCAATGACGCAGCCATCGCTAGCACCAGAGGCCAAGCACACCCTGCTGCAGTACGTGACTGGCAAATACCTCCTGCCCGCCAACTGCAAGGTGACGTTCCACTGGACCGACCCGCACCCTGTCGGCCAGACTGTCTGCTTCACCGTCCGCTTCTACCAGCGCAACGGACAACCCTACCCCATCTGTGATACCGACCAGTTGTTTGTTGAGGTGTCCGAAGGCACCAGGAAGGTATCTAATGCTTTCATTTCTTTCATACAGGGAGTCAAAAAAAAACCAAGTTCAAGGTATCAAACTAAATCGACGTACGTTTGTAAAATATAAAAATCTTCTCATATCACTGAACCGGTTCATTTCCGGACCCATGTTTATTAAAACTTTTTTAAATCTCTACATTGTGTATTCATCAAAATCTTATATTTATTTCTTAAAACATAGTAGGCCCAACTTCGTATAATAAAATATAAAATTTATCATCTTTGGCGCCTCTCTGTAATCGAGCGCGAGCAGTCACATGACTACGTTTGTCAGCCCACAATTTTGTTTACTACTTTGCTCTTTTATTAATATTTTTAGAGCACACGTACTTAAATATTACTTTATATATATATATATATATATATATATATATATATATATATATATATATATATATATATATATATATATATATATATATATATATATATATATATATATATACATACATACATACATACATACATACATACATACATACATACATACATACATACATACATACATACATACATACATACATACATACATACATACATACATACATACATACATACATACATACATACATACATACATACATACATACATACATACATACATACATACATACATACAGGGTGTAAACGAAACTAGGAAACGCGATTTTTCTCGGAAGTTATTAGAGATACAAAAAAATACTATAAAATAAAGTTGTAGGAGACCAAGGAGGGCATCCCGTTATAGAATAAAATATTTTTTTAAACCAGTGGTTCTCAAGTTACAACACAAAGTTTATTTGCTTAAATGGGATGGCATATATTTTTTAGGCCTATTCGATACAGTATTTTTTCTGAATTCAACCATGTAATCATTTTATATAATATAGAGAAAAATTCAATTAAAATTTAAATAAATATATTTTTATATTTTTGAATAGGCCATGTATGAAAAACAAAACCTGATATTTGCCAATTTGAATTATTTAGTGCTTAATAATTCCTATTGTTGTGGATAGAACACTATTTATAAGGCAATTAACAAATATTTGTTTTACTTTAATTGAAGCTCAATTGTTTTTCATACATAGTCTACTGAAAAATAACTATAAAAATAAAATTGATTTAAATTTTAATTGCATTTTTCTCAATATTTTTATTATGTAAGGATATATAATGATTACATGGTTGAAATCAGAAAAAAAATACTGTATCGACTGGGCCTAAAAATATAAGCCATCCCATTTAAGCAAATATAACTTTGTGTTGTAACTTGAGAACCACTGTTGCTGTTACAACTTTTATTTGTGGACATTAGCACCAAACGCTTTTCTACAACCATGTTTGATTCTTTACAAAATGTAAATATCAGTAATGTGGATAGAACCTAGAAGCTATAGTCCATTGGCTAAGACGAGAGAATGTGATACTAATTCTTGAAGAGAGGCAAGTGATAAGTTAGTCTATTGGTCAAAAAAGGATAACTTTGGAGCCGAACCAATAGAATGACTTGTTTCTGTTCAAGAATTAGTTTCATATTCTCTCGTCTCAGCGAATGGAGTATAGTATATAGTTGACAGCTGTCGCGACTGGGCGGCTGTCACTCGTTTAAATTAATATGAAAGAAAATGAAAAATACAGACAAAATATTTTTTATTATTCTTTCAATTAAATCAAAGAAAAAAATCGTGGAAGATCTCATTGCAGAGTCTGCAGGTAGGTACCTCGCGATGTTTGTCGAAATACATGCATACTTACATGTGTAGCTATTTTATATAAACTAATACCATGTAAGACCTGTGAGTAGTTACAGACAGAAGTGCCTGCACAAAATGAATTATTCATTGGAAGATACATTTCGTGATGTGGAAATGATTCGTCAGAGTATAACAGTGGTAGAAATTTTTTTCTAACAACTTATTGCAGTTCTTGCACTTGTGCTATAGTGTTAAAAAAAACATAACTCGGAGTAGGCTATGAACAATGAAACGTGTCAATTTAAAAGTGATTAAATGTTAATTTGACGATATATTGCCAAAAAGGTAATCTAAAGAAATCGAAGCTTTTCTTCTTGAATCTTATTTTAGGAGTGGAAATAAATTATAAAATGGCGAATGACAATATACTGTATCTTTTTTTATTATCTCTTCTCCGTAAAATTACAATTCAAGATCAATTTTGACAACTGGACTGTTCAATAGGGAATTCCGATTAAGTGAATTTAAAGCGCCCCGTCGCGGTATTTTTGTGAACTATGTGGACAAACAAGTA
>OY720448.1:62880607-63103107 GCA_963082715.1 Harpalus rubripes | reverse complement strand
GTACATACTAGAACATGTTATTGTGCCATATTTCAGTAGTGTACAATGTTCTTTGTACTCAATAAAATTCAGTATTTATATGCATATTACTCACTCTCACTAATATCCAATTTACTTGTAATTATAGGGAATGTTCCCAATTTAGTAGGTCAATATTATTATTTTTATTAAAGATATGTATTTACATCTTTAGTTAAATGAGCAATGTTATGCAGTTTTGTTTGCAGCAGGTTTAAAACAATAATTTGCAATAATTATAAAAGATTATGAAAAAAATTTAAGTTGTTGCTTCGTCGAGATAAACTTAAAAATTGTCAATAAAAATTCATGTAGGCAGTTTACTCTTTTATCTTAAATGGATGCCATATTGGATTTTCATATGATTAAATCGAATTTTTTACTTACAACATTGTTGTGATATATTTAACTTTTTATTCCAGATCGCATCCATTTCTGAGCTAGGCTCTCCTGTCGATCCAAACAGTGCGAACGTAGCGCGCGTGAAATTCACCGTTCGTCACGCGGGAAAGTACCACGTGAGCGTAGTGGTAGATGCACAGCATGTACCTGGCAGCCCCTTCGTGCGTACGTTCGTGGCCGGCCCTGCCGACGCTCAGCGTTCCTTGGTGTTGCGACACTGCAGCACCGTCGTCTGCACTGCCAGCGTCTCGCATGTCCTATATGTGGAGCCTAGAGACGAGTATAGCAATGTTTGCACGTATAATCCTGGAGAAGATCCCACTAAGGTGAGATAATAATTGTTGTAGTAATTCAATTATACTAGGAAAAACCTAATTTAATCTGAATATGCTTAGTTGTTGAAAGTTTCAAACTGACGTTTTCTTGCCTGAAGGTAAATTCGCATCGCACGGAATGGACGCAATGGATTTTTGAGCGAATTCAATCGCATCAATGGGGATTACCACCATAATTAAAATAGTGAAAAATTACACTAACTTGAACAGAATAATCGTTGGCTTGTAATAAATATTTCATCAGTAGATTATACTCTTTGGACCCTTTAAAAATTACTCTATTGTAGCGATGTGCCGCCAAAAAATTCCCGCCGGGAATTTGTTTTTTTCCTGGGAAAATTCACGGAAATTCCTTCATCCGCGATTTTTGGGAAGAAATTTTGTTACTTTTTCCCCGGAATTTTTTTGTAACTATCCCGTGAATATAATTTTTACAAATTTCCTGTGAATTTTAGATTTCGGCCTTGATTTTTGGTGCAAGTTGTTATAAATAATTATTAAATATGTAACATTGTTCATTATTTCGAGTAATATAAGTTTCCTTCAATATAAATTGTTACCTGGTTATTTTTTTTAAAGTAAATATAAGTATTTCTGAAATTTAGTACGATGCTTTTGAATAACTCATGTAAGGTTTTATGAATATTGCACCTTTACTTTATATAAGAAGTATGAAAATATATTGAATATTTAAAATATGGGGGAGTATTTTTTATTAGTTCTTACAGACTCGTATGTACGACCGATAGTGCATAAATATATTGATACGAGTATATGTATGTATTTCTTTTACCATAATTTCACTGAAAAATAAAACAAAATAAACCTACAGTTACCTTTTTTATTCATATTTGAAATTCCTTGGAAAATTTCCCGATTTCGGGAAATTCCTTAAAAAATCCCGGGAAAATTTCTGGGAAGTTTTCCGTATCTTTAAATTTCTGGAATTGGCCCATCTCTACTCTATTGTACTAAAATATATTATAAAACATTTATAAAAACACTAACTAAACGGTTAAATATTTTTCAAATTTTTTCAAAATGCTTGAAAACATTCCACTTTTACCTCTCATATCTTTATTGTAGGCGAGTCGATTTTAAGCATTCCTAGTGCATTTCTTAAAATTACAGAACTGATTTTAAACTGTGAGCAAACACACGACCATGGCCAACTTCATTGAATTGCGCTACGCTTATTATGGCCGTTTCAAATCATTGTTTTTCCATATAAAATTTGTCGTGAGTTTTTTACAGATTTGGTATGGATAGTAGTGACATCTGGCTATCTAGTTATTTTTATTTCAATTATTAAAAGTAAATATAATACTTCAAAATTTAAATATTCAAATTAATATTTTTTTGTGACAGATAATTTCTCGAAATAGTAAAACATGCTCGCCCTCAAAAGCGGGCACAATTTGGCTTTTATTGCCCGAGGGCCTATATAGTTGCCAGGCAACAGCTAAACGCTAATCAAACATATCAAAATCGTGGTTTATAGATAAATGTCAGGCAATACAAAAAATTCGTTAAATCACATTTTTTAAACGCCACCACTTGCAAAACTTTCGTATCCTTCTCGTATACCTCTTTTGACTTCTGTGGAACTGACTGGAACCAACTTGCCTTGTGTGGCTCCAAATTCATCCGATATTTCTTTAGAATAATGGACATCTGTCATTTTCATTTGACTCTAAATTAAAATTGTTCAAAACAAACAACATAGAAACCACAACATACTTAAAATTCACAATGCCTCCAGTACAACGATAACGAATATACAAATACACCTATTGAATCCTTGAATTTCGAGAACCAAAATAAAATAAAACGTTGCGAGAAAATAATTCCCCCGTGTAACAATCTTTTAATTATGCCCGTAATACATAAATAACTATTGTGTAATTTTAGTGACATTTCAGACGGCCATAATAAACAATTCAATGAAGTTGGCCATGATACTGATATTACGCTACGATTGCACCATCTTGCGGCCTATGATGCACTATCGTGACGGCAAAAATTGGCCATTCAAACGAGTTACAAAAAATACTGTTTTCAATTTTTTTTTTTTTCTATATAAAACCTGTTATAATAAAAATGTTTTATTTATTCTAATACATATAACTTTTCCATGAAGAATAACATATAAAAAAATCTGGTGTGGCTATCACAATACCTCCCGCCATTTACAGCCCGAGTCACAATGGCTGGTAGCACGAGCATGGTTCTAACACCGGTGTTAACTAGAACCAAGGCAACGACTTGGCACATACTTCAAGGTTGTTAACATAATCAATGTTGCCAATAAACTGATTAAGCCGAAAATGTACTGACAGCCTTATTCAATAAATTTGGCTTCATTATTTTAAATTGTTTATCCTGCAAACAAGTCAAGAAGCAAATCATATTAAACAATTTTAAATAATGCAGTTAAATTTATATAATATGGCTGTCAGTACATTTTCGGTTTAATCAGTATATTGGCAACACTGATTTTTTAAACAACCCTGAAGTATATGCCAAGTCTTTGCCTTGGTTCTAGCTAATACAAGGCTAATACCATTGATTATAATATACTAGCGTAATAGAAGATCAATGCTAATACTGGTGTTAGAACCACGCTCGTGCTAGCAGCCAAAAAGATTAAGTTAATCCTTATTTTTGGATTAGCGAATTTTACTCTAATTACGTTAATTTTTATTAATCTAAAAACATACCTACATATTTACTTATGCTGGAAACTATTGAATTTCTATTCTGTTGTTCTGTTTACTTTTTTCTTTTTAAAACGTTACTAATATTTTTTTTGAAATGATCAGTTCTTTGATAGTGACATTTATCTGTCAGTTACATACATTTGAATAACTGCGTTTTGTTTGTTTAAAGCGTAGGCTCTGGGATTTAAATTATAGATAATTTTATAAATTTATCCATAAAATATATAGAAAAAGTATTAATGCAAATCTATAGAAAATTTAATAATCTTTAATTTTTATAATAACATTGATGATGAAAACAAAAAATATAAAGGTATTTTTCGAAGAAAAACTATTTTGAGCTTCTAGTAAAGTGCCATTTCCGGTTATCCGATTTTCACCAAAATCTAATGGGCTCTTTCCAATACAGAAAAAATTTGAAATACAAGGTTTTAAAATTTTCTGAATGATAATAATTGAGTTAGAGTGGAGGATCCACACACCACACACATACAAACAGACATCATCGTGAAAATGATAAATTGGATTCTAGGGACCTTAAAGCGTGGACATTTACCAAAATCTCGATATGCGATTTTTAGCACAATCCCTATACCTCCTTTACCAAGGGTAGCGGGAGGTAAAAATGGAAACCAGTACATTCAATTCTAGAATTATTTTTATGTTCAATACGTATTGAAGCAGATCATATATTGGAAAGAATTGTAGATGACGTAAGCAACACCCATCGCACTAACGGATTGTTCATCATCCATCCGTTGCTGATAAATATACGATACTCTATTTGAAATACATAGACATAGGAAGCCAACAAACATTTGATCTATCTGTTCTTTGTGTTACGAATAATTTACCTTTAATTGTTTAATTAGTTTGATTACCTACCTATAGAGTAAAAGGAGTTCCTTTGATATCACTTACTAGTTGCATAATTAAATATTCATCATTGGATGGCTGTAAATCAGCCCATAAACCATTTAAAAGAATATAAAGAATAGTAAAAAGTCGGTTTAATTTTTTTTATACGCATATGAAGTCATCTGAATTAATTTAGTAGTAATTACACAACGTTATTCCATAAGGGCAGATACAATGTGTATTTATAGCGCTTATAGTAAATAAAAATTTATTTATATACTTCAATATTTATTATTTAAATATAGGTATACTTTCACTTTCGGATGATGAATATTTTTAACGCTTTTAAATAAATCTGTATTACATATCACTTTTAGCCTTAAGTAAATAAATAAAAAAAAATCGTGGATATCCCCTTTCATATTTTTCTATTTTACGTTTTACTACACAATAAGAATTTGTCTTGACGTTATAATTTGATTTATAATAATTTTATGCTAAAATATACATATAGTTATTTTTTTTTTCGCTATTAAGTTCATAAATATTTTGCATTTTTAATATTTCGACTATTCTATCAATTTTTTCAATATGTTGTAACTACTTGCAATGGATTAAAACGGAAGAAATAACTGCTTTAATATATTAATAAACTTGCCTTGCCTCTTGAGTTTTCCTTTTATTTAGTGTTTTCCGATGCGTCATATTTTTCCCCCTTAAACCGCATTTATTTGCATAAATTAAAGATTCCGCCTGAAATAAAATAACGATTTGTTATAGGGCTACACAGTTACAATATCTCAACTGGGAACACCACTATCAGAAACTGTGGATGAAAAAACAGTCGAAGGCTACTCAACAACATTGGATTACGATTGGACAACCCAAAAACTCAGTGTTCAGCTTAAATTTATCTACGAAGGTTGTTATCATGCTACAATAAAATACCAAGGAATTGAACTTCATAATGGAGATTTTGATATTATAGTACTTAATAGTATGTTTTAATTTTAATTTTTTTTGGTCTTAAAGGAAGTTAGTGTGTTCTGATTTTGCAGGTGTGGATTCCACTTTAGTTCATAAAAATGTCGCTTCTAAAAATCATAATGTGTGTTACGAAGCTCGCTTGGTTGGAATAAACAGCGATAAGTTTACTAAACCAAAGAGAGTTCTTTGTTACGTTTCTCCTAAACAATTAATTATAAAAGAACGAATTTTGAAATTTATACCAAAACGCTTATATACTTTTAGATTGTGCCCTTCTACTAAGGTCAGTAAAAGTGTCCGTGAATAAGATGAAGGTTAAATTTATATCTTTATTTTAGTTTATTTTTCAACCCGAACCGTCTAACAAAAACGACAACTATGGCAGCCCATTTACGGTGGATGATGGATGTCAACCAAAGATAGAACTAGTCTCTCGTGAAAGGAACGTAATCGCTGCTACTTTCACACACTTCCTCCTGAAAAATATGGGAGGCTCAGAAACATTCAAAGACAAACAGGATTTCTTTTATCACGAAGTTAGAAAGTATCATCAGAAACATTACCATGAAAAGTTAACTATGAAAGTTAGCAGAGAAAAATTACTTGAAACTAGCATGAAAGCAACGAAAAATTTTTCTGTTTCGGATTGGTGCAGAAATTTTGAAATTACATTCCAAGGAGAACAAGGTAAATACATACAGAATGGCAGGGCTGGGAGTATCTTACGAAAAAATTTATTCGATGATATCTAAGATACTTTTAATATCTTAGATACTTTTCTTAGATACTATTTTATAGGTAATGTGTGTCTTCATTTTATGTACTTTTAAAAATTATCTTTTATTTTAAAAACATATGTTAGATTCTTCTAAAATATTTAAGATACTTTATTTATTTTAGATACTTTTAATGTATTTAGATACTTGGAAATATTATCTAAATACAATAAAAGTATTTAAATACTTGGGAAATATCTAAGTACAATTAAAATATTTAGATAATTTTAAGGTATCTAAATGCAGTTGAAGTATATTTTTATTAATAAAAATACCATTTAGCTTAATTTTAATTCAATATAATATATAATTCTCAATTACCTATTTAAAATATTTTTTAATGTATCTAAGAGATACTAAAGACATTTTAAAAATGTCAAATATATTTTAAGGTATCTAAAAGTACCTAAGATATTTGAAAATTATCTAAGATACTATAGTATCTAAAATATTTTAAAAGTATCTAAGATATTATAAAAGTATTTGAGATATTTCACCATTATTTAAGATATTTTAAGATTATCTAATATTTTTTAAGAGTATCTAAGGTATTTTCAAGTAGATTAAAAAAAATATTTGTATCTTCAAAATTTACAATTTATTTATCTTAATATTTAAGTATCTGTAACTAAATTCATGTAAGTATCTTACGAAAGAATCGAAGTTAAATTTTCGAAGTATCTATCCCAGCTCTGCAGAATGGTAACCGGCACTGCCAGACTTAGGACTTTAACATGTAAAATCATACTTTCGAAATTTCCTGCTTCCCTAATTATTTCAGGTAAAAAGCTTCAAATAAAAGTGCTTCTGAATCATAATTAATAGTGCATTCTTTTTTTAACAATTGGTCATGAGCAATGTGTTTTTGTTTTTAAATTTCCATGTTGGTTGCCTAGATAAATGTTACAATTAATTTTGTTATTCTATTTCCCTCTGATAACAATATGTTACATTTTGCAGGAAATACATTCTTTGTAACTGCGGAAATTAAGTATGAATATGTCGAAAATCACCCAAAAAATAGCTATACCCATGGAATTGAAACATAAAAATTAACAAATGTGTAACGGTTTACCTGTCAAGTTAAGATAGTTTGTTTTTATTAGGTATTATTTATAATTTCTGTTTAAGTGAACAATTAGCTATCTATTAATTTAAATGGATAATTGTTCACAGAAATTACAAATAATAATCAAAATAAACCAACCTAACATTTGTTATTTTTTTTCAACTCATTTGAAACTTTTTTATCTAAAATAATTATGGAAGCTGGAAATTACCAAAGTATGATTTTACTTATTAAAGTCCAATATTCGGCAGTGCCGCTTACCAGCCTATATATGCTTCTTTAAAATAAATAAAAATGCACTAAAATATTTGTTATAGGAATAGACTGGGGAGGCGTGCGTAGAGAATGGTTTGAATTAATTTGTGCACAATTGTTTGATGCAAGAAATCAATTATTTACCAGTTTTCATGAAGGGCAACAATCTTTAGTACATCCTAATCCTAATCGGCCTACTAATTTAAAATTAAAACATTTTGAATTTGCCGGCAAAGTTGTTGGTAAATGTTTATATGAAAGTGCATTAGGAGGATCTTATAGACAGTTGGTGCGCGCTAGATTTACAAGATCGTTCCTAGCACAAGTTATTGGCCTACGCGTACATTACAAAGTAATAACATTCATTATAATGCAAATTATATTTATTAATTTCAATTTTATATTTCAGTATTTTGAACAGGATGATCCTGATTTATACCTATCAAAGATAAAATTTATTTTAGACAACGATTTAGATGAGATGGATATGGAGCTATATTTTATCGAAGAGCAGTATGATACGAATGGACAACTTCTAAGGGCTGTGGAATTAATACCAGGCGGATCCAAAATTCGCGTATATAATGCAACTAAACACCAATATTTAGATGCGTTGGCACAGTTTAAACTAGCAACTTGTATTAAAGACGAATTGGATGCATTTTTAAAAGGTTTAAATGAATTGATACCTGATAATTTACTCAGCATTTTTGATGAAAACGAACTTGAGGTAAGAAAATTTATATCTTGCATGATATCCGTTACATTATGGTTGATATTTTATGAATAACAAACAAGTTAATATTAACAAATAAATACTCGCACACATTTTATAAATTAAATAATATATAGGGTGGTGACTGAAAAACTGAAAATTATGTAAAATCATACTTTTTAAATTTCCTACTAATAATTATATGTAAAAATCTGAACTGAACGATATTACAATCTCCGATAAAATATAAATTTTACATAATTTTATTATTAGATACATTTCTGTTTGTAATACAGAAAATATTATTTAATTTATTTGTCGTTTTCTTCATCATTTTTAACAGGCATAAATTTATTTTATTTCATTCTCGTCATTTGGCAGCAGATAGATTCTGCTTGATGGCGAATCTAAAATGACGTTACAGAGTCAAAAAAATTTAATAGGTCTATAAACAAAATTAATTTTGCATGTTTTGTAACGGCAGAAATTAGATATGAAAATGTCGAAAATCGTCACAACAAAAGTGATAGTCATGGAATAGATCTTTTCAATTTAACGGCTATCTCTTTCTATCGCTTCAAATAGTAAGTAAAATGGCGCCAACAACTGCCAGTTGGACTGTCAAACGAAATGTCAAAAATATTGCAGTCATTAAAATACTTGTATTCCCGGTGAAAATTTGCATCGTTAGACGTTTAAGCTCCAAAAAAGCTTTTGTAACTTCTTTCGAGAAGATTTTTAAAGTTGTCAAAGATTGTTCTTATTATGCGCAGATCCCCATCTTAAAATTGAAAAGGTCTATTGAAACAAAAAATTAACAATAGTTATTTTTGTGCAACCGGACGCGAAATAAGCATTTCGCAGCCGCAATACAGGCCGCGAAATTAAATTTCGCAACCGTTGTTATGGTAGTGGCCGCGAAATTAGGTAAACAATCACTTTGACACTTGAAAATTGCATGGTTTTGTTTATCAAATGTCAATCTCAAAGCCACCTTGAAAGCTAACTTTCTATTTACAATGAAACTGTTTAAAATTAATAAAATTTGTAATTACATATTTTTTACGGTTGCACAAAAAATATTGTGTACACCTTGTCCGCGAAATCCTTTAGCGCCCTCGAGATTGTCTTGCCTGGGCCGCAAGCGGCCTCGGCGACAATTTTTCTCTCGGTACGCTAAAGAGTGATTTCGCGGCCTTGATATAAAAATAACTATTGTATATCAAGGCCGCGAAATCACTCTTTAGCGTACCGAGAGAAAAATTGTCGCCGAGGCCGCTTGTGGCCGAGGTAAGACAATCTCGAGGGCGCTAAAGGATTTCGCGGACAAGGTGTACACAATATTTTTTGTGCAACCGTAAAAAATATATAATTACAAATTTTATTAATTTTAAACAGTTTCATTGTAAATAGAAAGTTAGCTTTCAAAGTGGCTATGAGATTGACATTTGATAAACAAAACCATGCAATTCCCAAGTGTCAAAGTGATTGTTTACCTAATTTCGCGGCCGCTACTATGACAACGGTTGCTAAATTCAATTTCGCGGCCTGTATTGCGGCTGCGAAATGCTTATTTCGCGTCCGGTTACACAAAAATAATATTAACGATTTATCCACCAATCTGTTAGTTTATTCTAATGTTATTATATAAAATTTCTTTTCAGGTAAACAATTATGTATATAAATTAATAGATAATTTTTTACTTTAATATAAATTACAAATAATACCTATACCTTGTTCCATTTAAACCATTCAGTATTGCGGAGCATAGGCAATAGTTTTGACCTCTCTGATTGGCTGAAATTAGAGACAAGAGACAAGTTTACCCAATGTAATTTCGGCTACTTCAGATTTGCGCTGTTGCCAGTGCCATTTACTGAATGGCTTAAATGGAACAGAGCATAATAAAAGTAAATAAACCGTTAAACATTTGTAATTTTATTTGGTTCAATTCCATAGCTATCGCTATTTTTGGGGTGATTTTCGACATTTTCACACCTAATTTCTGGTGTTACAAAGTATGCAAAGTTAATTTTGCGTATTGCTTCAGATGAAGAATTTTATACTCTACTATCTATTTGATACTGTTTTTACCTAAAGTAAAAATATTATTTATTATTATTATTAATTTATTTGCATAAATAGCTTGATCTCATACAAAAGAATCAATGTTTATATAATATTGCCATAATTCTTTTAGGTATTTTATTTTGTAAAGCCTGACAATGTTATAACTAAAATTTGTTCCAATTTTCTTCTTGTTAAAAATATTTCGTTGTCCTTTAAAATATTCTATAAAAAATCTTTCTGATTAACACTAGAACGACAAAATATCTCTGATAGTATTAACTGCCGAAATTTTAAATTAGTTATTTTTATCATAAATAAAATTAAATTAAAGCTAGTAGATTAACTGATACGGGTTGGGGTTTGGGGTCTTAATTTCCTGCTAGTGTGGCATGCAGGAGAGATGGGGGGGGGGTTTATTTGTTTATAATTTAAAAAATTCTGGCTACGCCTCTACCTATGATTTTTTACTCACAATCTTGAATGTGTAATATCGTATTTACATTTCTTTCTATTTCAGCTGCTGTTATGTGGAACAGGCCACTACTCAATCGCCGACTTTAAAACACACCACGTAGTGAATGGCAACTCAACCGAGTTCCGTCGAACCCTCGGTTGGTTCTGGGCCGCCGTGGGTAACTTCACACAAGAAGAGATGGCTCGCTTGCTGCAATTTACTACTGGATGTTCACAGCTGCCTCCCGGTGGTTTTCGGGAATTAAACCCCAGGTTCCAAATCACGGCGGCGCCTACGTTCGGGAATTTGCCCACTGCGCATACTTGGTATGTAAACAATATTTTTAATTTATGTTACTCATTTTATTTATTGCTTCTGCTTAAAAATTAACAATATAATGTGTTTATTATTGATTTATATATTTTATAGCGCGGATTGTAATAATTTAAATAGGATTTGCGTCAATATTGAATATGGAGTTTTTTAAAAATATTTTTAGACTAATATTCTTTCTTTAGGTAATATTATTATACTGCTAATAATAGATTGTGCCACTTATCTTATACGTAAATGTTACCTTATGCGTCACTGCTGTCTGTAATAATTGTAATTAATTTTATTACATAGTAGTTAATACATATTTTGAAAAATATATTATACCTGTTTTATAATGTAAATTATAACATCAAAATTATAAATAAATATTTTCTTTTACGGGACATTAAACGTTATTTGACTTTTAAAGAAATATGTTCAATATCAAATACCTAACAAATTTAGTAGTATTTAATTGAAATTTATATACAAATATATGAGCATTTTGTTTAGATCTAAATATGTTCCAAGTATTTATTTACATAGTCAGAATTCAGAACAGACGTTTTAGGCGTAGTATTTGCCCATCATCAGCAGGGTTAAATTATAATATAAACCAAAATGTTACATATACAGGGAATTTATTTTAACATACAATATATGGTCAATCACTTCCAAGATTACACACTACTGTCATAAAATGACAGCAATGTAATATTTGTCCATTTTAAAATGCAACATACAAAATTTGTAGTTTTGTATTATCAATACTAATTTACAATAAATTAGCCTACATACGATTTACAAAAAAACAAAACTTTAATGTAGCACATCGTAACAAACTTTGGCTTCATTCATAATTTTAATGTAATAAATGTTCAAAAATACTATCATTTATATGTGCTGCAATACTATTTATAATGATGCATTATAAAATGGACAAATATTACATTGTCATTTTTTGACAATAGTAAGTAACCATGAAAATGATGAACCATATGTTGTATTTTAAAATAAATTTGGTTTTACATTGTATAAAATTTCTTAAATCCTAGATTTATTTATAATTTCAGCGAAAACAAAATAAAATATTAATTTCTGTTGTTAAATTTTATTTTATTGAATTTATAAAGAGCTGATAATAATTCATTTATTTAAATTTGATTAAAATTCGTATTTATAAAGTGTGTTCAAAAAAATTCCTAAGTCGGAGTAGGCTATGTACAAAAATTTAAAAATGTTTAATTAAATGTCAATTTGACATGAGATATTGCCAAAAATTTTATCTAAAGAAATCAAAGATTTTCTTCTTGTGTCTGATTTTAGAAATGGAAACAAATTAGAAAACGGCGAATGTCAATATACTGTATCCTTCTTTATTGTCTTTTCTCCTTAAAATTACTTTTCAAGATCAATTTTGACAACTTGTCTTTTGAATTGAATAATGATCAGACACACATTTCTCTGTCCAAAGCCTACTCCGAGTTAGGAATTTTTTTGAACACACTGTACAAGGGCCGGTACGTCAATCTGCTGGTAAAGTGTCAGGTAATTTAACTGCCAGATAAAATAAAAATATCGCATCATATATTTGACACATGTATAATTTTGACAATTTACGCTATAATATTGATGTGAGATTTTTATTTTATCTGACAGTTAAATTACCTGACACTTTCCCTGGAGATGGAAGTACCAGACCTAAGGGGATATATAGGGTGAGTCTTTGAAATGACCGTCTTCGATATCTTCCAGAATTTATTCGTCTACTCAAGGAGCGTAACCTAAAATTATTTTCACATATACAGGATGTTGCATTATGGCTCGGCGAGAATTGTTTTTCTTTTTTTAAATGGAACACCCAAATATATTTTCATATATTTTGAATTGTATTTTATTCACCTATACGAACATATGAATTTTGTTTTAGTTTTCCTCTAAAACAGACCTAATACACTCATTGATTTTTAGAGGCGTACTAAACTTATTTTAATAGTAAAAATTAAGATTTTTTTTCTGTAGCATTAGCCAATAAATAAAACTGTTTATTATTAATATTAGTGCGATAAGGCATTAATAGTTTTTCTTGCGAAAAATTCATATGAATAAATTATTATACTGTATTTCAGACAAGAATAAACTTGGTGGCGCTGCTGTGCAAGCCTGTTTTACACAAATAAAACTTATGAATTATTTTTGTTTCGTGTATGACATACTTGACAGCTCCTAACGTCAGAATTTGGTCATTTTAAATTATTTAGTAAATAAACAGTTACTTAAATTGTTAAATACATTATAAAGTCAAAATAAAATAAATAATATACCTGCTTTACATATTGCTATTGTAAAAATGGAGAAAAACTCTGAACTTATTGGTTTTAGGCATAGGATACCCTTAAAAGCATAGAAAAATAACACAAAAAGAAACACAACTAAATAATAAATATCCTGTATAATTATATATTTTTTTTAATTATAGAGTATAGTTATAGTTGTACTAAAAAATTCTTAATTTTTACTATTAAAATAACTTTAGTACGTCTTTATAAAGCAATGCGTGTATTAGGTCTTTTTTTAGCGATAAAACGGAATTACAACGATGAGAAAAACTAAAACGAAATTCATATGTTCGTATAGGTGAATAAAATACAATTCAAAATATATGCAAATATATAGCGTCTTCCATTTAGAAAAAGAAAAACAATTCTCGCCGAGCTGTAATGCAACAGCCTGTACATATGAAAATAATTTTAGGTTAAGCTCTTTGAGAAGACTAATAAATTATGGTTATACATTTATGATGTATTTCTAACTACAAGAGAGATATCGAAGACGGTCATTTGAAAGACTCACTCTGTATATTCATACAGATCAGATTGTCACACCCAGCAATGGGTAATATGCCATGATATATTTATTTTATTTATATATTCATGTAAAAATAACAATAGTAATTATATTGGCTTATTGGCCCGTATTACAAGCGCATTTTTTAATAAAGGCGCTTTTATTATAAAAGTGCGCTCGTAAAACGGGCCATTGTGTTTGTAGAAAATGGCTTGAGAAGCATTGGAAATATTATTAACGTTTATTTTTATTTTATTTAAATGGGCGTTTCAGCTCGTAATGGCACCATCAGCTTAGATCTATTGTAAAAAAATACATTTGAAGAACTCGTACAAAATTCTTGGATTATTTTATTTTCGGTGCAATCAAAATTCTTTAACTTTTATAATATAAATTTATCTTTAAATAATGTACATTTTTTACCAAAGATCTAAGCTGATAATGGCGTCATTATGGGTCGAAACGTTCATTTAAGAAAATTAAATATCAACATACTCTAAATAATATGATTCATAAATCCACTTCTACAATCTACAAGCATAACTTAATACTTTGTATGAGCTTTTAACACAATAATAATTATAAATATGTATCTACTTTAGACATGATTTCGTTCTGGTGGTTGCAATATCTTCTTTTCTTTAAATAATATAATATAGAAATCCAACAATTCTTCTAATATCTACGCTTTTGTTTGACCATTTTTGCTTCTTCCTATGCACAACCTAGATGCTTGATGCTTGTTACTAATTTAGTTGCTTTTGTGAAGGCTTTAAAAATATTCTCCATATTGGGTTTACGAGTAACTTCTTCGTTACAGTTTCAACCAGTTGTGCCTGCCCGATTACGAATGTTATGAGCACTTTGAGAAGAGCCTCCTTCTGGCAATCAGCGAGGGAACTGAAGGCTTCGGGATGGTTTAAATACTCGCATTCTCTTAGATTTAATTAATAATTAGATTTATATATTTCATTTTACTGTGATTTATCGTATTAATATTTTGTAAAGCAAATGACCACAAAGATTTTTAAATAATTCCAGTTTCAACGTATACCTATTTTTTACATTTTTTAGTTAATTTTCTCTTAGTTGTAACATTTTTCTGGAAAATGAAACTGGATGACTATTTCACCGGTTAACATTATCCGGTATAACTATAATACGCTAATTTCAAATTTCATTCCGTAGACATTAGACACATTAGATTATTCTTGTATTTGCATAAAATGTGATATTGAACATTGAATTAGTTGCTGATAATACTCAAAAAATGTATTATTAAAAGTAGCGCTATCTTTTATTAGAAGTTGCAGTTGTTTTGCAAGTCTTTATTAAAAACAATTATCACCAAAGATTTATCATGATCATAAATATAATTTACAATTTGCAATTGTTGCATATCATTGAAGAAACGTTGTACACAGAATATTAAGAAAACATATTGAGTTGTAAATTTTCAGTTAATGATCACAAGAATTTTCATTTAGCGAGAATCACCAATTTTGTGAAAACATATTTGGCCTTAGAAGTCGTAAACGCAATATAATATTCAGGTTTTAAAGTTTCTAAATAAATAACTACCGATTAGCGATTACTAGTCGTATTTATAAGCCATTCCAGGATAGATAAACGGTAGTATAGAAAATACTCGTATTGTAAGACAGCTTCATGTCAACTGGGATTCCAACTGTTTTCTTTCGTGAGTTATATTTTCTTTATATTAACATCTTGATTTACTATAAAACTTAGATTAATATCTTTGAATTTTATTCTACTTTTTAAAGTCTGTGTACAGTATAACTTATTTTCCATTTTTACCAAAGATTTTCTCATTTTTAGTATTAGTTAAATTATTTCAAATATGTTCATGGATCTCCGTTGATGTTAAAATTCGGGTAATTAAATAAAAGTCAATGCGGTAATTGTGTTATATACCTAATAAATATATACATTTATGAAAATAAATAATCTCAAAACGACATCAAAATATTGAATCAAATATGTAGTAACAACTGATAATAACTATTGTTAAAATGTGTTTTCGGAAAATAAATAATTAGTAATGGGACCAGTGCATGGTTTTGGTAAATTTCATTCCAAATTGATAATGCCAATATGTCCAAATTGTAATTAATATAATATAACTAAACTATTGTAGATATATATCTTGTAAATACTTTATATATACAAGGAAATTTATCTAATTTATCTCTTTAGGAAACAAGTAGTAGGTATAGCAAGTAATAAATTATGCGTTCGTTACAATTCTATTTCTACCGCATGTGACTGCAATATATATATTAATTGCACGTATATAAAAGATAAAACTAGATCATCTTGCTCAATTGTATGTCGTTTTAGAGATAGCGTGAGCTAATATCGTTACAACTCTAGCAGTTGAAACATAAAAGACATGTATTATAATATATTAGATATACATATGCGCTTGCGTTGCATTTATAAAAAAATCTAATATTTCTACTCTCATGTATTACCTTCATAACCCCAATAATAACGATGCGTCGCACAATTTTTGTACAATACAGTTATATAAAATTCCATTTTGAAATCAGTTTTAATCACTGATATACTACATATACTCTATTTTTGCAATATAAATATTTAATTGTTCAATAAATAGCTAGTAAATATGATTGATTTTTTAAATAAAATTTTGTGACGCATTTGAAAGCTTGTCATTTGAATGGTTACGTTTACGAAAATAATTTTGCCATATTTAGTACAATATTTATTTGATTACTTATTTAACATTACATTATCAAAAAATTCTAAAATATTGTCAGGCAATAAATTTAGAATTGGTTGTAATTAATTGCAATGTTGTAATTATTTTATGAATAGATAAATTTATTATTTAAGTAAACATTTTATTTAGCACTTAGATTGAACACCAAATTTCAATTTCTGTAACCGTAACCAAAAACAATTACTTTGTAAGTAATGTATAATAAAATCTTTATAAACAATATTGAGTGATTCTGTGTACTTAAATATATTTTATTTATATTAATATTGTTGTATACGTTTCCCAAAATATAATCTTAATACAATCAAAACAATAATAAATACATGTGTTTTAAAATGTTGGCAAGAGTCCAGCTTGAAGTAAGAGCACCACGGAAACTTTTGCTGCTCTTTTAGCGAGATCTGACCATGTGCAAGGTTGCAACTTTAGCTGTGCTATTTGATCTTCTGTAAATTCTAGTTGAAGTTTCATATTCTTCACTTCACTCTTCAAATCTTCAGTTTTTGTGATAGCGTTTTCTAAACAATTTCGGAGTTCTTTTATTGTGTCTTTCAGGTTTTTTTCATTTTCTTCTTTTATTTTTATTTTATATTGTAGGTCCTGTTTGATATTGGTAAGGTCTTTGATAGTTCTACAAATAAATACAACATACATAATGGGATGTATTCTGTAAGGAAACTGTTAATTTTAAACAGTATGTCAAAAATAAACTTGCTGTTAAAATATATTTTCTATTCTGTAACTATCAATTCTGTTAAAATTTTAACACAAGTGTTAGGTGTTAGAACTGTAGTTTTTAACGTTAATTAAATTGATGACTTTAAAATTTTAATATCTGTTTATACAATAAAATGCCAACAGCATTTGAATATGTTGCACTTGTAATTAATAAAAATTTAATAGAAAATAACGGAAGAAAATTGCTGTGGATAATAATTATAAATATCTAGGTGATATTTTTAGTATAGTTTAGTTTAAGATCATTTCTTTGACTTCTAAAATCGACTACAATAGCGAAAACCGCATATGGTGAACTTATAGCAATATAAAATAGGTTTTTTGCTTACAAGCTCTTTCGGTTCACAATCGCTTAGACAACGACTATATAGAGAATTGATCTGAGAAATACTCATTGTGGAAATTTTCTTAGTAAATGCCTTGCAAAAACGACCACTAACAAATTGTTTAACTGGATGCTGTTAATCGAGGGCCGTATTCCACTTTTTTGCTGATATCCTATTTTCTATTGCTATAAGTTCACCATATACGATTTTCGCTATTGTAGTCAAAATTGCACGGATTATAGAAGTCAAAGAAATGTCTTGAACTAAGCTATAATACTACTGTTTTACATTTTACGAAATAGTTTACTTAAAAACAGTCACCCATCCATCGTATGTCTTTGTGTATCACAGCTTGATTACGGTAGAAATATTTAACTAACATAATACCAGCAAGATTCACAGTTGTACCTTTAAATGGTATTCCGAGAGCACGATTTAGATGTCTCGTAGAATATAGTTCTTTAGATCGCTAATTCTGAGAGTCAAGAAGAAATTTTACATACTTAATGATAAAATAGTCATAAATGATAAGAATGATTCATATTATTAGTTGTTGTTAACGCTATGATTAGTATGATTAGCAATTATAAATCATTCATCACAAAATAATTGTATTGAAATAATAAACAAATATATATATATATATATATATATATATATATATATATATATATATATATATATATATATATATGTATATTTATCCATTTTCATAAAAATCAAATTAAATATGAACAGAAAATCATTTTATACGTAAAAAAGATTTTATATAACTTAAAATGAATTAGGAATCAAATTCAGTAATTTTTTAGGTCGATTCTGTTGACATCTGTTAACTCTTACAGATCATAAATAATGAACAAAATCGCAACGAAAGCTGCCAGTCTTATGTATTTTATATGTCAACAAGAATAGATGTTTTTTAGTCACTTTTCACAGATTTACAGATCTGTAAAACTTACAGTATTGAACAGAATCGACCCATTTATTTGCGCAAATTTTAAAAACACAAGCATACGTACTTTACTGCTGTGTTTCTTTCTTCTTTCATAGAATTTAGAGTTACTTGGTAATCATGAGTTTTATACTGGATGTCCTCAGCCCAGCGTAATGTTCGTTTTAAACCAAGATAACGCTCGTCCATTAAATCATGTATTTCTTTTATCTGGAACAATTTGTTAAATATTAATTAAAATATTTCTTTAATAAATTATAATTTTTGTCCATTGCATACGTCGTCATTTATGTAAATTTTTACACATACAATACTATTATTATATATAAATAAATAAAAATCCGTTCTTAAATTTACTAAATATCTTAATTTAAACGGGGCTGTACCCGTTTTTAAAACAAAATTATTTTAGCACTTTCTGGCTATACTCTTTGTCTGTTTAATTTATCTGGCTGCTGAGTACACAATACAAAATTTATGTTCTGTAGTGTGTTAATTTTTTTAACGCTTGTATATTTAAATATTTTATTCATTTTACCTAAAGGAGTTTTGTTAACCATATCGTTTGATGACAACAACGAAAGTTAAAAATCACAGCACTCATTGTTGATGAGAGTAAATTCGAAATTGCTCCTTGCGAAGCCGGCGCGCGTCGCTAGTTGTAAGGCGTATTTTGAATATCCAAGCTGTTGTGTAAAAATATATTAATAGTTTGGTATAGTACAATAAATAGGTATTTAATTTTAATACGGTATTCCTGATTTTTTCATAATTGTTATGCCCAATATTACCAGCAAAACTTAAAATAAAAAATGCAAATCGATATTTTAGTAGCAATATAATTTAAATTACCTACATTTGTATAACCGGCTATCAAAATAATGTTATAATTTAGTTATCTTTTAGGGTAGAAATAAGTATTAAACGATATTTATTTATCTTGTACTTTTATTAAAGGCAGTGGATCCGGTCCGGGCAGCCCGACAACAATAACCTTAACGCACAAAACTCGACTCGAGTTTCCCAAGCGTGTTTTTTGTGCGTTAGGTTAAGTTATTGTTGTTGGTTTTAGAGAAATATACAAACTCTAAGCTGTTTCGGTTGCCGGGACTTTTAGTTGTATTGATAAATCCTGAAATTCTCATGCAGTAGTTTTCTTATGAATACAAAAATAAAAATATTCAAAACTCCTCCTACAAGTGATAAGTTTCAGAAGTGGGAATTAAAAATTCTTTTTAATTTGTATTTAATATGTGAGTAGTCAGGATATCGGGACTTTTAGGTGTATTCGGGTATTAATAAATCCCAGATGCCGGGATCGGAATTAAAATAATGCCTTAACTTAAACCCAAGAAATTTTGTCGTAAACTATTATGATCTTTATTGTTTCCAAGTATATAATATATTATCTTTTTACTCGCAATAAATGAAGCATACTCCATCATTTCTTGACGTCCCCATATGTCGGTGTGCTATTAATACCTCATATGCACGGCACCAGGGCGTCGAGCGTCTTGTGAGTCACCTGGCGCCGTGGCGCCTCACCTGATGTTCCAGCCACAGCCGCGGCGTCGGGACGCAGCCGTCGCCGAAGTTCGCGTGCTAACCACGCAAACACGCTGAATTATAGATGGAGATGGGTTGAGCGCTTAGGCTAATGCCGATGTAGACGACAAAGTGGACGCCAGGAAAGGCGCCACACCGACGTATAGGTTAAAATGAGGAAATGAGTTAAGCCTGAAATACCTATAAGGGCTTTGCGTGCAATATGCTAAATAAAAATCCTTTTAAACTAATCAAGGATACATTGAAGTTAAATTTCCTCCTATCGAATTTCTATAAATCTTATTTGAGAGTGAAACAGAACATTTGCCTAATTTTTATTTTTATTTGGGACAGATTTTCAATCTTTTATCAAGTTGCTGTTAAATTTATGTGGTAGTTAAGTTTGCTTCTTTAGTATGATAAATTTACCATTAAAAGATTATTTATAAATTAAAATTCTGCTTTTTGTATAGGAATTATCTACTATTTTTAAACTAGCAGAAGTAAAATGAAAGCCACTTTTCGAGCATTTGAAAAACAAAAAATAATACTAACAATTAATTTAATGATTGACCTCTCAACAATAAAATATTGTATAATTAATTTTGACAACTCTTTATTTTTGACTTTTGAAATACCATAAAAAGAAACTTTTGGATGAGGAATTTGTTAAAAAATGTCAAAATGAGAACACCAAATAGAAAATTAATTTGTATAAGTGTAAACACATGAATATGTCCATAATCTTCTAATTGGAGCATATAGGGCCTCCACGAAAGATTTCCATTTTGATCTGTCTTTGGCGATCAGTTTGGCTTGGTTCCATGATATCCCGGTTTTTTCAAGTTCCTTGAGTACTGTCCTCTTCCAGGTGATCCTTGGTCGGCATCTTTTCCTGCTTCCCTGAGGATTCCAATCAAGGAATTTTTTGGCGATATTGTCTGGATCCCGTCTTAGTACCTGCCCAATCCATTTCCACTTCCTTTGTTTTATTTCTTTGTTAATGTTCTGCTGATTGCTTCGTACTAGCACTTCGTTGTTTGTGATATAATCAGACCAGTTTATACGCAGAATTCTTCTTAAGCATTTGGTAACAAATGTTTGTAGTGTTTGGGCTACTGATTGGGTGACTTTCCACGTTTTGCAAGCGTAGAGGAAGACTGCTTTGACATTGGTGTTAAAGATTCTGAACTTGGTGTGAATTGACAGAGTTGGTGAGTACCAGATGTTTCTCAACATCCCAAAAGCTTGGCCAGCTTTTTTGATTCTGTTAATTACCGACATCAATTTCAGCACCTCCATTTACAGTGACAATCAAAAAATCAAAGTTAGGGCCGTTTAAATATAAATTAAAAGATAATAATAAGAGTTTACATCAAAAAACAAGAAATTAAAATATACAACCTGCGTCGGTCTGATGTCCTACTTCTACTCATCGATTTTATAGTTTGTGATGACTAAACATCTCAGTCAATCCTAATTTAATTTTTACCATAATAATAATTTTTCCTTCTTGTAATGGAATTTTCTTTATTGTAATTAAGAAGCTTGAAAAAACTTATGGGATAAAATCAGATTAACTTAGGTATTTTCATTAAAAGGTATACTAAACATGCCCGAATTAGAATAAAAACATCTCTATACAGTGGTGTCGCCGTCTCGCTGTTTACCCTCCAATCGGATATACCGATCCGTACTGTTTTACCATTGCTGGTTGGAATAAAACATAAAAACATACATACTATAAAAACATCAAATTTAATTTTATGTGATTGGTCATTTTCCTCATTGGAAGCTAGTCTCTCAACTAAATCGACAAGCATTTCGTTGTAATCAAAAATCATGTTTTAAAAAAACAAAGGAATATAATCAATATATTTTCTTTACAATGCCAGCAGCATATACCCGTGTTTACAATAGCATTAAATAAGAAAATAATAATAATAATAGTACATAATTAATTATGTATTTTTTTTCTACAAATCTACTAAAAGTAGGCCATTTAATGTTTGTTTTTAGGGTTACAAATGTCATTTTATGACACTAGTGTAAAAAGTGACACATCAATGTTACTTTTAACACTAATGTTAAAAGTGAATTAATTACCTTGGTAATAAACAAATAGAAAAACAAATAGACATTTTTGGCATAATGTCAAAAAATTATTAGAAATACAAATTAAATGAAAAAAGTGTTTGTAGAAAAAATAGTGTATGATATCCCTACGTGTTAAAAGTGAATTTATTTTATCGAAGATTTGGAGCACTCCGCTTCGCGTCGTGTCCAAAACTTCTTTCTCTCAGAACAAAATGTCACATTTAACACTTATATCATAAATAACTATTGTTTATATCCAAAATATTTCACTGGCCTTAAAAGCTGTACTTGAAGAATAATATTTACAATCAATATTATAGTCATCACATGATCACATGGACGTTTAAAGACCGTTAACGTTTTCCTTTTGTTACGGTCATCAAGAATTTGACTGTCAGTTTAGACATTAGACGTAACCGGAAATGGTGAAAGCGAATTTATGGTGAAGGCAAACCGGAAAAGTAAAGAAGTAGCTTATACTGAATAGTAAAGTATTAAATTGTAAAATATTTACAAATTAAGTCGCTAATCATAATATTTATACCAAAACAAAAAATCATAAATGTGTATAGGATAAAATTTTATGTTCACTTATCTTTATAATTTTAAAAACAAGGTCATAAGCATATTATCGGCTGTATCATTTAGCACATCGCTTATTTTAAACAACGTAGTTAAAAATTTAAACAAATAGAAACCAATAATTAGCAAGTGACAACGTTTTTTTCATCAGTCACATATTTTGATTGGATAACATTGTTAGATACATCGTTTAATATAAGCGATGTATTACATAATACAGCCGGTATTAATTATTTTTTAAGTGACGATTATCTCCCTAAGATACCTACATATTGTATTAACGAGTTTTTATTTTTTATTACAATAGGTAGCGGTTCTAGACCAATACCAATAATAATAATAACAATAATAATTTCTTTAACTGGTAGGTTAGGTTAGGTTAGTTTACGAATAAACAGTCACGGTCGGTCGATGATTCACTCTTCACATTATTAATACCTACATTTATATGACAACCGGGAGATATCAGTGTTTAAAAAAAGGTATATTTAAATATAAATATAGAAAATTGCTTGCATGCAAACAGAAAAACCATTTTATAAGATCAAATTTGTGATATATTAAAATTTGTATTACAGTCTTCAAATTTTCACAAATTTGTTAACTTCCCTAAAGCCGTTTGACGCGATTATAACTTTGATAAGAAATTTGTTTAAAATTTTGCGCTGAAACAAAAAATAAATATTGAAAACAAAATGTTGTTTTAAATAGTATCGTTCCTCTTTAATTTTAATGATGAATATCTCATTAACGAATGAACCTAATTTATTGCGATATTTCTTAAATTTTATAGTGATGCAACGATTATGATTAAATTTAATCGTAATCGCTGTTTAAGAGCATTTCACGGTTAATCGTAATCATCGATTATATACTGAGTTTACATGCAGTTTTGAAACCGTTTTTAAAACGTTTTTAGTTTTGAAAACGCCATGTATACAGTGTCAAACCGGTTTTGAATTATCTCAAACCAAAACTAAAATTCATGGGTTGGACTTGAAAACTAGTTTCAAAACTACTCATGTAAACACTTAAGATTCAGTTTCTATACTGCGCATGCGTACAGAGCATAACGTTTCTGTCGCTTTGTGTTACTAACCTTCAAATATACTGACAGTTGTGTAGTTTTAGTGCGTAGTGGTTTGATGTATAAAAAATAATTGGAATAATAGCAAAACGAAGTATTTGGAGTGACGAGGATCTGTCACTTACATCAGCTAAATGCGCATGCGCCGAAACTGATTTCAAATCAATTTTTAAACTTGTTTTGAAAATTGCATGTAAACAGTTTTGCATAATTTTGACTGAAAACTGAAACCATTTTCAAAACTGCATGTAAACGTAGTAATTAACAACGATTATTAAGATGTGGGTAGTTAGAACAACATGTTTGATTATTTGCCATTTTCTTTTGTTATAATAAAAATATAATAAATATTATACAGGTGTGCACAAAAAATTGGAACATAGGAATTTAATTTAACATAGGATTTTAAATAAGTGCGGAATTTCACTCTCTTATAGAACAAGAATGAAATGTGGCTTTAAATTAAAATTTCAAATTTATGTAGCAGCACATCGGCAACACGAGATATTTCAGAAGTAAAATGTTACAATTTCGTCAAGAATCAGATTACCACGGACATAAAACACAATATCAGCGTGACAGTTTAACAAATTATCACTATGCTTATTATATTTCTTCCTCGATTTCTTCTGTACTGTATAGATCCATTTTATGTTATTTTTATTCTTTCGGGTTTGTGCTAACCCACTAAGTGGGAAATGCGTGATTTTATGTATGTATGTATGTAAAACTAGATTATGAACAATAATTACAAGAAAACAATGACTGCAAAAATTATAACCATGGATACTTCAATAGTCATCTGATTCTTGGTCGAAGTTATATCATTTTATTTCTGATATATCTCGTGCTGCCGATCTGCTGTACAGGATGTCTCATTTTCGATGTTTTTTTTTAAGATATCTCAGGTAATATTAATTATAGAGCGAAACCGTTTGCACTTTGCAGGGTCAACTTTTCGAGAAAAGTTTAATAGTCACCACAGGAATTTTCGATCTTCTTTTGTTTCTGAACTACAGGCAAAAACTCGTTTTTCGCTCATTTTGAAAATATATCATGTCTTATTTATTAGGATAGGTAGAGAAAAAATGTTTTTATAAAAATTTTACCGGTTTTTAAATAGAATAATATGGCGTAATTATATTTTATAAAAACTTAATAATTCTCGAGATATAACACAAACTTATGATTTTTTAAATGGGAACCTATGTTGAAAATAGTCTCGTCTTTTTGCTTATTTTATAAGCTTTTCAATGATATATAACAAGTTGTCATTCTTTTGTTTTAAACATTAATAAAAGACGAATTATTAATTTATTGAGGTGAAAATATTGGAAATTATTAAGAAACATATGAAAAAAATCATCATTTGTTTATTTTGATTCAATATCTATTAATTTTGTTCTCAAAATTATTCTTAACCAATTATTTTCGGGTTAGTTAAATTACTATTTATCGACGTTACAGTTGGCTTCGAGACGATCCGAACAATATGGTTTAATATGCTTTTGAAGTAAATAAATTGAAAAAATGAGTAAAACTGAAATAAATACGAATGCGAATGATGATCTGGAATAGATATTTTCATTTGTTTCTTAATAATTTTCAATATTTTCACCCCAATAAGTTAATAATTCGTCTTTTATTAATGTTTAAAACAAAAGAATGTAGACTTGTTATATATCATTGAAAAGCTTATAAAATAAGCAAAATAATGAGACTATTTCCAACATAGGTTACCATTTAAAAAATCATAAGTTTGTGTTATATCTCGAAAGGTATTAAGTTTTCAAAAAATCTAATTATGCCATTTTATTCTACTTAAAAAACGGTAAAATTTTTATAAAAAACATTTTTCTCTAATTATCATAATAAATAAGATATGAGATATTTTCAAAATGAGCGAAAAACGAGTATTTGCCTGTAGCTCAGAAACAAAAGAAGATCGAAAATTCCTGTGGTGACTATTAAACATTTCTGGAAAAGTTGACCCTGGAATGTGCAAATGGTTTTGCTCTATCGTTAATATTACCCGAGATCGAAAATGAGACATTCTGTACATCAAAATTAATTTTTATAATTTAATTTAAAACAAATTTATATTCCTGTTGTTTTGTTCTAATGCTGGGTTTTATAAAAGCGAATTAAATTTTTATCTAGGATTATAATTATAATCCAAGAATTCGTATATATTTATTTATTTATTTGAAACCACTCAACAGGACAAAGTCCCAGTTACTGAGGGTTAGCATAATTATTACAAATAAAATACAAAAATTATCGAAAAGTAGTAGCAGTATGATGAATAAAACATGAATAATAAACATTTACATATACAGAAATAGATAAATAATTAATTTGTTAATGTAGGATGGTACATTCATGAAAGAAAATCAATTTGACAAAAAGTAGCTAGTTAATGAGTTTTTGAATATTGCCAAAGAATTTGAAAATAAATCATTGAGGTTATGCGGCGTGTGAATTGTATTATAATTAAAACACAAGAAACGGATCGGTGATCTTAGTTCATAATTACATCATTTTGAAGTTAAAAAGAGTTCGATGCCTGGAATTAATTCTAGGTATATAGAAATTGACACAAGCCAGTAAGTTCATGTCATCAATAATATTATTGACAAGCTTATATAAAAAGATAGCCGACTGCATTCTATAGCGGTTCTCCAATGATGTAATTCCAAATTCAATCAATGCATAAGTGTAAGAATAACTATGAATATTTGTGGAGTATCTGTTGATTTTTCGCCAGCAAAATTTGTAAAAAAATTTTTGAATAACCTCGATGGCGTTTACATGGTTTTGATATATTGGATACCAGATTAGGTTACTATATTCTAATTTACATCTAACAAAAGAATTAAACAAGGAGTTGAGAGTGGATAGTTTGTGAAAATGTTTGGAAAAGCGAATGATGAATCCAAGAGCTATATGAACTTTTAACAGTATTATGAATATGATGTGAAAATGTTAATTTTTCATCAAACCACATTCCCAAATCCCTATATAATTTTACCCTTTCGAGTAATAAGTTATCCATTGAATAATTAGATAGTAAATAATTTCTTTTCATTATATATGACATCACTTTACACTTAATGACATTGAAAAATAATTTAAATTTTGTAGACCAAGCTAATATATTTTCTATGTCACGCTGTAATTGAAAACTGTCTTCTATACAATTTATAGTTTTAAATATTTTCATATCGTTAGCATATAGTAAACAGGTAGAGTGTTCTAAACAGTCAACAATATCATTAATGAATAAGTTGAAAAGCAAAGGACCCAGATTCGACCCTTGGGGATGCCAGAACTGGGAATATAAGAAATTATTTAGGCGGACAAACTGCTTGCGGTTGGCAAGATAGGAGAATATAAAAGAAGCTAAGTGAGGTGAAAAATTAAAGTTATATTGTAGTTTTTGTATCAATGGAGAGTGATTAACCGTATCAAATGCCTTTGCGAAGTCGGTGTAAATGACGTCAACCTGATTATTATTACTTAATGAATCAAGAACAGAATTAGTGAAATTTGCAAGATTAGTTATAGTGGATCTTCCTTTCATGAAGCCATGTTGAGATGTCGAGATTTTGTCATGTACCGAATTGTAAATTCTATTAAAAATAATTTTCTCAAACACCTTTGGAAAACTTGACAAGATAGCAATAGGACGATAGTTCATTATGTCACTAGGATCTTCAGATTTGAGAATAGGACAAATAGATGTATTTTTAAGGACAGTAGAAAAATGATTGGTGGACAATGAGAGGTTAAAGAGAATATGCAAAATATGCAAAGGCATAACAAATAGTCACTACAGTCTTTTATGATATAAGCGAGAATATTATATGATTATATATATATATATATATATATATATATATATATATATATATATATATATATATATATATATATATATATATATATATATACAAAATCCCGGATTAAAGTTTGTTTATAAAACCGGGCATAAGTAACATAAAGCCAATTTCTACACTTATTTATTTAAAATCTCTAGTCAAACTTCAATGTTCTGGTTTTCAGTATGGACGCTCTGTTTATAAAAGAGTTCAAGTAATTTTTGTAATCAAATAACTTAACTGTTACTCTGTTACTTAGTTATTGTTGTAACTTCGAATTTTTACTTTTTTATTTGTTTAATATGTAGCACAATTAGATTATTTAAGTTTCTTATATACATAAACAAGACTTTTTTGAATTTAGTGTTTTAATTAGTAAATAATATAGATTAGATTATTTAATTTACTTACATACTTAAACAAGACTTTTTGAATTTAGTGTTCTAATTAGTAAATAATAAAAATATTTTGCTATAAATTATTGATTTGTTACTTTTAATTTAACCTATTTTTAATAAATAATTGTAATCGGCGATTTTCAAGATTATTAATCATAGTAGAATCGTTGCATCACTACATTTTACTGTAGAATAACGCTCTAATATTAAATGTGTGCTTTTGTGTTTACATTTCTTTTTGCAATATTTTTGTTGGATTTTATTTGTTCGAATATTGTAGTAATAAATTCTATAAAGTAACGTATCTTTGCTTGTAATGATAAATTAACAACTGGCAAAACTAAGTATATTTATAAATTTGCGTGACAGGAACTAGGGAAAGAAAAGGAAGGATCAAAAATGTTGAGGGAATTACGTGCATCGTGCACAATAATTACATAGTCGATAGCCATAGGTACATGTATGTCACGCGGGCAGGAGACCCGTAGGCGCCGCGGAAAATTCAAACCCCTTACAAATAAAAAACGCAATACATCCATTACTACGCATAAGGAAAGGATATTAAATATGTATTGTACTTCCCTTCCGGAAAGGGAAAAACAGTACTTGCCTTAACTAATACTTGAACATAAAATCCAAAAGTAAATGTGTTAATTTTTATAGATTTATTACTTTGTTTATTATAAGTAAATAACTATCAATTATAAACAAATAAATAATGTTTATCTAAAGTGTGGTTACGATTAAAAAATAATTGTGATATCATTGCAAGATTCAGCTGTAATAAATTGTATTATTATACTTGTAAATATAAATCCTTGTCCTTGCCATTAAAACGGAAAAATAAACAAAAATAAATGATAGTGAACATAATTTCAACTTTCAAAAGTTTCATTGAAATGTACAGTACGATTATTTTAGTCGCAGTAAAATAGATAACTTTTTTATGACTGTATTATTATGCTTATTTTGGTTATTTATATTATTAATCTGACTAAAACATATAGATGATACTTTTTATTACTTCATATACTTTCCGTGCACTTGGAATTCAGGAGGCTAAAACAAATTAATTAAATTAAAAGTGAAAAAATTTCTGATTGTTCACCGTTATGTTAATGATAAAAATCTGATGTGGACACCACACGACTTCCTTGTACGCAAGACCAATATGAAGATGAAGTATAGACTCAATTATAAAATTGCACGTATTTGACGTAATTTGACATTAACATCTATTTTTATTTTTTTGTTATTTTTTGTTCTAATCCATAGCAAGCTTCATTACAAAATCCAAAAAGTATATGTTTTAAATTTACATATCTCGCTTATACAGAGGGCTAATTTAATAATACTTGATGTGCTAGACGCAGAATTTAATTCTCTAAAACTCTTATTTGAAGCATTTATTTCTAAAATCAAAATGAAACCATTTTATTCAAGAAAAACTGTTAACAACTTCAGGTAATATATCACTTCCGGTTAGCCTGTTTTAACCAAATTCTGCCATGTTATTCCAATTGATATAAAAGTTTTATATACTAAATTTGAAAAGTTTTGGATTATATTTTAATATAGTTTTTCATTAAAATCTATTATAGGCTTCAAATAAAGTACCTTTTCTGGAAATTATGTAATGACCAAAAAGGGAGGTGCACAACTAGATATTATAGAAGTCTTAAATACAAAATTTCAACTTTCTACGGCTTACCGTTTTTGAGTTATGCGAGATACGTACGTACGTACAGACGTCACGACGAAATTAGTCAGAATGGATTCAGGGATGGCCAAAATGGATATTTCCGTTGAAATCTGGAAACCGAAATTTTTCGCGAATACAATACTTCCTTTACTTTGTACAAGGAAGTAATAAACAAATATTATTAGATATAGGCAGACATTTTCCAGATCTGTTGTCACAAAATTATCTCAAACAGATTATAGGTTGCGTCCTACTTCTAGAGGAAAATATAACCTACTGTGGCTATAGCGATGTTCGTATTCACGTTGCTTTAACGTTAAATCGTTAATACTTGAAATTATGCAACGTATTTGAACACATTTCGTAATCGTGACAAGATATGTTGCCTCACTAATTTTCACTGTTCTTTTTGTCGTAACAGAAGAGATAAAGTGAGAAGAGTTCCACCCCCATTCCCGATTCTTGGTCATCTCAAGAGGTTGTGCTTTTTGCGTTTTTAATCTTAGATGAACGGTGGGATTGAAGGTTATTTGTTTATTCCTTTAATAATATTATTTTTTGGTTATTTGAAGAAAATGACCGATAATATGAAAGATATTGTGCTGAAGTTTGAGTAATGATTACTAAAAATTTATTATGTTTTAAATTTATTTTTAGGAGCAATTATTATATAATGACATAAGTGATATGGATAATTTGTTATTTTCGTCAAGTTTAGCGCATAGTACTTCCGATTTTCTAACAAACAGTTCTACGGTATTTGTTGTCGTTCTTTTTACTTCACTAAAATCTCAACTCAGCTCAGTCAAATTTATCTCACTTTGAGCTGAGATGAGGTGAGGCTAATGGTAAAAAGAACGCGACTGTTGTCTATTACTTAATATCGAAGGACAGTCAGAAAATTTTCTATTCTTAATTTTCGACTTATTTTAACCTCTTGAATCAAATCTTAAAAACTCTAGCTTCACTTTTGAGATGACCTGTATAAAATGATGAGTTCGTTATAAATATGTACTTGTACGTATTTTAAATAAATAGGTTCCAAAAATAAGATACAGATAAGTTTAATAATTTTATTCGTATTTCTAGCATTCCAGCAAAATCTTTTTAAATAAAAATCGTCACTTCTTATAAATCTTATATACTCTGTCACAAGAAGCAATAATTTTTCTTTGCCACGTGCATAATTTTTATTATTTTTTTTCTTCATATTAACATAATTAATTATTATAATTTGCATAAATGAAGTGCAAAAAAGAAATAAAATATAAAATCAGTAATATAAAAACAAAAAGAATGCGCTAAAAAAAATGATTTTCTTATTCAAATTCCTTTTTTTTATCCATCATAAATGAAAAATTAATCAAGAACATATTTACAATAGACCTTTTCAATTTAAAGAGATAGAAGATATGCGCAATGGGGATCTGCGAATAGAAGAACAACTGTGATCTATGGTGTTTGTTTCTAAAAAAAATCAGACGTAAAATGTGAGAATATCAGAAAACTTTAGAAAATCTTATCAAAATAAGTTACAGAAGCTTTTATTGAAGTTAAAATGTTTAACGATGCAAATTTTCACTCAGAATACAGGTATTTTAATGACTGAATGAATATTTTTGACGTTTCGTCTGACAGCCCAGCTGGCAGTTGTTTGCGCCATTTTCTTACTATTTGCAGCGATAGAAAAAGATAGCCGTTAAATTGAAAAGGTCTATTTAATGGATTAGAATATCCACTATTATTAAAGATCAGACGAAATCGTATAACAATTGAGAATGATTCATACAAAGTTTATTTAAACGCATTCCATTTGCCGCGTCTTCTTTCATAAAGAATTGGAACACAACAGCATCCGATGTATGTTCCTAGAACTGATCTCATAATCCTGGTCGTTTTTCTAATTCCTGGCCTCGTCAATGACGGCGATGAGTCACCGCGGGTTCCCGGAACGCGTGACTCCGGAGTCTCCGGGCGGCGGCTGCGGCTCCGGTGGCTGACTCATTCACGCCAACGCGCCTGACCTTACCCTCACCCCTATTGAGCAACCCTATCCCCACCACTACAAACGCAGCATCCCTACTATGTTTGTATGATACCGTACAAGCGAGTTGGATTTTCCCATAGAAATATTGGAATTTTTCAATGAATTTTATATTGCATAGAAATTTTAATGCAAATTACTATTATGTAAAATAGGAAAAAATTAATGCAATACTAGATTCCATGAATTATTTATTTATAGAAATGATAATAAAAAATTAAATTGTAATTTTGATAGTAATAATTTAAATTTCCAAATTATACTTTTAATAAAATCACTATGCTTATGCTCAGATTGTCAATTTAAGGAGCGCCTAAAATTTAAGTTAACATTAATGCAACCGGTCATTCTGCTGAAACCTCGTTATTAAAGTTACACAGAATAAATAAAAAAATCTTTAATCAATTGCAACTTATACACATTCATAACATCTAATAAAATTTGCGTTGGTAACTTAAAAAAAAAAACATAAAATAGGCCTTAAGTATTTACTATTTGTTTATAAAATCTCTTTAGTTACTTGCACCACAAATAATTATTTCAAGTGCGAAACAAGTTTATGTAAAAATAAAATTAAATAAGAATAATTTTTATAGTATAGTTTATTGAAAGCACTTAGCCTAACCATAAAAATAACCTGTGATACAATTTTCACTTAATTAATTGTTTGTATCAGACTATTCTATTCTATCTGATATCTTTTAAATGGTACATTATTATAAAAAAATATCTACGTATTACACAATAAATTACAATTTTCAATAGGTAGCAATAAAATAAGTCACGAATATAATTTATAAACTAAAATAACACATGTGTAGTTTGTAGAATAGGTAATTAATATATTTGCCTGATTGTCAGAAATAACCAGTTCAGGTTATGCTTTTGGCAGTAGGTGCGTATTAAAAATTTCTTAATAAAAGTTATTTATATACCAAGGGTTAGGTTAGTGTTTATACATACATAGTTTGAAATGTGAAAATTAAAACACGAGTCGAACGTCGAGCTCGATGAATCGATACCGATTTCACCGTTTCCTAAATTTTAAGCGTTACTAAAACTTTAAACAAAAATGTAGATAATTTTTTAGCAATTATTGGAAACTCATTTTGTTTCGATTTGATATTACCTATTATTAGGGTTTTAGGTGTAATTTAAAATAGTATAGGTCAGAAGTGATGGTTGATAAAATCGGCTATAAGTGCCATGATAGTTATATAGTTTTAATTAAATATTGAGTGCACTGAAATGTTTGTTTTTTAATATAAAAAAAAAATGCAGGATTTTTTATCACCAAAACTCAAAGCATTTTCATTCATACCGCCTAATGCGTGCACTGTCAATAAAACGACGACATCTTCTAAACTATAACCGAAAATTACATACTGTGACGGACATGTTTTGTTTTTAGTATTTAAACCGAATAAATAATTTATGTTATATTAATTATAAAATTTAATTCTTTTAGAAATAGGTACATGCTGTGAAATAGTACATTAAAATACAAGTTTCAGAAGACATTATTTTAGCGCACGCGTCTTTGTTAGAAGCGAGCGGCTTACCGCGAGTTTCCTAAAGGGACAAGTGCGCTGAAATGTCTTATGAAACGTGTATTTTATACTATTTTTTCTATTTTGGTTCTTTTGACAAAAAATATTTAAAAATATACGTTATTTAACTTTTATGGGGTCTCGTGGCCGCGTACTTGAGTGTCTGGTCGCGAATCTGGTGAACCAGGTGTTCGATCCCGACCGATGCCAAATATTTCGAATTTTAAATGGCACAAAATTGACCCCAGTGGTGTATTCTCCACGCCAGAAATGAGTGCTCGTGAGGTGACGCCTGGTAAACGCCCGTACGGTACAAATATCGCATCATCGTTACCGATATCTGCGTACAAAGCAGATTGGCACACCCAGCAATAGGTAATATGCCGTGATGATATATTATTATTATTATTATTATTATTATTATTATTATTATTATTATTATTATTATTATTATTATTATTATTATTAAAATTATTATTTCACTTTTAGAAATTTCTATTTTGGTTCTTTAATATGAACATTATGAAACTGATTTGGATGTTAAAATTATTGTGCATTTTATACTCAATAATTTTCAAACATTATTTAGATTATATTATGTACACCTTTAACGATTTAGGCATCGTAAGCAATATACCTATTAAACTATATACCGCTGCACCCCTATCTCTCGTATAAGTGGAAAATGTTCGGGACATTATCTCCATCCTTGTCTAACGCTTGGACACGTGTCTACAAGCGCACGCGCGGACAACCGGTATGTCTGTGGCAGCCAATAATTAATCAAACTCAGTTGGCGCATGCGAACAAGGGGCAGTGCCCACGCTTAAAGTGTGCAAATGTACGGTATATACGTTAGTGTTTTGTATATATAGTAGGTATATTTCGTAAGCCATATAACCAAGAGCGCGCTCGTTGCCTTGTTTCTTTCTTTTTCATTACAAGTAACCGGAAGTAAAATTTGTTGAACGACTTTGCTAGCCTAGCATTTGCTTGATTTGCTCGCAAGCAATCCAAGCTACAAATTTCTCGCTTGTCTTGCTAGGTGTCAAATATAATGGCGGGAAATAAAAATTATACATACACGAAGTTAACTTGAACTGTTCCTATTTCCTTATATGTGGTGTGTTTGTCAACCACATGTCAAAAAGGCTTTTAGAGTTTTGTGATGGATGTTTATAACATTAAATTTGAAATATTTTGTTATAGTTAATATAGCTTCTTCCAAATTAATCCTACTATCTGCAAATATATATATATATATATATATATATATATATATATATATATATATATATATATATACAGGGTGTTAATTAAAAAGCGGGCCATAGGCGTTTAACATGGGAAATCAGTTTTTCCTTGCGCAAAACTTCCCATTTAATTTTAAACAAAAATGTTTCAAATAAATGTTGTAGAGAATTAAATTCTACGCCAGCATTACTAAAAAGATTTTATTTTGCATGTTTAGTAACCTGTAAAATCCAATTTGAAATTTTATAAATATTGCTCATTTGTAGTGATAGCCAAGAAATTTAAACAAAATTACCAAGAAATGCCTATCGTTTGAATTGTCAGAATTTCGATTTTGCAGGTTACAAAATAAAAATAAATAAAACCTAAGCAATAATTTAGATGTAGATTATAAAGACAAAATATTTTTAAGGACTTACGATAGAATATAATTATCAGTAACTTTTATTTGAAAATCGAATTTCGGACAGTTCAAACGATATACATTTCTTTGTAATTTTGTTTAAATTCCATGGCTATTACTACAAATGAGCAATATTTATAGAATTTCAATTTGGATTTCACAGGTTAGTAAACATGCAAAATAAAATCTGTTTAGTGATGCTAATGTATAATTTAATTATCTACAACTTTTATTTGAAACACTTTTGTCTAAAATTAATTAGGAACTTTTGCGCAAGGAAAAACTGATTTCCCATGTTAAACGCCTATGGCCCGCTTTTTAATTAACACCCTGTATATATATATATATATATATATATATATATATATATATATATATATATATATATATGTAAAGTCCAAAGGTTACAGATATTTACACGAAATTAAAAAAAAAATTAAATGCTTATCAGACATATAAACCGCGCCAATGATGTATACAACCCACAATAACTCGACCCTGCGGGGCATTTCTGAGTGACTATACATCTATGAGTGAATATACTCTAGGGCATGGTCCTAGTATTATGTGAACCAAACGACTTGCTGGTAAAACAAAATGCAGGGTGTACGCAAATTTTTGCCCTTAATTTCCGAACTACATCAATATTTGCGATAAGTGCGGCTTTTTTTATTTCCCAAAAATTCTGTCACTTTCACTGCACTGTAGTTTAATAAGAAGTATAGCCCATAGAAAAAAATCTTAAATACAAATATTGTAGCAAATTTTGTCTTCTACAATATTGATAATAATAATTTTCACTCTTCGATGTATAGAAACAGAGAAATTGAGGAAAAACAGAAAAAAGATCGAAAATTTCCCTATAACTCTGCTAGCACAGAGCTTTCGTTTCTGCAAAATTGGTTTCTTATCACTGGCCTTAGTCCTTACAGTTACAACATATCCAAAAATTATAGATACCCGACCTTTTGCAAGGAAACCAGGTTATATTGTACATATTAACTGGACTAACTTTGAACATAATTTAAAATAAAAAGAGAAAGTAAATAAAATAAAAAAATAGCCGGGACGTATATGAACTGTGTAACCAAAAAGTTGTGTTCATCTTTAAAGCATAGGCCCCGGGAATTATAAGAACAGATTATTTTATTAATTTATCTTTCTTCTTTTAACTTAGGAGTTTAAAAGGGACAAATTAATATTCTATATCCTTGAAACAAAATAAATTTATATTTATCCATGTAGAAAATTTTATAATATTTAATTTTTATGATACGATATTAGATAATAAAGAAAATTAGTCATAATTTAACCAAAATTTCCTATACATAATTGTTGTTTACTAGTATATTTTCATTTTCTGCGGATGAATAATATCCAAAAATCTTTCCTGCTAACAATAACCCAAGATCTCTTTCCTTATATAATTATGCTGCGTTGTCTATAGTAGGCGTAGGTACCTGTATTGCGTGTCATAACTTTGTAACTAATAATTTAAGAATGTTAGAAATTCCTGCGTGACCTTAACGTGACCACTGGGTAACCTTAATGTTTTAAACACATATGTATCAAACTATAAGTTCTAAGTGTAGGAGTTACCTCAGAAATTATTAAAGATGTAGATATTTCTTTTCCTCTTAAAATATGTCGTAAATTTAATGAGTAGCCATTTTTTTATTCAACAACAATGAACTGCAAATAACTGTAGTACTATAAGTAATAGAGTAATATGTACTTGTTTTCCCAAGTGTATTATGTAATTGTAGTTATAGTGGTAACAATTTACTAATAATTTTAATTTTGTAATACAAGATACAAGTATACAAATATTAGATTAGGCCCGATCTTACCACCTCTAGTTAAACTGACAACAAAATTGTTCTTACCATCTTTGATTAGAGCTAACTGGAAGTTAAAATTGTTGTTCACATCGCTCCTAAGTTTCAGTTTAATTCTTAACTAATTATTAATAATCTGTCACTGGCCTAGTGATATGAATAAATATATCATCAATAGTGGATTTTCACGGGATGCAGATGAGCTAGATACCTCATCAAGGAATTCAAAATGATTATTTTTTTCCAACTCCCACTCGGGTAACATGCACCTCTAGTACTAAAGTTTTCGCTCGTGGATAAAATGTCTTTACACACGTTAAAAATAACTATTTGTGCATATTTTAAAATTAATAAATTATATCAATACCTAATATGAGATTAGCCTTTATTAATTTCGAAAAAGCAACAATTAGGCCACCACCATAACCTATGTATATGTAATTTCAT
The DNA here is from genome assembly GCA_963082715.1 of Harpalus rubripes. Classification (NCBI taxonomy): domain Eukaryota; kingdom Metazoa; phylum Arthropoda; class Insecta; order Coleoptera; family Carabidae; genus Harpalus; species Harpalus rubripes. The sequence goes on along the minus strand of OY720448.1, from coordinate 63,065,671 downwards.
ATAATCAATCTTAACGATAAAACGTATAAAAAATAAGTGAATGACCATTCTTAACTTTTTACTTCAAAAAATACATAATTTAAGGATGAAAAAATAACCAATTGGGATTTTCAAATAAGAAAACGCTAACTAGCGGCGAATATGAGAACTACAAACAATGGTAATGATGTTGACATATTTTTACCGTGCGAGCGTTTACCAGGCGTCACCTCACGGGCACTCATTGTTGGTGTGGAGAGTGCACCACAGGAGTCAATTTTGTGCCATTTAAAATTCGGATATTTGGCGTCGGTCGGGATCGAACCCGGTTCCCCAGAATCGCGAACAGAATCTCAGGCACGCGGCCACGATACCCATTATTCCGAGTAGACTATGAACAGAGAAACGTAGGGCTGACCATTTTCAATTCAAAAGTATTGTTGTCAAAATTGATCTTGAAATGAAACTCATTGTAACAGGCAGCAATAGTATATTACATCCGATCTGGGATATGTTTCATTACAGCCTAGGGCTGATATATTTTTTTGAAATACAGCGCGAGGCTCTGATGTTACTCCCACCGAAGTGTGTATACTATTTTATGCACAATCATCCTCTTTTTAAATCAATATTTTTCAAAATAAACCATTGAGTTTTAACCTTTATTTTTGTTAATATTTTTTGACAGTTCGATTAAAATTTGTTTAGCCTACTTTATTACACGGATCTATGAAAACCTAAATTAGTTTTTCATCATTATCTAGTAGCCTATGAGAGTTTTAGTAAAACTAGCTTGTGTGAGATATGAGATATATCATAAAAGGGCGGAGAACTGTAGGTTTTATTAATTCCAATGATAGCAGTTGAAAATAGGCTAAGCTATGCTAATATGAGTGTATTCTCGAAAATAGAAAATTCAAATTCCATTTGTAGAAAGATATATCTTGTTCTAAAAACTCTATTACACATAATAAATTTAAAAAAAAAAACCAATGTAGCTTCCTCTGTCCGGTATCATTTATGAATGCATCAATTAACGAAAAACTATTAAAGCCATGCTACCGAGCTATTTATATCTTTCTTTTAACCATATTACTAATTGACATATCATTGGTGATTTTCCCACTTTTTCTAAACACGTTTTGCTAAGTCATGTCTACACATGAATAAACCTGAGCTCAATTATCTAAAAATAACATCAAATGCCGGTAAAACCGCAAGTAGATAGAGAGACTATCTACAGATCTAAGCAAATGACAAAAATCCAATCATTTTGACAATGTTTCCTGTCAAACAGTTATACAACACATTATCTAATTTGAACGACGAGTGGGAAATCCATCATTAGCGATTCATTGATAACGTTGGTTAGAAAACGTAAAATTATACCATTTCGGATTTTTGACCATGAATGACCGATAACAAACTGTGAATCAGTACGTGAACAGATTTCAGAACTTGATAGTGGAGATTTGCGTGTTGTTTGTAAATATGTGGGGTTTCATCGATTTTCTTTTCAAGTTCAAAAAGAATATTAATATTTGTTTGTACAGTTTTATATCGATATTAATTGCAATGATAAAACCAATTAACACTCATAAAGCACTTTTGCTCTCTACACTGTAAACTGCCAGAGAGATATTTATAGGTATAGGAATCATGTTAAAAATCGAGTATCGAGATTTTAGTGAATAAACATACGATTTTTTTTTCAACATCACTGATGAAAATGATATTTTCGTCACTTAGTGAGGAAAGTAATTACTGTCATCACTTGTGAGAAAAGTGGTTACTATAACAACTAAATTAAGTGAAAAAAATGTTATTTTCACAAGTAACGAAAAAATTAGTTGCAAATAGTGATATTTTTATATTTTAATAAAAGGGAAGGTTGAATATCTTGAATGGAAAATTCAGAGAAACCAAGAAAAGATAATAAGCTACCATCTGCTCGCCTAGGAAGTCTAGGTATTAAAAGGATTAAAATTATCGTTTCAGTTTCAGTTTTAAGAAGATTTACGATAATACTCGCGTTCAGCCGGGTTAGCGCTATAGGTACGCTAGACTAGCAAACTAATTGAACAATTAACTAAAATCTAGCGCTGATCAAGCGCTAGAGGAAATAGCAAGTGTAAAATATTTTGCTAAACATCTAGCAAAATGGCAAAGAGCTGCACGCGTCATCTTTGGTATTATTTTGTTGTGTTTAGGTACGTTTTAATTTCGAGGTTAAGTACTCGTTGTACAGAACACAGGAACAAAGTGTCAAAATACATACAAGGAACAAGGAAGTACCTCCTCTAACGTCTAACAGTTCAAGTAATAATATTAGATTCATTTAAAAATTAAGTCTTTGAGTTTTCAGTACTAGACAGGTAGAAATATTAGTAAATAGTCATGTTATCTGATATGTTTTACTTTAATTTGCGTTCTCTCGTTAGGTTCAACAAAATAAATACCGTTCAGTACGCATCTAGCGCTAACAAACAGCGCTAATTTTTGCTATACTAGCGCTATGCCGACTGAACGCAAACATTCATAAGATTAAGGAGCCAAATTGTAATAAAGTTATAAAATAGGAATATCAATGAACAAATTTGTGCAGTTTCGTGTATAGTGGGCGTTATTTTTCCATTAGTTAAATACGAGTATGCTATATATGAATTAAATGAATTTAGGCTAGGCAGATACTATCGATCAAATGATTCAATTTTCAAAATAATTAATAATTTATTATTATTTCATAAATCGATATTACCAGAGTTACAAATTTAGCGGTTTAATTATATAGGCTAAGAAAGATTAAACAATTATGATTTCATTGATAGCAGTCTCCTAGTATTTAAGAATCGTCCTTTTGTATACTACTAATTTGCAATAGCTATTTACAGCAATCATCATTACGCGTTTATTTTAGTAATTAACGTATCAAGGGTGTTATAAGGACAATAACGCCTGAGGTCAACAGTGTACTTTTCGAGGGCCTCTGGCCCGAGATGTGTACGTTGACCGAAGGCATTATTGTCCGTTTAACTCCCGTAATGCGTTCAACGTTTAACGTCCGACTATAATTTTCAATATTCTACGGATTACGTATAAGAAAGTTTTAATAAAATTTACGGAGTAGGTAGGCTATGAATGCTTCTGCTTGTTTGTTAGGCTTTATCCATCCCAGTATCAATATCATTTTATTGACAACATTACCATAGCAACAACTCATAACACGCTCTAGGGTGTTATTTGGTATATAACATACCAGTCGGACATTAAATAATATAATGCGATATGCGATAATGACATGTGAATTGTCGATTCCAGATAAATTTCAATTGGTCAGAATCGTCGGATGTTGGAATAGGATCAAAATAAAAAATCAACACCTCATATGCATATGTTTCGGCGTTTATTACGGTAATCTTGTTTAGATTTCAAAAGATGTCATACGTATTAACAATTGTTAAAATAAAAATTTTTGTATCCATTAACAACTTACATGTAATATGAATTTTGTTGTATTCTTTGTTTGGAATCGTGTATAAGGTTTATGTACAAATTATTTACATTTATATTTCTTCGATCTTAGAACTGATGAAGGTGATCCTATTCCAACATCCGACAATCCTGACCAATATACCTAAGATTCAACATACTATCTGATAAATAGGATAGTTGAAATTTTTTCTACTGGGGATTTTGTCTGCACCCGTGGCAGACAATTGTAATTCATTTAGCGATAATCTCTATTAATGGCATTAGGTAGACACATTTAATTTTCTAGTTTTGTATAAGATTTACCGACCTATTTTATCAACTTTAAAAACCAAATTCCTAAAACCTGATGACATTAGTATAGACAATCTCAAGTCTAGTCTCCAAATAATTAGAATAATGAAATAAAATCTTAGGATATTGTAGTGTATAAATGAAAGAATTCGTGCCATTGCCTTACCTTTAGAACACGTGTTCATTGATACTCGAATTTTATTACTTTATTATACGTCGGCGCCTTATTATAATGCATAGCATAAGCATAATCTTCTTAAAATTGAAACATAAATGACAGTTTTAATCTTCATACCTGTATACTTCCTAGGAGGACAGATGTTAGTATTAATTCTTATTGTCTTTTCGTGGTATACCTGTATTTTTCCATTCAAGGTATTCGACCTTCCCTGTTCTTTGTTATAACACCGACACCTGTATTTCAGGAAGTAACTGTATTATACTTTTGCAAATAATTTTAGTATACATTTAATATTAAATTAATTAGGAAAGGGTAAAATAGAAAATCCTAAATACTTGATTTTTAAATTTAAATAATGTACACTGACAGGCAAAAAAACCGAACATATTCAATATTCTCAAATGTAATGCGTTGAATTTGTTCCGTAGAGAAAAACCGTTTGCACATTCCTAATGCCCAGTTTATACAGCAAGTAAAATAGTAAAGTAAAGTGAGAAGTAATATAATAAAGTAAAGTAAAAATGTATAAATTCAGTGTCCTTTATACAAAAAATCTGATGTGGCCAACACATAACCTCTCGCCAGATATTTTACCTGGTTGTACGCATAAAACGAAAAATATTTTTAAATACAAATACATATATTCATGTCTCACTACAAAATAATTCTCACATATATTTGCAAAATCTATGGGATATTTTAAAATAAATTATGTACAATATTTACATTTTCTTTATATTCAATATCCTGAAATTTTCTTTTTCTACTTTCCTTTTCTTTTTCTTTATATTCGTCATTTTTTCGCAAATTCCTTTTATATTCTTTTTTACGTATATTCTTTTGCGTTGTTGATTTTTTTTTATTTTCATAATCTTCATAATAATATACAAATATTTTTGACAGAGGCATACAAATATTTTTGACAGTGACATTTATGTGTCAATTACAAACATTTGAATTTCTTGCCATGTAGTAGTTTGATCTGAGATTTTTTACATCAAATTATTTTATATGCCTTTCTTTATCTCTAAATCTATAGAAGATATAATAATGAATTTATATTTATCGAATAAAGAATTTAACGTTCTTTAATATAAGTATTTACATAAATTTTCGATAAATAATATTTAGACGATTTTTTTCTTGTAACTACTACTTCCGGTTGTCCAATTGTTTCCAAAACTGACTGGACTCTTCCCATTATTGTTAGATTGAGGAATCCGTAGTTAAAAATGTCTTAAGTCTCATAGTATTTGAGATATAGTGAATCCAACATCCACACACACACACATCCACACACACACACATACGGACATCATCGTAAAAATGTTATAATCGGATACTAGGGACCTTAAAACGTGCTTATTCATTAAAATCTGGATATGCGATTTTTAGCATGAATACAATACCTCTCTTAGCGAGAGGTAAAAAGTAACAAGTAAAATGGAACCAATCAGAACGAACTATTGCATACATGTTCACCTCATTGTATTAGGCAGGAACCAACGACGTAGGCAGCTAAAAATTGTTATTGTTGTTAACTTGTTAGAATAGGTGCTGAAATGTCAGAATGAAGATTTATACGAAAATTTAATAAAACAAGTAGAAAAATTTGATTTATATTAAAAAAAATATATATTTTTCCAAGATGGAATAGCAAGAGAAGCTCAAAATAGATTTTCTTCGAAAAATACCTTCAAATGTCATTTGGGTTGCGTTATTATGTATATGTAACATTCATTTTTACCTTCCGTCACTTTAGGTAAGGAAGGTATTGTCTTTGGTCAAAAAAATCGGTGGTGAGTTTTTAATGAATAAGCACGTTTTAGGGTCCCTAGAATACGTTTTTACTATTTTTACGATGATGTCTGTATGTGTGTGTGTGTGTGTGTGTGTGTGTGTGTGTGTGTGTGTGTGTATGTATGTATGTATGTATGTATATATGTATGTATGTATGTATGTATGTATGTATGTATGTATGTATGTATGTATGTATGTATGTATGTATGTATGTATGTATGTATGTATGTATGTATGTATGTATGTATGTATGTATGTATGTATGTATGTATGTATGTATGTATGTATGTATGTATGTATGTATGTATGTATGTATGTATGTATGTATGTATGTATGTATGTATGTATGTATGTATGTATGTATGTATGTATGTGTGTCTGTGTGTGTGTGTGTGTGTGTGTAACAAAATTTTCGTCTACGATAACTTCCATACTACAATTCTAAAAATTATAATTCTTTCGTAACTCTTCGTTACATCCATGTGAAGAGCTGATTAGATTTTGGTTAGAATTGGACAACCGGAAGTACCCTCATTTGAAGATTTTAACAGTTTTTCTTGAAAAAACTATGTTAAATATCATTTTTTCACATTTAATGTTATTATAAATATTAAAGAATATTTTATTCTCTATACGATTTGACTGCATTTTATACTTAATATTAAATGGATATAGAGTTAAAAAATTATAAAAAAAATAAATTTCATAAAGTAGCCATAGCTATGGAAACAGCTACTATATTAAAAAAATTTTGATTGAAAGATGTCAGCGTCAAGTGAAATTGACATAGTGTGTTTGTCTTATAATTTTATTGGAAATATAGGATCTTTTGCTATAAATTTTCTGTATGGAATTTGCATAAAATACATGCAACTGCCGGAATGTAAAGTACAAGAAATATAATCTTTAGCAGGGAACTTTCTGTATGAAATTTGTACAAAATACATAGAACTGACGGAAGGTAATGTGCTGGCCACATCAGATTTTTTTAGTATGTTCTAAGAATTTCTTTAGTTAAATAAAAACTGTAATTTCGTATATGATATCCCACTTTAGGTTGTTAACAAACCAGACAAATCGTAGTTCGTAGTTTAATACAGTTTCCACATTTATCTAATATCTCAAATATGCTTATTTTTAAGTGGTCCGTCTTTTTTTGCTGGTCAATGTAGATTGTAGAAAGGTATTTATTTGTTATTTTTGATTTGTTTACAGTAAGTCTTAATATTCTTTTTAGTACACATTCTTTCAAAAACAACACGATATTATACTTTTTATCAAATTTACGCCTTTTGGATAAATAACAAAATGTAATCAAACAAAATGAATGATTGATTATAAATAAATTTCCAGTCTTCGTCTCAAAAAGTATTTTAATATAAAATTTCAAATAGTATTTAAATTACTTGAAATATCTTAATTATTCTACTGCTGGGAACTCTTCTCATAGTACAGTCAGGGGCGGCGGGTTTTGATTTCTTCCGTGGGTGCACAATAAAAAAATATACTATACTCTATATATACTACTATGTGGAACTAATTCTTGAACAGAGACAAATCATTCTTTTGGCCAAAACAAAATAATTTTGGAGCCGAACCAATAGAATAAATTGGTTCTGTTCAAGAATTAGTTCCAAATTCTCTCGTTTCGGTAAGCGGAGTATAGGTGTACACCAGAAACTAGAACAGGTGAATTTAACATCGGATTTTAAATATGAGGACACTGACTCTCCTGTAACTTTTAGAGGAAAAGTACAAAAATAAAAACTTAAAAAATTAAATACTGATAAAATTTCGTCAAGAATAATACGTCCATAGAAATCAAAAACAAAATAAATGTGACAGTTTATTAATCAAGTATCACTGCTTATATTTGTTGCAGTCATGTATACAATTATACTTCATAATCTATTTTAAATGTTATAAGATGAACGTATACAGTACAAGAGAAAAAAAATGTTAATACTGTCATATTGAGACCGTGTTTAATATCGTCATTTTATGTATGACATATCTCGCATAGCTCCCGCGCGGTAAGTTCAATTGAATGCGCAAAGCCTAAATTTCGTACTTGGACAAATGGAAATGTAATAGTAATTATAATCAGCACCTAAAATTGGTATAAAGGGAAGGAAGATCAATTTAGAAGCCAAAGTATGCGCAGGTCCAGTCTCAACGCGCGAATTATGAATCTTCCTATATTAGTGTATCTGGATATGAATCATATATAAGTGTCATAACTTGTATTATTTATTTTATCAATCATATGAATTCGGAATCTTCCTATATAAGTGTATCAGAAGATGAATAATATTTAATATAAGAATTACCCGTAGATGATAAGTAACTTAACTTGTATTATTTAATAATATTGGCAAAATTGACCCCTTTGGTGCACTCTTCACGCCAGTAATGAGTGCCCGTAAGGTGACGCCTGGTAAACACCCGTACGGTACAAATATGTCATCATCATTACCGATATCTGCGAACAAAGCAGATTGGCACACCCATCAATGGGTAATATGCCGTGATGATATATTTATTTATTTAATAATATTTATAATATAAGAGTATAAATAGATTAATCCATATGAAACGTCAGTCAGTATTCTGTTGACTTGTAACGAAGTTCAAGCTACTGTATTGTTTGAATAAATATTTTTTTTTTCAAAATATTAAACTGAAAATCATAATTCGCGCCACCTATACCACAGATGTACTGTACATCGAATTAAACATTTTTAATGTAAAACTTAATTTTAAATAACTTTTTATTCGATCAATCAAACAAATCAAACAAAATTGTAGGTTCACCGTGGGTGCATTGCACTCCCAATTTTTTGCCCGTGGGTGCACCTGGACCGTTGCACCACGTACTCGTCGCCCCTGAGTCCAGTGGTGTTCTCGTTTCTCAATGAATTTGTTAGATTTATTACAAATGTAACAACTATTGCGTGTATTGTAGTACTATATCAAAAATCAGAAAGTAAATATAGGTATATAATAATAAAATAGAATAGAAGTGAAAGAATCGGTACAATACCCTTTTATAGAATATTTGACAAAAACTATCAAATAATTATAAAAATACATAAGAAATTTTAAAATTTCCAGCTTTAGAATAATGGGGATCCCCACAAATTGCTTTAATTTATCAAACCATTAATGATCTTTTTTGACTTGTAAATATTTCCGGAAAAATAAAAACCTGTTTTTGTGTTTTCCCACATTGTTTGTTTATCTTATATCTTGTTCCGATTATTTCTAGTAAGTAGTATCACAGCACAGAAGTCAAGAGCCAAGATAATAAATCCTGTTTTTTTAATTATTTAATTTTTACAAGTTAAACTGAATGTTTAACATGAAATTACAAATTATGAGTAGGTAATCTTTATTGCTATTATACTTGGTACTTTACATTGCTCTAATTAACATACGAATAACACGGAATCTCATAAATATTAAACAAATATTTATAATACAAAATTCATGGATTATATCCCGTTGTTTTTATTTTTGACACTACCTTCAAAATTCTATTGTTCTTTCTAGGGTAAGTCCCTATTCCATTAATGATTTGTCACAATAGTTTATAACTTGTTTACTGTAGTAACAAGGTCAAATTTTTATGACAAACTTTTAAACAAATAAGGTAAATACATTATTCATAGGAATATATTTTAAATAGAATGAGAAAATGGCCACAACTGTGAAGTAATTTAAATTGAAATTCAACTTATTGTTTTTATTTACTGTTTCCAAAATTCCCGTTCAATGTACTGCCCAAATTCCATACATGTTTAAACTTGACTTATAAACTGATAGGCGATATATCAAGGTCAAATCAATACCAATCAATCGATTCTAGGTATCTAGGTATCGGACGTGGTTTCATATTGTACTAAGACTTAGTAAATAAAACATTTTTATGTTTTAATGATTAATCCGTAAAATATTTAAAATATTTTCTACTTTATATAATTTGCAAATTAAACATAAATAAGATATAAAAAAGAAACAAGAACTACTCATTATTTTTTACAAGTGTCAATGATATCAATGCTGAATACGTATTTACAAAGTTTCCCGAGATTTGTGACGTAGGCGAACAGTTACGGAGATCTTGCCGCGCTAAAATGACGAACCGAATGCGACAGGTATACTCGTACGTAAATGACGTATTACAAACCTGGAAATTTCGTTTTTACGATTTTCATTAAGAGGATGGTACGATAGAACAATTAAAAGATATTTTACAATTGTTTCATTTTCATCGTCTTTTAAAACATTATTTAAATAATTTATGCAAAAGTCACGCAAGAATTATTGAGGATAAGACATTTCGTTTATATTTCTTAGAATTTTATTGTATATTCAAAGTATGTATTCCGCTTAATCATTAATACATTCACCTTCCACTTCTTAAAATCTCTCAACCAATCTTCTTTTGTAATGATTTCAAACTAATTTCTAGGAGACTTAAAAAAAGACCAACCTTAATTTCATTTCTAGCTAGATAAAAACTGCCAAAGCTGTCAAGCTAATTACTGGCACTTTATTATTTCAGGCTGGCTTATAAACTGTTACATTCAAATCTGTCAAGTTATAAATTATGACTCGGAAATGCTCTTTGATTATACTTCATTTCACGTAAGAAAATAGCGTTGGTTTAGATAAGGATATAAATTCTGAACTTTGATTCGTGAGAATGTAAACCTAGTTCACACAAACGAAAGAAATATCACCTGTCAGTTGTCAGTTATCAAATAAAATCCACAGAATTATACTGTATTTCAGATAAGAATAGACTTGGTGGCGCTGCTCCGCCAGCCTGTTTGACAAACATAAAACTTATAAATTAGTTTTGTTTCGTTTATAACATACATGACAGCTCGAAACTTCAAAATTTGATCATTTTTAATTATTTAGAAAATAAACAGTTACTTAAAGTTGTTAAATAGATTATAAAATCAAAATGGAAGAAATAATATACCTGCTTTACATATTGCTATTGTAAACTTGGTTTGCGTTTAGACCAATCAGAAAGCTGGAATCGTAAGCCCTATCTTACAACTAAGTCTATTCTTGTCTGAAATACAGTGATGTTTAACTATGTTTTGTTGTTATTTTAACAGATAAAAATATATTATTGATTTCACAAATTTAAATTATTTATTTAGTGTATGTAAAAACGTTAGGCTCTCAAGCACCATCTGTTATTTTCTTACGTAAAATGAAGTATTTGAGGAGAAGTTTCTGAAGCTGTGAAGCTTACTTGATACGGCTTTTTATTGGATTGAAGCTTCATATGTTGTTTTAATTGTTTATTGTTGGAGACACAATTTTAGACGACGTTTCTATAATGTAACTCATTTAAATTTTGACTAAAATGTAATATAACATCGTTTGGTAAGTTTATTTATATCTTTAAAAAAAAATATTAGTTTTATTCGTTATTTGTATAAAACAGACTTGAAAATGGCTATAACCAGGGCCGAAACGTCATCTAAAATTGTATCTCCAACAATAAACAATGTATGAAGCTTCAATCCAATAAAAATAGTATAATACCATATTTTCACTCAAAACGACACTTTAAAAAATTGATTAACCCTGCGTTCGTTCGCTCGGTCTACATATGTAGACCACGCATCTTTAAACAGTGATAATTTAAACAACATAATGGGGTATGTGACCATATTCGAAATTCAATATATATGTCATAAAATATAAAAACTCCACTGTAGCTTCTCATTATAATAATAAAAACTAAATATTAATTTGTAATAATCTTGTTATTAACAATTTAAGGTTTTGGAGAAGAGATATATGCCGTAAGTATGTTAGAACCGTGGACGAAGGCAGATAGACTGCGGGAAGGAAAGGGACAGTTATAAATCAGCCTATCAGCGTCGCGTTTATGTTGTGATAGGTGTGGCAGGATATGGCATGGTCACATCTGGTTATAACTATCTATTTCCCTCCCAGTCTAACCATCTTATTTCACGCTTCTACCATAGTCACGTCACAAATCCCTTCCCCAAATTTTTTAATAATTATTTTCTCGTAAAGTACGAATAATTAATCGATATAAAAAAATACGGGTATTTTATTTTTTTGTCTAGTATCATATTATGTAAAAATAAAAATTTGATCACATACGCCATTGTGCAGGCAGAGCTGGGCAAAGTACCGGAAAGTAGTACTTGAAGTACAAGTACCAAGTATCTTGATGTTTTTAAAAGTACTTGAAGTACAAGTACTTTTTTAGTTTCTAAAGTACTTGAAAGTACCAAGTACTTAAAAAAGTACTTGTACATTTGGGTGCAAGTACTTTTTCAGATAATTGATATTTTTTTGATTATATGGACCTTAAAAGGTGATTGTTGACAAAAATTTCAATATGCGATATTTATTTGGTTATTTAAAACAAGAGTCCCTCGCTGGGACTGCCGTATCACCTAGCGATCTCATGACGTAAAATTGACGTCATATGATCGCCATGCGATGCGAGAAGCTGTACCGAGATGTTAGAATGACATCATTTTTACGTTATGCGATCGCCAGGCGATACGCAAAGTCCTAGCACTGTAGTTAGGTAATACAAACATTTATGTATATGCAATATGCGCAAATTAGAATTTATTTATTTATGCCAAAAAAATTGCAAATATATCTTTACTTTCATATTATCGCTGAAAATATATTTATTAATGAAATTCACATAACACCACACTTCTGCAAAAGAAACACTGACAAACAAACAAAGTAATTCGAGTACATTTAAAGTAATTCAAATAAAATAAAATAAATATATCATCACGGCTTATTACACATTGCTGGGTGTGCCAATCTGCTTTGTAAGCAGAAATCGGTAAAGATGATATATTTGCACCGTGCGGGCGCTCGCAAAGTACTATAAATAGAAAGTACTTCAAGTACAGTACTTGATGTACTCAAAGTACTTGCAAGCCTAATAAAGTACTTTTCTTGCAAGTACTGCCCAGCTCTGTGTGCAGGTGTGATTCTGAGTAGCTATTATTTTCGAACAATTGCGACTTAGTCTACTTATACAGGGTGAGTCTGGGAAGACGCCCCCCCCCCTTTAACTTTTTTATTATAAGTAATAGAAAAAAATGGCTCATATAAAAGTTTTATTATTTTACATATACTATTTGATGGCAGATGTAGATATTTTTTATAAAGTCAGGTTTACAAGATACGACTATCAACTTTTATTTTTCAAATAGCAACCCATAATTATTTTAATAAAATAGTAACCGCCATTTTTTTCTCTTTTCAACGATGTATTATTTTTTATTAATGTATTTGAAAAATTTCGAGAAAAATGAGATAATTTAGAAATATTAAAAATATTTTTTAAACAAATATTATAGGTGGCTATGTGAAAATAAACAAAACATAACAGTGCTGTACAACTTAGCAAACTAAAACAACAAATTTAGTAACAAAAACAACTTAAAACAAATGTTCAAAATTACGACCATGTTCACCAATTATTAGAATCATATCAATTAATTCGTTCTTCGTAAACATTTTTTTTTTGTTTACAAAATAAGTTAAATTAAGTAACAAACAAATGTATACTCTTTTGAGATTAATTTAATTGTTTTACATTGTTACGTTTTGTTTATTTTCACATAGCCACCTATAATATTATAATATAATAATTTAACAACTAAAAACCAGTATGACATAAAATTGTGTATGTACTGCAGATATTCACAAGTAATTACTCGGCTACATGCCTCGGACGTTATATAGCATTTTTTATTTTTAAACGGTCTACATTGGTAGATCGCGCGACTAAACTCGTTACAGATGTCCGCGCGACTAACGGAGGATTCTGCGTTCTAGGTTCTAACAAACTTAACATTCACACTTAATTTTAAATGACAGATACGTTACTATTTAACATAATATTGCAAATTTTGATTTCCACGGTCTATCATATTTTCTTATTCTGATATTCTGAATAATTCTAACTGTACAATACGGTATTCTCAATTTTTTTGTAACTCTAACGTCATATTCAATCTACGAATAGCATACGGTGTTCCCCACCGAAATAATATCTGTGGTCATCGCTGCTTGATGCTATATAGATATTACATCATACACGTCGCAAATCTATCGACAAAAGCGGTATTGAAATTATAGAGTTTATAAGTACATAAATTTTTAATGGGGTCAAGAGTGTTATGTGACCGGTTGTGGTTTGACTGCCTGGTTTCGAATCCGATTGACGTCAAACTTGAAAATTATTTGCAGACAGCATACATACAATACAAGGACCTCTTTGCTCTCTCTTCGACAGCTTTGAGAACCAGTGAGATATCGCCTACAAAAAGCTTCAACGATACAGATAGGTACGAACCCAAATTCATATTCAGTTCGGCCGGTTAACATTTTCAACAAACAAATTACAAACTTACTCAAATGATGAGAAATTTCTATAAATTTCTTTCAACTAGTTTAAAATATAGATTTTAAACTTACAAACAATTAATATGTTATTCAAGTATTTACTGTACGCGCTGGACTTTTGACGTTTCGTTTCGATAAGATATTGTCAATTTAAGGAACACTTAAAATTTAATTGTCAGCGCAACCGGGCATTAGTCCTCAGTTCTTTTAAGTTTTAAGTCTGCATTTAAAGAAGCCGAAAGAATTTTGAAGAAATTTCTAATCATTTGTGTAGATGTTATAATTTGTTGAAAAAATGATAAATCGGCCGAGTTTGGGATCGTTTGTCGTCATTACCTAAATTTGCAAATAGAAGCAGAATAAGCCGTGATAATATACATAATTATAGGGCCTATTCAAAACTCAATATTTGTGTAGACATTATGGTTGTTTTGTACTAGAAAGATTGTTAAAATCAAATATGGTATTCTCAGTACTGAAAGTGGTTGTACAATTGTTAAATGCTTTGACAGTCTTTATCGTAACTACTGCTAAAACTATGTATTTATAGTTATCGCGTTGTTATTTCTAATATTTGACGTGTGACAGATTATTATATCAATCAAATATTATAATTAATGGCCTTTCTACCAAATATTAGTGTTTTTAATTTTCAGCAGGATGTAGTTTATTATACGTAGGTATAAATCCTGCTTCGCCTTGAATAATGATTATAAGATTGATAAAAACTGCGGTGGAAGAAAGTTACTTTTAACATAAATACATAAATATTTATTTAAAAATATATCATTGTGATATTCTTGAAAACTCTGTTATTTAATTTTGGAGCCAATGGGTGCTCTTTCTGTTAAATAATCAATTAAAATAAAAAATGTAAATATTCCCATTAATATTCGATCACGGGATCATTTGTAGGAGTTAACATACCCATACCCTTAATAATTTAGACGTTTTTGGCACAACATTTGCGTTTTAAATATAATTGTCAACTCATTTTAAAAAAATTAAAGCGTTGACAGATAAGATTAAGGTTAGATTAGGTTCATATATGTATAATAAAATAAAGTTACCTATTGTCAAATAATCTGGTTCATTCACAAGTATTATTTTGTAAAGATTGTCAATAATACCAACGTAGGTTCTGAATTGACAAATGCTATTTTTCCCGGATTTTTTTTTTGGAAATATCCCGTGAATATAATATTTGTAAATTTCCCGTAAATTTTAAATGATTTTGGCTTTGATGTTTGGTGCAAGTTGTTATAAATAATATAAATTTGTTTTTGATGCTCGAGTAAACTTTATATAAAGACGTGGCAAAAATGGGTTTCATTTGCATTTATTGAAATAAATAATCAAGTAAACTGTCAAACAGTCAAACTACGTAAGATGTCAAAAACTAGGTATTTCACATTTAATCGACGCTCATTTCATAAAATAACGCGTACTATACTTTGTTCCATTTAAGACATTCAGCAAATGTCGCTCGCATCAGCGCCAGTTTTAAGTAGCCGAAATTACATTGGGTAAACTTGTCTCTTGTCTCCAATTTCAGCCAATCAGAAAGTTCAAGACTATTCCCTATTCTCTGCAATACTGAATGGCTTAAATGGAACAAGGTATAAATTTGTTTTTTTCCACCGTTATTGCGGTTATGGTTCTTGACTTTAATTTTAGAACGATATCTGGTTATGCACGTAGTTCATGAACTACAGTAAAAATGAATATATATACATACAAAAAACAAAAAAAACTTATGACATCGATTAATACACATACAAAACTCCATTTGTACAGAATCACAATAAGCGGACAACAACAGACACTGTCAATATGTGAAATATCACAGTGTACAGGTTTTTAAAAACCGCGTTCGGTACTTGTATCCTGAAAAGTATAACCGTGGTCACCGTGGTTCTAACATACATAAGTTATCTCGGTTGCTAAAGTCATAAATTTAAAAAAAAAATTGGCACTAAAAAATTTAACCTCTAAAAGTGTAAGTATAAATGAGTCCATAAAATACATCATGACGGGTAATATTACAAGAAAAAACACTGTTTTCCCATGTTAAACTTCTACTTGTATGTTACGAATTGACGTGTTTACCCTAGTTTTACCTGCAATGGGGAATTCCATGGCAAGAACGCATTTTTAAAAAATGTGTATTATATTAATTTTAGCATCATAAATGTTATAATTAATATAGGATAATGTTTAATTATAACTTTAATTTAATAAAAATTAAAAATTATTTAATATTTTAGTGACGCAATACTTCAGTCACTACGCATTGTCTGTTGTTGTTTTAATTTACCGCAAATTTATTTGTTTGATCTTATTTTATACTCGTGCAACGTGATAGTCAAACAAGTCAATTTTAGATATTTTATGTAGAATTTATTTTGGATGTCAGTTTAGAAAACAGTCAATTTAATAAAAATAGATCTCCTTCTCTGTTGACATTATATTTACACTGTTTTTTTTGTCATTCAAAGTTCTGTCTCACAATTAGACCAGTATCTTACTCTTTTTTGGAATTATTACGTCACAAGCACCTCAAAGCTATTTATTTTTTTCTTCAGAAATTATTAATTAAAAAAAAGAAATAGAGGTCTAATATTTTTTATCAAGGTAACATATACCAAATGTCTACTTTTTTATGGACCATATACCGGATGCAGGGCCGTTCATAGGGTTTCTGCCGCCTGCGTGCAAATATATAATTCGTCGCCCCTAAATTAAAAACAAAATACAATTTTTGCTATTTATATTACTTTATTTTATACATACAAGGTATTACCCAAAATATCTGAGAATTATTTTCTGGAGGTTGGTAGGGCGCTAATTCTGACTTCTCCCAATAAATATCTTCAATAGACACCCTTTTTGATCTATTGCCCAGGTGTCATCCTAGGGGAAACATCTGACTGGGAAGTATGATTTTTTTTTGCAAGCGCTGTTTGTCCTGTTCATCGATTTTTCAATGGCAGTCAGTAAAATTTTCTTTCCTGTTAGAGAAAATCAGCAGCGGAAACATTCGCATTTCTTCGGAGGACATACAGGGCAAAAGCTTTGAGCCATGCAAGATTATACGATTGGTTTTCTCCTGTTAAAAGTAGTCGAATGTCAATTGAAGTGAAGATGAACCTCGACCGGGAGGTCCTACGACTTCTGGAACGTCCAAAGGCATTGAAAAAATTGTGATGCGATCATGTCTTATCGTGGTGCGTAGAACAATCGATAATTTGGAAGAATTCACTGGAATATCTTGGAGTTTGTGCCACCGAATTTTGACTGAAAATTTGAACATGAAATTCGCTCTACCACATAGCACGTCCAACGAACAGAGAGCTAACCATTTGAGTGTGTGTCAGGATTCGAAAGAACAGTCAGAAATCCATCCGGAATTTTTGTAAGCTCTCCCAAACATTGATGCTGATTTTCCTAACAGGACACAAAACGTTACTTTTCAATGTCCGCCATTAAAAAAAAAACGCCGAACACGTCAAAAAGCATTCACGAAAAAATTCATACTGACCTCTCAGATATTTCCCCAAAGATGACACTCGGGCAGAAAATAATTCTTGATTATTTTGGGTAGCACCTCGTAAACATAAAAAATATAAAACTTTAAAAATATTGCTACATTCTCGCACATATTGTAATCTTATAAAATATTTACGTTATTTATTATAAATATTTCGTTAAGATATCACGCATTGCACGCCCGCCAGGAACGATCTTAACCGGGGTGTCTACTTTTTTCCCGAACATAGGAAATTCAATGTTAAAATTTTGATTTGGCGATATCTCTTTACCTATTAATTTTAGAAAAAAAAGTGTGTAGTCATGAGATAAATGTAAAATAAAATATCCTTCTTTAAGCTTTTTACAGAGTGCCATGCAAGACAAAGCATACAATTCAAATACTCTCGTATCGTGTGACTTTGACAAGTATAAGTTTATTAATTGATATTTAATTGTTAATATTGTTCCATTAAGTTATATCTGCGATGGTCAATGTATCCATGATTACTAATAAATAGATTTAATAATTTTTAAAACTTTATGACAGATGTCATCTACCAAACTCAAGTAATAGAACTGTTTAACATTCTGTTCTATTGCTCATGGCACTCTGTAAATAACTAAAAATTATTACTTTTATTTTGCTTTTCTCTCACAAACGAAACGCATGTAAACAATAACTTTGTACTTTTTAGGTGCAGTTTTTAGTTTTGAACTTTTTTTGTATTTACATTTTTGTTGTAAAATTAATAGAGCAGAATTTACAGCAATATGAAAATTTTACCATTATATTTCCTATGGTCCACAAAAAAAAATTGACACCCGGTATACGTATAAAAGTCAAGAAATTGTGGAACTTTTAAAGAGGAAGTAATACTTTATCGAAGTAGTCATAACAGTTATATTTTCCGGACTAGTTATGTAAAATCTCTCAAAACAGTAAAGTAACGAGTCAATGAAATGCCCACATTTTTGTAATTTTCTGTATTCGACTGTGGTCTTGTATGCGACATTTCATTAGTTTCTATCTACACATTTGATTACATTGGTCGTATCGTAACAAATAAAATTGTGTACGCGCTATGTTAATATTGATTTATTACTGTTTTTCTAAAATTTCATTCCGTATAAAATAATTGACAAGTAAATTAAGGTCAAGCTATCAGTAGGTGTAACCTGTCAGTCAAGTGCCCCTTTAACGAACGCCACTGTTCCGGAGCAACGACATACGTTAAACATCTTATTAACCTACATTCTAAGATGCACATGATCGTTAAATAAACTACTATTGTATAAAAACATAGATCTTCCTCTTAATTAGACATATTGCATTTATAAATTGAAATAATATCAGATAAAACATTTAATTTAAAAATATTAGTAGATTTTACAAACTATGATAAAGCTAATTTTCCGTGATGTTTAGTTTTTAATAATATGATGAAAAGGTGTTACCTTTACCTTGTGAAGCAAGGCAAACTAGAGTATTAGGATCTCGTAAACTCAAACATTTTACAAATAAATAGTACCATTGTAGTCTTTTTAGTGTTTTATACAAAACTACAAGCATTTTATTATGCAAAAACAAAAATACGTATTTTCTATGTAAAAGTAAAGAGTTTTATGTAAAATTCATTTTCTTATAAAACGCTTAGTCGTTTTCAAAATGAAGGCGAATTGTAAAATAATGATGAATTTTAGAATTAGCTTGGATATTTGTCTAACTATTCCTTAACATAACCTAGCCGAACCTAACGCACAAAACTCAGGCCGAGTTCTGGAAGTGTAAGTTTTGTTAATTAGGTAGGTTATACGGGGTGTCAACTTTTTTCCGGACCGTACAAAATATAATGGTAAAATGTTCATATGGCTGTAATTTCTGGCCCTATTTATTTTAGAACAAAAGTGTAAATGCAAAAAAATGTTCAGAATTAAAAACTGCGTCTAATAAGTTCAAAATTAAGCGTTTCGTTCGCGAGAGAGAAGTAGAACAAAAATATTAAACAGTTGTGTTGTAGTGGTAATGACTTGAAAAGTGTTTTTTATAAATGACAAGTGTAAGTTTTTCATTAAAAATCTATTCATCTGTCTCTTTTGAACTCATAGGGGAGACAAAAATTTTCGAGTCACTAGAAAAGAAAAACTGCATCGTGTAATGCACACTTAGGTGTATATTTAGAAAAATTATAAGTAAAAATGTCCAAATATACATTTTACAATTCGCCTAGTCATTTTTACCTCTCGCTAAGAGAGGTATTGGATTAATGCTAAAAATCGCATATCCAGATTTTAGTGAATAAGCACGTTTTAAGGTCCCTAGAATCCGATTATAACATTTTTACGATGATGTCCGTATGTGTGTGTGTGGATGTGTGTGTATGTGGATGTGTGTGTGGATGTTGGATCCACGATTTCTCAAATACTATAAGACTTAAGACATTTTTAACTACGGATTCCTCAATTTAACAATAATGGGAAAAGTCGAGTCAGTTTTGGTAACAATTGGACAACGGGAAGTAGTAGTTACAAGAAAAAAATCATCTAAATATTATTTATCGAAAATTTATGTAAATACTTATATTAAAGAACGTTAAATTATTTATTCGATAAATATAAATTCATTATTATATCTTCTATAGATTTAGAGATAAAGAAATGCATATAAATTAATTTGAAGTAAAAATTCTTAGATCAAACTACTTCAAGGCAAGAAATTCAAATGTTTGTAATTCACACATAAATGTCACTGTCAAAAATATTTGTATGCCACTGTCAAATATACTTGTACATCATTATGAAGATTATGAAAATAAATAAAAAGTCAAACAACGCAAAAGAATATACCTAAAAAAGAATATAAAAGGAATTTGCAAAAAATGACGAATAAAAGAAAAAGAAAAGGAAAGTAGAAAAAAAAATTCAGGATATTGAATATAAAGAAAATGTATGTATTGTACATAATTTATATTAAAATAATTATTTTGTAGTGAGACATGAATATATGTATTTGTTACAATTTTTCGTTTAAATATTTTTCGTTTTATGCGTACAACCAGGTAAAATATCTGGCGAGAGGTTATGTGCTGGCCACATCAGATTTTTATATAAGAAGTTGAACTTTACAGTCTGGAGACACTGACGAATTTTGTAATTCAAAATAAAAATGACATGACATAAAAATATCACCATAGATACACATTGTCATAAATTCATGAAAAATGGTAACAAGTTTTTGATTGGGTAATAACAGTGAGTTATAACATTATAACATAACCTACCTTGCTTGTGACTATATATGAATAATCAATCTATCAAGATCCAAATATATAATATAATATATTTATAACTGAACAGGTTTAGATAAAAAATCTCGTTCATAAATTTACAGGTATTTAATATAAGCAGAACTTTTTTTAAAGTCTTATAAGGAAAATATTCATATATATTTATGCACTTATTAGTAAATATATAAAAAACATTTCATTAAGAATTCTAGGTAAAAAATATGTTTAAAATGAAAATAAATTCTTTGTATTTTTTTATATTCCAAAAACAAAAATATATAAGGAAATTATGTTAAAATTCCTTAATGTCATCGGACGTTATCAAGTGGAAATTTGGTACTCTCGAGCACGTATATGGGCGTGTATGCAAATGATTTCTATATGCTGGGGACTTCCCAACCAAACCGAGCAGGCATCGCGATCGCGGTTTACTCTCCAGATTGAAGTGGCCTTGGTGGGAAATACACGACTCGCGATCGTCTTTTGCTCGCTGACACATGGCAAGAGTCGCAAGGTAAACAGTGATGCGGCATTTACAAATATCACACACTAATCTTATTCCTTGTTTTTTTTTCTTTTCTTTTCTAAGTTTTCCTCTATATTATTAATTGGGCTATATCTGTTCTGATTAATTTAATAGTTATGTACGTTATAAGTCCGGAAAAATAGGTAAATTTTTCAAGTATTACGAGTCGTAGGCGAATAGTGGAAATAAGCCTGAGTCCTGTGTAGACTTTCCGGGCGTGTTACATATACTATTGAATTCACTAAATAATAAAATACTCGTAATGGAAATAATTTTTATTCAAATAATCTAGGTGGCTGTGTGAAAATAAACAAAATTCAACAATGGGAAACAACAAAACAAAATGGAGATTTAATTATTACTTGTTTAACGTATCTTTTTAAATTAATTCGCAATCGCAATTAACGATGGAGGCGCTTATTTTCGAAGCAAGATGGCCGCAATACAATGGGTTTGACATGTGGCAGTTCACACTGTTCACTGTGTATGCAAACCGAGTTTATAAACATTGTATGAAGGCGATAAGTTTAAATATTTAATTATTAATTACTACACTACACACTCAACTGTCACTTATTCCATATGGCGCTTGTACGATTGCTTTTTGTAGAACTGATATGAGCCAATAGAGGAAAAATTTTATCTACGATTGCGAATAAATTAACTTTTAAATTAAATTTTTACATAGCCATCTAGAATATTTGAATAAAAATTATTTCTAATACATCTCAATAGACTTGGCACCATTAACTGCCAGTTGGGGTGTCAAAAGAAACATCAGAAATATTGCAGTCATTAAAATACCTGTATTTTCGGTGAAAATTTGCATCGTTAGACATTTTAGCTTCAGTAAAAGTTTTTGTAACTTCTTTCGAGAAGTTTTTTAAAGTTGTCAAAGATTTTTCTCATACGTCTAATTTTTTTTTAGAAACAAACGTCATAGATCTCAATTGTTCTTACTATGCGCAGATCCCCATTGCGCATATCTTTTATCTCTTTAAATTGAAAGGGTCTATTATCTTACGTTTCTCCAATTTTTTCAAATACATTGTTAAAAACTAATAGATCGTTGAAAAGAGAAAAACATGGCGGTTTATATTTGAGTAAAATAAGTATAGGTTGCTATTTAAAAAATAAAAGTTGATAGTCGTATCTTGTAAACCTGACTTTATAAAAAATATCTACATCTAACATCAATAATATCTTTAAAATAATATAACTTTTCTATGAGCCTTTCTTGTAGTACTTATAATAGAAAAGTTAAGGGGGGGGGGGGGGTGCTAGTCTGAGCAATAGCTATATTTGTTTTCTTTTTTCCTGGATTTCAGAAATTATTGATGAACGTCAAACGTCAACCTGACTTCTGGAAATTAAAATCCCATATTCGTCGGTAACTCTTTCTACCTCAATAATTCTTTATAATAATGACACGTTCTTTATTCGAATAAACATTCATTATTTAATTACTTTTTTACAAAATAATATTTGAATTGCTTCTAATTAACGAAACTTTTTAAGTTTCTTTTTAAAATTAAGAAGAAACTAAAACCATAATAAATAAAATCAATATATCATCACGTCTTATTACCCATTGATGGGTGTGCCAATCTGTTTTGTACACAGATATCGGTAATGACGAAAGATTTGCACCGTGCGGGCGCATAATAAAAGATGTAAAAAACAGTTTTGTATACAGCTTTTAATTCGGTACAACTTTTTACTCTACAATTTTTGCCGTAAAATGAACAAGAGAGCAGGACATTTCAGACAACAAAAATCCCATGTTAAGTCCCTACGTTTGCACCTTACAGGCAATACCCTGTAGATTAAACAACATTTAATTCTTTTATTCGCCACTGAAATTAACCCGTAGCCACCAAGCGGCAAACTTGCGAACCCTCCGAATTGGTAATGGGCGCCAATCACACCGCAGGAAAATTACCAACTAAGTCTACCATCTTAAATAAACGCAGCGCCTCTATAGGACATTTCAGTCGCCAATTGTTTTAGTCATAAAAATAAATGTAAAACAATCTATCGATAAATAAGGGGCGTAGTAAAAATGGTATAGGTAAATGACAAAGTCTAGAATTAAACAAACAGTGAGTAAATTAAACTTTAATAGAAAACTCTTTATGGTTCTAAACAAATAGTAAACACTATATTTTGCTAATACATATCACTAAGAGATAATTATATTACTTTCAGGTTATGAGTGCCCGTGAGTTGACGCCTGGTAAACGCCCGCACGGTACAAATGTGTCATCATCATTACCGATATCTGCGTACAAAGCAGATTGGCACACTCAGCAATGGGTAATATGCCGTGATGATATATTTATTTATTTATTTATTTATGTCAGGTTATGGTACTACTAAACAGATTCAAATATTACTCATGGAAAAAAATAGTAACGAAAAATAAAACTTATACACGTTAAAAAGAGTACTACGTTCACATTACAAATATATTTTATTTAATTTATTTATGACCAATTGCAGCTTGTTAATGTCTTAACTACAGGTTACGAAAAAAGTGCGTATATCGAAATTTTGACAGTAATATTTAACAACTCATTTGACATGTTGTTTCGATACGATACTATCAATTTAACCAACTATACTTCAACGGTTAACAATTTTACCGGTTTCAGGATATTAATCCATTGTTTACATGTACAAATGTAGGCTGGTAACTAAGTAATAACTGTATCTGTATGGTAATATTATTACCATATTGACTTGTCAACAACGGTCTACAAAATGAAAATAAAATAAAATGAAAGTATAATGCTCTTCATTAATACATACAGATAACGTTAGTGTATCGTTTTAAATACGGTTTACTTTATTCTAAAATAATAAACATGAGGAATAAAGTACATAATTTGAATATTTGTCATATTGACATATGTCAAAAAATTGTTTCGTTATTCATAGCATTCTGAAAGTAGCATTGACGAAAGAATTTAAAAAAATAATATTTATTAATGTAGTCTTCATTTTCGAAACCGATAAACTATTGAACAAACCACGGATGTTATGAATCATAACAAGCCTTAGATGTCTTAAAATCCTCGCTCTACGAGCTCGGATTTCAAACCGACATCTGCGGCAGTTATAATTTACATAATATTCCTTATGTATGTTAATAGCTATAACTGTAAGCTGTGCAACTGGCATAGGTAATACAGTGGATAATACCTACTTATACAAGTAGAAGAGGTCTAGAAATATTATACGCGGTGCAATACTTACAATTATATTATTCTTATTCTTTAAACTCATTTTTGCTTGTATACTTAAATATAACTCAATTTTTTGAGAGGTGCAAAAGAACTTAACGTTTTTTTTTAAACCGGTTTCTAGCAATAAAATTTGAAATAAAAACTTTGTTTCGTATAATTTATCTTCTGTCTTCTGTATAAATATATATCCAGTTTACAATGTAGGTTTGTACAAATAACTCATAATTATTGGGGCTTCCCATCAGACACGATTCGTAGAAACATTTTCCGTTTTGGATCGAAGCATAAGACTAAAGAATTCGGAACAGAAACAAGTATGTAAAGTGTTCTAAGTAAACGATCTAGTGACCTTGACAAAGTGATCATTTCAATTGTTTGTGAGGTCGACAAGAAACAAATGAATATTGTATTTTCTTAATTCTTAGTACTAACAAGTGCAGTATAACAAATTCACTGAATAATTTAAATTACATATTTTACTTCAAAGAAAAATTTTTACCTCTTCTCAATTTATATTCTAGAGTAGTATAGTAGAAAAAAAATTACACGTGTAAAAAAGTTACCTTGACTATAACTCGTTGATTTTCATCATAAAACGTATCAAGATCACTGCAAGATTTTCCAACAAAACTCAAAGTATCAGTATTCAATTCTTCTAAATTTTTGCACACATTTAACAAGATTTGTTGGTCCTAAAAACATAAAAAAATAGTGACATTAGAATTAAAATTTAAACTTATGTTACGAACAATTATTATTTTTATACTTTCATTAGAAACCATAGAGGCCGGTATTATAAACGTCCAGTTAAATTTAGTTCCATGAACGAATGCAACACGAATTTTTGACAGCAATGATTTAAATGTCATAAGAAAATGGTAATTATTTAGAAATTGTTAATTTTATTAAATTTAATGTTTATAATACCGCCCCTGAATGAATTTAATGTCCAACTGGTGTATTATTATTATTATCATAACAACCCTACTTTCAGAGTAATTGTATAACAAATAACGCCCAAGGGCATTACGAATTGTTGCTGTGGTAATGTTGTCAAGAAATTGATATTGATACCGGGATAAAGTCTGAAAAACAAGCAGAAGCATTCATAGCCTACCTACTTCGTAAATTTTATTAAAACTTTCTGATCCCTAGTCCGTAGAATATTAAAAAATTATAGTCTGGTATTAAACGTTGAAGGCACCACGGGAGTTAAACGGACAATAATGCCTGAGGTCAACTTTCCGAGGGCCTCTGGCCCGAGTTGCGTACGTTGTCCGAATTTGTTATAACACCATTGATACCTTAATTACTATAAAAAAAATCTTGAACGGACGACCATTAGCGACTTTTTGGTTAGAGAACGATTAGAGATTAAGATTGTACTAGTTGAAAATTTACATGCTTACTCTCAAAGGAATAAATTAATATTATTAGCTACAAGGAACTTAAAGCTAAAATAAACAAGACACAAACAACTGCCTAATTAATGTTAATATCAAATTCATATTTTTCTTGATGTGAGTAATTAGATTTCTTATCTCCTTAGTTTATAGGAATAACCCCTTATGTCAACGTTTCAATAAAAAAATTCTATCTATATTTGATAAAAGAGGTTTAACTTTTTCTAAAAACTTTTGTTACATACTTTAATATTATACCATGGTAAAGAGGTCACCTAAATGAAAAAATGGGATTATGCAGTAAACCTAGTTAAATTTGATACAAATAATTTTTGTGTTTTGAGGTATATTTAGTTAAAGAGAGTAAGAAAATTAGCTTTTATTGCAACAATTATGAATATAAATGGTTACCTTGATATTTTAAAAGCAACTTTAAAGCTATGTGCCAAAAAAGGCTTCTTAGACAATTTTAATTTCATACATAAGAACGATCCTACAAATAATTTGAGTCTTGTAAGAGAATGTCTATTGTATAATACTTATCAAAAATAAGGTCAATTACCCAGACAGAATATAACGCCATTGGGTGCCAAAAAATTTAGTAGATTCAATGGCTCCTTATTTAGTTGCTGTTATAAAAACGAAAGGAAACATAACAAAACATATTTCTTTATAAAACATATATCTATTGGGCCCTATTCTGTAACTCGGTAGTTAATCTTTAACCACTGGTTAAAATTTTTATCCAATAGTTATTGATTTGACAACTAAAAATCCCTTTTTTTGTTATACGTCAACATACTTAATTGGTTAAAAAAATTAACCAGTGGTTAAATATGAACAACTGAGGTACAGAATAGGCCTCATAAACAGTTTATAATTTTAATGTTTTGGTTATCGTACGGAGACTTTTTTTGTCATAAAATTAGGAATATTTTTAATGTTTACCTCATAAAATAACTATACCATTTTTTTTCTCTGTACCTGTATAAAACGTAACATAATGCTTTTCGTTTCTGATAAAAAACAAATGAAATTGAATTTTAGACTGCTATTATTTCTAAAATAGATTGAAACTATCGTCGTACAAAGACTGTATGTATTATAGCGAGATGGCTATTTATAGGAAATTTATTTTTATATGTTGGTATTATACAAGCGCGTTGCGTGGCAGTTGGCAGTACATGGAACACTCAATTTGAATTTGAATCTGATAGCTTTCACTCTACTTTGACTGTGTATGATCGTGCCTTTGTTCTTATAGTACCGATTTGTGTTAGATCTTTGTTTGGCGCTTTTTATTTAGGGTTGTTGTAGGATTAATTTAATAGTTTTGTTATAGTACTTAATTTTTAATTAGTAGTAGTGTTAGATTACTTAATTTAGTTAATAGTTTTATTAGTCCGGGAGGCAGCGTTGCATTTTTGTCAGTGTTTTCATCCCTCACAGTTTTTGTATTAAATGATAGTTTGAATATATCTATGAAACAAACTAAGCGTCAGCTGTTTGCATCTGAGTGGAGTTGGCTATGGCTATGACGACATTGGAAACACGTCGAAAAAAAATTTTTTTATTCACAATCGGTTAGTAATATGACGATTTCTGACTTTTAAAAAGTTGGGAAGTTAGTTATTGTTAACCTCATATTCCAAGAGGTTGGTAGGTATAAACGTGAGGATAGCTGCTAGCTGCTATGCTCACGCTATACTTTCCAACCTCGAGGCGGAAAATATCTGCCCTCCGCTTTGAGAGATCAACGATGGGTATTTACATATAAACAAAACATCTTTACAATTTATATGATAAAAATATGGAATAAACTTGTAAATAATACAAGTAATGAATGAAAACAATATTTAAAGTTAGAAATCAAACTGACAGTTCATATGACAAATGAATGACTATTCGTTTATTTATGTTAGGTTATTTAAATATCAAATATTAATTTTTTATTTCAGATTGTGAATAAAATAGTATACAAACCTCGGTGAAAAGTTTCATCCACCTCGGTTAGTAATATACTATTTGAAAATTTGTCAATCTGTAGTTTAAATAATATTAAACATAAAAATAATCGTCAGCTGCACTGAAAATGGGGGATTATACGTCAGCTACCCCTTGAGCGGTACATGGCGGGAGGTATTGTGTTGGCCACACCAGATTTTTTAATTTTTGTCCTAATTCATAGCAAGCTTTATTACAAAAACCAAAAAGTATATAATTTTTAAATTTACATATCTCGCTTATACAAAGGGCTAATTTAATAATACTTGATGTGATAGGCGCAAAATTTAAAACTCTTATTTGAAGCATTTTCTTCAGATAACATATCACTTCCGGTTAGCCTATTTAAACCAAAATCTATTCTTTTATTCCTAGAGAGCGCGAGCAGACACGTGACTCGAGGGACCTTGACGTGCTTAGAATCAGCTGATTTGTGTGAGCATGTCGTTTTGACAAGAACAATGTCATGTTGATAAGACCAATGTTTTGACTTATTTTGATTTTTAACTGCTAAAATGTTATTATTTTTAATTACATGTGTTTTACTGCCTAAAAATTGGAAAATATTAATATTTTTGCAATTCAAAATCAAAATATATTTTAAAATAGTTTTTCATTAAAATCTATTATAGGCTACAAGTAAAGTTATTAGTCAAACTGGATTCAGGGATGGTCAAAATGGATATTTCCGCTGATATCTGAAAACCAACATTTTTCGCGATTGCAATACTTCCTTTGTACAAGGAAGTATAAAAAATGAAAACCTCGAAATTTGGATTAAATTAATTTCATTCTATTCGAAATTTTTATGTTTAATAGTTTAAAGACTATATTTACTGAGAATGATAGTCAGCTGATGATATAATGGGAGTAAGATAGTTAGTCAGACCGCTCTTTGAATTATACAACGCTGAAATTGTATGCGCGCTAAACAGCTATAACCCCTAGCTGATGGTTTTTCCCCTATTGGAAGCTCAGCTGATTATTGTTTTTAGCATTTCAATAACATAATAAATACGCTGTAAAAATTTGGTAAGGGATGAAATGATTTTACACCCCTACTTTTATTTCCGGTTTATAGGGGTAGCTGACGTATAATCCCCCATTTTCAGTGTAACTGACGATTATTTTTATGTTTAATATTATTTAAACTACAGATTGACAAATTTTCAAGAGTATTGAAATAAATTAAAAAAAAAAAATTTCGACATGTTTCCAATATCGTCATAGCCAGCTCCACCCCCACTGGAGTAGCTGACGCTTGGATTTTTAAATGATTGAAAAAATATTTCCAATAGAAATCGTGAGGGATGAAATGATCTTGTCATCTGCAACGCTGCCTCCCGGACTATATTTATATATTACATTTTTAAATTTTCGATAGATAGTTTCTACTGTAGCAAGTTTAGTTAGTCTAAAATTTCCCTAATCGTTTCTTTATATTCAATCGAATTTCTTCCCGTCTTTCCTCATTCTTCAAGCATATCTGCGGCTAATAAAACCCCGTAAAGAAATGCCATAATCTAAAATTATTTTTTAAACAAAGGTTGTTTGAATTAAAAATTATTATTATGATTTAAACAGGTACTTACAATATATAGATATAAATCAAATATTATTATGATATAACACAAGAATACAAGTATTTTAACATATGAACTGCTTGTCAACTTGTCCCTCATAGTTATTATCAATCACTTCCAAAACAAAAATTCAAATTATAGCGTGACACTTTGCTCGTAGCGGTACCACTGGAGCTGAATTAGAATAGACCCCCTGATCAGTAACTGAGCCACATTACTTACCGATCAGTAATTTGTAAATAAACCTTACTGTCTTGGAAGCTCTATCGGTAAACATTTAAATTGTAAAAGTAATTATTTAATTCTTATCAAAATTAATTGTTCGTTCAGCTTAATTTAGTGTATATAAAACGTCTCATTTACAGTATATAATTTGCATTTTTAATTTAAGAGATACATTATTTGGTGGATCACTAATTTCTTATAAAATTGATCTTTATAAATGAGTAAAATGGCTTAAGTAGTTTTCTATAGCAAAAGCTTTGATATGAAAGTGCGTAAAAAGATGTATCTCCTTTGTATTGTTCAGATTTCAGAAATTAGGAGTCATATACCTCAAATTTTACTGGGCTCACTGGCTAAACTGGCTTATACTGTACATAAACATGCCCCGCTCACTAAATTGACTAATTTTGATTCAGATATTCAGGATATGATTTTAATCAGAGTCAACTTACTATAAGAACAAAAAAATCCATGGTTTTGAGCTTCTGTATCACATTTACAGGTCGAATTAAAAAGACTTATACTCGCCGTCAAATAAATATGAACTGATGCTCAACTTTTTCCCTTCTCCGCAACCTGTCCCTTGCCCTGCGGAGTTGCCGCTTCTTCATAACTTAGCATTTTCAACATGGCCTCTGAAATGGCAACAGTGTAGAAATCTCAAGTCCATACTCATTTGACGGCAACTATAACAATATGTTTAATTTAAATACCTTGGCTACTACCGCTAGCTGCTCCATTAATTCAACAATTTCTTTCTTTTGTTTATCTGCAACTTTTGTTATTTCTTCACGTCTGTTACTCTCTTTAACCCGTAAATCTATCAAAAATGATTTTTGTAGTTGTAGCTGAGTCAACTAAAAAGGAAACAGTATAAAAATTTGTATGAATTGTAAATAAACCTATAAAAACTAGATTGTAATGAAAAAGTAACTAATAATAAAAATTGAATTGAAATAAAAACCTAATTGACTTTGAATGGAAAATTATAATAAAAACATTCTTAGATATGACAATGAGTTTTAACTATGTGTAGGTACCTACTTTGTAAAAAATGTAATTTTTATTTAACTATGTGCGATTATAAAAAGTATATCTTTGCATTTTTAGAATATAAGGACATCTAAAAAAAATAGTTTTTGTTAGATTAATAAAAAAGTTTTCCATATGCCTTAGTCAAAATCAATCACACTATGTGTATTCACAACAAATTCAAAACAACTAAAGTAATTTTTTTGCAAACTGCAAAGCATTCATAATTATGTATCTATTTACAAAATCGTTAAGACTCTAAGAAGGATAATAATAATTATAGGTATTAAGGGGATCGTCTACGCTTTTTCAAATGAAAAAAGACGCTCTACATTTTTACTAATTATGTAAAATCTCTTAGGAATTTAATACTTATTTTCAACATATTTATTAAGAAAACTTGATATTATATGTCTTTAACTTTTTTTTTGCAATATCATTGTTCTTATATCTGGGGCAAAGCTCTAAAATTGTTGATTTTTGGTTAATTTTGATATCAATTTTTCGAATAAACAATAAATATTTTAAAAAGTTACGTACCTTATTTCATGTTTTCTAAGAGCGAGGGTATAGTAAAAACCTGAGACGTGTTTTGAGTATTTTCAACCCTAAAGTATAAATAAAAAGTTACAGACATAATATCAAGTTTATTAAATAACATGATAATAATAATAAGTTACAAATGGGGTCCAGTACTCATTTTTCAATTTATTTTGTGTGACGTCATATCTGCAATTTTACTTCGCCTACTGACTAAAGTTGTTTATATCTGTCAACGTCATTAATTCTGCCAAAAATTGATGTCAAGGAAGGTTAACTAGTGACAGCTGTCACTTTCAGAAAACTATAGTTGTACCTTGTCAAATGAAAAATCTGTTGTTAGTGGGCGCGAGCAGACACGTGACTCGAGCGTCCTTGACGTGCATGGAATCAGCTGATTTGTGTGCGCATGTCATCTTGACAACAACAATGTCACTTTGACAAAACCAATGTTATGACTTATTTTGATTTTGAACTGCTAAAATGTTATTATTAGGTACGTTCTATCGGTGTCAGAAATATTTCTACTAGAATAATATTCTTAAAACAATAGAACGCTCAGTAGCAAATAACTGTCAAGTAAAAAATAAATACGATAGAATAGTGGAAGTGGTTATGTGTTGTTATTAGTTAACAACTAAAGATAACTTTGTATATTTATTTTAGATCTTCAAAATGTTGTTATGCAAATATTACAGAGATTATAATTATATAAAAATATATTAAATAATAAAAACGTAAAGGAGGTATTTTTGTTGAGCACAGTCTAATCTGAACATTCACAAATGCAACAAAAAGGTACGCGCGAAAGTCGGCTAGTAAAATTTTGAATTTATCTCCATTCTATATATCTTCCTACCAGCGCTTCCAGCTCTAAAGTTGGAATGATTCGTAGGAATATTCAGATTTTTTTGACGCAAAAGAACAATCATTGAGGTTCTGCTAGAAGAAGTAGGTAGATTTCTGACACCGCTGAACGTACCTATTATACAATTTTCAGTCAAATCATTGGTCTTGTCAAAGTGACATTGTTCTTGTCAAAATGACAAACGCACACAAATCAGCTGATTTCAAGCACTTCAAGGTCGCTCGAATCACGTGTTTGCTCGCGCCTTATAAAGATTTTAAATAAATATGTTTTATTTTAATAAAAATGATAAATGTTTCATACATTTTCATGTAAAATAGAACTACTTATAAATATATGGATTTTATTTTCACAAGTTATGAATAATATAAAATTATATTCTTTTCGCTCGGTACACTGATACAAATATACATTTGTGACGTCATACCGTTATAGTGCTAATCGTTTTCATTAAAATTATGAATGAAAAGTTTTATATTTTAAAAATATTTTGGTACAAAATTATTTAAAATTAGTCATATTTTCATGATATGACAAAAAATATACAACTTTTTTTTAGTACCGGACCCATTCATAACAGATTTTGTAAAATTAGCAAAAATTTAGAGCTCTTTTCGTTCATTTGGAAAAGCGTTAGACCGAGGCGTAGACGATCCCCTTAAACAAAATTAACAAATAGGCTTATTTCGAGTAAAAAGTCGTGGAGCCACAATTTTGAAAGTTCCTGAATTTGTAGAAATATTTTAGACATGAATTATTAATTTAGATTTAGAATATCATTGTAGCTATCTTTAGTAATATATTTATAAACAAAACTACACTTATCTACGTACTATACATAAATTATATGGTAATAAAATTAGTTATATTCTGCAAAAGCTTTATCAATTTCCCTCATTAGCACTTTTAAAAATAATCTAAAGAACATATTAACCGCAATTAGTAAATAGGAAGATATCAGAATCAATATTTTCAAATATTGGTAAACAAATATTTTTGTGCAAAGGGGAAAAGAAGTGTCTAAATGAAATATTTACAAATTACACGGAAGAAGTTTTATTTACAAGCAAAATGAATCATTACATTATATTTCACAGACGACTAACAGTAGTCATCACCGTCGCCACGTTTGAAGCAAAATTTAAATTTAGTCGTTACCGTCGTATCAATCTCGTACAAGTGTTCGGCTTACACATGTGTCAACTCAGTCTAGACTCACGTTGAGTAACAGTTTATAATCGGATGCAAGCGCGGACAAAAAACTGATGTGCGGTTCCTTACAAACGTAAATAATGACTCAGTTTGCCCAAATAAACTGCAAGTGCTCCAGAGAAGCCGCGTATTCCTGGAGGAAACGCCTAAATGGCGCCTATGGCTATTCCGCGTGCCCAAATTAAATCGTGTCTTTGCCCTTACTTCTCAAATGTTGTTATGACTTCATAAAAACAGTCAGACGTAGTTTTCATTACTCCACAATTTAAATTAAATGGCCATCTCATATTTGTTATTTACGGACTGTGGTGAAGCAATTATTAGCGTACTTGCTTAGGGAAAGAAAAGATAAATACCTAGTAACCAAAAGTATTTGTTTCTGTATCCGTCA
Organism: Harpalus rubripes; assembly: GCA_963082715.1. NCBI lineage: Eukaryota > Metazoa > Arthropoda > Insecta > Coleoptera > Carabidae > Harpalus > Harpalus rubripes. The sequence goes on along the minus strand of OY720448.1, from coordinate 63,031,633 downwards.
CAATTCCTGCGAATCAATTCAGGAAAACTTTTGAATGATCCGAAGGCGATTTAGTTTCTGATCCTTCGACTTCTAGCTATGCTTTATTCGCAACGGAAGGTCATAAATGGATAATATTTTTCTAAAATTTATTTTTCAATCAGAAAATGTTTCACTCTTAATTTCCGATTTATTTTAGCCTCCTGAATAAAATCTCAAAAGCACGGCCGTTGTTTTTAATACACTCTAAGTACTAAAGAACTATTTTTTTAAAAATATTCATTACACAGCCTCAAATTTGAAAACATTACCATTCCATTAAATATTTTACAATTAAGTATTGGAAGTTGTGTTATATCCATGTGATCTATTCTCGTTTCGTCTCGTCTCATCTCGAAAATTCGAGACGAGATTTCTCTGCATCTCGTCTCGTCATATTTTTTCTTGCCTTCTCTCGGTCTCGACTCGAGAGTCTAGAATATCTCAAATTTTTAATTAGCAACATGTATATAACAAAAAAGTAGCAGCACTTGTTAAAACATTTACTTAATAATATCATGGCTTTACCCGTTTCTGGGTGTGTTAATCTGCTTTGTACTCAAATATTGGTAATGATTATTGTATTCGTATAGAGCGGGAAGGAGTCGCTTTTGTGCATTTTATTTTTACTAAAACCGAATAAATTTAAAATGAATAAATAAATATGAGTGTCAATGAGGAGGCAATTAATTAAGATATTAAAAAACGGACAATTGAGATCTAGAATTTCAACTCTCGTCTCGAGCAAATCGATATAACGAGACGAGAATAATGTTAAGCTCTTCTCGAAAATTCGAGAAATGAGATCTCGAAAATGCGAGAACTCGCGGCATCACTAATGTGATCTGAAATAAAATTTGACGTTAACGTTAGTATTGAAAGTTGTGTAATATGCGCTAAAGTTCATACAGTTTAACATATGAAAAATTATCGCCTCTGTTTAATTATATAAATAACGTTAATGTTTTCCTATTGGCCATGTATGACGTGCTGTATGTAATTTGACGTCATGGGAATAGGGGTTGTTTTTCATTACTATTTCTAGCGCCAATCTTTTTATTTAATTATTTACAAAGATGCCAACAAATTATTATTATTATTATTATTTATTACTATTTATTATTATTTTATTATTATTTCATTATTATTATTATTATTATTATTATTATTATTATTATTATTATTATTATTATTATTATTATTATTATTATTATTATTATTATTATTATTATTATTATTGTTCTATAACTGAATAATCCTCGGCATAAACTTTAATTAAAAATATTTTTTGAAAAATATGAAACCGACTTATTTTGAGGATTATTTATCAATGATATTGTATTTATCATTTGGACATTTTTCGCATGCAACTTTGTTAAATTTATCGTAATCTAACTAACGTACAAAACTGGAGCCCGAAAAACTCGGACCTTTATTATTTTTTGGTATATATAAAAAATAGGTAAATGTATTAAATTTGTTGTAGCTCTACACAAATAGCTAATCCCCGACAAATAAGTTTTAAAAAAATATTCTACTTCTGAGACTCCCTGCTCCGAAATAAAACTACTTCTGGGTGGTCGAATGATGAAGTAGTTGCGGATCAGTTGACATTAAATTTTTTTCTCAAAATTTGAAAAATAAAATTATCGATTAACATGTCGTGACGAAAATCGCAAATTTTGTAGCAAGAAGCATTTTTATTCTGCTCTCACTTTATTATCCTTTTTAACAAATAGAATGACTTGTCTCTATTCAAGAATTAGTTCCACATTCTCTCGTTTCAGCGAACGGAGTTTATTACATTTAAACCTCCAAACAAAAATAAAAAGTAATAACTACGCCATTGTTTTTTACGTGCTCAAAAAAAAATTCAACGGTATTCAGATCCCATTATAAAGTTGCGTGTGTCTGTAGGTTATACTTTCCTGACCGAATTGTATCCAGTGTCGAAGAGTGTAGTTTATAACTATTTAGTGAAAATAAAATATCCAATTAGAGAAATGGAGTACCGATAATTAGAATTATGCAGAAGATAAATAATGGATTTTCCAAATTTATAAAAGATTATTTAAATGATATTTAAATTTCATCATTGTTTTTCATAAAATGTTTATCAGTTTTAAATTTGAATATATAATGAATGTGATCCATACCAATTACAGTGCCCATATTAAAGTTAAATAAAAATAAATACACAAATATATATCATTACGGTATACTACCCATTGCTGGGTGCACCAATCTGCTCTGTACACAGAATTTGATAATGATGATGATGACATATTTGTACCGTGCGAGCGTAGAGAGTGTACTTCTTTTGTGACATTTAAAATTCAAAATATTTTTATTGGTGTCGGTCGGGAAGTCAGGATCGAACCCGGTTCCCCATATTCGCGACCAGACACTCAGGCTCACGGCCACGAGACTCCATATTAAAATTAAATTTACTATAATTTAGCATTTACGTATTTGAAACAAATTTACTTATCAAGAATTTGACCTATGACATTTCCAAGCGTATTCTGCAATTCTGCAACTTTGTGGTTAATTTAAAACCACAGGAAATATATAAGATCCCTTTAGGTAGACTTAACGACAAACTAAAATAACAAGATAACGTCTGTAAATGTTATACCGGGTGTGCATGTGCATCAAACACCGGAATATAGGTGTTTAATGGGATTTTAAATAAGTGCGGATATTGGCTCTCCCGTAATTTTTAACGAAATTGTGATATTTTTTATATTTTAAATATCTTGTGCTGCAGTTGTGTTATTACATGGAATTTAAAATTTAATTCTAAACAACTTTTTATTCTTGTAATTTTGCTCTAAAATTTATAGGAGAGCCAAAATCCGCATTTCCGTATATATTTCAAATTCCATGTTAAACTCCTGTATTGCGGTTTTCGGTGCACACCCAGTAGAGAGAAGCTAGAACGACATGATATATTTTTTATAATATTTTTTTAGCACAACGAACGTATCTATGAAACAGGTGATTACCACAATATAATATTTCTAAGAAGTGAATAGATTGAACTTTGTAACATCCACCAGACATGAATCAAAAAGTTCAGATCAACAAGTTATGTATGTTACTTAATACATATTTACGAGGAAATCAAATTTACAGGCAATTACGCTCAAGTCATGTTATGATAATTTTAAATCATAATTATGATTGTTTGGTTAAACAAATTAATACTAAAAGTTATATTTATATGGGATGGCTAGCGAATGAAAGTTGTCGTTTAAATTATTTTATAGATGTGGTTTCTTTTGAAATACTTAATTATAGTATAGTTAGTATAGTATGACTAGCGACGAAAGTTGATGTTTAAATTATTTTATAGATGTGGTTTCTTTTGAAATACTTAATTAGGAAAGCACTGAAATACATTACTATGTCAGGCTGAAAATAAATGGCCGAGTAGGGTAAATGAATATCAAAACAGGGATGCGTTTAAAATATTTTGAACATTTTTCGTTTATGTAGATTATAACAAAATATTTTGATCTTTAAAGTATTTAGTTTGACAATTCTATGAAATAGGATTATTTTTAATTTCCTCAACAGAAATTCCGACACGAGGGTTGCTTACACCTGAGACCAACGAACTAAAATTTGCGGTATTAAATTTTTTAAATACGTCCCTGAACCTGTTCCTAAGGTCATTTTAAATGCCTCCTGGTATTGAGTACAATTCTAATCTTCTGTAATGGAATACATAAGGGTCAATTTCCTTTCAAATCAAATATAGGGAAATGTTTTCAAAAGAAACCACATCTAGGTATATGTAAACAACATAAATGAATATTAAAAGTTACCATTGGAATCTCCGAAACTATAAGAGCTACAAGGTTGGTTAAAAGGGAAATGTTGGCAGTTTTGAGTGTTCATTTAGATTCCGCTGAGAAAAAATTAAAGTTCAGAACAGTTTGAAAGTTATTCAAAAAAACTGAAAATCACGATTTTGGAAAATGTTAAATAACTTCGTGATTATAAAAGATATAAAAAATATTTCATATAAAAGTTTCATGATTTGATGGAACATACTTAAAAGTAATGTCATAATAAAGTTCAAGATGTCGGTTTAAATGGGTGCCATATTGGATTTTTACTTAAAAAAAATACTTATTTTTTTCTCTTTCTAATGGTGTAAGAGTTATTGAATTTCTGTTTTGTTTTACCCCTAAAATCTTAAATTCTTCGTTATTTTTCATAAAAAAAATTATTTTTATGTCAAAAAGTTTCCTAAAATAGTATTTTATTTTCCTTAAGTAACTTATTCCGTACCTATCCTGCTCATAATTTACTTTTGATTCCATATTTTTAACGTATATGTGTATCTCAACCAGGATATAAAAAACTTATTATTGAATTATACTTTCAAAAATTTAAAAAAAATCATGAAAAAAAATTTGAAATCTTAGATTTTAAAGGCAAAACACAATAACCCTTACACCATTGGAAAGAGAAAAACATAAGTATTTTTTAAACCAAAAATCCAATATAGCGCCAATTTAAAATAAGAAAGTTGCTATTAATATCTTGGATACCGCCATCTTAAGTTTGTCTCATCGAATCATGATTTTTTTATATGAAACATTTTTTTATATCTTTTATAATTACAGAGTTATTTGATATTTTCTAAAATCGCGATTTTCAGTTCTTTTAAATAATTTTCAAATTTTCGGAATTTTAAATTTTTCTCGGCGGAATCTGAATGAGCACTCAAAACTACACAACATTGCCCATTTAACCGATTTCGTAGCTCTTGTAGCTTCGGAGATCCCAATGGTAACCCAATTAATTTGGGACATCTGTATAGGGTGATACATCGGTCTCTTTTTTAATAACTCCATTATTTTAAATATTATAGAAAAAAAATTCAAACGAAGTATATTTTATATTAGAATGTCTATAAATCTGCAGTGTAAGCTTTTCTACAGGGTGTTCCATTTTTACGCAATGGTATGTAATTTTATAGTTTCAAATAGAACATCCTATATATTTATTCCTATTTGAAAAGTACATTGCTATCCAATAGTATAAAAACAATCATACTCGTATGCTATATTATTAAAAAATACAATGGCGATGGCGAATGATTAAATTATTACATTTTTATTAAATACAGAAGGCTTTGCAATACTATTTTTAAAATTAGACATCTGATAATATTAAATAACATTAACTTTACATTTGAAAGGTGTAATGTTATAGCTATTAACATACCTAGGAATGTTATGTACATCATAACTGCCGCAGATGTAAGTTTGAAATCCGAGCTCGTAGAGCGAGGATTTTAAGACATCTAAGGCTTGTTATGATTAATAACACCCGTGGTTTGTTCAATAGTTTATCGATTTCAGAAAATTATGACAATATTGATAAATATCATTTTTTGAAATTTTCACAATAATGCTACTTTCAGATTGCTTTGGTTAACAGAACAATTATTTTGACATATATCAATATGACAAATATTCAAATTATGTGCTTTGTTCCACATGTTTATTACTTTAGAATAAAGTAGACCGTATTTAGAACGATAGGCTAACGTTATCTGTATGTATTAATGAAGAACATTAAATTTTCATTTTATTTTAATTTCATTTTGTAGATTGTTGTTGACAAGTCAGTATGGTAATAATATTAGCATACAGATACAGTTATTACTTAGTTACCAGCCTACTTTTGTACACCACAAACAATGGAATAATATCCTGAAACCGGTAAAAATAATTAAGTCGGCTGCACAATAGCTCGGAAACGAGAAAGGTTACGGAAATTTTGCCAACACATCATAACATTTATTTGTTGATAAAAATTTGTCTAAAACAATAATTTTAATATGCAAATATTTGTTTGACAATTAAAAGAGACTGGAATTGGATGTGTTCCCGTTTTTGTTTCAGGGCTATTATGCAGCCATGATAACTGGTAATATGTATAATTTTCAGGGTACTCGTTACCAAGGTTTTACTAAAAAAATCGGGCCGGGTGCATCACTATTTTTAATTTTGTAGGTACTTGACGATCTATTTTTTAAAAATATATTTGATGTAGAAATTGTAACATAACACATATATAGCACACTAACACTTCATGAAAATTGATTATAACATACAGATAAATAGTTCTCTCTACTTCCTTTTCAATTTTTAAAAACTGATTTTACAATGGTAAAACATAAATATCATTCATTTTTAGATTCTAGCTTATTAATTATTTACCATCCTTCAGTAAATATTTAGTGCAGTAACACCGAAATGCAAATATAAAGTACATAGGTGCCTATTTTTTTCCTGAACATAGGAAATTCAATGTTAAAATTTTGATTTAGAGATATCTCTTTACCTATTAATTTTAGAAAAAAAAGTGTAATGAAGAAAAATGTGCAGAATGAAAATGTGCATCGATTTGTATCAAGTTTGTTGTTCAATTGTTTCTTATGCACAAGTTAAAAGCAAAAGAATATACACGAAATACGGCAATTATCAGAATACCGTTTATTGTTTCTGACACATCTGACAGACTTGACATTTCTTTTGATTCTATTATTAGAATAAGGGCCAGTACTTCAATCTCCTGGTAAAATGTCAGGTAATTTACCTGCCAGATAAAATAAAAATATCGCATCATATATTTGACACGTGTATAATTTTGACAATTTACGCTATAATATTGGCGAGTTTTTTATTTTATCTGGCAGTTAAATTACCTGTTGGAAGTACGGGCCCTAAGAGGAAGACTTAAACAAGAAGTAAAAAATTAATCACAAATTCTAATAAAAATAATAAAATTAAGTGAAATGTTAAATCCGTCAGATATGTCGGAAAGTGGTCGGAAACATCAAACATAAATTATTGTTTAATTTTTCGTGGCACTCTGATAATTGCCTCAAATTGTGTATTTTCTTTTACTTAACTCGTGCATTAGGTGGCGGTCTCACTAACCGAGAACTATCAATCGTTTATTGTCGTGTATATTTTAAACACGTGTATTCTAATAGCATGTGTCATATTGGGCCATCGTTTTCTATCGAGTGACGTCGACTTGTTTGATTTTCAAGTTGATTTGATTTTTACTCGATGCTCGATTCCACTCGATGCCTTGACGCATGCGTAAATGTACATAACCTCTTAATTTAGTTGATGTCATTCAAATTTCATTTGATTTGACACTGACAAACAGAAGTAGTCGTGAAAATAAAAACAACAAAGGTTATTGATTAAAATAATGTATATAGATGTATTTGACACCAAATGATATATGCAATTCGACCAGTGAGACCGAACCTTCAGTTTTTAAATGACACATGATTCGATACTAGGATACTACACTACACGACACAACTTTACCAGTGAGACAGGCACGTAGCCAGGGGAGTGACTCGAGGGGCTGGAGCCCCTCCCGAAATTCTAATGATTTTAGTTTAAATTGGTGCATAAAATACTAAATTATAAATTTTGTTTGTTCTAAACTTTCGTAATAATCCGTGTTACATTTTTTAAGAGCCCCTCCTCCAAAAAAGTTCTGAATACAGGCCTAATAAAGGAAAATTATAATAAAACTCCTCCTCTCCATTTCCTAAAATTTCGAAGCCGCTCCCGAAAAAAAATCCTGGCTACGGGCCTGCAGTGAGACCCCCGCCTTAGGCGGCGGTCTCACTGACCGAGTACAACAAACTTGGTACTCATCGAAGCACATTTTCATTCTGAGCATTTTTATTCATTTCACTTTTTTTCTAAAATTAATAGGTAAAGAGATATCGCTAAATTAAAATTTTAACATTGAATTTCATATGTTCGAGAAAAAAGTAGATTCCCAGTATAAGATACCATTTTTATCAAATACATTATATTATCGTATTTCCTGTGCTATGTACATACCTCATCCTTATAATTTTGTGCTAAATTTTGTTGTTTTCTCCAAAGATTATAAAAAAATTTAGCAAAAGTACGAATTTGTAATTCTCTACAACGAATTGCAAGCATTTTTTCTGCAGGATGTTGCATTGGAGATCTTGGAGAGTGATCGGCTGTACTGCAGGAGTCATTTTTCATTTGTTTTCTCGGCGTTCTAAAATCAAACATCCTGTTATAAAAGTTTTAGCGCCCTGTATGAATCACTATCAATAATAATTAATCTAAATAAGTATTTAGGAAAATAATCATATAATGTAAGAAAAACGAAAGAAAATAAAAAAATAAATTATGTAAGAGATAACGATGGTACAATTTAAACCAGCGTTTCTTAACCTTTTCAAGGCGCGATCCAAAAATAACTAATGTATTGGTCTCGCGATCCACTATTTAGCAAATTAGTTAAAAATCAGAAACACATGTCTCATGATAACCAATAATCTATTTATTAGAATAAGAAAATGAATATGTACGAATATACCACATACCTATTTATAAACAAAACAATATAAATTTAATACCGTAATGGTACATGAATTTGATACAATTTTAATCTTATCTGATAATCAAATATCCGAAACATTAGTATTAATATTAGGTACCTTCCCATATTTGTTTAATTTGACTTACGAACATGATTGAAAATGAATTTATTTAAAATAAAAAATAAGAGTAGTTTACAAAAATTAATGTTAATTAATGTAAACTCTGACTTTGCATAAGTTTTGAAAGTTCTTCAAATCGCGGTTTTATTTGAAAGACAGCATTTATTTTCTTGTTGGAGGTGGTTCCTAAATTTAGTTTTAGTAATTACAAAAGCACAAAAACTAGACTCGCACATATAGATAAGTGTAGCAAAAGGTAAAAATAATATTCTTATTTTTTTATTTCTCAAAATTGGGTTTCCTTTGTATATTGTATTCCTAATTCTAACATTAACATTTTAGTGAAATCTTATATACATTTTAGAAAAATATGATTGACATTTCGTAATCAAAATTTTAAAATTCTAAGTAGTTTATGCGACCCACTCACAATCCCTTGCGACCCAAATTTGGGTCGCGACCCATAGGTTATGAACGCTGATTTAAACAAAATAAGATAAAAATGTTTTTGGCAAAGATTTATATTTTCAGTACTTGCCACGGTTTCACGTGTGTAGTATGTGCATTTCATTGTATTTTTTGATACTGACATTTACCTGTCGATCGCAAACATACAATTATATATCATATGTTTTTCTTGAAAATAGCATAGTCACGGACCGGTATTATAAACAATGATTTAATTTAAAATGCGCATCTAACGAAGAAAAGCTTATCGACATCAAATATTATAATAAATAAATTTCGTTTTTTTTAAATGTGCGATTCAAATAAAATAGTATAGGGTAGAATATTTATTTTTAAACCGAGTTTTAGGAGATAAGATATATTAAATAAATATGAATATGGTTATAACAAATTTATGTTCTTTACATTCAACCAATTATGAGAATTGACTGTTTTTATCAATATTTTGATATTTTTTGTATCCAACGTTAAAAATAAACATAACCTAACCTAACGCACGAAACTCGGGTCGTTATACTATTTGTAATTAAATAAAAGTAAAAAAAAAATTTTTTATCTGTAAAATGAAAAATATATTTTGTTCACATTATTGATAAATTGAAATAAATTTTGTTAAGTATTTATCGAGGTATTTACGCACTTACAATAATTTATAGGTAACTAAATAAATTTCATATTGAATATAATATTTTTTAAATTATATTTATTGATGTTAGATATACTGACTGGTAGTATAAAATATTTTTTCTATTTTGGTTGTTTAATATGTACTTTATGAAACCCATTTGGATATCATAAAGTATTTCTTTATGACATCCAAATGAGTTTCATAAAGTACATATTAAACAATCGAAATTGAAATTCCTGGACATGAAATAACGTATATTTTTTTGAAAAAATGACCAAAATAGAAAAAATTGTATAAAATACACGTTTCATAAGACATTTCAGCGCACTTGTCCCCTTAGAAAACTCGCGGCAAGCCGCTCGTTTCTAAAAATGACGCGTGCGCTAAAATCATGTCTTATGAAACTTATTGGGATTTTCAAGTATCAACAGATGGCACTGATCGCATTAAACAATGGTACACTTCTGTTAAGATCTGTCAGCGTCGCATTGCTGTCAATTGTGTTTCTTTAGTTTTCGTAATATTTCTTTCGTTTATAAGTATTTTTTATTTATAATTTAGGTATGTATAATAGAATTTTTGTAGTCATATAGTTGTAGTTTCATGTAAATGTCAAATGTGTACCACTGTTTGTAGTTTTAATATTCACCGCTAGTTGGCGTTTTCTTATTTGAAAATCCCAATATCTTAATGTACTATTTTATATTTTGCGTTCATAAACAAGTCATTACGATACGCAATTGCGTATCGTAATGACCGTCATTTCGAACGCAATTTTTTGTTTTAGACGGTTGGTACTAGATGACGTTTCTTTAACCCATTTTTACCTAATTTATTTTTAGTTAATTGACAATTCATTTTAATAATATAATGTCGAAATTATTATTATTATTTTTTTTTATTTAGGGAAGATTATTTATATGAAAATGTACAAATGGTTACAAATATAATCACAAATTGAGTAAGTAAATGTTAATTGTAGAAGGCACAAAATATAAAAAATGGTATAAAGAACTCATTTTATAAGACTTTCTTTCGCACTTGTCAATTAGAAAACTTGCTAACGCTCGTTTTCTAAATTTTGACGCGTGCGAAAAAAACATGTCTTATAAAACACGTTCTTTAATATACTATATTAATATACAAAACTTTAAATACTTTAACACAGTGCTAGAAAGAAATGGTTGGAATTACTTACAGAATTTTTTTTATAGCCTATCTCATATATCTACCCCATTAAAATATTTCATGAAAGTTGAAGGATCAGGTAGAAGTGGATCTATTGATACTATACTGTATCTGGTTTAAGATTGCAGTGGTGTGAAAATAGTAGAATTTGGAGGTTTGATATGGACATCATAAAAAAAGAATATGATTCTACGAGTACAGACCTCATACCAAGATTATTTAGAAAAAAATAAATATGCAATTTTTAGCGCGAACTCAAACCTTTTTCACGTACGGTTTGTGGGAGGTAAAAATAGGCAGATATAAAAATAACATATCGCCTTGACCATGAACAACACAATGCAGGTAATTCAATTTTTCCTGCACTTCATATCAGTCATATTCAATCGTGGGGAATACCACTGTTTGTAAATAAGGCTCGTTTTGTAATCCCGGCCAATAGAGACTGGTCTACCTTTCAGTCTGGTTTACCATGCATTTATTTAAACTAGTACACATTGGACGTCACGAAACTTTCATATACGTCACAACTTTAATCGTAAAGGTAACAGCAGGTTCGGTAATCACTAATATGCCGCAAATTTATGGTTGTAATATATCGGAATTTCCATTTCTTTCATTAGTATTTAATTTTAGAAGGTGTAATTTAGTATATTTTTTTACATTTATTTACGTTAAACTATATTATCACACTTAATAAATAACATTTTTGTCAAATTATTTTTATTATAAAAATTATTAACATATTTTTTATATATTCTAACCTGTTATCTGGAGTTTTATTTCGGATATCATTCATGGTTAAAGATCGTTTTCTTATTTCATTTTTTTGGATATTTGTTGCTGATTTCTTCAATATTGGTTTTCTCATAGTCACTGCCTTAAGAGTATCTGATTTGGGCCTTGAAGGGGTTTTAGCAACATTTGAGGAAGTACTTGTTTCGGATGCATTTGAAACTGGAGATGAATTATGTTTTTCCATATTAACCACTTTTTGTGACATTTTGATGGATATTTATTACAAGTTTATATTTGTTTATGAATATATTGTTTATCAGAATAACTAGATTTTTAAAAATAAATGATATGTCAGTTCAAAATTTATCAGATGTAAATGTAAACACTTATACTTTGTTCCATTTAAGCCATTATAGAGAATAGGGCATAGTTTTTAACTCTCTGACTAACTGAAATCGGGTTTTCCAAGCCATCGGCTTTAGAAGAAAAAGGGCCGGACTGGGAAGATTCAGCGGCCCGGGAAAATTCTAGCATCTCCAGTTTTTTACTAATTTATAATTAAATTGCCACAAAGTAATAAATTAGTTTTGGTGTTGGATAATATGAATTTTTTGCCTACATAGAAATAGAAGAGTTATAAAAGATGTTGAAATATTAAAAAGACACGCTCCTAAAAATAGTATTTAAAATATAGAACATTCTGTAGTTAAAAAAATAACATTTAGTTTCGTTTAAAAGTTGTAGACCTTATTAAATTATAAATAAATGGAGAGTGAGGAATATTCTGAAGCAAAAAAATTATCTGATCAAACCTAATCTTGAAAACAAAGAAAATAAAGTATTGAAAGATAACACAACCAAAATTCTACCCGCAGATAATGGAAGTGTTACAGTAATATTAGATACCAATTTATAAGATTAGAAAATAGAATAGCTTTTGAATCAAGGAAATTATAAAAAAACTTGGAAAACATTCTACTGCATCTATAGAAAACAAAGTGTACCGTGCTCTTAAGAAATATAAAGAGTTATATTCCGTTTAGAACAAGAACAGATTTCACTCATTTTAGCAAGCTTCCACACATGTACGGGGGGCTTCCAAAAATTCATAAAAAAGATTTAGGCATCTCAGAAACCCATCAAAAGTTCCATAAATTTTCCTACTTACTAACTATCACAATTTCTATTACCAATCATTCAGCCACTTCAAGGAAAAAGAACATCATATGTGAAGAATTCAAAACATTTTGTAGAAGTTTTGAGCTAAATACAACTATTACAACCACAAAATCTTCTTGTCAGCTTTGATGGTGTAAGTTTATTTACGAGAAATTTTCAGAAATCATCAAAACAAGGCTTGAAAAAAATATCAACTTAGATAGAACCGCCTTGCCTCTTGATGGTATTACAGCACTTTTGCAGTGCTGCCTACAGAACTCATATTTCCAAGAAAAAGATAGATATTTTGTTCAAGAAGATGGTTTGTTGATGGGTTCTTTTCAGTTATAGCCAATTTATACATGGAATTTTTTGAAGAATTAACACTAGATACAGCCAATGTAAGACCTAAACTTTAGTTTAGATATCTCGATTATACTTGATATTAGGTTCACAATAGAGAAAAATCTCATGGAGTACTTCCATTCTTGGAAGGACATCAATCTACCAACACACCAACACCGGACAATACCTTGACTATAATTCCAATCATTCAAAATCTACAAATTATTAGGAAATTATCAAAACCTCATATATTCGACATCGGACTATATCTGCAACACCGAAATTTTTTTGTTAATAATTAGAAATTATTACAAATAATCTAAATAAGAAAGTGAAGTTAATTAGATGATGCTACGTACTCGAATTTTAGTTTGTAATCATTATCCCGACTGGCCAATCCGACCGTGTATATATTAATATAAAATAAGAATAATGATAAATTATATAGTATTTATAAATGAATTTTTAAATTGAAAAATACAATGTTCAAAACGGTCGCCAAATGATGCCACAACCCTAACGAGGTCAAACAAGAAGTTATTTCATTTGATGGTGTTTGTGCGCATCCTTGGCTTTTACCGCGAATTATTTTTGTTGACGTTCAGGGGTTAAATACACGTGCGTAACAAGAAAACTGTTGTCAAACTTACGCCTTTAATTAAAATACATGCAAATAAAAAGCACACACGTGCTGAATCAGTAACCGCCCCGTGGATCGCACGTGGATGCAAGTCAATGCAGGTTATGTGTGGGAGAGTGCGGGTTACGTTTATATTTTCCTGCGCTATATTTTTGTAGCTAAATTCAGTTGATACAACTGTTTCTATCTCATATGGCATAGTTTTGAACACTAATTGGCTGAAATTAGAGACAAGAGATAAGTTTACAAAATGTAATTTCGGCTACTTAAAACTGGCTTCTTAAAAATGGAACAAAATATAAAAATTACAAATTTAATTACAACGTATAAAAAATATAACTAGGACTTTTATTACAGTCCGATATAATGCGATCTTCCACTGTTCTTTTTTATGGAACCATAATTTGCAAGCATTCTATAATTCTAGACTAAAATAGTATATTAAAACATAAGTTACAGAAGGCAACGTATTCTAGCACGAGTTACAAATTCGCTCACGAGCGCGCAGCGGCGAGTGGGCGAACGAACTAGTGCTTGAATAGCCTTCTGTAACGTGTTTTATACTATTTTCTCTGTTGAGGCTTCCATTTACATTATTTCTTTATAAAAATAATTCACAAATCCCATTAAAGCCTGTTTTACATTATCATAAATTTACATGCATTTTATGGTGTCATACGATGTAAAAATTCTTAAATAAGACTGATTTTGAAGGTCATTTGCTTCAAATTTCGGTAATATTTAGGGTTTTAAATAAATAAAAGTTTATATTTCATGTGTAGTTGGCTACTTTGTGCTCTGAAATTGTCTTTGTCAAAACCAAACGTTAAGCTCAAATATTTCAAGAACAATGAATTTAAATTTTTTTAAAAATGTAATTGTTGCAGTTGTTATTGCGCGAAATAACTTTTTGAAACGAAAACGAATTTGGGTGAAAATGATTGTGTAAAACAGACAATGATTTGTGTTTTTTTTTTTTGTTATGTAGGTCCGTTTCCCAGATAAGTAGTGTATTTATTGTCATTGCAATTTCAAATAATATAATATTACATATTACCAAAAATCGTATAAAAATGAAGCTGCTTCTAACATCAATAGATGCGTGCTAGAATGTAACAATTCCAAACCAGAGAAAATCTTTATTGATATTCGTTAAGCAAGCCTTAATTTTTTTTAAATATTCTAAGACGTAGATGTAAATCTTATTTTACGTAGTTCGCTAATAAAATTGATCTATTTCAACACATAAAAATATACGAGTATAAATATGTTTAAAATAAATTTCGTGCTGGAAATACGTATGGATTAAAAGCAATTTTATAAAATAATTAATAAAAAAATATTATATTTCAAGTTTTGTTTGCCACTGACTGACTGCCTGTCATTCAACATCTCATTCATGTCTGACCTGGCATCATAAATTCAAATAAATATTATTTGGTTTACTTTCGTTTTGTTATTTTCTGCATTCATTTACTGAAAAATGGATTCTGGATTTCAAAAAGGGTGATAGCAAAATGCTAAAATATTTTTTTATATTTTGCGTTCATAATGAAGTCATTACGATACGCAATTGCGTATCATAACGACCTTCATTTCGATATGCAATTTTTTGTTTTAGACGGTTGGTACTAGATGACGTTTCTTTAACCCATTTTTACCTAATTTATTTTTAGTTAATTGACAATTCATTTTAATAATATAATGTCGAAATTATTATTATTTTTTTTTATTTAGGGAAGATTATTTACATGAAAATGTACAAATGGTTACAAATATAATCACAAATTGAGTAAGTAAATGTTATTGTAGAAGGCGCAAAATATAAAAAATAGTATAAAGAACTCATTTTAAGACTTTTTTCGCACTTGTTAATTAGAAAACTCGCTGACGCTCGTTTTCTAAATTTTGACGCGTGCGAAAAAAACACGTTCTTTAATATACTATTACAAATCAAAAATTTTTTTAAACTTTGATAATTTGTTTCTATGGAGAATAGTCCGGTTAATTAAAAGTTCATGAAATGAAATTTGTCATCAAAAACTTCCTAATTACTTTTCTGTTTTTATAGTGTAATTTTTATGTTTAAATTTACTGCTACTTTGTGATAAAAAATACGTATAATGAAATGTCAAATCGCTCCAGTTGCGTATGTGAACGTACTCATTTGCGCGGCATTCAATGTTTCGTGATTTAGTCGCTAGATGGTGGGAGATAAGAGAAAGTTGGCATAAATTTGAAATGACTTTGAACCTGCGCGTAGAGTTGCGTGACGTCTGCGTCCATGTGACTTGTCAGCCAATCAAAGCACGAGTCGCTCGCATTTCTACGAATAATGTTGTGGTCATCCTTTCTTAAAATACACTTCACTTTTAGTTTGTCGCAAAGAAGCGAAGTTGATGTTGGCAAGTGTGTTCCTTGTGATGTACGATCAACATATATTATAGTTTAAGTTTATGCACAGTTAAACATAAAATATTGATTACAGAAAACTCTAAAACTGCGATTTAATATTGATACACTGTTGTTATCTGAGTGTGCGTTGTTAGTGTAGTGAGACCTTGGATTTTTTGTGACTGCTACTGTTCTGTTTCCATCATGAACATAAAGGTATGTGTTGGTGTGTTATTAGCTCGAAACTATCATCAGAAAACAATCATCATCATCATCCAAAGCCGTTGCGATGTTTATGAACGTAAATAATAATTGGGTTTTGGGCAATGTTGTGTTTGTAACTTCAAATTTGGTGCCCGCGTTTTTTATTTTTACTTAAACAGTGTCTGTGTAAAATATCAGTGATTGTTCTTTTTGTAAAGGTTCGTGGTTAACCGCCGAACTTGCAAATCTCATCCGGCGTCGACAGTTGGGTAATAAAAACAATACGATTTAAAACAATCGCTCGAAAATTTATGATGGATCACGGGTTAGGTGTGTAAAAGTGTTTTTGACATTTGCATGGGTTTAGATTTTGAATTCTCGGTGTTTTGAGGCTTGCATGATTGGTTTTTGTAACTTTTGTTTTGTTTTAATATTAACACAAGCATGATTGCTCGTTGTAGAGATTTATTTTTATTCATGATCCTTTCGTCTGTGAATTCGATATATTTTACAAAATATGAACTTATGTAACGTGATTGCACTTTTGCTACACTGCACAATAACATAGTGTGGATATAATTTATTATTCCTAATTATCGGAAGCTTCGAATTATAATTACATTGTTAAAATGTATGTATACATGTGCTTTTTATCGCATAAAATTCTTTATCATAAGTGCGGTTATATGCTGAAGTGGGAACTTGTAAAAAATCTTTCATTTCCGTTACTAATTGAAAATTGTCGGTAAAAAAACTTATATTATAAACATTCCATTAATAATATACATAAATAAATGGAAGGTTAATCAGTTTTCAAATAATTTCAGGTATCTATATATTTTGCGGTAAATATCAAAAAGTTTTATATTATTAAACAAGACTAATAATTAATTCTCATAATTATTTTATCACAATATTTTCTGAATTTTCATTTGATAATATATTAAACCATATTTGTTTGTATTAGTTTTATTCAAGAATGTATGTAATTTATTTACCTTGTTCATATATAAGCAGAACCTGTAAAATATGAAATGTTCAATTACTACTGACCTTGATATATCAGTAATTATCTGAGAAGAATAAAACGCATTTTGTTGTATTAAATTATTAAATAAAACTGAATACGTCCCAATTGCTAGTATGTATTTATACTTGGGCAATAGTTTGGCCGAAGATTTAGTTTAACGTCTACCGGAAGAGACTTAAATTTATTCCTGTTTAAATATATTAAACCGTTACATATTATTATGTATGATAAAATTCATTATATTTTCGTTTAGTTTATGTGTATTAGTAGATTATCAATAAAAGATGTATTTAATTGTTTTGGGATTTTCGCATAATGATAATTTTGATAAAAAATATATGAATTAATCTGAATTCTACTACAAGTTCCGTATTGGGAAAACCCCTGCGTATAAACTGGTCTAAAGTAGATCGAATATGGACTTTATTTTTGTTTATTAATTATTCATCAAAGCAACATGTGCAAAAAAAAGTAAACAACATTTTTATCAAATTAGCACTTTTTTCAAAAAATTGTAAGCATGAAATGTAAGTTTAACGGTTTTAACAATAAAAAAATATACTTCTGTAGCATAGCAAACGCAATTGTTAATTTGTTGACCACTGACCTATCAAACAAATTATCTTTGATTGCTCATGTAATTTTATCAAACACTCAGTGCTATCAATTGGATTTGATTGAATTATAATGACGTAATGTCCAATGTTTTATCTTGATCGTTTATCAAGATTTAAAACTTGGTATTGAAATATTTTGTTCGCTGAATGACATTCTTATAAGAATTTGATAAATCAACTTTTTAATAAATCTTTTAATCAATTATTATAATTATTTTTTAATCTTTATTAGTTAATTAATGTTCTGAGATGTAATTGATGTTGACTGATTAATTTTGATGATTATTATAGGTTATGGGTATGTATTTGAAAAATGATTTTCTTTTTTCAAATTTTCTTTCCTAATGAGTCTATTTGTGATTATTGCAAATATTCAACAAACAAATACATCATTATGATTATCATTTACACTGTAATTAAAGTGACATTACAAATCTTTACACTAATGATTTTCTTCTGAAAAATAATATTGTTAATCCGAGATCATATCATAGAGACGCCTATTTTTAAAGTTTTTCGTTTAATGACAAATTTTATTAATACACCTATTCATTTACTCACTTGGAATTTTATCTTTAAATCCCTTTTTTTAGAAATAAAAGGATTGGAATATTTCTTAAATTACTGCCAACATTTTTTGTTCAATGCACATCTAAAATTAAATGGCTGTTGGTAATGGCAATGACGGACATTCCTTAAATTGTCAATGTCGTATCGTAAGCATATTGTCAAATTAGATAGCCATGTTAGGGTACCTTGGCCTTAAGTTATAATTCTTTAAAGATGTCTCTTCCAAAATGTTTATACCTGAAGACAAACTACATAAATCTAAGAGATTAGTATAGTAGATCTCTTGGTATACATGGCTGAGTTCGTTGACTGTCGACTCGAATTCAAATAATTTAGTGTCAATTATAAAAAAAAAAAAATCACACAACACTTTCTTACTCCTTTAGTGCATTATGGAGATTTAAGGTGAAGTCTATTTTTGTAAACATCCACTAGCTACTAAAGGTACTACAGTCTAAAAATATTAACGAAATCTGTGAAAAGCGTAAGAGCAGTAGCAGCAGCAATGAGTAGAAAACCGTGAAGATATATTTTAAATTTTTTTCGTAGTATTTGTGTAGTAGATAAGTAGATAGTGTATTCAGGTTATGAGAATATCGTATCAGGACAATAAACATTATAATAAATAATATAAATGATAAATGTGATACTAACTTTATTAAATATGCATTATGAATGAAATTCTCCAATTCAGAATGCATGGTTTAATAAGTAGGTAAGAAATATGTAGGCAATCTGGTATTTTTGTTTATTTAAAAATCCTTAGAGGTGATTGATTTCGGCTTTTTAAATTGCCATCATCAGGCCATTACGTCGGGTGGTTAAATAGATGAAATATACATTAAATAATGAAGTGTAAAAGTAATCTAATTGAAAATAATGTGCACCACACGGGTCTACTTATATGCCATTCAAAATTTGAAATATTTCTTTTGGTGAAAGTCGGGATCGAACCCGGTTCCCCAGATTCACGACCAGACAGTCAGGCATGCGGCCACGAGAATAAGAATAAATAAATATTAGCTGAAATCATGTAAAGTCGCCAATCAGCTTCAGTTTTACCGAGCCAACACTCAAGTGCAAAATTTATGAGAAATAATGTTCGAAGGGAAATAAGTCACCAGTTTTACACGCTAAACAATTAAGACAAAGTAATAAATTAATAATTATAAGGCCTTCAAGTTCCAATGTTTATTTATTTGATTTGTTTATAACGATGTTAAACAGTACAGTACATAATATACATTGTTGCAGAATTACAGTGTTGTATAAAATCAAAAGTTGTAGAAATACATGTTAAATGTTTACGTTGTAGACTTCAACATATATTATGTACTTTATTGTTTAACATCAATACTTTGTTGCTGAAGATGAGCGGATTTTGCTCGAAACGTTCATAAACAAATCAAATAAATAAACATTGGAGCTTGAAGGTCTTATAATTATTAATGCACAATATTTACATGGTTCCCTTACATAACATTTGAAAAACTAAATAATAAAATTAGTTTTTCGTATTGGATCCCATTCTGTCAGTGTCTATCAGTCCATCAATTCACATATTCCTCGTACGTAAACCTAATTATTTATTGCTAATATCTTATTATAAAATTTTGATATTGCAGTAAACGATTTTAGTTGTTTTGTTTTAATACAGATAAGTCAGATAACATTTTGATAATGAAGGGTATGCAAAGCAAAACTTATTTCTCTTTACTCTTGTTAAATGGAGACATCGGCGGCGGACCTCCCTCCACACAATTTAGAAAAGAACAACAAATTTTTAGAAAGAGCGAGATGTTATACCGTGGCCGAGTCGATCAAATGCTCTCCTCTTCAGCACTTCGCCTTGTTGATCCCTAAATTTATTTGTTATTTAATCAGCAAAGTTTGGTTATGTTATTTTGTGTAGTACCTGTTATTAATTATCTCTTGTACTAAAGTGTAGTGATCCTTGGAATTTGAAATATCACTAAAAACCAAGTTCACAAATAAATGAGTTTAACACAAGTTTATGTACTGGGGGCACGATTTGTGTTTAAAAACGTTGAAATCATTCCGTCTGCAGTTGAAAAGATTGTTAGAATGCCGGGGTTTGACGAAAAGTGGAAATAAACATGAGCTAATTGAAAGGTATGCACTGAATATAACATATACTTAAATAATTACATATATAAAAATGTGTTCAGTCTGACATGTTTACGTTTCCTTTACAGTTGTTGTGATCACGTGGTGGATCACATGTGTGATCACATGATTGATAAATGTCAAACTATAGAGCTAAATCTTGCTCACTACATAACTACTTATTAAATACTATTTTACTCACTAGATGGCGTCCGAAAAGTTTGAATAGGGCTGTTGCAAGAATTTTTATATAACTTCTAAGTACTAAATTTTAAAAGACATTGTTCTTTAAAGAGCCTCAAATTTGATAATATCACAAAATAACCATTTGATATTGTACAATTAATTATTGAAATTCGTGTAATATTTTGAAAAAATCAGGTGATCTGAAACAGAATGTAACGTCAGAGCACGAACTATTACCTACTTTTATTTTTATAAATAACGTAAACTGTTTTCCTATTGGCTATGAATGGCTTACTGCATGTGTTCTGACGTCACAGGAGGGGGTGTTGTTTATCACGACTATTTCTGGCGCCAATCTTTTTATTTAATTATTTACGAAAATAACAAAAAATGAATATTATTTTTTATATTACTATGAAAAATAATGCATAAACTATCATTTAAAATACTTTGAATTAAATAGATATGTGAATCCTAGTATGAATCTATTGATGATTCATTCTATAGTTCAATGTTTTTATGACATTAATAACCTATCCCAAAGGAAATTGGCCGAACCATGACCAGTATAATATTTATTTGTCATATATTTCAATTTAATTCGCAATATATGTAGTAGAATTACTGTATGACTTTATACAGAGTGCCCATTTTATATGTCCCCGCTTGAAATTTTAAGAATAGGCAAAACAGAATACATTTCATAAGCCACTTGGTAAAAAATAGTACTTTAAATCGAATAATCACAGTAGGTTTAAGAGTAAAACAAAATTTTAAAATCCAAGACACTTATGAAATGTATCATGGATTGCCTATTCATGAATTTTCAGGCGGGAACTTTTAAAATGGGTACCCTGTATTAATACAATCATAGTGTAAGTATAACACTTCTGTTATATCTATGAAAATTAGCCAAGACTTTAAAATCTATGCATTTATACATATTATGTTACGTTTTATTTATATTGTTTGTGTGCGCCACGCCGGATACTATTCCAGAAGAATGTGAAATGAATATCAGAAAGAACATCAGAAACGTTTAAGATTGTAAATACGTGTCCACTTTTGTTCTAAAATATTGTCAAAATTATATTTCAATATTTCAAAATTCATCAAAACTGTATTCCACATACAACAGATGATGACAGGTGCATGGCATTTGAATCCGTGATATGAACAATATCTTTGCAGTACACTGATTCGTTTAATATTTGTTTCGCATATTTTCGTGAAAAATCTGTAATTTCATTTCATTATGGCTTTTAATGAAGAGCGTGATAGACATTTTCGTGAAGCATATTTCTTAAGGGTGAACGTAAAGAGGACGGTTCTTGGGTTATTCCTATGACAGCTAGCAAAATTCGAAAGGTACGCCCATGGAAATAGTAATGCTGTCATATTAAGTAAGCGGCAAATGTCAAAATCGTATGGAGCGGCATATTTCAGCCATTTGTGATCACACTGTATAATCTTTCGCGTGTTAACAGTTACTAAAAATCTTGTATAAGACTTTGGTTTACACTATTGTTCACGCTAGATGACTATTCAAGGTCATTTGTAAGCCGTCTGATATAATATTACTTGCAGATAACTTCATTGCATTTCGTATACATAGGCGTGCAAAAGGAAATATTTATGGACACATTTTAACTGAAAAAATACGAGTAATTCATTTGAAAACTATGTTTCTTTCTAAATAATGTCTTTCTGAAAGATTTATGTTCTGCACTTAAGTTTTTGTAGAATACAAAAACATAGAGTTAACTTATAAACCAAGGAATAATAATTTGATTTAAAAGTCAACGCCACTGGGTAAATATTAGCACAGAGAGCAGTGTAGTAGATAATTAGGTATAAGTAATGCCACTATTTACGTATATCTGTCACACCACATAATTGAAAAGACATAGGTCAAATAATCTTTCTCTTTCTAATACAAAATGTTGGTAAGCTACTGCTATAAAATGATGTGTGTTCTTTCTTCGAACACATGACCTTGAATAGTCATCTTTCGTGAATAGTAGTATACATAAGGTTTCCTAGAAATTGACATTTAATAACTGTGATGTATATAATGGGATTTTCAAATAAGCAAACACTAACTAGTGGAGATATTAGAACTACAAACAGTGGTACACATTTGACGTTTACATGAAACTACAACTATACGACTACAAAAACTCTATTATACATGAATTATAAATAAAAAATACTAATAAATAAATAAGAATACGAAAACTAAAGAAACAATTGACAGCAATGGTACGTTGACAAATTTCAATCAAATGTGTACCATTGTTTAATGCGATCAGCGCCATCTCTTGGTACTTGAAAATCCCAATAAATCTTGAAGCCGTTATTTTGAAAAGTAGCTACTTTTCAAATGTTTGGGGTTATTGATTATAATGTTTATTTGAATTTGGAATTTTTTCAAAATAGAAATACACTCAAACTTGTTTCTACACGAATTATTTTTACACGATTTAAAAATTCGTCAATATATATTGAACCATAATTTTATATTTTCGTATATTTAATATCTTATGACTTGTTTATTCTTATAAGTTGTACTTTTTTTTCAATGTCAGAAACCAATCTTCCCATATGGACTATCTATATTTTTACACGATTTTTTTTACCCGTGGTCTGTCGATAATTTGCACGAGGTGGTTGCAGTGTTAACTTCACGTTACACTGCACTTTTGAAATACTCATCGAACAGACCAATTGATTCTTCAGGAACGAATCTACCTTGTAAAAACAGGTTTGAGAATGAAAATTATATCACAAGCAAATAGTTATTTTAGAAAAGCAGTCTATTGGCGAAAAAATTCAAAGTGGGTGACGTCTGGTGGCAGATTTGTGAACTAGAGGAATAATGAAACGTTGATGGTATACATTGAAACGTATGTAATTTTAAACAGGTTTAATTTATATTTATATCCCAAGTGACAAAATATGATCTTGAAATTTTCTTCCCATATAGCTTTGACATCTCTAGTCGGTTCACGGTTCTATTTTTTCTTTTTTAAAACAAGGTGGCAAAATTCTTCTTATTTTATAGCCAAACTATACTGTTTATCATCCTTTTCAACAAGTTTTCCCCTTACTTGTTCCAAACCGGTACAACTTAATTTTTCTATTTCTTCTGCTCTGTAATCCACAAACCCATAAACAATAGCTATTTGTGTATTAAGAGCGCAGAATGGGACGTTGTCGATTGAGAGGTTGTTGCTGCGCGACGCAGAAGCGAGGCATTCTCTCGAAATCGACAATGTCCATTTGCGCTCGAAACACAAGATTTTTTCTACAGTCGCCACAATGGTACCATAACAAAAATTTATTTTTTATTTATTTTTACTTATCGGTATTTTCCATTCTTCTTGAGCTATTGCTTCAATCTAATCAAAGCATTTTATACTTTCGTTTTTGTAAATGAATGCCCTATTTTATTTTCACAGCAGTGCGGCATTTTGTTTGGTTATGTAACATACCGACAGAGCAGATATATGTCAGATTTACTTGTTAAGTGGGTAATGTGTAACTACAGTGTCATTAATTCCTGACTAAACGTTTCCATTAAGAATATAGCCAAGTAACATTTCTCAACATTGTATAGTTAGAAATTTGAGGAGCGAGCGTTTTTTCTACTTTGTCGCTCTAGAGCGGCAAAGTGACATTTTGCGTTGACAAAAGAGAGCGCAAATGGCTACTTTGTATATAGACTGTAGAAAAATAAATTAATAGCATAATAATAATGACAACTTTTGTTGTAAAACAATAAATATAGTTTTGATTTTGACTAACCTGTTTATATGCAACAAACCTGTAACAATATGTTTGCATTTGCCTCCCAATCCTGTTCTACAACTAAATTTTGCTGTACAATAATTTATATTCTCATTTAAAAAATTTAATTCGTATGAGTAACTCCATTCAAATGACAGGTTTTTAAACAAGAACCCAGTATTGTACCTGATCCATCATCTTTTCTTAACAATACATGTCCTGCCTTAAAAACTCCTTCGCCTTCCTTTATAGGACGTGCAGAAGCAGTGTATTCAAAAATATCACCTAACTTTATGTTAATTTTCTCCATATTAAATACTTTGCACTTTGAAATGCATATTGCCAGCAATAAAGAATGAGAGAACTCTCCTTATTCCTCCGCCATCTTGCTACCGTTCGGCCTGCCACCTATAGTTCAGTTTTTTCGCCAATTATCCTTATGTAAATCTAGCCTTATGCTAAATGTTTTTTAAGGTACCTACATTTAATTTTTAGATACACGAGTACGGATAATTGATTTATGTATCAACAGTTTGTTACGCCTTGGTTTGTTTAATATTTGTCATTTTTTGGAAAGAAGATTTGAAAAAGTTATAAAATATTTAATTCATAAACACTGTCACTTAAATATCTGTATTTATAGCGGATGGACTGTTTTCACTATTTGTGACTATGTAGTATGTCTCTTTAGTTTCAGTCTGCTACGCCTGCTACGAATAAGCATGTTTAAATAGTTTATTTATATTCATGTACGAGTATTCCGAAAATATATTTTAATAATCTTGCCTCAGGATTTAGCTCGGGATTTAGTTATAGACCGTAGACGAGAGGTACCGTGTAATATCAAAATGTAACAACAAAACAAACTAACAATAGAGATAATCTAGTGACGAGTATTGTACAAACAGTCCATCCAACATTTTTAGGAAATTTTGTCAAGTTCAATAACTCGGTTTTTTAAAAGCAATGATAAAGACAGTGTAATGGATGTTTAATCCTTCAGCACATGAACCCGGTACCCGGTCTTAGCGACCAACGATAGTTAAAAGTTCTATTATTACGGTAATCTCAAGTGTGAATTATAAAAAATGTATTAATAATTTATAAAAACTAAAACATAATATATAACAGTTTTTTAAAAGTACTTTAACAATTATTGGGGCTTATTTTGTCAATAAGGCCATAAACCTTGTTTTTTTAGCCGAATGATCCTTCAGACCGGTGCGTACGCTTGTGTCTCAAAATATAGTGCGTGTTCAAGAGGGTTAAAATAGGGTAAAAAAATTGAGACTGTAGGTAGTATAGGTATGCATATCGATGTGCTTTGATTCTGTCAAAAAGATTTTTTTCAAAATTCACAAAAATGGTCATGTTTCTTAAAAGTAAATTTTTATTGTCATGCACTGTCCGGTGGCTGACACGAAATTTTTAATAAAAATAATATGTTAATTTATTTGCTATCCACATCAGTTACGTGATTAAATAATTCATTTTTTATCAGGGTATGTATGATTTAAATCAGTGTTTTATATCGCGATTAAAATCTCATGATTTTTTTAAATTAAAATCTCCGATTTAAATCAGAAAATATATACTATATATTATCATTATTGGTTTATTTTATGTAATGTCAAAGTATCAATCTAACAATCGCTGTCATCATAACTTCAGTAACTTTTCCAACTAGTTTGATGACGTACCTCGCTTGGTTTCCACGTTTCTCGTGTAAATAATTTCTTTTTTGTATTTTTTTTTGCCACTATAATACTTTATTTTTTGTAATTTGCTTTAATTTTACAAATAAATAATTTGTAATATAATAATTTGTATTTGATTTGTACCGAAAACTAACACCTCGACTAATAAGATTACATAATTATTAATATTGATATTCAATCAAACAATTTGGTTCTATAACTAAAGTAGACAAATGACAAAACATTTCAATTTTAGTACGCTATTCAAAAATAAATGATTTAAATCAAAAAAATCTGATTTAAATCAAAAAAATCGATTTGTTTGATTTTTTCAAAAAAAAATCTTTTTTTTTCATACCCTGTTATTTATATTAAAAATTTCGTGTCTGCCAGTTGCACTAAAAACACTTCAAAATTAATTATGCAAATTTCGGAAAAAAAATGAATTGTGATTCAGCACGTCGAAATTTAATACCGTAAATGCTTTTACCCATTTTTAACCCTCGCACCACACTTTGCGGTCCTAGAAACCCCAATGAAATTTATTTTTATAATAACTTTATTATATAGTTCGACAAAACCCTTCACAAAACCTATATCTATATTTACAGTCTTTTGCGCTAAAATTGTTACTTTGTTATTTATTTTTACTATATATAAATGGGGTCCAGCAAACCCCAGTGTGTCTTTCATATAACTAAAAAGCAACTGTGGTGTCCGAGAGTTAATTTTCTGTATAAATTAGAATTTTTTTCTAAAAACATTTTGAAATGAATACAGAATACATTATAGTTCTAGATTCAAGCAAAAAATTTGAAGTTTGCTACTGTTCTGTAACACATTTTCGTTAAATAACGCCACAACAGCGTGAATACGAACATCACCATAACCACCTAATTGATTTGTGATACTAATTTACTGGAGCCATCGTGAGTGGAAACGTCATTGTGCTTTCATGATAAATCTTGTTAATGTTTACCTTCAAGTGAGGCAATCTATTTACACAAGTTGTGGAAAATATATTGTTTTCTAATATTATTCGTTTTTAATGATGTTTAAATGTTAATATTTGTATTTTGTTAATAAATTGATTAAGGATAATCAGAAAATTTTCCTTTCTTATTTTTTTTGTCTCATAAATCAAATCCCAAAAACATTGGCGTCACTTTTGAGACATTCTGTGCAATACAAAATTAACATTATTGGGATTATTATGTCACAACAATCTAAGTATATTTTTTTATATTACCTATTACATGAAATGTTATATAAATGTTTTCATACATTTTCTTTTTTCTCTCACTTTTCATAAATTTTCTCCCACATAAAAAGTACGCATATTTATACAGGCTATTAAAAAACAAGTGCAACACATTTATAGGAGTCAAAGTAAGTCGAAAACGGTTTCGGAGAATAGGTCATTTTGTATGAGAAAAGCGAAGAAAAACTTACAAAATTTTGTCTATGCCGGTAAAAATAGACTATAAATATACAATAAAATTGAATATGAAATATTTTTCACAATTTATAATAGTTAAGAACTTATTTCTTGGTCGCCACATTTTACTTTGTACAACTATTTGTTGTTTTTTTTTTTAAATCAAAAACTTATCTATGATGACCTCTCAAAGGTAAACAAAAGTCTCATTTAATCGGAATCGTAACTCGTATAGTTTTCAAGATAGCAGAGGTATATCCCATAAAAATACATTTTTGTGCAACCGGACGCGAAATAAGCATTTCGCAGCCGCAATACAGGCTGCGAATTCAATTTCGCGACCGTTGTTATGGTAATGGCCGCGAAATTCATTTCGCGGCCGTTGTCATGGTAGCGGCCGCGAAATTAGGTAAACAACCACTTTGACACTTGAGAATTGCATGGTTTTGTTTATCAAATGTTAATCCCATAGCCACCTGGAAAGCTAACTTTCTATTTACATTGAAACTGTTTCAAATTAATAAAATTTGTAATTACATATTGTTTACGGTTGCACAAAAAATATTGTGTACACCTTGTCCGCGAAATCCTTTAGCGCCCTCGAGATTGTCTTGCCTCGGCCGCAAGCGGCCTTGGCGACAATTTTTCTCTCGGTACGCTAAAGAGTGATTTCGCGGCCTTGATATACAAATAACTATTTTCACTACTTTATATCGGGGAAACTATTGAAGATATATAAAAATTTTCGTTCACTTATTTTGACTTCTTCTCTATGTCGTTACACTTGTTTTTTAATACCCCGTATATCTGAATCTGATCATAATACATAGATATAAATAAAAATCGATAAAGTTTGTGATATCAAATTTCGATAAATAGATAATATCAGTATTTATCCATAAGATGAATATAT
The DNA here is from genome assembly GCA_963082715.1 of Harpalus rubripes. NCBI lineage: Eukaryota > Metazoa > Arthropoda > Insecta > Coleoptera > Carabidae > Harpalus > Harpalus rubripes. The sequence continues at coordinate 63,002,943 of OY720448.1, read as the reverse complement.
CGATGCCAATATAACATATTTTATTTTCCCCAGCCCTAGCCTTCACCACTATAATGCATTATTAATTTTTTGTTTATATATCATAATTGTCTATTATAATAATTAGATATAACTTAACTAACTGATGTACAAACTTTGGAGAACAGGTTACTCCAGTGCAAGTTCACGGGATGTTTTCTTTGTTCACTTGCAATGCATGCGCATCCAGTGTTGCGATATTTCTCTTCGTTTACGGATATAGATATGCACTACCATAATCTGATCTATTTTAATTTGTTAGTTAATGCGCGTGTTTAAACTACAATCGGTTTCTAGCTTTCAGGCTAAAAATAACAAGCGCGAAGCGAGGTTACTCGCACCGTGAAGCACTGGACATCCAACACAAGTGTTTCTCAATTTTCTTTTAAAAGTTATTTTTGTCATTCTATAAATGATACATATAATTACAATTGAATTTTACGTATAACAAAAAGTAAATAAATTTTGTTTATATAACCATTGATTAAATAATATATATTGGTTGACACCCTTACGAGCATCAGAGCATTTGTGTATTAAATCTTTTGTGGCTTAAATGACCGAATTCTTATCAGAAATGTTAAACAAGTTCTGAAATAGTCTAGCGCATCATTTGTTAAAAATAAATTTCTCATTATATATTTGAATAATTTTTTGATTACGATATGACTACATCTTCACAACTTTCAAGACTTTCATTGGCGCGCAGAAGTAACAGTTTTTGGATACTAATTAAAAATATTTTAGTGAAATTTTGGTATTTTCCATTATTAGTTAGATTTGTGGTATAGTTATGAATTTTACTACTCAAACACTAAATTTGTTTGAAATTAATGAACTTCCCGTATTACAGAGTTGGCGATACCTTTTAGGACTTAAAGCTGTGCTATACAAATTTACTGTAGCTTTACAAATCTTCCTATAATATAATTATTATAGTATTTATATAAGGGTGTTTTAAAACTAAATACCAGGTCTTTCTATCGTAGATAAAATATTATACGATACACATATACGTAAAGCATCTTTACATTAAATTATTATAATTGTTTCAAACTTTCCACTTAAAAGAAAATTATTTCAACCACATTTTTAGTAAATATTTTTATCGAAACTTTTTTGGTCACTCCTCCGTACCTAATATGGAGATCACTGCCATCGAACATATTCATGATACACAAATAATATATACTGACCACCGGTAAACTGGTAATTTCATTATTTAAAGAATAAATACTTGTATAAAATTTATATTCGAGTATTTACTACAAAATATTATTATTATTATGGTTTTGTATTATTTATTATTATTATTGTGTATTAACTAATACTCTGAAACACAACACATTACTTATTAAAAATATGATTAATTTACTCTAATATTCATATTATTTGCCCATAACAATGGAATACTGAAATTGGTAAAATGTTTACTTATCGTGAATATTAGGTTCGTTTCTTTCAGTTCCTTGTTTTATTATTTATTTGTACGTTGGAAATGTCACTATACCTTATTCCATTTAAGCCATTCAGCATTACAGAGCATAGGGAATAGTTTTGACCTCTCTGATTGACTGAAATTGAACACAAGAGACAAGTTTACCCAATGTAATTTCGGCTATTTAAAACTAGCGCTGATGCGAGCGACATTGCTGAATGGCTTAAATGGAACAGAGTATAAGCGCAGATACCGTATCTTCTGTGGTTTGGTACTTGAAGAGGGAAGAAGTCAGTGATATGCAGTTTTTTTTTTTTAAAATAAACCTCTCAACTGGATTCAATTATAGAGAGGTTTACATATACAATCCATGCCTTAGGGCCAATTTTACAACTGCCGGTTAAACCATAGATAACTTATTCCTTAGAAAACTAAAAAAAAAATATCGCGTCAGGATTTGACATTTAATCGAGCATTTAATACAAATATGACAATTTGAGTTATAATTTCGATGCTATACTTTTTTGTTCATCTGAGGAATAAGATGTCCATGGTTTATCCAAGAATTGTAAAATTGACCCTTAGTGGGATTTGAACCCAGAACCCTTAGCGTACTCATGACTAAGAGCCGTTGCTCTAACCTGCTCTACCCATTGAGCCACCGGAGCCGACAAATACAAATAACAAATACATGGTATCACGAAGTACTACTAATTAATCTTTTGTATGCCCTAATTAAACATTAATTCATAATTATGCAATATAACGGAGAGATAACATTTTTCTAAAAACAGACCTGCCGGTCAGTGTATAATATACAAAAATTCAAAATATAATGTAAAATATTATATTAAAATATTCTGCAAACTTAATAAAACACTTAACTTTATATAAACACGAATAGCTGTACTTATTCTTATTGCACAAAATCTCAATTTGTCTCAACTCACTCCAGATAAACTCTATAAACTCTTGTTCTTTTTCCCTAACTGAGCTGAGCTGTACTGAGCGTATACTCACATCCCCCTTTACCGAAATAAACTAAAAATAATCCGTGCCATTCAGTTTAGTAGAAGCCAAAAGGGATAATGTTGTAAGAAGAAATGTCAAATTTATAGGTTAGGTTAGTATATGAAAGTTTAGTCCTATAGTCTTTGTGGTTTTAAACAAAAATGTCATATATCTAAGATAATGAATTTTAGAGAAAGGAGGAATTATTCTTTCTATTGCAATGTTATTTTTTATACATCTCAGCTCAGTAAAAATATTCCAAAAAGAATACAGTTAATGGGCCCATAAACCATAATCGAAATGCAACAAATTAGTATAAAAATCTTATATTTCTGATTAATAAGTAACAAAGACAAATATTTTTTTTTAATAATTCTTCTTTATAAAAGTTATAATGTTATAACGAATTAAACATTTTATGACGTGACGAGCGTAGATGTGATTCTATTGGTCAGAAATATGAAAACTGAAAATCCCGCCTATAATTCCACAGCGCCCCGCCCATTGGCAGTTATGGTTTACATCACTAGCGCCATTGTTATATCAAACTTTTGCATATCGCACTTACTCCAATATCAATTAAATACCATAAAATTGAATATATATATATATATATATATATATATATATATATATATATATATATATATATATATATATATATATATATATATATATATATCTGCTCCTGCTTTTATGAAAGAACACTGTTTCAGTGCCACTGAACAAACACCAGTGACGTCACGAACTCATCGCAAAACTCTTATCTTGCTTAATACATATCCAGAATTTTCGCATCGGGTTTTCATTATTCGTCATAATCTTGATATAAAATTTCATATAGAACAATAAAAAAAATCTGGTGTGGCGAATACAATACCTCCCGCCATTTACAGCCCGAGCCACAAAAAAGATTAAGCTAATTCTTATTTTTGGATTAGCGAATTTTACTCTAATTTGGCAGTTTATTTCTTAAAAGTCTGATCTAATCCAAGTAACTACCTTTTTTTATAATAAAATAAAAGTTAAATTTTAAATACCGGGTAAAATAGAACGCATTAATCCAAAAATGAGGATTAGCTTAAACTTTTTTGTGAATCGTTAATTTTTATTTATCTAAATACATACCTACATATTTACTTATCCTAGAAACTGTATCGATTTCCTTTCCTATTGCTCTATTTACTTTTTTCTTTTTAAAACCTTACTATAGATCTTTTCAATTTAACGGCTATCTCTTTCTATCGCTGCAAATAGTAAGTAAAATGGAACTATGACATCAAAACATTGCCATGCAGTTGGGCTGTCAAAAGAAACGTCAAAAATATTGCAGTCATTGAAATACCTGTATTGTCGGTGAAAATTTGCATCGTTAGACGTTTTAGCTCCAATAAAAGCTTTTCTAACTTTTTCCGAGAAGTTTTTTAAAGTTGTCAAAGATTTTTCTCAAATTTTTAGAAACAAACGTCATAGATCTCAATTATTCTTATTATGCGCAGATCCTTATTGCGCATATCTTCTATCTCTTTAAATTGAAAAGGTCTATAGGGCGCGAGCAGACACGTGACTCGAGCGACCTTGAAGTTCTTGGAATCAGCTGATTTGTGTGCGCTTGTCATGTTGGCAAGAACTATGTCACTTTGATAAGACTAATGTTTTGACTTATTTAAATTTTGAACTGTTGAGAAGTTATTATTTTTAATTTCATATGTTTTACTGCCTGAAAATTGTATAATAATAACCTCGATAATAACATTTTAGCAGTACAAAATCAAAAAAAGTCAAAACATTGGTCTTGTCAAAGTGACATTGTTGTCAAAATAACATGCGCACACAAATCAGCTGATTCCACGCACGTCAAGGACGCTCGAGTCAAGTGTATATGCTCGCGCCCTATTATTATTTTGAAATGATTAGTTCGTTGACAGTGACATTTATCAGTCAGATTCATATATTTGAATAATAATAACCAAGAAGTTTTGTTAGTAGCGAAATTTACTCTAATTTTGACAGTAACTATCTCGCTAAGAGAGGTATTGTATTCATGCTAAAAATCGCATATCCAGATTTTAATGAATAAGCACGTTTTAAGGTCCCTAGTATCCGATTATAACATTTTTACGATGATGTCCGTATGTGTGTGTGTGTGGATGTGTGTGTGTGTGGATGTTGGATTCACTATATCTCAAATACTATGAGAGTTAAGACATTTTTAACTACGGATTCCTCAATCTAACAATAATGGGAAGAGTCGAGTCAGTTTTGGTAACAATTGGACAACCGGAAGTAGTAGTTACAAGAAAAAAATCGTCTAAATATTATTTATCGAAAATTTATGTAAATACTTATATTAAAGAACGTTAAATTCTTTATTCGATAAATATAAATTCATTATTATATCTTCTATAAATTTAGAGATAAAGAAAGGCATATAAAATAATTTGATGTAAAAAATCTCAGATCAAACTACTACATGGCAAGAAATTCAAATGTTTGTAATTGACACATAAATGTCACTGTCAAAAATATTTGTATGCCTCTGTCAAAAATATATGTATATTATTATGAAGATTTTGAAAATAAAAAAAAATCAACAACGCAAAAGAATATACGTAAAAAAGAATATAAAAGGAATTTGCGAAAAAATGACGAATATAAAGAAAAAGAAAAGGAGAGTAGAAAAAGAAAATTTCAGGATATTAAATATAAAGAAAATGTAAGTATTGTACATAATTTATTTTAAAATATCCCATAGATATTGCAAATATATGTGAGAATTATTTTGTAGTGAGACATGAATATCTATATGTATTTGTATTTAAAAATATTTTTCGTTTTATGCGTACAACCAGGTAAAATATCTGGCGAGAGGTTATGTGTTTGCCACATCAGATTTTTTGATAATAAAATCAAGATTAAATTTTAAATACCGTGATAGAATAGCATTCACTAATCCAAAAATGAGGATTAGGAAACTTCTTTGTGAATCGTTAATTTTTATTAATTTAAATACATACCTACATATAGTTACTTATGTTGGAAACTGTATTTAATCCCTTTCCTATTGTTCTATTTAGAAAATTTAATAATCTTTATAACATAAATTTCGAAAAAATAACATATAAAGGTATTTTTCGAAGAAAAACTATTTTTAACTTAAAGTAAAGTGCCATTTCCGGTTATCTAATTTACACCAAAATCTACTGGTCTCTGCATATTACAAAAAGTTAGAAAACCAAGGTTTCACAATTTTCTGAATGGAAGTATTTGAGTTAGAGCGAAGGATCCACACATTCACACAGACATCATCGTGAAAATGTTAAAATTGGATTCTAAGGACCTTGAAACATTTACGAAAATCACGATATGCGATTTTTAGCACGATCCCTGTTCTTCCCTTACCAAGGATAGCGGGAGGTAAAAATGGCTAATGAGCCTATACAACACTTATTAGAGGCGCGTTTTAAACAAACCGCAGCGCCGCCATCTGTAATTTCAATGGTTAATACTATTCAATAATTGTTCATTCTACATTTTCTTTAAACTATCAAATCCCACATTCTTCATCTTCATACTCTTAATCAATCGTTTCCCTCCAATGCACCAAACGTACCTACCTACATCACATCACAAATACCACGGAAATCACAATTATTAATAATTTTCTGAATTTATAAAGAAATTAGAATAAAATATTTTTCATATTCAGTTTATATTGAACCACAAAACAATAATTTCATAGTTAACCAGTAAATTTGGAATGCATGAACAAATGAGTTACATCACTAGCTGTAGTTTTGGCAACCCGAATTTATTTATATAATGTAAAAAATGTATATTCACCTACTGTGCACGCTCCATAACAGCTTTGTTATAGAAAACTGTGTAGAATAGCACAACTAGTAAATAAAGAAGAAATAAGACGTAATGATATTATTATTATTATATTATTATTATTATTATTATTATCAACCAATAATATGAAAAAAAAACAAATTTTTATACCTTTTTCATTAAAATCATTAAATCAATATTTGCTTTGCAAATCTAATGAAATAATGTATTACTTGTCTAAACACACATTTACGAACATATTTATCATTTAACAACAATGCTTAAAATTATTATATGTATTTTAGTATTTTCATTTCAAATGATGATCGTAGTAACATGCTATCAGCCTTCAGCCTAGTAGTCACGTAATAAACAACATGCTTACTTCACTATATGTATGTATTGAATAGTAAAGCTTTTCTTTCTGTTAGGAATAGGAACGTGAATGTATAGCCTTTTTTTACAATTTCTGAAATTATTTTATTAGAAAACTATAAATATTTTGTGATTTTTAATAATACGGCTGTATTATTTTTGCATTAATTTTATTATAACACAACATATAGTAGTTTCAAATTTCAGAACATTCCTGTTTCATTTCATGTGCTAGGGCTAGATTTCGTACATGCTTGTTCAAAATTAATTTTAGCAACTTACAAAACATATTTATATCAAATGTTTCTAAACTAAACTGTGCTCAGACTAGTCAGACATGTTTTAAAAATAACCCCACACAAAAATAATTATTTATATAAACATTTAATTTTCTAATAATAATAATAATTGGAAAATAAAATAACTTTTAAACGAAAAAAAATACTTAATATAAAAGTAACGAAGTTATTTTCTTAATAACTAGTCATAGTTAATGTAATTGTTGTTTTGTTCCAAGAAATAATTACCGTGTCTAGATATTTAATATTACGCCATTATTACTTTTCATTACCAATAACAATAACTGAGCGTGTTTTAATTATGAGCATTCATTATTTTGTGGTTACAGAAGTTTTATTTTTAATTATTGTGGTGCAGGCTGCTTTTTCTCACATCTTTCATTTGTAGTTTGACGAGTTTTATTATTGGTCACACAAATTCAATTAATTACTTTAGTCCACTAAATTACTAAATATTTACTGAAATCATTTATTATTATTTGTTATAAATTACAATATTATTATTCCCTTGTTGTAATTATCCTCTGTTCTTATTTTCAAATTTAATTGAATTTGTGTATAATATTATTAATCGCTCTTGAAATATTATTAAAATATTTATTTGTAATAGACGGAGCAGTAAGTGGAACCCGAGAAACACAAGATGAAGACAATATCAACATAAGTGATGTCAGTAAGTATTCTTATTCTTTTTATAATACGTTGAAGTGTAGTCTATAATAGTTACTTGTACAAACAGGCCACATAATCTCTCTTTAGCGTTCCGAGAGACAATCTCGAGGACGCTAAAGGATTTCGCGGACAAGGTGTACATACTATTTGTGCAACCGTAAAAATAAGTAATTACAAATTTTATTGAATTTAAACAGTTTCATTTATTGAAATAGAAAATCCCAAGATTGGCATTTTTTGATAAACAAAACACAAAACGATTATTTTTGTAAAAAATTGTTGAAAAGTGATTAAATAATTTCTAACATATCTATTTTACAATATTTATTATATTTATTTTAAAAAAACAAACCAACACACTTTTTATTGTTATATTTTAGAAACGTCATTGTCATATTATCCGTAATGTCAATCAGGGTTGTCAAAAACCCGGGTTATTCCGAGATATGACCAGCCCACTGGGGGTTTTTTTTTAAAAAAAAAACCATTTCTGGGTTTAAAAAAAATTATTACATTGTTAAAAATAATTCCAAGAAACACTAGTTTATTGCGTTTCAATTACAATATAATGTAATATGATTTTTACTAAACTGTACAAGTTTATTCGTGATATTTTCATGCATATACTCTTCTAGGTTCTAGCGAACTTGTAATAACCAGCTCGCCGTTCCGCTTTTGTTTTGGTTTCTGGATGAACATACTATTTAGTTCGTAGTTTAGTTTAACACATAATAATCATCATGCCGAATGTAGAGGGCTCTGGGAGAAAACGGTCACTAGACTGGGCAAATGTTGTTAAAACAAATGATGGTGAAACTAAATGCAAACAAACTTATACAATTCTTTAATCAATTCTTTAACGTGCCTAAATTTTTATAATAATTTGGTTTTTTAATGGGTTTTTTCAAATGGGATTTTGCTGAAAAAACCCACTGCGGGTTTTTTCATGACAACCCTGATGTCAATTCTCAAGTGTCAAAGTGATTTTAGTTTACATCCAATTTCGCGGCCGTTACTATAACAACTGCCGGGAAATTGAATTTCGCGGACCGTATTGCTTCTACGAAATGTTGAGCTATCTGATTGGATTATTTTCCGATGAATATAGTTTTATTTATACCGTAAATTTTAACATTTACGCAAATATTACTTTATAATTATTGTTTTTATTAATACAAAAATTTTATCTGACGTCATCGCGCTTCACCAGTAGAATGTATCGAATCTTTTGTTTACTACCTAGTACGTCTTGTTCTGCTTCTCAATTCTTTTTCACTTTCATTTCTCGTATTTTTATTCAAGGTGCCATAAAGAGTTGCGCATGCTTTTAGGATTTGATTCAGCTCTCTGAAACAAATTGAAAATTAAGAATAGAAACTTTTCTGAATTATGATTGTTCTTATTATTGATACCTGTAAATAAATATTAACATTTAAGGTGTTAACAATTACTCGAAATCTCTGTCAAACAGCATCTATTCTTCTAACAACACCAAATCATTCGGTTGTCGTTTGTAAGAGAAAAAGGCTGTGCATGTGCCTTTTTGAGAGTTTAATTGTACGAATGTATTCTGTGTAAAGTGTTTCAAGATATTTGCAAATGTACCTGCATTCGTAATGACGCGGTAAACCGCATAACAGGGTATTTATGTTATTAGCAAAATTTGTGAAAACGATGAAGAGGATCTTTCTCAAAATCCCGCTTTTTAATATACCTGCTTTTATTTATAATTTGTGAAAATTTGGTGTAAAGTCATTCGGATGTAACTTGTTGACTTGTGGTTGTAAGCAAATTCAGACGAAAAAAATGTTGCGGCGAAAAAATTATAGTTTTATCGGATGAACAGTGTTCCATTTGTTTTTATTTATTTTATATTCTTTGTTCTGTATTTCTTAAAATTTAAGTGAAACATTAACTTCCACACAAATATTTCGCGTTTCGAATTTCAAATATTTTGTTACAACTCTGTTTTACCCCTCAAGCCCATATAAGAAGCCATCCGCTGCGTAAGTCGAAGCAGGTTAGTTTACAAATTTCTTGAAACAAACTATACATGAATTGTAACAATTTGTAAGATCTTACTATGAAGAAGGTGCAAGTGTGCACAGAAACGACTGTGTTGTAGAAGAATAAATGCTGTTTGACTGAAATTTCGAGTAATTGTTAACATCTTATACACATCACATCACAGTCGAGAAATTTCCCACATTAATATTTACATTTTCTAAAAAATACGAGTATGTTACCTCCTACGATTTATCATTGAAGCATGAACGCTCTGTAACATATTTACGTCTATTAATGACATAGGGTGAATACGAGCTACGATACCTTCAGGATTCGCTATAACTATTTTCTTCCAAATAGCCCCAGCAAAATAAATCAAACGGTGATTTAGGAGGCCATAGTATATATCTATGTACCTGTTATTAATCCATCCATCAAGAAATACTTGATTCAGAAAATTTCTCACTTTTATTCCGTAATGCGCTGGTGCACATTTTTTTCATCAACTTGATAACGAACAGAAAATGTTTTACTCTTAATTTTCGTTTTGTTTTAGTACCCAGAATAAAATCTCAAATACACGGGCATCACTTTTGAGACATTCAGTATTTACTAGACCTCAATTAATGGTACCTATACAAGAGTGTTCATTTGTTATTTTCGGTTTTCACAGGAAAAATAGAATTGAACTCCAATTTTTAATTTTAAAGTTTGTTTCTGTTTCATTGTGATATACGAGTACATTGTAAAAAACTCAGGTGTGGCCAACACAATACCTCCCGCCATTTACAGCCCTACAAAAAGATTAAGTTAATCCTTATTTTTGGATTAGCGAATTTTACTCTAATTTTGACATTTTATTTCTTAAAATATAGTCTAATCTAATCCTACCTTTTTTTTAAATCCCAATTACAAAGTAGGTTCACATTCACACACATCCATGCCTTAGTGAGATTCGAACCCAGAGCCCCGACGTCACTCATCATATGAGGCGTTGCTCTAACCATTGAGCCACCGGAGCTATAATAAAATGAAGATTAAATTTTAAATACCGGTGTTATAATATTATAAATATAGTAATCGTTGGAATATTTTTATAAATTATATGATCATCTTTGTAAATAATTATTGTTAGCGACCATCATAGTTTGTTTCATAAATAAATAAACTGTCTACTTACATTGTGTACCTTTATTAGTAATAAATACTAAAACAACCGAGATAGAATAGAATTCACTAATCCAAAAATGAGGATTAACTTAAACATTTTTGTGAATCGTTATTTTTTATTAATCTAAATACATACCTACAAATTTACTTATGCTGAAAACTGTATTGAATTCCTTTTCTATTGTTCTATTTAATTTTTTTTTCTTTTTAAAACGTTACTAATATTATTTTGAATTGATTAGTTCTTTGATAGTGACATTTATCTGTCTGTTACATACATTTGAATAACTGCGTTTTGTTTGTTTAAAGCGTAGGATCTGGTATTTAAATTATAGATAATTTTATAAATGTATGCATAAAATATATAGAAAAAGTATTAATGCAAATCTATAGAAAATTGAATAATCTTTAATTTTTATAATAACATTAATCTCGAAAAAATAACATTTAAAGGTATTTTTCGAAGAAAAACTATTTTGAGCTTCTAGGAAAGTGCCATTCCCGGTTATCCGATTTTCTCGAAAATCTAATGGGCTCTTTCCATTACAGAAGAAGTTCGAAATACATGGTTCCAAAATTTTCTGGATAGTATTTGAGTTAGAGTGGAGGATCCAAACACGCGCACCCGCGCGCGCACACACACACACACACACACACACACACACACACACACACACACACACACACACACACACACACACACACACACACACACACACACACACACACACACACACACACACACACACACACACACACACACACACACACACACACATCGTGAAAATGTTAAAATTGGATTCTAGGGACCTTAAAACGTGGTCATTTACCAAAATCTCGATATGTGATTTTTAGCACGATCCCTATACCTCCCTTACCGAGGGAAGCGGGAGGTAAAAATGTTAACTAATTTTTTACATACAGAATAAACTGTGATGGAACCTTTTAAATCATTATAAAATGGGCGCATATTTCAATTCATTTTTCATCTTCAATAATGGTTCAAATAATTCATTTTAATAAATGTATTATATGTGGCAAGAATGTATTTTTTTTAATCTTATTTCAAATTCCTCTAGAATGACGTGCATTGTGATGGAAACCAATCACAGTTTTCGTCGTTCTAGCGAGTTAACTTATACCTCGACTGATAAATATAATAAAAAAAATCATGACGGCATATTACCCATTGCTGGGTGTGCCAATCTGCTTTGTACGCAGATATCGGTAATGATGACGTATTTGTACCGTGCGTGCGTTTACCAGGCGTCACCTCACGGGCACTCATTGCTAGTGTGGAGAGTGCACCACAGGGGTCAATTTAGTGCCATTTAAAATTCGAAATATTTGGCATCGGTCGGGATCGAACCCGGTTCGCCAGATTCGCGACCAGACACTCAAGCACGCGGCCACGAGACCCCATTTATGATATAAATTACACATAAATTGATTAATAGAAAATATGATGACAAATCATGAAAGGTTAGAACTAAAAGTGATATTTCATTTAAAAAAATGTAGGTACAGTCCTTGGAGTGTACAGGCTGACGTATAAGTTTACTCTCGAGTTTACTGTATACAAGAAACAATTTGAAAATATCGATTACAAGTACATACTGTTTTACAATAAGTACGAGTACCATGGAAGCATTTTAAAAGGTTTGCCGCCTGCATGTGATCTAAGATATTTAATGCTAAAATAGAGCAAAACTGCATTTGCATTATAGAAATGGTATCTTGTTGGGAAGTCTTTTCTTTAATAATTCAAATAATGAACTACAGATTTGCTTCAAAACCTATACAAACCGACAGTTCATGAGACCGAAAAAGTCATCACAGTACTTTTGTAATAATTCTCTTCAAAAGTTGGAAAATTTGTAATTTTTGATGGAATTTTCGCATACGCGCCCAATCTGATATTAGTTGGGCTGTTTACATTTTTAAGAAATTATAAAATCTACACAAATGGTTAGAAAATTCTGCAAAATTCTTTCGGGTACTGTAAATATACATAGACTTAAAACTTTTAAAAAAACTGTGGGCCGAATGACTGGTGATAATAGTTCGACCAGTATTTTAAGGAACATCTTCAAGTCCAGATTTAGCTTGTACCGAGACCCTATACTTTTGGCACAATGAAAAGCAACTTCGTAAAAATTCAGTGCGTTCAGTAAAATGTACCTTGCAAGACATGTGGGACAATACTCACAGGAAAAAGTGAAGGACTTTGGGATCCATTGCCTAATAGAATGAAAACTGGTATTACTAATAAAGACAATGTAACCTAATATTAAATGGCGGAATAATTGAATAACAAATAATTCAATTTCTGTAAGTTTAAAATCTATTTTAAAGTAGTCGAAAGAAATTTGTAGAAATTTCTCACCATTTGCGTAGGTTTTATAATTTGTTTTTTGAAAATGTTAACCGGCCCAACTAATATGAGTTTGGGCTATTGGGCTCTTATATACTACTGAAAAATGAATAGGGATATTAAAAATATTTTCTTCTTGCAAATATTGATACAAATAAACATAAGTAATGGTTTATTATATCTCCATTCAATAGGGATATTAAAATTATTTTTTTTCTACAGTCTATATACAAAGTAGCCATTTGCGCTCTTTTATCAACGCAAAATGTCACTTTGCCGCTCATGCGCGACAAAGTAGAAAAACGCTCGCTGTCCAAATTTCTAACCATACAGTGTTGAGAAATCTCACTTGTCTACATTCTTAATAGAAACGTTTAGTCAGGAACTAATGGCACTGTAGTTACACATTTATCACCTTCACAAGTCAATCTGACATAACTGCTCTGTCGGTATATTACATAACCAAACAAAATGCAGCACTGGTGTGAAAATAAAATTTATTTACAAAAACGAAAATACAAAATGCTTAGATTAGATTGAAGCAATATAGGTTAAGGAGAATGGAAAATAACGATAAATTAAAATTAAATATAAAATAAATTGAGTGAACAGTTGTGCTGTCACCTGCAAAAGTTTGGCGTGAATGCTCCCAATGGACATCCACTTTTCCACTGCACTATGGCACTAGTTTAATGTACTTGAAACAAATAAATTATACAAAAACTTATAATATTCATTACAAAATTGGCATTATTTTTTTGTAAAAACGAAAGCCAAAACAATATCTTGAAGTCATATTTGAAAATGTTCCTATCTTCACTGCAAAACTATTGAGTAATACTGTAAGTAAAAAGTATACATTTTATTATTTTTTTGTTATGGTGGAGGACTGTAAAAAAAAATCTTGTGTGTGTTTCGAGCGCAAATGGACATTGTCGATTTCGAGAGAATGCCGCGCTCCTCCGTCGCGCGTCAACAACCTCTCAATCGACAATGTCCCATTTTGCCCTCTTAATACACAAATAGCTATTTTCTGTCTGCCTAAACGAAAAGTAAAATTTTACATACTTATTTTCGGACGAAAAATGACACTTTTCAGAAGGTTATCACTTTTCATCCGCAAACGTTTTTCGTACGCTAAGCTATTATTCTTCGTCCGCAAACCTTTTTTGTCCGCCTACTACGATTTAATATTATTGTAATTGTGTGTCCTACCCTTCTAGATCTATTATTAGTAAGGTAGACAGAAAAATATAATAAGCAATTTTTTGTCCTAGGTACATAAATAACTATTTCGTGTAAATATTGAGGGCAAATAAATATGTTATGGCTCGCAATACATAATAATATTTCTATATGATACATATTTACAACAGTTTAATTCTTTTAATAACTATAAACTATTAAAAATTATGTGTATTTTTATAAATTCTTTTAATTATTAATTGAAGCTGAGACTGTCATATAGTGCCACACCACACACCACCAAATAGAATGCTTCTGCATCTGTTAATATAACTTTTAGAATTTTCGAAAATATTGCTATATGATACAAGTAAAGAATGTGTTCACTTCTTTTGTTGCTGTATTACGAATCTGTATGACTCGCCAAGAATACGGGACCACAGCGCAATTGATTTAAGAGAAATTAGGAAAAAATATTGAAAGTATATGCTTAATAATAAATATTAATAAAGAAATAAAACGACATAATTGAAATACTTCGGAAATAAGGGGATTTTTGTTATAGCCACTCGTCACTCATATGAATTCCATATATATTATTTTCATTGGCGGCTTAAAGACGGTATATAAATATATAACGAATACCCAGTTAGGGGCGGAGCCTGCTAGCAATTGAAGTAGAGAAATTCAAATAGTGGAGGCGTGGCTATCAGTTCAGTAGTGCAATTCTCTTTATTTGAATATAAATATTTTGCATTAAACCTAATAATTTAAATACATTTCCAATTATAAATCATGTAGACTTGTACAGTATAATAATATTCATTTATTTTTTATAGATATAATTTAGAAATAGCATATATTTCAAGAACATTTAGGTCCACGAAGAAAATAGTTTGATATAAAAACTTATATTCGTGACGTCACATCTATATTTTCAAATTTCGAAGGACTATAACTCGCTTATTAATAAGAATTTTTTCACCGGATTTTCACCCACAGTCTTAGTTTTACTTATACGTTCAGATGAAATTGTATGTAAAAAATGGTGGAATCCCCTATTGGTCGAAATGTAAACCTAATTTTCAAAAATCACGTTAACAATCACAATGGTCATACCGCGAACTTCATTTACAGAAATTATGAAAGAAAACTTTTAAATTTTGTAATAATTTTTACGTAAACATGTTCATAATTAGTTAAAATATTATAATTATTTAAAAAAATAACATTTTTTTGCAACAACCCCATTTCTTGCACAATACGTTTTTATTTAAAAATTATAGAATTAATAAAATTAAAATGGGCCCATCCGCACCATAATCAAATTATGATAAAGTTGTGTAGTAAAAAACGAATCATCATGACTAGTTTCGAAATAAAACTTCTCTCACGCCATTAATTCAGAAAGACAATATAATCGATACAAATTTAATTTAATAAAATCTGGGAACATTTTATACATACAGTTTATAAAATAAAGAATTATAAATCTCAAAATATTCAAAACAAAGTTTGAAACTAAATTATTTTAGTTGAACAACATATGACAAGCCCACTAGCGCCACAGAAACGTCAAAAAGGTTGTCAAAATGTATGGAAATATTTAACTAACTTTCAAAAATATTTTTTTAACAATACCGAAGACAATAGATACTTGTGTAATTGCAGCGGCAAAGCATAGAACTAATGGTTTCTATGGTTACGACTTCCAAACAAAGAACTATCATCTCTACGCTCCAGTCATATCGTTTTAGATGTATTATCGAATGATCTTCAATATTATTAAACAAAAAAGTTGCCCTAAGCAGCTCTTCTCGCTTTAAACTTATGGCATTCCATTTAAAAAAATATTATTTTGTTGAATAAGTCGCGTATTTGATGTTCAATTGTTTTGCATTCTTCACCATTAAATTTGTCTTATAATATCGTCCATTTAACCGTCTTCCTATCTCTTCAAATAAGAAGGTTAGCAATGGTCGCTCGCTTACGCTGCACATACTGTACATATAATATAAACTTTTTGTTTATTTATTACTTAAATTCATATTGTAATTGTTGTGCAACAGTTGTGAATTTATTATTTACTTATTCAAAAAATTGTACACCTACGCCTACATACGTTCGTTAGGTTAGCCTGATTCAAGAATTTGGATCATCTCCAAATTCTTTCTGGCATAATGCACATCAATGGAATTCTTCCTAGAATATAATATTTTTTGCTGTTGTATACTTATACATCATTTCCAAAATTATACAAATTCTTGTTTACAAACTACTACACATTGAATATTTATTATTTCCTATATCATAAAAAAATTAAACAATTATTAGGTACTGTTAACAGTGTTATCAGGCATAATGTGAAATTAGTTGAAGTTGGTGATAAAATAATTAAACACAGTGCTTTTTACCTCATTTCATAATTTGTTATCTTTGTAAACAATACATATATGAATACATAAAAAGTAATTATACAGTTATTATTATAATGTACTCATAATAAATTGTAATGTAGAGATCCAAATGGGATCCTCAACTATATTTTTTTTATTAAAGTTCATCTAAATTGAAGTGAAAATTGGACAACCGGAAGTGATACTTTACTTGAAGCCCATAACAGTGTTTAATGAAAAATTATATTAAAATATAATCCAAAACTTTTCAATATTAGTATTTAAGACTTTCATATCAACGGGAATAACATATTAAATTTTGGCTAAAATTAATATACCGGAACTGATAGTTTACTTGAAGCTCTGAACAGATTTTCGTGAATAATATATTATGATATATTCCAAAACTTGTCAAATTCGGTATTTAAGACTTTTATATGAAGGGGATTAATATATTAGATTTTGGATAAAATTGATAAACCAGAAGTGATACTTTAGTTGAAGCTCTGAACATATTTTCGTGAAAAATATATTGATACGATCCAAAAAAATTTTTTCTAAGATTGATAAACCGGAAGTAGTACTTTACAGAAAGCTGTAAACAGATTTTCTTGAAAAAATATATTAAAACATGATCCAAAACTTATCAAATTTAGTATTTAAAACTCGTGCATAATTTAAAACAACATATTAGATTTTGACTATACTTATATGATAAACCGGAAGTAGTACTTAATTTGGAGCTCTCAACAGATTTTCGAGGAAAAACATAATAAAATATAATCCAAAATTTGGTATTACAGACTTTTCTATTTATTGGAACAACAAATTTGATTTTGTTTACAAACGATTAACCGGAAGTGATACTTTACTTAAAGCTCATTGCTATTTTAAACATGGAATTGACGGGAGGTCATGTGCTGGCCACATCAGATTTTTTAAATATTATATGATGTTAAGCTCATTTTGTTCTCAAACAGTGGGTATTTAATAAAAACTACTATAGTCCAACTTTTGATTGCCACTCGTAGCCTGCCATTCAACGTTTCTTTTACTTTCAAACAAACGCAAGTGATTTCTATCCGGCGTGGTAATCGTGGTATCATAAATTCAAACAAGTGGTATTTGGTAGTTTCGTTATTTTCTGTAGGTATTTATTTACTTAAAAATGTTAAGCTGAGGTTAAGGCCATAAAAACTCGAATATTTTTCTACTCTAATAACTTTTTTAAAACTTTTATATTCACACAGATTTAAGGTTTAGTTTCAATTTTAAATGCGCCTTATTCTAATTTGTTACTATGATGGAGGACCGGATTGCAACAAAATTGTTTTAAAATGCTTACTTGGATCCTCCAGCATAATAAATAACATTTGTTTAAATTTATGATACCACGCCAAATATGTATATTCTGAGGTATACTCCGCGCATTTCTATGAAAGTGAAAGAAATGTTGAACGACATGGGCTGCCAGTGGCACTCAAACTTGGACCACAATATATTTACTTAGCGTAAATGAAATCGATCGAGTCAGCGATCTGCTCTTCCATAAGTTTGGTCCATTGCGGGATGATTTTGAATCGAGACTATTTTATTTGCCGGTACCTGATGGTATATGATGGACACATTAATATCCGAAACCGGTAGTACTTGAATAATTAAATAAATATTAAAAACGTAAAAGAAGATTTAATTTGCAAATTTGCCTTATATTTACCTACTTATATATTTTTATACAATATTAAAATTGCAATAGAGGAATTATTTTTGCAAATCAATTTTAATATAAAAAATATTTTGTTCTAGTTGAAGTCATTCAGACAACAGATCCGGACTTCAACCAAACAGGAATGTTCAGCGGAGGTGGTGAGATTTCTGCCGTCCCTGGGCCGTCAGCACAGCGCGGCGGCGGCTGTGCGCGTCGAGGCGCCTATGTCAAGATCCTAGAACAACCCGCGTCCAAGGCACTCAGGTACTGTAACTGAGACGCTCTGCTCTGATGCGAGATTTAAAAATAAACACCACTCACTTCTCTATAACGCTAGTAATTTCACCACAAGTTGTTGCTCAAATTGATAAACTATGCTAAAATAGAACTGAATCATTTTATATTTACAAAGACATTCTTTTATTTACCTAAATTCAAATATTTGATATTTTATAATCATTTATTTATTCATAACTTATGTTATGTTCAATTTGAATCTTTTGTTTACAGAGTGTCCAGTATAACGTTTCTAACATTGAGATTCGATAACTTGAAGCGATACGAAGTTAGACAAAAGTTGTCCCATTAGGAGGCCATTTTAGCGGTGTATTATTTATCAAAAAAATCATGGGTTATAAATTTGTTTCATTGTTAGTTGTCATACCCTATGTTTTTATCCTATAAATTTATTAATTTACGTTGTGTGGTACAAATGATCATAGATAAGTTATACCTCGTTAAAAAACTTTAAAAAGCCATTTAAATGATCAAACTTTGACATGTATCATATTCATAAACTGTTGAAATCCCATAGTGATACAATAATTTGAGAAACACCATTCGAAAGAGCTTAAAAAAGCGTCATAAAGAAATGCATACCTATATCTAATGATCCATGATTTTTTCCGGATATACAATACAGCGCTAAAAATAGCCTCCTAACGAGGCAACTTTTCTATAATCTAGCAGATATCGTATTTCTTATCTTATGGTTCTCGAAATGTTGTCAGTGAATCTCTGTCTAATATAGAAATAATTTATATATTTGGTAATTCTTAATACGAATAAATTACAATAAAAATTATATCTAACTTAGAAACTTTTGAATTTCGAAGAACACATAAGGTACCTACCTGAATTTATATCCTGTATTACAAATAGCATCATTTTTTACCCATTGCAGCATCACTGGATTTTCCAAAGCATTTTGAATTAGAAAAATATAGAGTATCGCCAACTTTCTATTTCAGTACAAGTTTTAGAAGAATCATACTTGAAAATGCTAAATGGTAAAGATTAATTTTCATTTGGCAGGTTCCGATATGAATGTGAAGGAAGATCGGCTGGTTCGATCCCCGGAGCCTCAAGCACGCCGGAAAATAAAACCTTTCCAGCTATCCAAGTGATCGGATATCAAGGCCGAGCTGTAGTTGTAGTCAGCTGTGTTACAAAAGACCCACCCTATAGGTATATTAAACATTATTATTGTTACATCTTTAAATATATTTCTACATTTATTAATAATATCGTTTAATAAATTAGAAAATATTATTTTTTTATATGAAAGATTTTAAAGTTTACTTTTATCTACTCAAAATAATGTATTTAGTAGTACTTTGACCTAAGGGTAGATAAAGTACAGGTGTTACATTTTCGATGTTTTTTTAAGGAATCTCGGGTAATATTAAAGATAAAGCAAAACAGTTTGCACATTCCATGGTCAACTTTTCAAGAAAAGTTTAATAGTCACCACATGGAATTTCGATCTCCTTTTGTTTCTGAGCTACTTAAAGGCAAAAATTCGTTTTTCGCTCATTTCGAAAATATCTTATTTATTATGGTAGTAAGAAAAAAATGTTTAAACAAACTTTTAACTGTTTTTTAGGTGGAATAAAATGGCGTAATTCGATTTTTTTAAAACAATAATTCTCGAGGTATAACACAAACTTATAATTTTTTAAATGGGAACCTATATTGAAAATAGTCTCATCGTTTTGCTTATTTTACAAGCTTTTAAATGATATATAAAAAGTCTACATTCTTTTCTTTTAAACATGAATAAAAGATAAATTATTAATTTTTTAGGGTGCAAAAATAGAAAATTATTAAGAAACAAATGAAAGAAATAAATTAAAAATCATCAATTGTTTATTTCTAATATTATTTGTTTCAGTTTTCAATTTATTTACTTCAAAAGCATATTAAACCATTTTTTCAAAGCCAACTGTAACGTCGATAAATAATAATTTAACTAACCCAAAAATAATTAGTTAAGAATAATTTTGAGAACATAATTAATAATTATAGAATCAAAATAAACAAATAATTTTTAATTGATTTTTTCATTTGTTTCTTAATACTTTTAAATTTTTTTCACCCCAATAAATTAATAATTTATCTTTTATTCATTTTTAAAACAAAAGAATATAGACTTGTTATATATCATTGAAAAGCTTATAAAATAAGCAAAACGATGAGACTATTTTTAACATAGGTTCCCATTTAAAAAATCATAAGTTTGTGTGATATCTCGAGAATTATTGTTTTCAAAAAATCTAATTGCACCGTATTATTTTTTTCCTAAAAAACAGTTGAAAGTTTGTTAAAACAATTTTTCTGTAACCATCCTAATTAATAAGATATGAGATATTTTCGAAGTGAGCGAAAAACGAGTTTTTGCCTGTAGTTCAGAAACAAAAGAAGATCGAAAATTCCTGTGATGACTGCTAAACTTTTCTCGAAAAGTTGACCCTGGAATGTGCAAATTGTTTTGCTCTATCGTTAATATTACCCGAGATACCATAAAGAAACAACGAAAATGAGACACTCTGTACTTCAATTTTTATTTAAATTAAAAACATTATAAACTTTGACGGTTTGTCTTATAACAGCTTCAGTTGTGCAATTAACATTATCAAAAAGATCTATTCGTGGAATGGAACCAAAATTTTTATTAAATTTTAAAATTGTGGTTCCATAATAATTTAATTTATAATTGAATTATCATATTTTTTATCTGCTGTAGAAAAAAAATTTCGACTCGCGAAAACTATTTTTAATTTGCAACATATTATGTTCAATTTTTCTCGCGCATATTTTAGTTTTTTATTTGTTTTAGACCACATCCCCATAATTTAGTAGGCCGAGAAGGTTGTCGAAGAGGAGTGTGTACCTTAGAAGTTTCCCCAGAATCAATGGCTGTAACATTTTCAAATTTAGGAATCCAGTGTGTAAAGAAAAAGGACATCGAAGATGCACTCAAAGTTCGAGAAGAAATTAGAGTAGATCCCTTTAGAAGTAAGACATATATTCTTGTTGTATACAAATATATAAATAATAATATATTTTTATTGCAGCTGGCTTCGCACACAGAAATCAGCCTACATCAATAGACTTAAATGCCGTGCGGTTATGTTTTCAAGTGTTCTTGGAGGGCGAAAATCGCGGGAAGTTTACCGTGCCCCTAAACCCCGTAGTTAGCGACCCCATCTATGATAAGAAAGCGATGTCTGATCTCGTCATCTGCAAGCTCAGTGATTGCACGTGTACTGTTGCTGGAGGAAAGGAAGTTATTCTTCTTTGCGAAAAAGTAAGAAACTAAAAAATATATATCTTGGATAAAATTATTTCTTTCATGACCGAGATTTCGTATGATATCAAAATTTTCCTATAGATAGAAATGTGGATATTTTTTCCCTAGAAAAGTTTTTATTAGGAAAGACATTTAATTCTTTATCACACAATTCTCTGGATTTCGGGATAACAAGAACCAAAACTGCCACAACGGCAGAATCCACTATTTATTGCAGTTCTTCTAAATTGAATTATTGAAAGCAATTTTAAATAAACAAATTTCTGCTGTCATGTGTAGCGATTCAACTGTCAACAATTTCCTGTTGCCTTGTGTTACCTTTGAAAAAATTATATACACCTTAGGAGAGAATGCTATTTTTTACCTTCGGTGTTTTTTGTAGCCCTCAGGTTTCGCCGTTTGGCTACAAATTTCACCTCTCAAAACTCATGAATTTCTCTCCATTGTTGTATAACGTACTATTATCTAACATTATATGTATTATTATAGGTAGCTAAAGAAGACATACAAGTTCGTTTTTATGAAGAAAACAACGGCGCCGTAATTTGGGAAGGCCTCGGTGACTTCCAACCAACACATGTCCACAAACAAGTTGCCATCTCCTTCCGAACACCTCGATACAGAACACTAGAAGTTTCTGAACCTGTTAAAGTGTACATTCAACTTCGGCGACCATCTGATGGTGCTACCAGCGAATCTTTACCATTCGAATTTCTCCCGCTCGATTCAGGTAGGCCTGCGTTTTGGTCCTTACGTCGTTCACTTCAAAAGAAGGGCGACTACAATACATTTAATAGCATACTTGCAGCGGATAGACTCTCAGTTAATAAAAATCATTCAGGACGTCCTAAACCATTTAAATTGCAAAATATAACTGCTCCTTTATTACAAACCGAAAATAAAATTGACGAAATTGAAATTATTGATTCGCCTGTAAAACCTTCAACCCAATTATTAGAAACAAATTTAGATGATCCGGAAATAGAAGTTGCACTGCCACAAGAAACTAGTCCCATTATCATTTCTTTAGAGAAAAAGAAAGATTGGTGTGATTATTCCGAAGTAGAAAAGATTTCTAAATCCCATGAAACAAAAGATATTTTGAACAATAACACCGAAGAAAAATCATTGAATGATTTGTTGAGTCAAGTGGCTGAATTAGGTGAAATATACTCAGACACTCGCACTCGGTTGCTGGACATAACTGACGCTATTAACGATAATAATGAACAAACTGAAGACTTACAAATACAGCCAATGGAAATTGAAGCTTATGACGATTCAAATACGTATTCTAGTTTACAGCTCGCATTTAAAAATCCTATTGATATTGCTCTTCCAGATAGATATGATGAAATATTGACAGTACAGGGCCCTATTATTGAAATTGCACCATTGAAACGTGAAAATGAAGCCGAAAAATTGCCACCCTTGCCACCTAAACGTATTAAAAAGTCAATAGACACTCCTATTTTAGGTCGCGCTGTATCGCAACACAGCATGCAATTAACTAGCTCGCAAGCCGATGCTTTACTAAGAACATCAAGTCCTAATTTAGTTGCTACCCCTATTTCGCGTGCTTCTTCTTTTAATAATATTTCACGTCCGAAATCTCAAGAATTAATTGCCCCAAGTAAAAAATTACCTCCTACTCCATGTTCAACATTGCCAAATCCTAAGAAGCAAAGTTTCTTTTCTAAATTATTTAAGAAGAGTAAAAAAGATAAGGGTCCCTCCAAAAATTCAAGTTTAACTAACTTAAATACTCAAAGAAGTGCCTCAATGGTTGATGCAACTAATTTAAATACTCAAAGAAGTGTATCGATGGGCGATGGAAGTTTGTGCAACATATCGAATTCTAATAATAACGATGCTTCTGTTATCCACATTTCTTTACACCCAACTCCTACAGGTAGCATTAATGATTTCACTAAAATGCAGAATGATTTAAATACAACAAATAAAATAAACGGCAGTCTTAAAGATGTAGATGTTATCAATCTTGATTTGACTGAAGCTGAACATTATGCCTTATACACGGCAATGGCACCTCATGCTACTCAAAGTGAATTTGATGAAATGTCTTGTTATTATTCTCCCGTTGAAGGGGGAAAAATACTTAATAATCAGACTGACGTAACCAAATTAAAGAGTAACACGTAAAAATATGTTATATCTTTCTATTGGTACTTGAAGTATTCTAGTCATATTTATTTATATTTATGACAAAAATTTTGATACCTAAACTTATATTCATTTGTTTTGATACTGATACCAAATTTTGATATGATTTTTATACAAATGAATATAGTTTGATATTAGCGCTTTACTGTTACATTTGCGCAGAGTAATACTGCAAATGTCGATCCTTTTTAACTTTATATAATATATTTATTATAACTGTAGAATATTTGTTAGTAATTTTATAACATTTATACTCGTGTTTTAAAGTGTGTTCTTTCTTCAAATTTTATGTTGTTTTATTTTGATACTATATTAGACCAAATAGTTTGCAGCAAAATATTGTGTTTTATATAAGTACTAAGTAAGATATTCTAAAGGTAATTTGTTTTTAGATCCCGTTAATTTAAAACGTAAGCGACAAAAATTTGGAAATGACCCTAATAACCATGTATTACGACATTTACAAGAGCAAGAGCAAGCTCGTAAGTGTATTTTTTTTATGACTAGGTGATGGGACTTTTCTTAATTATTTATCCTCCATTATGCACTTTTGTTCCTGTTTATTTAAAATTGCTTCTTTTGATATGCTTTGATTTACAAATCATTATTTTACATAATGGTGGATAAATTAATTTTTAGCGTAATTTCTATCTATGTCGTCTTCAGATTTTTTAATATACAAATTGTTATATTTTGTTAATGTTATATCGTTAAAGTTAACTTTTGTTAATTGAAGCTTTTAAAAAATCTGAAGATTTTTATGTCATCTACTGCGATTCTTATGTTTCTGTGCTGTTCTTTGTAATATTCGCATTTGTTCACAATGTTCGCTGTTTGAGTTGATAGATGGGTACAATAATTCAAAGTTGAAAGTTAATGTTTGTAATGATAAATAGGGTTTACTATTACAGAATGTTATCTACGGTGTTTTATAGTTTGAACTGGAAAGTTGATGTTTTATACAGAAAATATATCATGTTTGAGTACACTTGTTGCTTTTCATTAGCATGTGGGAATATTTTAATTTTATGGGGTTTTTTACTCTTTACATCAATTTATAGCTTTACAAGGAATATTGTCTGCAAGGTAATAAAAATTGTGTTTGTGTGATGTGTGGTAGCATAGCATTAACATTTTATTAATTAACAATTTAACCATGTTTAATTATTAGTAGTTTGAAAGTGTCCACTACTTGATTTTTCGCTTATTAATATTAAAATGGCTGCAATAAATAAATCATACTTCAAGCTTTTGCTAATTTTATTAACATAGAATAATATTTTTTGTACAGGGTGTAAATTTAAAAACGAGTCATAAGACTATAACTAGAAAAATAATTTTTTAGTTGCCAAAAGTATCTATATTAATTTCTAGGAAAAAGAATTGGTGCAAAAATGCGGTTTTTATACCAAACGTGTTAAATTTATATTTCATATAGCTACAAATAAATTAAAAAATTTGCGAAATTAAGAAAAAATCTCATTAGCCATAAAACTAACAGTATTTTGTATTAATTATTAGTTCATAAATTAATAACGTTAATCTTTAATTATCCACTGTCATTTCACAAATTTATTTTGAATTTATATGAAACAGAAATGTAAAGTGTGTGGTATCAAAAAATTTGTAATTTTTCTGTATAATATGCACCAATTCTTTTTTCTATGAATTAATATAGAAACTTTTGGCGGCTAAAAAACTTTTTTTCTGTTATCCCTATGACGCGTTTTAAAATTTACAGCCTGTATATAATTTTCTAATTACTGTATATATTATATTTTGTGTATAATTGCAGGAAATCTACATCCTCAATTAAATATTTTGAATATACCCGGAGAGGCGGCAGTGAAAATAGAACCAAGAGGTATGTACTTCCTATAAACTTCAAAATTAATTTTAATTCTTATGAAAAGAATTTGAAAAAATGTATTATTGATCTATTTTTGAAAAGTGATATGTGATATTATAAATAAATAAAAATGATATTAAATGTTTATAAAAAATATATTTCTTTCATGTTTTTATTACTTTTATGTTAAAACTCGTTCAATTTACTTTTCACAAATAAATTATTTTAAAAAAATTATTAAAGTATTTCATTAAAATTACAGACACTTCCCCTTCTCCGTATGGCGGTCAAATATATGCAAGTGGTGTCAGCCCTATGTACGTCCCTCAAGGAGGCGTTTCCCCTCAACCGCAGTATATGTTCCCTATGGAGAACCTGCCCGGTCGGACGCCTTCTCCGATGGATGCACAAAATTACAACTTCCCGCCATCCAGTTACTCTAATATAACTTCTCCACTAAACATCCAGCAAACAGCAACTCCTAATATCTCACCAAGTAATGTAAATGTCCCGATGTCTCATATGAGCGCAGGGCTTTCAAATTATATGGTCGCACAACAAAACTGGAACGCGGCGAATGTTGCAATGGAGGAAGCAGCAGCTGCTGCCGCTGGCTTCCAAACTGCTGCTGATGCTGCGAACGCAGTGAAAGGAAGTGATGCAGCACCTGGCCTCAGCAGTGTTTTAGATCTCGATAGTAAAGAGTTGACTCAGTTAAACTCCGCAGACTTCGATGGATTGAATCTCTTTGATGCTAATCTTTCAGAAAATTTATCAAATAATCTGTCACTGTCAGATATTAAAGCAGATATCTTTAAGCAGGACGAAATTGCACAAGAAAACATGACTGATAGCTTTACAAGACTCACAACAGCAACTATTGATAATATTTGTAATTTAAACAACATGTACAAACCCAACATAAAAGAATGAAGTATTTCACATATGTACTATTTTTTTACTAAAATAGACGTGTTTTTTATAAGTTTTTTTTCTTTTTGTTAAACATTTATTAAGATAGCTGTAAATATTCTGTTATTGTATGAACATAATGTTTTTTTTATAATTGAAAATTTAATAGCAATATTAAATAATTTCTCATTTTTATAAGTGTTTTATTTTTCCCCGTCATATTTGAAATATCCCGCTGAAAATTTCATTCGGCTGACTGCAGCGCTCGTTTGTCGTTTGGATCATCTGATAAATGTCAAAAGGGCGATTAAGTTTTGACAACTATCGAACGAAACATACATGTTTTTATAATGGAAACTGATGAACTTCCAGTCCTAGACCCAAATATTGACTACAGGCAGGTAAGTGATGTTTTACGTTAAATTATTCAACTATATTTACTTATATAAAATACATCATAAATCACGTAATTCTACATGTAGGTTCCACCTTTACAACAAAAACGAACAATAGCATTTGTAAATCATTTTATTATGAGAACAGTATCATTTTTAAATAATTTCGCGTCCTCTTGTGAATCGCGGTTAATGGAACTTGAATGTAAAATCCAACGAGTTGAGGCTTCGTTATTGATTTTAGAATCACAAGTAAGTTGAATTTCTTTGTTCGAATTTTAAACGTCAACATAATTATTATATTTAATAATTAGTGACGTATTTACCACATAAGATATAATGAACTCATCATTTTCAGTTATCATCTATACCTTGGTTAGATGATAAAAACAATATTACCGTTGAAAATGATAATACAGTAGCTGAAAATGATGATATTAAAACATTAAATTTGCCTGAAGTAGAAACTGAAAATACTAGTGATGAAAAGCAAGACTCGGCCGGTCCGAAAGCTTGTGAAGATCCGCGATTTGTGCGATTTTTTAAAATGCTACAGTATCGTGTACCCTTACAAGCGGTTAAACTGCAAATGGAAGTAGAAGGATTGAATTCCAGTGTATTAGAGTAAGTTAACTTCTAATTTTATGTATTTATTTAAAGTTTAAATATTTGTGTATTGGATAAGTAAATACACACTAACTCGTCATATTGTTCACAATTTTTTTCAGCAATCCAAATAGTGTTGTTCCTGGTTTTGAAAATGTTAATACAACTGATAAATCTTTATCTGATGACTCAAATTCTTCCTAACGTACTTACATTAATATAAAATAGTTTTTATACATTTAAATATAAGACATATGTAAATTATAAATGTATTTTATTTAAAGTCAAATATACAGCTAAACTTACAAAAAGTAATATATTTAGAACTGAATCATTTGACCCTTGCGTTTCTTGTCACCACCAAGTTCGAAATGTTTGCATCTCTTCAGCGGGATTTGCTTTCGGTATTTACATTCCGTGCATTCCATACGGAGTACAATTTTCTTAGTGGTTTTCGCCTGTAACAAGAAAAAAAATATGTAAGTTATTTAAAATAACATCACAGCAAATGATTTATTTAAACTAATATACAATGTGATAATTACGAAAACTAACCTTCTTCCTGAAGATGGGTTTAGTTTGACCACCAAAACCCTGTTGTTTTCGGTCGTAACGCCTTCTACCTTGGGAAGCATGACGTTCCTTCGATTTCTTGTACTGTGTTACTTTATGCAATTTATGTACTTTGCATTTTTTGCAAAAAGTACGTCGCTGTTTCGGAACGTTCACCTAAACACATGACAAAGTCAGATTACAAATTGTATTTCTTATTAAAATGTTATGGTAAGTATTTAATCAAATATATTACTGTTCTTACAAACTACGGTACTATTATTACCATTTCAAAGCTAAATTATATTATTTCAACTTAATAGAAGCTTGATGATTTAAGATAATAATTCTATATTTTCAATTTTAACAACAACTCACCATCTTGGTTGTGAATTGGAGGGGGCAAAGAAATTGACGTGAACAGAGCACCGATAAATCTGATAAAGTAGAGTTTAGAGTATAAACTGAACAGAGCAACAGTTATTTAATAAAACTAACAATATTGAGCAGATTTCAGAGCAGAGCAGTAGTTTGTCAATTGTTTTTACAAAATAATATTAAAAATGTGTTCTGTACATAAAATACATTTTAAAAGTGATTCACAGATTGTTTATTTGCTTCTGTAATATATATTACAAATATGATTAAATATTACATGGCAATATATAAAAAAAATGTTTTAATTAATATTTGCAAATTTCATAATTATTATGCAATTAATAGTCGACCTTGTTTAATTTTGAATATTTTTTAAATAAATATACTGAAGTAGCATGCTGAATACGTATATTAAAAATAAAATTTAAATAAATTTTAAAAGGCGCTTTTTAGTAATGACGTCATTTTTAAATAGCGCCTCTATCGTTAGTTCCCACGAACTACCATTTTTAATCTTCACCGCAGACGTTAAAATAGGCCCTTTGTACTCTCGAACCCCTCCTAATCGAAAATAAAAATTTAATATTAATAATATGTATCACTGAAATATAAGTATATCATGTTTTTTTGTGACAATATTCATTAGCCTATAGGTTTTTGTATAAATTTCCTTTATTTTAGGCTGACATGAAAACGCCGGTAGATCAGCCAATCAGAGAGCGTTTCTATCGGAGAAGCGCCATCTTCATTTTTGAACAAAGGCTGCTGCTTGCCGGTCAGTTGTGTGTTAGATAGTCGTGGAGTAAAGACCAGTGAACCAATCACAAGTATTTTATAAATATGAGTTCCAAGGAAAACAACGATGTTGCGGTCGAGAAAATCGCCGACAACGACAAAGGAGACGCGAAGTGCGACATTAAAGGAACGAAGAGGCCGGCTGAGGTAAGCTTATTCATTTATACACAATTATTCTTGTACGCACGTTTTCGACATGATGCCGTAAATAATTTGCTTATATACGACGTTGAAAATATTTGTTTAATTTTTATTTTTTTGGCAAAAACAAAAGTAAAATACTTTTTCGCGCGTTTCTGTAGATATTTGCCTGTTGATGATTGTTTTTCACACAGGCACCATGTGAGCTTGCAAACATTCATCATGATTTATTAGCTGTCTCTTGTTTACTAATATGAGTTTTACTAAAGGGCATATCTTTTAATCAGAATCTTTCCTTGTAATCTATTTTCAAGAACAATCTATTTCTATGATTTGATGTTGATACTTAGAAATATGAAGCAAAATGGAGCCGAGCGTCCCGCCATAGCATCATGGCGTCCCCCGCGTGAGGCTAGAAAGCATAACCTTGGTGTTTGAACATGGCGGGTCTTTCTAAATCAATAGCTGTTTAGATTCTGAATCTCTCTGATGTGGAAAATTGAAGTACTTATTTCGGTATTTACTCCAGCAATATAAATTATTTTACTAATTAAAATTACTGTTTTTCAGTTTCATATTTTCTTTATGCAATTAAATAACCGGTAAATGTATTTTGACTTCCAACAATTAAAAGAACTCAAAATGTTAACTTTCATATTAGTTTAGTATACCTACAGTTTACATTGTACTCTAATTTTTTCCATACTGATTTAAATCCAAAAGAAGTAATATAAAATTGGAATGTATTCCGTCTTCCGTTTCATATAAGGTCGATTTATTGCTCTGCACAGGTAGTTAGAACTGTTATTATAGGAACTTTTCTGATTAATTTTTTCGCGTTCATTTGTCCCCTAATTTTATTTATACATAGATTTTCCATAAATTATTATAGAACTTAACTCTACCCTTCTAATGGCGGTAAAAAATTTTGTTTCCTACTTCTATGTTTTTAAAATTAGATGAATACCTTTAATTATTTCGTATTGTATATTGTTTCTTTGTAGATTTTTTCAGTGTTTGTATATAATTTTTCGGTTACGTATGCAAATAATAATAGTGTGAACTGCAAATGTTTGTATAATAGATAATACTCTCACGAACTTTTAAAGCGTTGATATTCGTCAACAAGTATATTATCTTATCATTTATTTTATTTGGTGACCCCGTGTTTATGTTCCATATATTTTTTTTTATAATTTCGTTTATAGGCTTTCAAATAAATATCAGCAAAATCTACATTATTTATATGAGATAAAAAATTGTAAAATCGTATATTTTATCTTGGCACGTCGTTATAACATCAGCTAATTATGAAGTTACGGGGTACGGGGCGGAAACGAAGCGTTCTATTCCTATCTCATTCCTTTAAGCATGTGTCTTGATAGTCCATCTCTATCTCGATCTTTCCCGCTCACTCTACTGGAGTGGTCCGCTGGCAGCGTAAAGTAGGAGTAACCAATGACAGTGAACCAGGTTATGCCCTCAAACAGGGTACGATTTCGTGTGGGAATGGATCACGAAATCATTAGATACTTGCGAAATGTGGAAATACTATTTCCAAGTATTATATATAATTTTCTTGTATTTTATATGCAGTTATCAATATTTGTGCATATAAGTTAGTATGAAAACATTTTATTCCTGATATTTGTAAATTTTATACGACGATAAGACAATATTTTTGTTTCGGCAATGCTCTGATAATATTATGTTTTTATTTACCACAAAATAGTTGTGTTTGTGGTTAAAAATCACTTTTTCATCTCTTTTCTATTTATTTATTATTTATAACTTGTTGTTTTGGCATACGTACAAGCATCGAAATTTTGGTTCAGTCTAAAATATGGACATGTATTTATTTCCGCGTTTCATTGGAATTTGTGATAATAGTATTTGAATATTTTTTAACACAAACTTTTAATATATTCAATTTTAAAAAAATATTGTATTAGATTAGAAATGAAATTGATATAATTGAATGGCATCGGTTGACGTAATAAACACCGTTATTGGTAAACTGTCACCCCATTCATGTTTCCCCTGCGTTGTGTTAACCCCTCGTTCCCGCGTATTCCCCCACCCATGACTACAAGCGGCTTGTTTCATTTCCCCATGTAGGGGTTATAACTTTGGCGGCGGACTACGCACGGCATTCATTTGTCTTTACTCCAGCTAGCGGAACAAAATGCAAGCACTACTTCATTCCGTTACACAGACGATAGTCACTATTTCTCATTGTTTGTGTATGAACAGGACAAAGCGGAGGAGGTGAAAAAGGCGCGGAAAGAAGAAAATGGCGCAGGTTCAGAAGGCGAAGAAGTAGAGGAGGAAGAAGAGGAAGGAGCGGAAGGAGAAGAAGATGAAGACGAGGAGGAAATTCCCGAAGGTGATGAAGAGGAATTAGAAGGCGAAGGTATAACATTGAGACTTCTGAGAAATTTATTATTTTCTAATATTTTTTATGTTGTTTGTTACAGATGAAGATGACGAGGATGTAGAAGGAGAAGGAGAAGTAGATGAAGAGGAAGATGATGCATAATAACATCGTCTTAAGAAGTAAACATTTGGAAATAACAGTGTTTCACAGACTTTAAAACGCGCCCTTACGCGATCTGCAATATCTCGAGACACTTTTTGGCGCCTGTTATTTTATTTCATGATATATTTTTGTATTGAATTTTAATGATTTAGCATTTGTGTTCCTTTCTTGTATTTACTTTTAAATTATTTGTATGCGAGTGCTCATCGACTAAGTAGATGTAAATTACTTTCCAAAAAGATATGACTTAATTTTAGTTTATAATTTTTGCGCCATAAAGTACCTCTGAAATTGTGGGACTTTCTAAACAAGTGGGGAAATGGACTCATTACAATTGAAATGCAGTGGTTCCGAAACATACTGTAGTTAGAGTGTATGAACTGTTGTGGGGACTCCTGTTTGTAATATTTCACCGCCGCACCGGCCCGATGGGGCGCTCGTCGCCAGCACCTCGTTCCGCCCGCTAAGGACGTCGCCTGGACCCGCCAGCCACAGGGCTCCATCGGCTGCGAAATCCTCTTCTAACTTATTTGACAATTACGTATCCCTTCGATTTGTAAAAAATGTCCATTTTGTGTAAAAATAGATATAAATTTTAGTATAAGTTGGTGTTTTGAAATTGTCATTGAGAAATCCATACTTTTTTTAACTGTACAAAATGTTTTGAAAATACTTAACAGAAAATACTTCAGTATAAGTCTTTCTCTTTTTTATTTTTTATGTAACTCACAGCTGTCTCTCTGTTATTATATAACAGGGGAACTGCTGGGACCTAAGGAAGGGCAATAAACGTTACATTTGTAGCTTAAGGATAGATAATAGTCCAAATCTGTTTTAGAATCCGTGTGTTAATGTATGATGTATGATGAGTTGTAATTAATTATTACGATCGATTATTATTATTCTTATTTTTCCAAATAAGATCAATTTTTAATAAAAAATAAAACACAGGAAAACTTGTTTGGTACGATGTTACCGACCAACTAACTTCTTACAAGACAAATTTCTCTGTGTTCAGAAAATTGTAAAACTCATTCCAGTTACATATTGTATGAATGATTCTTATTTTTTTTTTTCACACAATATTTTTACTACAGAAAAATGAAAAGATACCCAAACGTTTATTACAAAATAAAGTCTACTTACAACTAATATTTAGAAATTTGTAACAATTCTGTATTGATTTATGGAGTGACAGACTATAAAAAAAACAATGGATACAAATTAATGTTTTCCAATTTTATTTTCTGAGTAGGTATATTACAGTTCACAAAATCACCGGAAACGCTCGTGTAATTTCGGCAGGTGCCCGAACTTATTTAGTCTTGTTATGAACATGAGAACAGCGCGTGATGTTTACACCAGCTGTCCAGACGAAGACAGAATAATACAATTGTCTTTTATTCTTTTTACTTAATTTACACTATTGACGTAAAACCATTGGTGATTCCTTCCTGACTTTTCCTATGCGTATCAGCTTTGTATTCTTTCCTTTCACATTGAGTGCACGGCTATTTGCGCTGTTGTATCTCTGCGCATTCTTTGCGGTCTTGTTAACTTCATTTGTTTTGCAATTATGGGGTTTATCTTCACTTCTTGATTGTGTTATTCGCCTTTCTTTAGGTTGAAATTTCTTTTCTACTTTTCCTGATTTGGATGAAGATTCTGAGATCATATTAGATTTGGAAGTGCCTACACAATTATTTTATTATAAAATAACATTGATTTTTTTACTCTTGCCTATTGTTACCGGCACAAATTGATGGTATTCGCGGTGCAAGGGAAAGGGATCTTTCTACATGAACACTGCTAGAACCTCGTGAGCTCAATTGTAAACTAGAAAATGCTTGTGCCCAATCGCTTCCGTTGTCAGAAGCCGGTTCCTGTACAAAAAATTACGTATGTAGATATTGAATATTCGTACAAGTAATCCGAGTTTGCGCAATACTTATCAATCAATAATGATATATATTTTTAATATTGTATATCTTTTATATTTGAATCTAAAAGGCAATGATTTAAAGCAGCATACCACCATCATTTCTGATCGCCATAGTTGCATCATATCCAGTACGTTAACATTGGATGGAGTATTTTGCGCTGTGGTGCCTCGTATCCACGGTTGCTTACAAACTTCGGCAGCGGAAATGCGTAAAGCTGGGTTCTTGTTCAACAGTTTCACAATAAAATTTGCAGCAGGAGAGCCGGTCGTGAACCCACTGTAGTTTGGCTCATGAGTACAAATTAATTCGGATAATTCGTTCTCATCTTTACAATAAAAAGGATAGTGACCAGTTAACAATAAATAACATATCACCCCCATTGCCCATACATCACATTGTTGACTGTATGACGATCTTGATATTATTTCAGGAGCTGAAAAAACTGCATGTACGTAACATGTTTTTACACAATTTATTTTCATTATTCACATGATTCGCCAAAAGTTCTTTATTCTTTTTAGTTAAAAATATATTCATGTGAATATTAAAATGTTAGTGTATTTTAAATACCCATGTATATTAATGTTCCGCAACGATCACTTAACATTTGATCTGGTCGACTACAAGACTGTATTATTCCTAAACCAAAATCAGATACTTTTATATATAGTTCATCGGATGAATCGTTTGGATTAGGAGCTGTTAATATATTTTCAACTTTCAGATCACGATGAATAATTTCTACAAAGAAGTTATATAAGAAATTTAAATTTTTCTATTGTATGTAGCAAACCATATTTGTGTAAATAAGCTATAGCACTTGATAAATGATCCATTACTTTACGAGCTTCATTTTCCGAAAACTTCTTTTTCCTTTTTAAAATATTAGCTAGTTCAGTAGTACATCTTTCTATGACTAAATATATATGTTTTTGTGATTCGTAAGTTTGTTCTAAATAAATGATATGAGGGTGATTAACCATTCGAAGTATTTTAATTTCGTTTTCAATCGTATTTATTTTTGAGCCTTTAATCTAAAGACAGTAAGTATATTAATAATAATATTCTTTTATATGTAATGTACGATATATATGTACATTTTTTTTATCCACTATTTTTAAAGCCCATACTTTCTTTGTTACTTTATCTGTTACTTCTACTACTGTGCCAAATACACCACGACCAAGCATTTCCCCATAAGTATAAATAAGATTTAAATCCTTTATGTTATTAATTTTTGTATGTTTAATATTTCTTTCCTTTAGCTTGAGACTAGGGGTCTTAAATTAAACGTTTATTAGTTATTTTTTTATATTTATCGATTAATTATTTATACCCGTCCAGTATTTACGTCAGGAATTTTCTTTTTGGCTTCTGTATTAACTGCCACATTTTGCATCATGGTCATTGATGAAGTATAATGTATTGAAATTGTGATTCTATGTAGGATATACTTTCTAATCATAAACAAATTTAACCGGGATTTTGTACGCCATTTTTTCGTTTAACCGTTTTTCAACTTGTCATTGGTTGTCATTCATATATGTCAGAATGAATAATGAATATATTTCATTTAAAATTATAGAGAAAATATTATAAAACGACCATCAAATGCACTGAAAGCTTCATAAGAATGTTTTAGAAAATGAAAAAAGTATACCGTAATAATGATCTTCTTTAGAACCATCAACATGAAATGTTTCGACAGATGATTTCTAACAAAAATGAGACAAATATTTTAATATTTAATTATTTTCTGGATTAATTTTTTTTTTTTTTCTAAATGCAAGGGATATTGAATTTTTTTGTTGGTTGCCCTTATGACAACACTGCATTTAAATGTCTGCCAAGTTTCAGTCAAGTTTTATTTTTGATAAAGTGAAATAATATATATTAAACCATGGATCAACCACCGAATTTAGATATGGTTTATTTAGCGGTATCCACCTTATATAATAATCCCAATACCACAGAAAAAGAAAAGGCTTCCCAATGGTTAGGCGATTTACAGAAATCGGTTAGTAAAATAGTATGGTTATATTTATCATCTAACATTATACTTTGAATTTTATTATTTTAAAAGTTAATATATGTATATATTTTCAAGTGTATTTTACTTTTTAGGTGTATTCATGGAACGTTGCCGACCAAATGTTACAAGAGAAACGAGATTTAGAATCATGTTACTTCGCAGCTCAAACAATGCGAACAAAAATACAACTCTCTTTTCATGAATTACCAGCAGAAGCACATGAATCTTTACGAGATTCGCTTTTAAATCACATAAGTCAAATAAACGAAGGAACTAACACAATAATTGTAATGCAATTGTGTTTAGCGTTAGCCGACTGTGCCCTTCAAATGATAACTTGGAAGAAGCCTGTTCTGGACTTAATGAATCGTTTTTCTCAGTCTCATTTATGGCCTTTGTTAGAAATTATGACAGTATTACCAGAGGAGCTTGAATCTAGAACTGTTCGTTTGGGTGCAAACCGGCGAGTAGAAATTTTAGAAGAATTAAAAACTTGTGCTCCTACTGTTTTGGAATTTTTGCGAATGTGTATAACAAATAGTGGAGAAAATACTCAAATTACAATTAAGATTATAAGATGCTTCACATCATGGGTGGCTGTGCAAGCAATAACGTTAGCTGATGTATCAGATAACGTTGTGGTTGCTAAATCATTTCACATTTTGAGTGATCATAAAATCCCTGGAGCACTTCATGACGCTGCAACTGATTGCTTATGTACTCTACTTCAATGTTTGGAAGATAATAATAACCAACAAGCCTTAGAAATGCAATTATATCAAGGAGCTATATCATTGGAACAAAGTTATCATTTATCAGTTGCTAACGAAGATCAAGAAAAATCAATGAACTATTGTAGAATATTTACAGAACTTGGTGAATCCTTTTTAGATAAAATTATAATGACTAGTACCCACGAATCACAACATTTTGCTATAAAAATTTTGGATCTTGTTCTAATCTGTGTTGGCCATCATGATTACGAAGTAGCAGAAATAACATTCAATTTATGGTATCGGTTAAGTGAAGAAGTATATCAAAAAAATAGTAAAGGTCTTACAGAATTGTTTAGGCCGTATATTGAACGACTTGTGACTGCTCTTTGTAGGCATGCACAAATGGAACCCGACCATGAAGGATTATTAGAAGATGGAGATGATTTTAAAGATTTTCGCTTAAAAGTGTGTGATCTTATTAAAGATGTTGTTTTTATTGTGGGAAGTAGTAATTGTTTCCGACAAATGTTCATGAACTTACAAGCACCGGATGTTACATGGGACACTAGTGAAGCGGCTTTATTCGTTATGCAAGCTGTTGCCAAAAATATTTTACCGTAAGTATAAACTGAGTTTAATTTCTTATTTTATTATTTATATTTTCACCTCTATTCTATACAATCGTTACGCTCTAAATCAACCTCGTTGTAATTTGATTTTTTCTCTAAGACGAATAATTTTTTGACATTAACAACTGTATAGGATTTTATATGTAAAAATTATTCTTGAAATCGATTTTTTAATTCGAACTCTCCTTTAAACGAATTAAATTATTGGTCATTTGTCATTAATTTCAATGAAGTTCCCCATTAAATCGAATTTAGATTTAATTCTTAGACGCGTTCATCCTCCTCTCTCTAGAGCGTCTACCGATACCGTTTCTGGATTTAATTTTCATTTGCAAATTGTGATGGGGCGTCTTCAGCTTTGTCTGTATGTGGGTTAACCAATCGAGTAACCGAGTCGATTTTAAAAGGACCAGAATCTCGAAAAATAATACCAAAATTTAACAGAAAAATAATAATATATATATATATATATATATATATATATATATATATATATATATATATATATATATATATATATATATATATATATATATATATATATATATGTATATAATATTCTCTTTTATTTTATTTTTCTTTTATTTTCATTATTTAAAAATGTTTAAAATGTATTTCTGGGTATCTTGATATATCTTTCATTTTACCTTATTTCAAAAATATTAATAAATAAAGAAAAAAAATTGTTTACAACTTTTAGATTTTCTTTTATTTGGTAATTGCTTCAATGGCTCTGTGGCAGTTCATGGAATTGAGAAAAAAACAACTTTACTACAATTAAGTCAAATTGGAGCCCCAAATCAAGCCAACTATAAATTTCAACTTTCATAATTTCACCACTCGTTTATCTCATTTTTTTAACAAATTGCTATGTTTTTTATTGTATACTCTTTTTAATTTATACACATGTTCATTTAATTTTCTTTTACCTTCTCTAATTCGAATTTTCCCTAACTCGAACAACTTGCGAATTCGATTTGTAGAAAGTCGACTGTATAGGAATCGGGGTAAAATTTACGTGGAAACGATTTCTTAAGTACTTTCAGCATACTATTTTGGAACTTGGTATTCTTAACAGTATTCTCCCCAAAAAGTATTTCTTAAATTTTTAAATACTAAATATGTGGTATTTCAAAAACTATGAAAGAAAAAAATTGTAAAAGTTAAATTCTTATTTTTATCTATAAAAAATATTTGAAACATTAAAATACTCAAATTTGTTTTTTATTCGTAACTCAAAAACATATGAAAATATCTGAAATGTCTTTACAACATTGAATTTGTCTCAACAAGTTGATCCATAAAGATCTACAACAATTTTCTGTAGCAGCCATAATGAGCAAGTTTTTCATATAAAGAAATTGAATTTGTATTGCATTTCAATATTTCCTGAAAATATATATTTTTTGTTATTACAAATAATACTTATAGTCTCTTTATCTATGATATATCAGGAAAAAGGGAACATGCGACTATTTATATTTGTAATGGACAGATAAATATCGTTCGTGAAATAATTTTATTGAAATGGAATCTTGAAAACTATAAGAACTATAACTTCAGTGAAGTTGACGTTTTTTTTTGTGCATCTTTGAGACGCTGTATGTCCTAAATAATATCTGAAGTCTGAAACCAAAGTTGGGAAAATTAAAGCTCTCGATTATGGCGTCTCAAAGGAACAGAAAGTCTCATTTAATTGGATCGTTACTCTTAAAGTTTCCAAGATGTTATTCACATAATGTTTTCTTAAATTTAGTTTAATTCTAGGGAAGAAAATGAAGTAGTGCCAAAAGTGGTGGAAGCAATCTTAAGCCTCCCTGAAAACACACACATAGCCGTCCGTTTTACATCAGTTCTACTCCTTGGCGAGTTATGTGAATGGATAGAAAAACACCCTTCATCACTTGAACCAATTCTCAACTTTTTATTGTACTCTCTTCAGCAAGCAGGCATTGCTGCGGCCGCTGCTACTGCGTTGCAGAGTGTGTGTGCTACTTGCAACGACCATATGCCAAAACACGTGCCCGTGCTCCTCCAGCTTCTTCACCAAGTCGATTCCTTTGCTATTACAAACAACGCCGTTATTGGTATTCTGAAAGGTGTGGCTGCCATTATCGGCTGCATGCCCCATGGAGACATGTCCACTGCTTTAAGGGAAATGTGTCTCCTGCAAGTAAAACCACTTTGTGAACTAATAGAAAGAGATGTTATTGTGGTAAGAGGGACAAAATCTGACCCTGTACTGTGGCTGGACCGACTTGCCTCAGTTTTTCGGTATATTAACGTAAAATTAGCCGAAGGAGAAATACACCCATGTCGAGATGTTGTTACGGAAGTATGGCCGATCCTTTCAAGTACATTTAGTAAATATCAGAATGATATGCGAGTAATGGAACGATGTTGTCGATGTGTTAGATTTACATTAAGATGCCTAAGTAAACAAGCAAGACATCTACTCGAGCCTTTAGTAGAACAAATTGTCGTTCTCTATCGCATGTATCAACATTCATGTTTTTTATATCTTGGAAGTATATTAGTTGACGAATACGCTCAGGAAAATGATTGCGTTCAAGGTTTGTTAGATATGTTGCAAGCATTTATAGAACCCACATTTACAATATTAAAGGAAGAAAATGGATTAAGGAATCACCCAGATACTGTTGACGATTTTTTCCGATTATGTGCGCGATTTTTGCAACGATCGCCAATATCATTTCTGCAATGTGCTGCTTTACCTTCAATATTACAGTGCGCGTTGTTGTCGTGTACGCTAGATCACAAAGAAGCTAATATGTCTGTAATGAAATTCTTTTACGATTTAATTCATTGCGGACGATCTCATGATCCAACTGATACGGAATTGAAGAAAAATTTAATTTTAGCATTAGTTCATGAATATGGACAGCAGTTAGTGAGCAATTTATTACACGCGTGTGTTTTTTATTTACATACGTACATGTTGTCAGATGTAGCTGATGTTTTCGTCGAACTAATGGAAACTGACCGACAAGCTGTTGGAAGATGGCTGGAGAATGCCGTTCAAAGTTTACAAAATAATTCAGGATCTGTACATGCTACACATCAGCAATTAATTGATTTCCATGTAGCAGTTATAAGGTAAGCAAATATAATGTGTGTATATATTTATTACTTATGCATATGACACACTGATCGAAGAGCTCTTCAATGAAACAACAGTACGCACCCGTCATCCATGGTTTTCTGTTCCATCGATGTACACGAATTTTTCTGTGACGGAAAAAGTTAAGTTGGTAATAATACTAGTGAAATGATCGTATGCCGTTGGTTTTTAAATCGGTATTTCCCTATATAGTTTATTGTTGTTTGAAAGTTTTGTGAATCAAGGAAATATTTTTTGATAAAATAAGTTCGAGTGATATATTTTTAAATTTAAAGTGTTTTTACTTTTATATTTTGTAAAATTTTATAGAATACTGAAAAAAAAAAAAATGTTAAACTATTGCAATATTTTCTTCCCGCCATTACGGCGTACATAACATCAACTATGTGCGAATTAGGTTTCGACATACGTGCCCAAAACGTGCTTCATAGAAAGAGACATAAGCAAAATACGGCCATCTGTTTATATATACACTTGCCAATTTAATTTCTGAGTTTATCGTATTTTCTAGGTTTTACATTTACATATTTAAAATAAAATAATTTGCTTTTTGACGTTTCAATATTATATGTAAGACATACGTTCTTGTTTTCATTATAAACTAGCGCTCGTGGCGAACAACTACGGCGAACCAAAGATGCTGCTTACCTCATCATATTGTGGGTGATTTAACTAACGATATATTTTATAACTATTGCATTAATAATAATATTGCATGTATAGTATTGCAATACATGACTAAACTACCCCGTTCTTGCTAAGTGTTAGTAAATAAGATTAAAATACTGCGAAAAATTAAGCACTAATTATAAAAAGAATATTAATTTTATGACAAAATTGAGTTATTTAAGTTACAATAATTTGTAAACATTTTGCTTATTCTTGTATTGAAAATAATCTTAAGATGACATATCACCAGAACAGTAATACCAACTCCTTTTGCCGACTTAGGTCAGCAACAGCGCATTTCTGGAAGATTTTGAGTTCTGTAATGCTAGGTAAATTGGACCGGGTTACGAAAAATATATTAAGTAAAATTAAAAAAATCTAATTTGGCCAACACCAAACCTCCCGCTATTTAATTTTTATTAATTTAAATATACATACCTACATATTTAGTTATTGCAGAAACTGTATTAAGATCCATTCCATATAACTATGGTTCTATTTACATTTTTAAAACGTTACTATTATTAATTTGAAATGATTAGTTCTTTGACTGTGACATTTATCTGTCAGTTACATATATTTGAGATATGACCTATGTAACCAAGGAGTTTTGCTTGTTTAAAGCGTAGGTTCCGGAATTAAAATTATAAATAATTTTATAAATTTATCCATAAAATATCTAGAAAAAGTATTTATGCTAATCTGTAGAAAATTTAATAATCTAATTTTTATAATAACACAAATCTTGAAAAATAACATTTAAAGCTATTTTTCGAAGAAAATCTATTTTGAGTTTCAAGTAAAGTGCCATTTCCGGTTATCTGATATACACCAAAATCTAATGGTCTATTCTCATATTAGAATAAGGTAGAAATACAAGGTGTCAAAATTTTCTGAATGATAGTATTTGAGTTAGAGTGGAGGATACACACACGCACGCACACACACACAGACATCATCGTGAGAATGTCATAATTGGATTCTAGGGACCTTAAACGTTGTCATTTATCAAAATCTCGATATCCAATTTTTAACACGATCCCTATAGGGCGCGAGCAGACACGTGACTCGAGGGACCTTGACGTGCTCAAAATCAGCTGATTTGTGTGCACATGTCATTTTGACAAGAACAATGTCATGTTGACAAGACCAATTTTTTGAATAATTTTGATTTTTAATTGCTAAAATGTTATTATTTTTAATTTCATGTGTTTTACTGCCTAAAAATGATAAAATATGAACATTTTAGCAATTAAAAATCAAAATAAGTCAAAACATTGGTCTTGTCAACATGACATTGTTCTTGTCAAAATGACATGCGCACACAAATCAGCTGATCCTAAGCAAGTCAAGGTCGCTTGAGTCACGTGTCTGCTCGCGCCATATACATCCCTTACCAAGGGTAGCGGGAGGTAAAAAGCGAAAACGAAAAATGTGACACAAGTACAACAAAAATAGATACCCCCGCTAACGTGAAATAAAACACAAAAGATACGAGTCAAATGAGATACATTCGTCTCGTCGAAGAAAATAGAGGCGCTGCTATTTTTCGTTGATGACAAGTGCGTACTGTTCTTTCAGCAAAAAGCTCTTCGACCAGAGTGTTATAGGCATTATGCCCGGTATTTTCATCTGGGGTTAAATTGTTTGATTACTTAACCGTCAGAAAAATATAGTATCGATAAGTTGTAAAAAATTACAAGTTTTCGATGCGACATTTTTCGTTTTAACTGGCAGTTAACAGACATGAGTTGATAGAGATGAAAATACCGAGCCTAAGGATAATTTATTGAATATCCACATTTTTTTTTCTACGATCGATAAAAAGGAAGTTTTTCGAGCGTCATTTTATTACAGAAAGTAAATACCTGCAGACCAAAGCTCTTTGCAGACTATTGCTGATATATTTCATTGGCGATAGCGAGAGAATTTAGAACTAATTCTTGAACAGAGACAAGTAATTCTATTGGTCCAAAGAGGATAATATTGGAATCAGACTAATAGAGTGACTTGTTTCTGTTCAATAATTAGTTCCACATTCTCTCGCTGTCGTGAATGGAGTATAGTAAGGGGACCACAAAGTAGAACTTTGGAGACCACACATTCAAAATTTTCGCTTTGATGATATAAGTGAAAAAATTACAATTGTTTTATTAATTACATTAAATATCGATTAAACTTTCTGATCATAGAAAAAATGTTGTGTATACCTTTGGTTGAAAGTGTCATTGCAGATCTAGGCTAGAGATCGATCAGCAAATAACTACTTTCAACCCTTGATGCGTTGGTACAAAAATAACTATTGAGATGTAATTTCTAAAGGCAGATTTTTTGCAGGTCCGACAGTTCAAAATCTGTGACTCACGCTTTGAAAGATCTACTTCGATTATATCGTTAATTGTAGTGATATTAGTGCAGAACAAACAATTTATTTCAAATTTATTGAATAAGTGCGCGTGTGTATAACTTTGATAAACAGTATGCATACCATGAATTTTATAAAGTGATTTAAGTTTACTAATTTCTTCCTTATAAAATGATGTATATTTTGTGACCATCTTGTATAGTTATATATTTTAATTAAATTTATCAATTCGTTGATAAGACAGTTATAAAAGGTCTCTATTTATTAAAAAAATAAGAAATGAATGATAATTTTCATAATAAATTATTATGTATGTATTTTGCGTATTTATTTACAAATGGACGTAATAGAATAGTTCTTTATTGCTAATTAAAAAAAGATATTATTTTGCAATGTTTTTATGAGGTATTTAAAAATTGTATTTAAATGAAAATAATTTATATTTACGATTTCTAGGTGACTGAATTACTTCATACATGATACTTTACTATTTAAAATATATTTATTTTTAAAGTAATTGGCATACGAGTATTAGAATTAGATATTAAATTCATGTATATATTTGTTATTACATAACATTGATATTTAAGCTATTTTTATTTAGTAATTTATATTTCAATTAAATAATTTTGGTCTCTGATGCGTTTTGTATGTTACTGATAATTTCTTTGAAATTAAATATACTGTGATTATATGAAATCAGTGAAAAATAATGTGAAAAGTTCCTTTATACTGTGTGATTTGATTGCAGCGTTAGAGAAAACTTTTTATTATTATAATTTTACTCT
This sequence comes from Harpalus rubripes, assembly GCA_963082715.1. NCBI lineage: Eukaryota > Metazoa > Arthropoda > Insecta > Coleoptera > Carabidae > Harpalus > Harpalus rubripes. Next base: position 62,958,229 of record OY720448.1, on the reverse strand, counting down.
TTATAATTTTTTTAAAATATTTCCAAACTATTAACAATGCAGATTTAATTATTATAATGTACAAGTAACCAGAATATCGGTGTTTCTATTTTCATTTCCAAGTAAATACATATCTCTAATTTTAGAAATACATACAAAAGTAAATTAGAAAAAATGTTTCGAATTAGAATTTATGCTCAATCAAATTGAAAAATATGCACAGATTGTTAATTGTTCATTTTTGGTTAAATTTGAACATTTATGGCCGGTTTCACTAACGTAATTTAAATATTAAACTTGGTGGCTTGACAATACTGCATCGAAATTAAATGTCAAATGAATTATTATGCATTGCTTTCATAATTTCGATTGATTTTTTTTTTTTTTTGTTTAAGGGTCGCTTTAACATACTGAAAATAGTCTTATCTTTCCTTTATTGTACAAGCTTTTGATGTCTTCATTTTTAGTTTTTTTTTAATAAAAAAAAATGTAGACACGTTATACATCATTTAAGTTATTTACGATATAATTGGGATATAGACATTGTTAACGCACGTATTGTGAATTGCCCTACGAGCGCGTACGGCGAGTTAGGGTAATCACATAGTGCGTTAATTATGTAGAAACCTACGAATATCGTACAAAATTTTATCTATCACCGTATACCATATCACGCTCATTGGTACAACAAGGTCCAGTACATATAAAATGAGTACGATATAAAAATATTAAGTTTCTGTTATATCTCGAGAAATATTAATTTTGAAAAAATTTAACTACAGCACGTAAAGAAAAATTTTTTTCTTTATCTCACAATAAGCGTGATATGAGGTATTTTCAAAATAAGTGAAAATTAAGTAGTAGCACAAACAACAAAAGACGACTTAAAATTTTTGTGGCGACTATTAAAGTTGTTTAAAAATGTTGCCCCATACAGACCTACATCTGTAGTGTGCATAATAAGAAAGGTTTTCATATTAAGAAATTCTAATTTGTTCCATCCTGTAGTAAATTTATGAAACGTCAGGAGGGAAATCTACAGCACAATTTTTACAGGTTAACGCTAATCTATATTACACAAAGTAACAATTTTTTTGCATTACTCTGTTATTTATTTATTGTAATTTACAATATTAATTAATATTATATTTTTGAATTCCATTTATAGTAGAATGCTTCATTGTACATATACAATTACTGTTAAATTTTATGTTAAATGGTATTACTATTATATACATATCTAGTATGAAAAGGAATATGTACGTGTGAAAATGTTATCCATATCTTATAATTTAATACAAAAACAGCGTAACTATAAATTAAAGATTAGATTTTTTTATGGCAAATGGAAACATTTGTCTTTTTGCAGCCTATATTATCGGTATCGTAGTGCTTTTGCTACAATAGTTATTGGTATACCAACGATTGAAAGTACCTCTTTAAAGAATGTCGCCCGGGGGTAGCAAGGGCTGCAGCTGGTTGAGGTTTGCAAAAAGTGTCCCAGGCTTATGCTATCGTTATTTTTAAAACTATTCAATATTATTTTACGAAATTTGGTATCTAGGGGTTTTTCGACATGCCCGTTTCAGCTAAAATATTTTCAAAACAGCACTTCCAGTTTAACCGGAAGTAGACCCTAAATTACTTATTTTAAATGGAATGCTATATTTTTTATTTCACCACAGAATTCAGCAGAAAATTTTACATATGAAACCATGAAAAAAATTATTCATGATCAACCATTTTCGGCGTAATTAAACTTTTTAGATTTTTTTCACTAATAACGGCCACTTTTTTATCACTACATTTCGAGAATAAAAACAAATTTCTATAATCTGTAAACACAGTTTTATAAAGAAAGCTTTTGTTTACAATAATATAAATTAATAAATGCAATTTGCAATTTTTTTGAATATTGTAATTTCTACGTCAAACGTCAAGTAGAACTTCACAAATTTCAAAACACTCAATTTTTTAAACATAATTTTCTTCTTTTTCCACCATGGCCCACTTAAATTAAATTTAATAACTAATGTAAATAATAAGTGCAATTTAAATATTTTCCATTTTACTAAGAACCTATCAACTTTCAACATAGAGCGTGCCACACAAACTACCCATATTTTTAATAAAAAATGGGATGTTCCATTAAAAAAAATTAAGTTTTTTAATTTTGTGAACTACAACTTTACGTTAACGTAGAAATTACAATTTTCAAAAATTGGCGATTATTAATTTATTTTGTGGTAAACAAAATCTTTCTTTATAAAACTGTTTTTACAGATTTAAAAATTCGAGTCCATTCTCGAGATATAGAATGATAAAGAAGTGGCTGTTTTTAGAAAAAAAAAAAAAACAAAAAAGTTTAATTATGCCGGAAGTGGTTTATCATGAGTAGATTTTTTTTGTGGTTTCATATATAAAATTTTCTGCTGAACTCAATGGTAAAATAAAAAATATATCATTCCATTTAAAATAACAAAGTTGTCGGAAAACCCCTAGATACCAAATTTCGTAAAATAATATTGAATAGTTTTTAAAATAACGATAGCGTAAGCTCATCCTGGGACACCTGTATACTTTCAGCCAGATGAATATACAACAGTTTTTCTACGGTCAGAAAGATTAATTGATTTTATGTAATTAGGAAAACAACGCTTTTTTGCAACCGAATGACCGTCGAAAAACCTACTTTTTTATCGATCATAAAAAATTGTATACAAAGGATTAAAAGTAGCTCTTTGCAGACCGAGTCTAAAGAATACCGTCCGAGCGTACCGAAGGCTGCAACTAGTTGAGGTCTGCAAGGTAAGGACACTTACATTCCAGAGGTATACACAATATTTTTTCTACGATCAGAAGGTGAATTTATACAGTCTACTTTTTATTTTACTTTATAAAAGTTAAATGTGTGTTAATATTATGTACTGCTTTATGTGTACACTTTTAATTTAACTAGAGAGATTAATTGATTTTTATATATGAAAACGAAAATTTTAACTGTAGAAATCTAGGGAAGCAATATGCTAGCCTGCTATTTATTCACATTCTGTCATTCGAAAAGCCTAATATTTTTTATCGATCGAAGAAAATATTTTTATTTTACAAATTAATTTATCATTATTAATGTGCATTGAAATAAAATATTTTTTTTTAAAGTTTCAGATTCCAAAATGCAACAATTTTAATATTAAGTAAAATTTATTTTCCTTCATATTGAGTACATATTAATAAATTTTATAACATAATTATAAACCAGTCTTAAGATTTGATAAACATAATAAAATAATGACAATTGCTTTTTTATTGTTACTACAAAAATAAAAATAAATATGAAAATATTTAGCGCCTTTACAATATGCTTCAGGATAAAGTATTTGTGTATAAGTAAATGTAAATAAAGTACAAACTGTACACAGTTTCTACACCATTACGAATTTATAAAAGTAGCTTCTTTTCTCATTGTAATAATATATTACAAAATAATAATATTAATTATTTACATTGCACCCATACAACTAAACAATGATAAAATAATACCTTCTGTAAAAATAAATTGTACGAAATTGATCAATTACGCTAATAATAAACAAAAATGAATTTTCATTTTTCTTAGTCTAAGGAAATATAAGTACAAATAACAATTGATTTAAAATGTGCGCAAAAATGGAGTACATTGATTGGAGAACAATTGCTTACACGTGATGATCAATAAGTGGAGTGTCCAATTTTCGATGAACCCCTGTACAAGGCAATAGCCAAAACAAAGGGTGCTGCCGGCCGCAGACTTCGCTTAATAATGCTAATTTAGGTTTTTGAGGCCTATAAGGCCCCTGTTGTTGTACTTGTTCAATATAAGTTTCATCTCCTAATATCGCTTGTATTTGTTCCACTAAAATAGCCGAGACAAACATGCCAAACAACACGCTTTCTAAAAATAATATTATACAATGTAACCTGAAAATAAAAATTATCCTAATTAAGAAATATAGATATTATTTTGCTAATTTTTTTTTACAATATTTCACTTAATATGAAAGCATAGTGATAAAACCTGTGATACAATAGGGTTTTCCACGATTTTAATTTTTTTTTATGTTAATTTAGAGATGAAAATATTAGACCAATTTTTTTTTTATTTTGCATAAAAATTAATAGAATGGAAGAAAAATGCAGAAGAATTATTTTGCAATGTGCTATGAGGTCATCGCGTGTTACGGACTTGGCGGGAGAAGATAGCTTGATGATCATGAGATAGGAACAGTTGTGTAATTATAAAAATTCAATATAAAAATAGTTATTTATGCAACATGAGTAAAAAGTATAGTCTTATTTTACCAATAGGAAAGTTTGATCAAACGAGCTGTAGGCGAGTTCGTTAAATTCTAAGAGTGAAGTAGGTGTGAAAAAAGTGCCATAGCGTTTCATTATTTCACCCGTTTGCGTTATAAAAAGTGCCCTTTTTCACACTTTTAATGTGTTAAAAAAAGACACTTTATAAATCCATTTTAATAAAAAAAATACTTTTTTAACATACGTAAAAAATATTTTATAACCATCCATTTATCATTATTATTATTATTTTATATTAATATACTTTATACCAAAATTTATATGCAGTACGTATTTCTTCAAAAGCCATTGCCTTGGAAAACCCTATTACAAAACAGATTTAACCGTGAATTAGGATAAAAAAAGAAATTAACACTCACAGTTTAGATTGCTTGACTGAAATCTCCTGGCTACATTCTTTACATTCGTAAATCCAGGAAATTATAACTAATGCAATAGCATAGCTAGATAGTATACCAACGTATACCAAAAATTGAATAAAATATTTTTGATTTCGTTCACCAACACAATTATTAATCCAAGGGCAATGATGATCCATTCGTCGGATACATCTCTGACATATGCGGCAATGATGAGCTCTAGGCGGTCTATAAGTTTCACACCGTGTGCAAACTGTCCAATCTACATGTTCACAACCTCGAAAAAAGAGGAAAACTAAGTATTTTAATGTAATATTTAAAACTTTTATATTTACTATAAACATGCCAACATAATAGTTTTGACCTAGTTGAACGGAAGAAAGCAAACGTATGTAGGTATTGGAAACTATTATTATGAGAGAAAGTAAATATACATACAAATAAAAAAATAAACATTTTCATTCTCTACTAACGAATGATTAACATACAAGGTGATGATCGGCTCTGCCGAACATAGGAACATAAAAAATCATACTTTTGTAAATTCTTGCTAACATTCTTATTCTAAGTAAAAAAGTTTCAAATAACAGTTGTATGTAGAGTATAAATTTCTGCATCTGAATCAATAAGTGGTATTAATTTTACATGCTTTGTAACGGCAAAAAATAGGTATGAAAATGTCGAAAATCACTACCACCAAAAAAGCGACAGCCACGGAATTTTAACAAATATTTACCGATTAATCTGTTAGATTATATTATGTTTATTAGGTATTATTTGTAATATCTGTTTTATTATTTTCAATAGATAAATGTACACTTGAACAGAAAATAAAAATAAACCAACTTATGACAAATAGGGCCCTATTCTGTAACTCGGTGGTTAATTTTTAACCACTGGTTAAAATTTTTATTCAATAGTTATTGATTTGACAACTAAAAATCCCTTTTTTTGTTACATGTCAACCTACTTGATTGGTTAAAAAATTTAAGCAGTGGTTATATATTAATCACTGAGATATAGAATAGGCCCCATAATCCGTTAATGGGCCCAATTCTGTAACTCGGTGCTTAATTTTTAACCACTGGTTAAAATTGTTATCCAATAATTATTGATTTGACTACTAAAAATCCCTTTTTTTGTTATATGTCAACATACTTGATTGGTTAAAAAAATTAACCAGTGGTTAAATATTAACCACTGAGATAGAATAGGCCCCAATCATTGTTAATTTCTGTATTTTTGTTTCAATTCCATTATGGCTATCGCTATTTTAGTGGTGACTTTCGACATTTTCATATCTAATTTCTGCCGTTTACAAAGCAAGTAAAATTAATTTTGCTTATTGACTCAGATGTAGAAATTTATGCTTTAAAAATTTGAAGCTTTTTTACCTAAAATAAGTAGGGAAATTACAAAAATATTTTACATGTTAAAGTCCTATGTTCGGTAGTGCCGCACACAACCCTGTTAACAGTAAACAAAATGTACAAAGAATGTAAAAGATACCTGTTCCAGGGGAATGTATATCAGAAAAATCTAAACGTGCTTGGGGTAAAGGTACAGTTCCTGGATCAGATAACACTGCTTTCATATGAGCCATAGCCAATAAGAACACCACGGTGTTGAATGCTACGACATTTATTGGACCCCACAGACTTTAAATAGAATAATGAGTAAATTATTAATGCTAAATGGAAGTGTTTATTGAATTAAACTTGAGTACCTGTTCTGCATAGATTGTAAAATGATCCATCTTATTACTACGTAGTCTGCATAAAATACTGCCACATATGTCACGAGAATACACACAATTCCACAAGGATCTTTTATGAACATTGCAAAAACACTTCATTTAATGAAAATGTAAATAAAACATTTTAAAGGAATCGAATAAACATATAAGAATTTATGCTAATCAAATAAACGTCAAACTGACATAACAACAGGTACGTTTTTTGTAGCATTCGCGTACTGTGTAATTTAAAATTTATAAACTATTTAAATGAAAATTTATCCTAAAATTGTACTTTTTCAAAAGTTAAAACTGCATGTATTAAGAATATAATGATTTCGAATGGTAATTACGTTTTTTTTTTTAGGAACTTCACTAAACGGTTCAACCTGTCAATTTTGCCGTGTAGAATTAACCTCAAAAACTAGTCTAATTTCATAGGTGTAGGTAATAAAATTACAATGATAGTGTCAGATCCATTATTGTTTGCAATGGCATTAGCAAACACTGGTGCAGTGCTTTTTCTACTTGTATATTTTGTATCCTTTTTCATACATTCATTTTTTTTGCAATATAATAAACATAGTTTCCTTATCAGAACTTTAGGTAATAACGCTCTCTGATTTGGAATGTGATTATTTAAACGCACAACAATGTTGCTCCAAGTTAAATACATGGGTACTGCCAAAATTAATAGCCCATGTTTTTTTAACTGTGTTTTTATTACTCCATGGTCATTGGATATTAATGTTGGTTAATTTACCAATGGCTTTATGGATGGGATATGAAGTTTCTATGGTACCTACCGGTAATATGGGTGTTTATGATCCTACAGAAATTCACAATCGGGGGCAATTAAAGAAACACATGAGAGACTGTATGATTAATTTAGGATATTATTTAATATTTTTCTTTATATATTTGTATTGGTAAGTTGCATAACTTAATACTATTACAATCATTTTAAAGTTGATTTTTTTATAGTATGATAATTGCTTTGCTGAAGGGAGACCCAATCAGAAGACATGAAGATGATCAAATTGAATTTTAAAACTTTATTTAATTCTATAGTCTATTTTAAACAGCGAAAGAATTTTGACAAATAGATTATTGTGATTCTATTGGTTGCTATCCGCTGTAATCATGCGCGGTTTACACAAAACAATTCAAATATGTTAATTTTGATTTCCTTTGTATATATTGTTCCATTTAAGCCATTCAGTATTGTGGAGCATAGGGAATAGTTTTGACATCTCTGATTGGCTGAAATTAGAGACAAGAGACAAGTTTACCCAATGTAATTTCGGCTTACTTCAGATTTGCGTTGTTGCCAGTGCCATCTGCTGAATGGCTTAAATGGAACAGAGCATAAGTGCTGTGCATTATTTGATGTTATATTGTATGGTATTGTTGTTTTTACCTGGCTATTTCCCTGTATTCTCTTACGGTTTCGTGCAATTGACACTTCTTTTTAAACATCGAAAATAAGTCTCAATTAACTCAAAATTCTTTCGCTATTTTTAACAGAATATAACTAATTTTCTATAATTCATTGTTTTTTTAAATTATAAATATTTCATTTTATTTATTGTCCATTATTAATAAATACAGTACCCTTATTATTGGTCATTAACCTTCATTTGTTTATATAATTCATTTCTAATAAGAAAGTAGGGTTGGTTTCAATAGGAAAATAAATTCTACACTTTGGTTGGTAGGAACGCAAACCTAGTTCGCAAAAGCGAAAAAATATCAGCTTTCAATTATCAGAATATATCATTTCCTTCCTTTCATAGGAATTTTTTAGAGTTTGTAGGCCAGTTGTGAGGTCACAACTGGGAAATGTCGCGGCGGGAAAAATCAATTTGAATCGCCAACACAGGGAAATATATTCTGCCCGCTGATCACAAAAGCGAAAGAAATACCTGTCTCATCTCTGTTGGCAAATACAATAGGCGACAGAATTTAGTGATAAACTATTCACGAAAGATGACTATTCAAGGTCATTTGTTCGAAGAAAGAATACACATCACTTTACAGCAGTAGCTTAGCAACATTTTGTATTAGAAAGAGAAAGATTATTTGACCTATGTCTATTTAGTTTATGTGGTGTGACAGATATACGTAAATAGTGGCATTACTTTCTAACACACTATAAATAATAATGACATATGTCGTAGATTTACAAATACCTAATTATCTACTACACTGCCCTCTGTGCTAATATTTATCCAGTGGCGTTGACATTTAAATCATTATTATTCCTTGGTTTATAGTTAAGTCTATGTTTTTGAATTTTGCAAAAACATAAGTGAAGAACATAAATCTTTCAGAAAGGCATTATTTAGAAAGAAACATAATTTTCAAATGAATTACTCTTATTTTTTCAGTTAAAATGTGACCATAAATATTTCATGTTGCACGTCTATGCATACAAAATGCAATGAAGTTATCTGCAAGTAATATATCAGACGGCTCACAAATGACCTTGAATAGTCATCTTTCGTAAATAATAGTTTAATTAACTATGGTTTTGGTTTCCAACACGTAATTTTTAATATTTAGGTAAAGTATTTTTTACAGATAAAAATATAGAGTACTGACAAAGTTTGGTTTCATATATTTAAATTATTTATTTAATGCATGTAATAATGGCCTTTCTTACGCGAAATGAAGTATATTTGAGATTTTTAAATCAAGTTGAAAGTCAATTCTTACAATAGATGGCAGCACATGGAACAAAAGGAACTGTCAGTTGGTTGTTTGGGAATGACATTTTGTGTACCTTGATTACTTTATCACTCAAAAATTATCTTTTAGTTGAAGAAAGCATGTAGCTATTTTAAATACCAAGAAATAATATCATGATAACAATATGTGTGCAGACGGGTTTTTTGCATTTTTAGCGAGGTGGAGGCTATGGATTTTACCGTTCACAATACTAGTCTATGCTTTGGGAGTACTTATTTTTGTACCAATATTTCTAACCAAATCTGTACAAGATGGATTTAACAGACGGGATCAAGAAATATTTGTTGGGGGCATCTTTGTTATGTTTGCGTTACCAATTTCATTCTGGGAAATCATCCAACATGTTATTCATTTTACAGAACCAAAGTTACAAAAACATATTATAAGGTAAAGTAGTTTTGTTTTCTTTGTTCAATAATTAATTAAAATTTTTGTTTTTCATAGAATTCTCTGGATGGTGCCTATTTACGCTATCAATGCTGTAAGTACATTAATACAATGTAAAAGTAATTATTTTTTTGAAGAAAATATATTTTTAGTGGCTTGGTTTAGTATATCCTGAACAAGCTGTGTATGTTGATAGTGCCAGAGAATGTTATGAGGCCTATGTTATATATAATTTTATGATATACTTATTAAATTATTTAAATATGGAAATGGATTTAGAAGCTAGTTTAGAATTAAAACCACAAGTATATCATATTTTCCCTCTTTGTTGTCTGCCTCCGTGGGCAATGGGAAGGTATTATGGAAATATAAAAAAAATGTATATACTTACGTGATCAATTTTTAGGGAATTTGTCCACATGTGCAAGCATGGTATTTTACAATATACAGTAGTTAGACCATTGACAACTTTCATATCATTGTAAGTTGCAATTACGTTGGTTACTACGAAAGTTTTGAGATGCGATTTTATTATTTAAAATATCAGAAAGTATACCTTGTTCCATTTAAGCCATTCAGTATTGTAGGGAATAGAGCATAGTTTTGAACTCTGATTGGCTGAAATTAGAGATAAGTTTTCCCAATGAAATTTACGCTACTGTCAGCGCCATCTACTGAATGGCTTAAATGAAACAGAGTATATTTATTTTTAACAATGTGGGAAATTAGTGATTCTAAAACGAATGCAAGTTTTCCAATACTTGCTGCGCTCGTTTCGGAATTTTCATGCAGTTTCCGCATGTGTTGCAAACAAGATTTTTTTATCGTCATAAAAAAGACGAAATATATTCTAAATTTTTAGCATATTGTCTACTTCTTGGGCGGCTAGGTCTGCTATTTTTAAGCGATCATGAAAACTGCAACAAAACGAAAATCTTTTGTTTTAATTATTTCCTCCCGTTTCCCGCATTTTCAGTTTGTGAACACATTTCTTGTTTGGGCTCGATTGTAGAAAATAAACTATTTTGTGACAAGTATTGAGAATTAGTGGTTCTAAAATGAGTGCAAGTTTTCCATAATAAATGTAGCAAATTTTTGAATAACATTTTCTGTATAAGTTTTTATCTCCAATCGTTTAAAAAAATATGAAATATTACCAAATATATCGCAAATTTTTTACACCTGCTACTTAAGCGGCTATGCATGGTATTTTTAAGCGATCATGATAATTAAAATGGAACACACTGTGCTCGAATAGAGAGTTAATTGTAGGATAATAAGGCAGGCGTTAGTTTTTGAAAATAGAAAAAAAATATCACTTTTGACGACAATGGAATCCTCCACCGTAGTAACAAATTAGAACATGTGTCATTTATATTAAAACTAGACTATTAAATTTTGAAAAAAGTTAATAGTTTCTAAAATAATCTCTATATCTACATCGCATAATTACTGTATTCCAAATTGTCACTACTTTCAAGCCTTCTTCTATCGCTTTTTTTTAAAATACGGAATTCATTTTCAAATATAAGAATGCAGGAAATAACAACAAAAAAAAAAACAAAGGAATTAAATCAAATAACACTTGTTTAAATTTATAATGCAACGCCAGACTCCATGCGTTAGTTTGAAAGTGAAAGATATGTTGAATGAAATAGGCTACCAGTGGTAATCAAAACTATCTAGTTTTTTATTAATTCATTTAAAATTGCTTATTATCCATGCATATTTTCAATTATTGCTGACAAGTTATTTTCACATATTTATATATTTTTATGTGCTGAAAAATATCAATTTATATGACTCCAATTCATGATTCATGTCTACATTATATTAATTTTTAAGAAATAATGAAACGAAAATAGATACATTTTGCACACTTTCTTTTAAAACATATAAACTATACTTTGGCATTTTTAATAATGGGGGGGGGGGGGATAGTGGGTTTCATTTGTCTTAACTTTTATTTTGACACTGTTTTATAATGGACATACTATCCATTCTCATATTCATTAAAATACAGAATTTACTGAATTTGTTAACGTAATCCAAAGTTTCACCCTCTATTTTCAAAGATGCCATATTTTTGTAGTTAATTCTTTATATGACATCTAATCTTCATGCGAACTATTTAAATTATTGGAAATTACTCCTAATAAACTGACGGAACAGTACTTACAAAATAGTTAATATTTGACTCACATTGACAAAAATTGTATTAATTTAAAGTGATTATTTTTTCTGCGTATCACAAAATTTTCGTAGAACTTTATTTTTATTTTTAATGTTAATTAAATAGGGTGTGAATAAATAGTTGGCCGCAGTGTTCTACGATTCTACCCTTCAAAAAGATCAAACTGTTGTAGAGGTATAATATTTTTCCTTTCAATGCTTAACCCTTTTCTTATTAATTAATTAATTACCAGTAAGTAAATTTAATTCTTTTATTAAATAATTATCTAATTTTTTTTTTGTTAAATTGATACCGCTTTGTACTTTGACTTCAGAAATCTTTTAGTGGTCAAATAAAAATCTAATATCTCTCTTCATTTTATTTATTCTGTAAAAAAATGAACCTTAAATAACGGCCAACTATTTACTGATACCTGCTATTATTATTATTCTTTAGCGTATGCAAGTTATCAGGTGTGTATGGAGAAGGAACATTTAAAGGGGATGTAGCGTTTCCATATATAATTGCTATAAATAATTTATCACAGTTTACTGCGATGTATTGCCTAGTATTATTCTATAAAGCAAATATTGCTGAATTACGTCCAATGAAACCACTTCCAAAATTTTTGTGCATAAAAGCTGTAGTGTTTTTCTCATTTTTGTAAGTTCTTGTTACATATATCTTTTTGAAATACAAATTTAATAATATGTCATTGTAGCCAAGGAGTTCTAATTGATTTACTAGTCTATTTTCACATTTTTATTTCAAATAGTAAAGATGAAGGCGGATTAAGCATATCTACTAGACTTCAGGTTTGTTAAATTGTATTTTATTATGTGATTTCTTAAAAATGAGCTATTTATAAAATTACAGGATTTATTAATTTGTATTGAAATGTGTATGGCTGCCATAGCTCATCATTACAGTTTTTCTTCCGAACCGTACATTCATCCCGAAAATGAAAATCAATCATGTTGTCGATCATTTCTAGCTATGTGGGATGTATCTGATATGCATAGAGACATTTCAGAACACATAGGAATTGTCCGTAAGTATTTACACAAAAATTAAAAAATAATAAATATTTTTCAAATACATCGACTTTTTTATAATTATAATGTTGATAAAATTATATTATGAATATCGATTTGTCCTTATAGGAAGTTCTATAAGTCGGCGAATTCGTGGCCGTAGTATGTACCAAATGGCTCGAGGGGACGATGAATGGTCTAGTTTGGTTCAGTCTCGTCCCTCAACCAGTGCCCCTGTGGGAACAGGGGCCCTGTATCAAAATGACAACGATTCTTTACAGTCTTATGGAGCAGTTACCACAGTTGCTTCACCTGCGTCGGACACTGCTAAAAATAGTGATGATAATCTTATAGGTTTATAAATATTATTTAGTGTATATCACGATGTTTTATATTTACTTTTACATGAGATTATATGATCATAATTTAATAATATAATATGTATTGTTTGTAAATTTATTGCTGTTGCAAATCGTATAGTTTAATATTTTAAATAAACTGTGATGTATTTCTTGCAAATATATATTTTTTGTTTATGTTTTATATTGAAATTAATTTGAGAACACATGCATAAAATGGGCTTTCTATGAAACTGTACAGAGATATGACGATCAATGAAAACCCGATGTAAAAATTCCTTATATTAAGCGATATGATTTTTTAAAGTTTTGCGATGAGTTATTAACAGATATATATTTTTTACTATAAAAATTATATTTTACATATTGGACGCCTTAATTTATATTAATTACACTTAACACTAACGAAATTAAAATTATTTTTTCAATTTTATGGTTAACTCGAGTAAATGCTATAAAAAGGTTGAGATAACAGTGGTGCTAGTGATGTAAACCCATTGACCCACAGACCATATTGACCTCTATATACTAGCGGTCAAGTGTAAATCAGACTGGCAGGGTGGTGTGGACTCATGGTACAAATACAGAAGGTATGACTACGCGCACATCTTCTCTCTCTCTCTAGCTCGGTGTGACGTCACGCGGCAGGCAAGCAGCCGTCTGCCGCTATTCATAACTATAGGAGCGCACCATTTATTTTTCTATTTCTTACAATAATAAACATACGATCAGCTTTATTTTCTGTATACTTAAGAAATGTACTTAGTATGATCTAAATTGTTGAACTGTGAAGTCAAAATGTCGTATTGTGCGGTTCACGGGTGTAGTAATTTTAGTAAAAAGACATCTGGGATAATATATCATAGATTTCCAAAAGATGAAACTTTATGTAAATTGTGGATAAATGCGTGTGGCAGGGATGATAAGATTAATGTTAAAAATGGTAAGTTGTTTTTACAAAAAAATACTTAAATCGTTATAATAATTATGTTAATTTGTTTATATATAGCGAGAATATGTTCGGAACATTTTAATATTGAATCCTATAAACGTGACTTGACAAAAGAGGATTTTACACCTATTACAACAAAATATAGGCGAAATTTAAAACAAGATGCCTCACCCACACAAAAATTACCAAAAAAAAAGAAGGAAATTTCAGAGAGCAGAACAAAAAGAGCACAAAGTAGACAAATGAAAAAACTTGTAAATGAATTGATTGAAGATAAAAATACTAGGTAATTTTAGATTAAATAAAAATTTAGGAAACTTCACTGGTATAGTTTTTGTTATTTGTAATTTTTTAGCCCTATTAATGTACCCAACATAAATTTTCCAAGTACTTCTACTGCTGATGCCACTTTTGAAAGCGAAAAAATTGAAGCAGAGTAAGTTTTAATTTTCAAGTTAATTTTAATATGTTGTCTTGTTAAATTAATTTATGTTAATGTTAATTGTAGACAAAGTATTGAAAGTTATAAAAAGAAAATAGATGCATTAGAACAAAGTGAAAAGGATTTGAAAAGTAAAATCGAAGAACTAACAATGAAGTTACAAGAGAAGGAATTGCAGCTACATTTGCAAAATGAAAAAATGGAAAAATCGTTTCAAGATATTTTATCAAAATATTTTACAACTGCTCAAGTTAAATGTATTTTAAAAAATAAGAAAAATATTCGATGGTCTAATGACGATATAGCATCAGCTATTTCATTACGAAGTGTAAGCCCTAAAGCATACAGATATTTACGCGAAAAATTAAATTATCCTTTACCGGCATTTTCAACATTGCGTCGATGGGCAACACATTTGAATTTAGGGGAAGGGATATTAGATGATATTTTGTTATTATTAAAAAACAAAGCAATATCAATGTCACAAAATGAAAAAATTGTTGTAATATCATTTGATGAAACTTATTTATCGCGACAAGTAAACTTAGACAAAACAAAAGAAAAAATCATTGGTCCGTTTAAAGCAGTGCAGACACTTTTTGTGCGTGGGCTTATTTCAAAATGGAAACAAATTATTTATTATGCTTTTGATCAACAAATGACCAAAGATATTCTGTACAATATAATAATAAAATTAGAACATGCAGGATATTTTGTAGTTGCTGCTACTTGTGATATGGGTGGGGGTAATTTATCTCTTTGGAAATCATTACAAATATCTTCTGATAAAACATATATTCAAAATCCTGTAGATTTACACCGCAACATCTATTTTTTCGCAGATGCTCCGCATCTTATAAAATTATTTAGAAATCATTTTTTAGATCAGGGTTATATGTTAAATAATAAACATATAGATAAATCATGTATTGAGATGTTATTAAGCAAAAGTGGAGAATTAAACATAACGCATAAAATAAGCAGTCGTCATTTAGATGTGAAAGGGCCACAACGTCAAAAAGTAAAAACTGCTGTTCAACTTATATCTAATTCGGTTTCACAAGCTCTAAAATTTTCTGGCTTAAAAGGTATAATCACAGGTAATTGGGAAGAAACCAGCGAACTTATTAAAATGTTAAATGACTGGTTTGATTTATTTAATTCTAAATCAATGTATGGAAAACAATCGGGTAATAATGCTTTTGGAGTAAATGCGGAAATACAAATTAATTTCTTAAACACAGTTACTGATGTTATGGAAAATATGAGAGCGAGAGGTAAAAAATCTAAATTACCGTTTCAAAATGGTATTATTATTTGCAACAATTCTTTAATTGGTTTATACAATGAATTAAAATCTAAATTTCATATTGAATACATAATAACAAGTAGAATTAATCAAGATATATTGGAAAATTTTTATTCATACATGCGAGCAATGGGAGGGGCAAGAGATCATCCATCTGCTATAGATTTTCAGCATCGACTAAGATGGTATATATTGGGAAAACATGCTTCAGCTGTATTTGTAAGTAGTAAAAATACTGAATTACAATCTTCATCGGATGAAAATACAATTAAACCGACATGTGAATCTTCTGTAACAATGAAGTCTAGATCACCATCATTGTCACTATCAGAGAGTAGTTTTACACAAGAGGAAGTAGAAGCTAACGCGACTGAAATTTTATTTAATAATATTAATTTTAAAAAAGAAGCAGTAGATTTGCATGACGATTGTATAGCTGTAATACAATCTCCAGAACTTACCAAAGAATTAGGAACAATATGTGAAACTGAATTAGATACTAATGCACTTTTATACTTAGCTGGATATGTGGTTTATCGATTTAGGTCAAAATACTCATTTCTGGGTAATAATTTAAAAAAAATTGATAAAATAGATGAGACATTAAACTGGATTACATTCATATCCAAGGGAAATTTGAGTTATCCAACTGAAAATTTCTTTTCAATTATTAAAGTTGCAGAGGATATGTTTCAAAAGTTTCATGGAAATAATTTCAATAAAAACGACAATATTATAACGGATTTAGCTAATGAAATTCATACTAAAACTAAGCACATTGAAGATATTCCTATAGAAGTTTTAAAATATTTTATAAAAGTGCGAACTTATATTAAAATTCGAAAAATTAATAGAGAACTTCTACAAAAACACTCTTCTCATAAATCAAGTACAAAGAAAATTAAAAAAAATTTATAATAATTTTATAATATTAGATAATTTTGTACTCAAGTTACATGTTATACATACATTAGATGGTATTCGGGTATTTTTCTATATTTTTATAACTGTATTTATCTTCAGTATGTACTGTATTTATAAAATAAACATATTTAAAAGTAATCATATTTGTTTTGAGTTAATTTTCATCAAATTTGTTAATATATGCGAGAAAAACTGTGATTTATCTGTTACTCCGCATTACAAACTTACTTATCTGCCTGCCACGTGACGTCATGCGCGGAGTAGGTCGAGTTTACGCTGCGAAGTGAACATACCTTGTTTTCTTGTATCATGGTGTGGACTGTGGACTTCAGGCGGGATTCCCAGCTTTCATATTTTTAGCCAATAGAATCAAATCGACACCCGTCACGTCATAAAATGTTTAATTCGTTATAAATTTATACTGAAGAATGTTTTTTTAATGGTTTAGCTTCATTTTTATTAATCAGTAAGAATTTTACAAATTTTTTGGGTAAATTTGTTGTATTTCTATTATGGTTTCTGGGTAGAGTGACCATAATTATTTAGAATGAAAACGGAACAGGGAGAAAATGAGCTGTCTATGATCATTTTTTAGACCGGAAAAACCTTCTTTACTGAGCTAGCTCAGAAAATTGTTTATAAAGGGATCGGAAAGTAATTTTCCGATCCTTGCATGAATGTTTCCATGGCGATCAGTTGTTTATTTATTTATTTCTTATTTGCTCGTAATAAAAAATAAAATAATGTATATAGATTTTTATTTATCCTTTTTTCAGAACGGCGAAAAAACATCGTACCTAACACGACCTGAAAGTCTTCACTCTGGAATATGCTTGCTCGCCCAGTAAATTATCACTTTCAGGTCTTGTTACGTAAATTTCTATTATAATGAATGAACGCAAAAATTGTGAAACAAGTTTTGTTTTATTTTTTAAAGTGATATAAATCTTTTAAACGGACATAAATCTTCTAAAACGGTACAAATGTGTTATTTTAACTAAAACGACGGGACGGCCAATACATGGTAAAAAAAACGGGACGTATGGTCACCCTATTTATGGGCCCAGTATATCCTATATTTGTATATGTTTTACTCGTAGTTTAATTATTATCAAGCAAAATTTTGTGTATATTATCGGACAAAAATAAAGTGACTTTGTGGGACCCCAAAGAAAAATACGTTCATATATTCAATATATTTCTCACAAATTTTCATTTGAATTAATATTTTGGGATTGTACGCGAGTTATACATTCCTGTGTTATACACAATTTTTTCTACTGCCGTTTAAACGAATTAAAAGATGGTATATAGGGTATCCAGGATAACTTTGCCAACATAGAGATCTATAAGAGGTACAAAGTCGGTTAAATTACACAAAAGTTGCCCCATTAGAGGACCATTTTAATGGTATTTTGTTATTTGAGAAAAAATACATAGGTCACTAGATATAGGCGAGATTGTAAAATTTGCAGTTTTTACCTCCCGCTACCCTTGGTAAGGGAGGTATAGGGATCATGCTAAAAATCGCATATCGAGATTTTGGTAAATGACCACGTTTTAAGATCCTTAGAATCCAATTTTAACATTTTCACGATGATGTCTGTGTGTATGTGTGTGTGGATCCTCCATTCTAACTCAAAACTATCATTCAGAAAAATTTGAAACCTTGTATTTCAAACTTTTTCTGTAATGGAAAGAGCCCATTAGATTTTGGTGTAAATCGGATAACCGGAAATGGCACTTTACTAGAAGCTCAAAATAGTTTTTCTTCGAAAAATACCTTTAAATGTTATTTTTTCGACAATGTTATTATAAAAATTAAAGATTATTAAATTTTCTACAAATTTGCGTTAATACTTTTTCTATATATTTTATGGATAAATTTATAAAATTATCTATAATTTAAATCCCTGAGCCTACGCTTTAAACAAACAAACTCCTTGGTTGCGCAGTTATTCAAATGTATGTAACTGACAGATAAATGTCATTGTCAAAGAACTAATCATTTCAAATTAATAATAGTAACGTTTTAAAAAGAAAAAAGTAAATAGAACAATAGTAAAGGAAATCAATTCAGTGTATGTAAATATGTAGGTATGTATTTAGATTAAGCTAATTCTCATTTTTAAATTAGTGAATTCTATTTTATCCCAGTATTTAAAATTTAATCTTCATTTTATTATCAAAAAAAGTAGTTACTTGGATTAGATTAGACTATATTTTAAGAAATAAACTGCCAAAATGAGAGTAAAATTCGCCAATCTAAAAATAAGGATTAGCTTAATCTTTTTTGTGACTCGGGTGCTACATAGCAAGAGATTTTTACCTCTCGCTAAGAAAGGTATTTAATTCATGCTAAAAATCGCATATCCCGATTTTAGTGAATAAGCACGTTTTAAGGTCCCTAGAATACGATTATAAAATTTTTATGATGATGTCCGTATGTGTGTGTGTGTTTGTGTGTGACGATGTTGGATCCACGATTTCTCAAATACTATAAGACTTCAGACATTTTTAACTTCGGATTTTAACAATAATGGGAAGAGCTGATTAAATTTTGGTAACAATTGGACAACCGGAAGTAGTAGTTACAAGAAAAAAATCATCTAAATATTATTTATCGAAAATTTATATAAATACTTATATTAAAGAACGTTAAATTCTTTATTCGATAAATATAAATTCATTATTATATCTTCTATAGATTTAGAGATAAATAAATGCATATAAAATAATTTGATGTAAAAATTCTCAGATCAAACTACTTCAAGGCAAGAAATTCAAAAGTTTGTAATTGACACATAAATGTCAATGTAAAAAATATTTGTATGCCACTGTCAAAAATATTTGTACATCATTATGAAAAAGTCAACAGCGCAAAAGAATATACGTAAAAAACCTGATGTGGCCAACACCAAACCTCCCGCTATTTAATTTGTATTAATTTAAATATATATATATATATATATATATATATATATATATATATATATATATATATATATATATATATATATATATATATATATATATATACTTACATATTTAGTTATTGCGGAAACTGTATTAAGATCCATTCCATATAACTAGGGTTCTATTTACTATTTTCTTTTTAAATCGTTACTGTTATTAATTTGAAATGATTAGTTCTTTGACAGTGACATTTATCTGTCAGTTACATACATTTAAGATATGAACTGTGTAACCAAGGAGATTTGCTTGTTTAAAGCGTAGGCTCCGGGATTAAATTCATAGATAATTTTATGAATTTATCCATAAAATATATAGAAAAAGTATTAATGCAAATCTGTAGAAAATTTAATAATCTTTAATTTTTATAATAACATTAATCTCGAAAAAATAACATTTAAAGGTATTTTTCGAAGAAAAACTATTTTGAGTTTCTAGTAAAGTGCCATTTCCGGTTATCCGATTTACACCAAAATCTAATGGGTTCTTTCCATTACAGAAAAAGTTCGAAAAACAAGGTTCCAAATTTTCTGAATGATAGTATTTGAGTTAGAGTAAAGGATCCACACAGACATCATCGTGAAAATGTTAAAATTGGATTCTAGGGACCTTAAAACGTGGTCATTTAGCAAAATCTCTATATGCGATTTTTAGCACGATCCCTATAATACCTCCCTTACCAGGGGTAGCACGAGGTAAAAAGAATATAAAAGGAATTTGCGAAAAAATGACGAATATAAAGAAAAAGAAAAGTAGAAAAAGAAAATTTCAGGATATTGAATATAAAGAAAATTTATGTATTGTACATAATTTATATTAAAATATCCCATAGATTTTGCAAATATATGTATGTGAGAATTATTTTGTAGTGAGATTTGAATATATGTATTTGTATTTAAAAATATTCGTTTTATGCGTTGGCGAAAAAATTCAAAGTGGGTGACGTCTGACGGCAGATTTGTGAACTAGAGGAATAAGGAAACGTTGATAGCATACATTGAAACGTATGTAATTTTAAACAAGTTTAATTTATATTTGTTGTAAAAGAAAGTGAGATATATAGTTTTTATTACATTTTCAGATTAAATAATGATCAGTAAATGTCATAGACACTGCTCAGTGCCACAATGCAGTAATTACAAGTCAAAAAGTGTAAGTTTACATTATATTTCAAGTGACAAAATATGATCTTGAAATTTACTTCCCATATGGTTTTGACGTCTCCAATCGGTTCAATTTTTTTCTTTTTTAAAACAAGATGGTAAAATTCTTCTAGTTTTATAGCCAAACTATACACTGTTTATCATTCTTTTTAACAAGTTTTCCCCTTACTTGTTCCAAATCTGTACAACTTAATTTTTATATTCTATCTTCTGTTTTGTAATATACAAACCCATAGACTAATAAATTAATATGTAGCATAATAATAATGATAACTTTTGTTGTAAAACAATAAATATAGATTTTATTTTTACTAACCTGTTTATATGCATGCAACAAAACTACAACAATGTTTGCATTTGCCTCCCAATCCTGCTCTACAAACTAAATTTTGCTTTCCAGTAATTTATATTCTTATTTAATTAAATTTCAATTATATGAGGATTTCCACACAAATGACTGTTTTTTAAACAAGATCCATCAACTATTATTCCACAAAGCAATACATGTCCTGCCTTAAAAATTACTTCGCATTCCTTTATAGGACGTGCAGAAGCAATGTATTCAAAAATATCACCTAACTTTATGTTAATTTTTCCATATTAAATACTTTGCACTTTGAAATGCATATTGCCAGCAATAAGGAATGAGAGAACTCTCCTTATTCCTCCGCCATCTTGCTACCGTCCGGCCTGCCACCTATAGTTCAGTTTTTTCGCCAATTTTTATTTTTGCAAATATCTTCCAAATGTGAAATAATACTGAATTTTAATTTGCACATCTTTAGGGTACTTTTTTGCGATGCTCAATTTTTTTATCAGTATTAGTTTTCGAATTATGTCAGTTTTAATTTTTATATGGACGCCATATTAGAAGACAGAATTTTTTTTAGCTTTCCAACCATGTTCTCGAGATCCCCATGTTGGAAAAGTTATCCTGGACACTCTGTAGTCCACTTTTCGTATTGAGTGCGGGAAAAAGTACTTTCACTAATTTAAGATTGAAAGGTAATTGTTAAATCAATAATTTAAATGTACAAATAAATAAAATAAACTATTAAAATAATAATAATTCGGAAATTATTTACATATAAAAAGAAGTGTTATTACGGAAAAGACTGGAATGAGATGTCATTGATAACAAAAAAATGTGTTCATTTTAAAATTTTATTCAAAAGTATGAATCACAATAGATTATAAACTTTTAATTATCTAACTTTTAAGAAATATAACGTTTAATAGAAAAATATATCTACTATAGTTTCTATATTTCTACATGGGATACGGTCTTATACTAATAAGTATTTAAAATAAATGTAATGCAGCCGATCAAACTTAAATACAAACAGTATTTAAATCAGGGATGACAAAATACATGATAAAAGACCTGAATAAAACGTATACAAAGCATAATGCGTTGAATGAATTATACATTTTATATTGTACAAACCGTACTATACCTTTTGAACAGCATAAAAATATTCGTTCTATACTCTTTTAAACATTTTATTTTATACGCTGTCCTCCCTGATTTAGATTAAAACTAATAATTATCTTTGTACAACATGGCAGTTTGGGAACATATAAAATTTATAATACTGACCTTCCAACGAAACTTAAAAATAATTAACTCTTACAAAATCTCAAAAAAAGTCTACATTATAAAATAAATATTATTCGTGAAAAAAATCATAGATACGCATTACAGATAGAATAAAGAATGCGATAACTTATTTGCTTGATCAGATCGAACATTCTGACCAATCAAATAAGCTAGTTTATGGGCGTATTGACAAGGAGCTGGTACCCGGACTGTGCCTGTCCAATTATAATACATATGGCACATCTTGTATGTCAATCGCTGTACATAATCGGGTTTTATCTTAGCACAATCATGTAAAACAACATAATGCGTAGGAGTAACAGTTCCTTGTCGCACTTGCTGAGCAACTAAAAAGAAGTCGTAGAGATACTTCCGTGTAATATTATCGTCTATAATACTACCGGGCGGGGGATTATCTTCGTCTCCACCGCCTCTATTCATCATAAAATATCGCGTACTTATGCGTTTCTGAACAATTATATAAGTTAATTTAATTGGAGCATTTATATCTTCGATAACACTCAATAGTTGATTTACTTCGAATTTTTTAATAACATCCATTTGCCCGTCGCTAACACCATCACGGTAGATTACAACTTGGTTTGGATAGCAACTATTAAAAGCAAAATATTCCTGTAAAGCTTTGTAGAAGAGAACCTTCAAATGATCTCCTATTTCTTTATCACGGTCATGAAAAACACTTCTGCTGTACCACTTTGACATGGATTCGGTGAGACTGGATACGAATGCAGCCACGGCTGGAGTGCTCATTGATTTGCTATGGTATACGTCTATACCGCAAACCATCCACTTTTTGAAAGGGAATCGAAGAGACCATAAACTACCGCCAAGCTTGCAGTTCATTTGCAACGCGATCTTCTGGCTAACTGCAGATAATTTCTTCGGATTTTTTAGTGTTCGTGAATTAATTACTTGCGACGGAATTGGAGCTTTTGCACAACATATTTTTTTGATTGTCATATAACGATCATCTCTGTTGGTCGGACAAATAATGACTATGATCTGAAATAAATTATAATTATTATTTAAATGTCTAAAGCAGTGGTGGTTTAATTGTTGCCGAGCTAGTATAATGACGAAAGTAGGGGGTTCGATTCCGAAATGTAATGACATTAACAAATTATAAAATCTACACAAATGCTGAGATATTTCTACAAAATTCTTTTGACTCGGTACTTTAAAATACAGACTTTAAATTTACAAAAACTGAATTATTATATTCGAGTTACTCAAGCATAAATTATATAACAGTGTGGCCCAACTACCGGGTCATAATAGTTCGGTTGACATTTAATATTGGATTATTTCGTTTTTATTCGATTTTTTATTAGTAATAACAGCTTTAATTCTGCTAGATTTTATATCTACAAGCTTTACATAGTCTTCTGGTATAATATTATCCGATATGTCCTGCAAGGTACCTTTTAATTGAAGTACTATACGCGCTGGATGAGAGAGTGTAGTCATGTTGAAATGTAATAATTTTTTCACATTACGGCAAAACTATACATGCAATATTACTATTTATGCAATAAAAGTAATAAAATATAGCATATTTTTTTGTACAAACTATATTAAATTTATTATTAGTTAAATCGCCCGTAATACGATGACGTATCCATCATCTTTGGTTCGCCGTAGTTGTCCGTTACGAGCGCTGGTTTATAATGAAAACATGAACGTAAGTCTTCCATATTTGATATTGAACCATCAAATTCAATTAATTTGATTTTAAATATGTAAATGTAAAACCTAGAAAATACGATAAACACAGAAATTAAATTGTCAAGTGTCAAATTTACAAATAAACAGGTGGCCGTGTTTTGCTTCTCTTTCTATGGAGCACGTTTTGGGCACGTATGTCGAGATCTAATTCGCACATAGTTGATGTTATGTACGCCGTAATGGCAAAAAAAATATTGCAAAAGTTTAACATTTTTTAATGTTATTTTTAAAATTTTTACAAAATATAAAAGTAAGAACGCTTTAGATTTAAAAATATTTTAACGTAAAAAATCAAAAATTCGACAAACTCCCCCATTGTTACGAAGTTGATTTTTCATATTGTGCCAAAAGGTCTTGATATGAGATAAATTTAAATAAGAAGATCCCATTTTAATACTAGTACCTATTTCATGCTCCTGTAACCAAGTTCGAATAATTTGCACCGTCCTAATGGACGATAAAGTTACCTTCGGCCGTTACACAATTCAAGATCGAGGGTAAAAAGTTTTCCTCAGCCAACAATCCAGAGTGTATAGTACTTCAATTAAAAGGTCATATGGGATAATATTGAAACAGAAGACTTGTGCAAGGCTCGTGGATATAATTTCCAGTAGAATTAAAGCTGTTATTAGGTTATTACTAATAAAAAAGCGAATAAAAACGAGTAAGTAACCCAATATTAAATGCTGGCCGAACTATTATGACCCAGCAACTGGACCACACTCTTATATAATTTTTGCTTATTGATTAACTTGCATATAATATTCAGTTTGTGTAAGTTTAAAGTCTGTATTTTAAAGTAGGCAAAATAATTTTGTATAAATATCTTAACATTTGTATAGACTTTATAATTTGTTAATGCCATTACTTGAAAATGTAAGGCGGTCGAAATATTAGGAGCCTGGGCTCGTACAATTAAATATTTCTTCTATAGTAGACGTTAAAGTGGCTTTTTACTACTAAAAAAAGTGGATCAAATACCACTTTAACCCCAAGTGTAGATAAAGTAGTAACACATAAGTGCACTTTTTCATTAAAAATAGGTTCATTCAGAATATGGAATGCGTTTTTACATCATATTCTTATGAGGAGTGTGTTCCATAAAAGAGATTTTATTATAGTGTGCTCGTAATACGGGACTGTATTTCGAGCGCACATTTATAATAAAAGCGCTTTTATTATAATTTGATTTATTTAAAATTAGTGTAACAAAGTAGGTATTACATCACGAAAATAGTTACTAAAAGTAATGCGTTAAATAATAAAAAAAAAATGTTCAAGGTCGAAGATTATAAATACTATAAAATCAATGTTTCTTATTCATAACCACGCCAAAAAATTTACTTTATAGATTTATGGACAATTTTTAATTTGCATTTTTTAAGCCAAAAGTATTTAATTTCATAAAAACTTAAATAGAATAATTGATAATAAATAATAAAATCTTACCTGGACATGATCATTAATATTATCTTGTAAAACTTTTATGTAAGTTTCATTTCTATCATCTGGTACACATATCAACCGAGGTTGGTTAATATCAATGCCCATCCTTGGTCCGAGACGACGCATAATCTGTACAAATTCTTCTGTGGGTCGTCTGTCTTGAGCAGTGTGTAAAATTATCCATCTTGAGAAATTGACGGATACAAGAACCCTGTTTTTCATAGCTGCAGAAGTCCAGTCAGCTTGAGGAGTTCCGTGAACGGCAACATCATTACCGAACAAAATATCTTCGGGAGATATAATTCGCATTTGCAAATCAATAGTTGCTGAATCCAATTTTAAACCCCACGCTGAGAGAACTTCTCTCGCATCTGGTGTTTGATTCACACTGCTGATGAATTTTCTCAATGAATTCATTCTTTGATTCGGAGTAACACGCGTGTATTGAGCAACGTCTTTCATTACGCGAAAATCTGCACGCATTTCGTCTGTTAAGCCAGTTAAATAACAGAGTTCGGGTACCAGCATTATGATCCTATCTTCTTTTTCAGCTTTTTCAGGAACGCTAATTAATTGGCGATGAACCAACATAGGTTGATCATGATCTTCGATAGTTAAATTGTACTGTCTTTTGTAATAATCAATAAATGATATCTTTCCTTCTGTAGTTTGAAAAGTGGCTTCCGGGTTAGCTTCCCACATAACATCGTGAACTACATAAGTTTTATTATTGTAACGTGTTAACACTACAGCACCCATAAAAGCCTTTTCGATAATAGTTTTATAGCGCTGTCGATCTGATTGGACAACTTCATAAATGAATTCCAAAGCATTTTGTGTACGTAAAACTCTATGTTGTACATCCAGACACAGCATAATACCGCCAGAAAATTCATGAACTGATACTACATAGCCCGGCCAAATTTCTAGTTTGTGTTGTGGAACTAAGAAAGGGTTTCTATTATCAAAAAATTGTCGTCCAACTCTTTTATATTGAAGAATAAACATTATTCTTTTAAACAATACGTTATATAGATGCAAGCAATCTGCCATGTTCTTCTTCTTTTTAAAAATGATTGTACACGTTACCGGTTGTTGATTGAATGGATGTTCACATTGAAATTCTTTTTTAGTATCAATAATTTTTTCTGGTAAATATAGAACACGACCATCGAAAGTTTTAGACTTGTTATTTTCTATACACTTGTTTAGCATTTTATTCCGTGCGGCTTTGGAATCTACATCAGGTGTAAATCTTACTTCATACTCAAATACTCCTCGATCAGGCATCATTTTAAGTAGAATGTAATTAGCAGACGCTGGAACGACTGTTCCAGTTTCGCCTTTGTAACTACATGGTGTTTGCTCTGGTTTTTCAATTTCCAATTCTTCCATTTTTTCCGTAACATCTTGCACCCGTGGAGGACTCTTTTTAGTTGCTTGTTGTATCGATGCTGGAACTTTTTGTGGCTCTTTCGGTGATTCTTCTTCTTCCTGTTTGCTAGATTCACCAACTTTCCCTACGGTTTTTTTTCTAAGCTGTTCTAAAAATGCAGCTCTACCTCTCGGCTTTGGAGGCTGAACAAATGTAATTTGTTAAAATATTGTATGCAAGAAATTAAATAATTACTTACTTCATCTTGTACTTTAGTAGCTTTAGCTTCTTGAGCTCTTCTTAAAGCTTCAGCAAGTAGTGCTCCACGACCCCTTGGTTTTGATTCGTCCATTGTGATGAACTAACTATAAAATAAATCCGTTCAAGAGTTTATTTGATTATGACTAAAAAGTGCTGACACAGATCCGTATATGAAATCTACGAGCATAAATACATGGACGAAGTATCAAATTGAAACATGGTTATACCAGAACTAACTTGCTGCCACTGTATTGACTTTTTAAAAGTTGAACTATAATTTATATAAAATGCATATATTCTTATAGTACTATAATAAATACAATTTTAATAAAGTAAGCATATCCGTGTTGATATAAAAGTAGGGTTATCACTTATTTTCAAACTAAAATTTATTTTGGAAAGTACAAAGTTATAAACGTTTTTATTTACCTTTTAAAGTGAGACAGAACATATACACTACTAATTAATATGGATTATGCAGATGAATGTTGAATTTAAACATAAACACAAAACCACATTTCTCACAAGATCTTTCTGTAGTTACAAGCCAGAGATAAATAATCTACTAACGCTAACGTGTGAGCAGATTACACGCAGGCGCACACAGGGTTGCCAGCCCAGGGTTGTCCTTTGGCGATATTTTGAGTATATTTATATTTTGCGTCGTATTTTTTATACAGCGCTTGGTATATTATATTTATTATATTTTGCTCTGCCTGTTTGTATACAGAAAACCGATTATAGTTGTTTGTATTTTTACCATGTATGTTCTATTAAATCGTAAATATGAGCCTAAATATGCGGAAAGTAAAGTAAATAAGTGAGGAGTAATTAGTGAGTCCTCAGACTATCCCACAGATGAAAATGAGCTAAACCAAATCACAAATGTTCCATCACGAAATGCTGGTCATATGCCATATGCGGTTAACATTGAAAACAGTAGTAAGCATAAAATTCTGCATATAAATTATACTTCATTTCACGTAAGAAAATAGTGATGGGAAGATACGTGTAGTTTGATTTTGTTTTTGATTGGATAATACCCCGATGCCCGATATCCAATAAAGTATAGTAAACAAAAATTCATTTCAAAGAAAACAACTTATTACCAAATTTATTAACAAAATTTTGTGATCGTGTCAATAATATTAAGATTTATGATGAAATTTGTTGTGGATAACTATCAAATTCTAATGAAGCCAATTTTATGATCGTTCTATTCCATCAATATACATATAAAACTAGGTCATATGTATATTATTCCATATCAAATTTCATTATAAATCTACTTGAAACGATCACAAAATTTTGTAAACAAATTATTCAACAAAAGATAATTTGTAATATTTGGCAACCTTGAATGCTCATGCGCACTGCGAAAATAAGAAATAGAGGTCGCTCTTACAAAATGTCATAACATTTTGATTTAAATGACTGTTTTCAAAATGAATAAAGAAATAAGTACGATAATAAAGTACTTATTAAATAAACATAATGAAGACCATCCTGACAAATATTTAAAAATTGAAATAGATGAAAATAATTTGCATTGCGGCAATATTCGAAGTATGTGACTAGAGTAAATTGTAGTTTATTTTATTTACTTATTAATTTTAGTTCATGCTACTGGAACATGGATTAAGAATTTTTGTGTGAAATCATTTGTTGGCAGATTTTGGATGCAATATAGGAAAAAAATATTCATTCATATCGGAGAAAATACCGATGATTCAAAAGAATATGAAATATACAAAATTTGCGATGAAGGTCAAACATACCTTTTACTGGATTTTGATGAAGAACCGTTCGTTAGTAATTGTGAATATTACATAAGTTTCGTTTTCGATATTCCCAAACGTTTATTGAAATATAAATTTCCTGTTATAAAGAAATATATTAGAGCTATTGCAGAAGAATATAAAGATATCAAAATTGAAATTACTGCAAGTGATGAATACTGGAAAGAAGATGCAAAGATTAATAAATGCATTGATTTAATTTGCGATGGTTTAACAACTGTTATGATATACGATTCTACTAATGCTTGTAGAGACCTAATGGAACAACATTTTGGAGTAACTACCAAAAAAGGAGTATCGGAAAAGTTGCAAGAACTGTTGGCACAGAAAATTCTGAAATATAGCCAAGATGACTTAAATGATTTTAGAAATTAATTAATAAGTAGAAATATAGTTTCATTTTGAAGTTTTCTGTAATGTTTTAAATAATTACATTATGTACACCTAATTTAAGATTAAAAATTAATTTTTCTTTTCTTCCTCAGTTAAAAGTGCACTTTTTATTCCTGCCTTTTTCAATTCTTCTATTAAATCTCCTGACTGGTGCATTTGTAACATGATGTCACAACCGCCAACAAATTCTCCGTTTATGAAAACCTTTAAAATAATTTTAATTAATAAAATTCAGTAAGAATTATATTCACATGTTTTACTTGTGGGATTGTAGGCCATTGTGAAAAATCCTTTATTCCTTGTCGTAAACTTTCATTTTCTAAAATATTGTGTGCATCATAACTAACTCCATGCATTCTTAAAATCTGCACTACTGCATTGCTAAATCCACACCGTGGTTCTTCAGGTACTCCTTTCATAAACACCACCACTTTGTTACTTCCAACCAGGTTTTTGATTTCTGCTTGTGAAAATGTTCTTGTACAATAGGAACGTAAATAACTTGCTCCTTGAGTGAAAAACCTTGCTCGTCTCAATACTTCCATTTTATTTGCTTGCTACAAAAATTAGAACGTATATAATGATCTGCCAATGTTACGTATTTCTACTTCTAACCTAGAAACCACTAGAAACAGCTTAAAATAACCAAATAATCAAAAGTTATAAAAAAAAAATTCAACGATGCTTGCGCCAAGTGTTACAATGCGACAACCAGCGACATGTTGAACAAGAGAAATACGTGGCAAAGTTTGGCGATTAGTTCATAGATTGCAGCATTTGTATGATAGCCAACTCAAGGATATTAACATATACACTGGATTGCTAACTTGTATCACAGTCCGGGAAACATCACAATATCTGTCAAACAGAAACTCTAGTTCCAAACTTGCCGTTTTGGCGCGACTTATTCTCGCTGTCATTTTTGACGTATGTGATTTTGTTTCATAAAGTTTCAGCGTAGTTTTCATTTAGCATTCGTTATTATATAATATTGTGTTATTTAATAATTATTGTTGTATTGTAATCATTATATTATTCACTTATTTCTGTTGAAATTAAACTCAGCAATGAAACAATATTGTGTATCTCAATGATTAAATCTTCTTTCTATTGTATATAAGAATGAAGCGTTATTGGGATTTTCAAGTATCAATAGATGGCACTGATTGCATTAAACAATGGTACACTTTTTGTTAACATTTATAAGTGTCGCATTGCTGTCAATTGTGTTTCTTTAGTTTTCGTGTTATTTTCTCATTTATTAGTATTTTTTATTTACAATTCAAGTATGTATAATATAATTTTTGTAGTCATATAGTTATAGTTTCATGTAAATGTCAAAATTGTACCAATGTGTGTAGTTCTAATATTTGCCGCTAGTTAGCGTTTTCTTATTTGAAAATCCCAATATAGTTTAATTAAGAACATAGACAGAGATGATTTGAATTATCCTTTAAAAAATTTTATTGGATGTTTGCTTCTTATAAAAAAAATTGTACTTGCAGCCGTTCCATAAAACTATAAGCTCTTGCAACAATTATTATCAATCGTTGTTCCTGTAATATCAGAATAACTTCTACGTACATTGTATTCCAAATTTATCAAACTCTTATTAAGTAATATAGGCCACAAAGCCAATGACATACAGTTTAAAAACAAGAACAACCATTGTCTCGAAAAGTTTTGAAATTATAAGAATAATATGTCCAATCTGTAATAATAATTAATAGTTTATATTCATTATGATACATTAGTTATCATAATACCTGTTCACAATATCCAATATATTATTTACTGGATGGGTTTTCAATCAAATGTATATCAATGGCTGGTACCTTCTCCCTTCTGTGGTTGGTGGCTAATCTTAAATCTTGTTTATAAATACACGAAAACACATTAACTACTTGAACATTTATTTATTACTTGGACTACAATAGAATAGAAAATATTTTTGTACAAGTAGCTAGTGTTTTTTGGTCTGTGAAGCGGTTAAGCACATGTTTCAACGCTGAGGAATTGACTGGTTGCTAATTCGCGCGAAAACACTCTTGGTCATGTGCGTGCGCATTGACCAGCTGTGCAGTGTGCGTTGTGGCGTTATTACATACTCTATCCCTTCTACAGCCTTTTCCAACATATTTCTTATGTTAGTTCAACTTCTGTTGTTAATTTAACTTATGAATAGTG
The DNA here is from genome assembly GCA_963082715.1 of Harpalus rubripes. Classification (NCBI taxonomy): domain Eukaryota; kingdom Metazoa; phylum Arthropoda; class Insecta; order Coleoptera; family Carabidae; genus Harpalus; species Harpalus rubripes. Next base: position 62,926,529 of record OY720448.1, on the reverse strand, counting down.
TAATAGTAATACAACAGTATATAAAGAAATATTATAAATAATTTAATTACATATAAATTATATATTATTTACATTTTTATTTGTTGTATTCTTTATTCATTTATATAGTTTAAAAAACCGTATAACATTAGTTAAAACTGCTAAATTGATATCAACATATTATTTTGACAGTCTAAAGATGACATTTGAATGACAGCCGGAACAAGTCGCGCCCTCATCAGCGGTTTTGGAACTAGAGTTTTTGGCCAGATTTTTAAACAAAATTTGAGTTGTTTCCCGGCCTTGTATTAATAACGTAGGCTACGCACAGTATAAGGATTATACCAGGTGTTCACTTTTTTTATAGGACATAGGAAATACAATGTTAAAATTTTCATTATGCGATAGTTCGTTCCCTATGAATTTTAGAACAAACGTGTAAATACAAAAAATGTTCAGAATGTCATGAGATAAACGTAAAATAAAATTTATAATTTTTAGCTATTTACAGTGTGTCATGGAAAACAAAACATTTGTCATTGTCATTAAGTTATTTCCATGATTTAATTAATTAATACAACTGAATTATTAAGTTTATGTAATTTTATTTATAATAATAACTTCTTATTCACAGTAGTACCTAATACGATTAAAGAAAATAATAATTTTAAGTTTCAATAATTCCTTATAAATATTGTTGTAAAATTAGATGATGTTTAGATTAAATGTTCAAATAAATCTCCATCAACTGCTAAACAATACCTTAATCTATCATAAAATTCCCCTCGAACATGACTTAGTTGTCTAAATGCGACATTATTACATTCTTCAACAATTGCATTTTTCAGCTCATTAATATTGTCATAATTTTTTTCAGAGATATTAAATGTATCCATAATTACTGATAAATAATTTAAATGAAGGCAATAATTATTAAATCTTTACGACAATAACAAATGTCATCTGTCAAATTCAAACAATACGACTGTTTGAATTGTATGTTTTGTTTTCCATTGCACACTGTAAATAGCTAAAAATTATAAATTTTATGTTTATCTCATGACAGGAACGAATTATATCAATAAATTGAAGCTTATTCGATGCAGTATTTAATTCTGAACATTTTTTGTATTTACACTTTTGTTGTAAAATTCATAGGGAACGAACTATTGCATAATGAAAATTTTAACATTGTATTTCCTATGTCCTATAAAAAAAGTGAACACCCGGTATATATCCTTATACTGTGATTGTATGTTATGCACGTAGTCACTTGTGAGGCAAGCAATTGGAAGGCAGCCATTTGCAGAAAAGGCAAAATACGCGCCAAATTTAAAATTAAATAATAAAAATAAATTATAAATGGTATGAATTAATACATTTTTTTATATTTTTTGCTTATATTTTAAAAATTATGGTTATTATTTTAATAATATAAATAAATAAAATAAAAATAAATATATCATCACGGCATATTACCTATTGCTGGGTGTGCTAGTGTAGTGTTCTGTGGTGCGCCAATCCGCACAATAATAATAATATAATATACATTTATTACATATATAGCAAATTCACAATAAAATAGGACTATGAATTTAAAAATAATATTTGCTTATTAAAAATATGCCTTTCGTATATGTGTTCGAAAATTTGGAAATACAGAAGGTGCTGAGACTGGTATTAATCTTTTTATATATAAGGGAAATGTGAAAGTATTGAATGAAGGTACACCCAAGTGTGAAGGTAAATCAAGGATGGAAGGGAGGTTTTTTTTTATAAAAAGAAAAAACCTCCATTCCATCCTTGAAATGTAAAAGGTTTAAAAAACCATTATAGTCTTATTCACACTGTTATTATATATGTTCCAGCTCTTTTCAAATAATCAGTTTCAAGAAAATGATCACGGAAATTTTTGATGCTTTTGTAGGTGTGAAATCTTTTCTTTTTATGGCATCTATCCACAATCGTAATATACCACTATTATTTAAAGGAAATCTGTAAAATATGTAAAACATTAGTATGAATCAATGTATACATATATATGAACAATAGTACTTACTTGAAAAATTGTCGAGGCCTATCCTTGCTATGTCTATTTGTGCACCCAAAAGCACTTCAAGAAGACGGCATATTGCCTTTATTATGAAAATATCACACTTAAAATATTTATTCACTAAGAACACAATACAAACTCCACTTTATTCAAGAAAACTACCAAATGATGCAATAATGGACCAACGAACGTTTGACGTTTTGCCTTTTCTGCAAATGGCGCCGTTCCCCACCACTTGCCTCACTTGTTAAACGTATGTCAGCTATCCAGTGTTTTCTTAAAACATTCTTGATCTAGCCTCATCCTAGCCTTTATAAATATTTTCTTTAGTTGTAGTGAATTATATTTAATTTATGTTGGCAGCCCAGCAACCTATCATTTCTGTTAGCCAGCGACTTTCAAGTTTATTTCTTTGTTTACAAAGCTTATTTATTTTATTATTGAATTTGATTCTTTCGCTTTTCCAGTGTACATATGTTTATATTTACTAGTATCAGAAAACATATATTTTCCTATGTTTAAATTTCGCGCCTTTCAATTAGCATCTTGTTATGGCATCCAACGGTTCAATTCGGCACAAACGCTTAACATTGTAAACTCATACCCAGTTGCATAAAACATTGTTAACTTTAATCACGTTGTTAACTTTGACAATGCTTATTTTCCAATGTATTTTTGATACGTATCCATGGTTACAATGTGCAGAATGGATCGATTCTGTTCACATCTGTAAGTCTTACAGATCTGTAAAAACCTGACAAAAACGCATCTATTTTTGTTGATTAATATAAAATTATACATAAGAGTGTAGGTTTCGTTGCGAATTTGTTCATTATTTAGAAATTTACAGATCTGTAAGATTTACAGATGTGAACAGAATCGACTCATAAGTAAATGATCAGCTAACAACGTTCAATGCAATCTGCCCTCAGTCTAGTAGTGTATATTATATGTCTATGGTAATATCTGAGTCGCACTTTTACGTATGTGATGTTGTGATGTAAACTAAAACTTGTAAGCAAGACAATCGGATCGTCGTATTATTTATACTGTATTTCAGATAAGAATAGACTTGGTAGCGCTTGCTGTTTAGGGTACCTTTATAACCTGGGTATGATCATGGCGTGGCTCACGTTTCGAAATATACCTACAAAATTAAAATATACTGCTGATGCCCTATCTCTCTCTTAAGAGGAGTCTGCTACAAACATTATTGTCTATCCTTGTCAGTGAGTGTAAGAATTTCCCTCCCGCTAGTTCCCCTTTACGGTTCTACACCAATAAAATCAAAGCTATACGGCGCTTGCGCAGAGCTATTCTTACAGACAAGTGCAGCTATATATGCAGATATGTATGTCTGCACTCGTTCAATGTTAGTCTCACAAATCTCACTCCCACCAGCAGTATATTTTAGTTTTATAGGTTTATTCGTTTCGACCGCCATCGCCATTGTCGGGCCCTCTGTCATATGTGTTGTTCTTGCGCAAATTATTATGTATTTTCGTGGCTATTTGTTTTATTTTAATGGAAAACACACTTACATATCATTTTAGTATGTATTTAAAGTATAAGTAATATTTTTATTTCATTTACTTGTGTAGTTTGTTAAGATATTTACCACGATTACTGACAATGACTGTGTCATATTTTGAGTCAGAGCTCAACGTTTCGCCCGCAGTCGTATGAGGCATCTTCAGGAGCAAGGGGGATAGTACTGTCTTAAACAAGGTTACCCGACGTGTAAACTGAGTCTCCCCATCTTGTTGCTTAAACTCGGCCTCTAGCGTCGTTGACACGTCGGGTAACCTTGTTTAAGACAGTACTATCCCCCTTGCTCCTGAAGATGCCCCATACGACTGCGGGCGAAACGTTGAGCTCTAACTCAAAATATGACACAGTCCATTCCCGGAAAACGAATATTTCTCATGACTCAGACTGTGGAAGCCTACGCAATTATTATTTTATTGTTTATGTCTGGTACCCACTTGACTATCGCCCAAGTCATCATCGTCCAGTTGCCCATCGCCCAGTCCCCCTCGCACAGTTCGTGGTCGCTTTTCAGCAACCATTTTTTTGCACACTGTGTTAGGTCAAAAGAAGTCATATTAGCGGTTTTGCCGAACTCAGAAATTCTTAACTTTATTACTTAATATATGGATGAATTACTTATCAAAACAATATTTTAATCTTTATTAGAATTAGAATTGAGAAACGTCGGTAAAATTGTGTTAAAGTATAATTCATGTGAAGTTATGTTAATTCTGAAAAACATATTCAAACGATTAGAAATCAGTTAAATTAGAATCGCGCCTGCACCTCACTGATTTCATTGTATTGTTAATTAATTAATAATTGTCGCCCTTGTGCTTCAAAATTAAATAAAAATTAATTATTTTACCCCTATTTGATTGTTATTGTTCTGAAAACAAAAGCCATGGAAATAAGCATCTGTATTATAAATAATTGTTATTTGACAATGATTGTTTGAAAATCGATTCGTCAACATATTTCACAACAAAGTGTTTCCCGTTTCCTGGCGCTCAATGAGCCAGCCAGAACAAGCGCATGACACTGTTAAATTATGAACCGTTTGTGGCGTGAAGCACGTGCTGTTTCAATCGCCACGCAATGTTCATCAGCTAATAAAGGCCGACGAAAATCGTCCAACGGAGAATTCTCAGTAGCGCGCTTTAAGACTTGTGCGGAAACTTCGATCATAAAAACTAAAATATGTGAATTATATTATTACTTGTAACTTTCTCATCTTTCTTAGACACGAGCAGAGAATATCTTCAGCAGATGACAATCATACCCATATTTTCACATCTTTCCAGAACAATAATATAATATTATTATGGAACTTAGTAGAATAAACATAAAAATAGCTATTTACAAATTAAGTGTCGGAAGACGAATTCATATTTCTTCAATGAGCGCTCGTGCATGAATTATTTTGTTGAAGAATACCCGAGAAAGACAAAGTTTTTTTTTCATATTTTCTCAGTTACCTATACCAGAAATTTGACATTTCCGGGTTGTCAGTAAAGTGCGTAATATGTCATTTTCGTGGTTGTGAGTACAAAATAGTTATTTATGATCTCGTTTATGATACGCCTGGTAAGCGCCCGCACGGTGCAAATATTTCATCATTACCGATATCTGTGTACAAAGCAGATTGGCACACCTAGCAATGGGTAATAAGCCGTGATGATATATTTGTTTATTTATTTATGATACAAATGTGCAATGGTATAGAAACAGAAATAACATGGAAGGGCCCGAAACAAAATATCACTAATACAATTAAAATAGGAGCACTACAAAGTGAGCTAAACAAATGCGCATGTTTAAAAATTGATTAATGTTATATCTTCACCATAGGCGTAATTCGGGGGTGGCAAGGGGTGGCAGTTGCCACCCCAGAATTGTCGAGCCCAGTATTTTGCCACCCCAGAATTTTTAAGTAAAAGTCTCAATAATTTACGTATACTTAATTGAAAAATACAAGTCTACAACATGATGACATTGAGTAAAAGTAAAAGTTTTTTTTTTGTATCATGTTTACTTGATTTTTTCCTTTTATCATAAACAAATGGGCCAAGCATGCATAAATTAAAATTAGGCACACTTTTGAGTTGTGTATATGAACGATAATTACTTTACATGTGGTTTAGTTAATAACTCAAGTCATTAAAAATTTAATATTGTGATGAAACTATAAACAAAATACAACTTTTAATTCTGAACAACATCGCATTCTACACTTTTTGCCGTAAAATGAACAGGGCAGCAGGAAATTCCAAAAAAATAAAATCCTATGTTAAATCCCTATTATAAGGAATGGAACACCCAAGTGTGAAATGGAAGATGTTAGAAGGGGGGAAAATAAAATTTCCAAGTCTTATTCACACTGTTCTATAATTTATTGAAAAATTACGTGCGACCGGTTTCGGTCATTAAATGACCATCTTCAGGCAACCGGCGAGACTACAAAGAATGTACATGATATAAATAACATGATAATAAAATTATAAAACAAAACACATAAAACTACAAAAAATAAAAATAAATACTTACACAAATAACTACAGGAGAACTCAGAAGTGGAGTAAGAATGAATACTGGTCATAAATATAATAAAAACAAAATTTTTTAACAAAAAATTTTAAAAAATGGAAAAATATTTGCAAATTCACAAAAAACGTTCGATACCTTCGAATCGTCAAAGAGCAAATTTATTTATTTTTCCATATTTTAAAATTTTTGTTAAAAATTTTGTTTTTATTATATTTATGACGAGTATTCATTCTTACTCCACTTCTGAGTTCTCCTGTAGTTATTTGTGTAAGTATTTATTTTTATTTTTTGTAGTTTTATGTGTTTTGTTTTATAATTTTATTATCATGTTATTTATATCATGTACATTCTTTGTAGTCTCGCCGGTTGCCTGAAGATGGTCATTTAATGACCGAAACCGGTCGCACGTAATTTTTCAATAAATTATAGAACAGTGTGAATAAATCCCTATGTTCACACCTTTGTGTCAACACGCTGTATATGTGACAGATTTTTATACGATTATACGAGCCCAGTTACATTTGTATTGGACCAAGGAGTTTTGTGCCGAAGGTTATTTTTTTAGAATTAAAATTTATTATACAGGGCGAGTCTTTATCGTTAGAAATACAGCATAAAGTTATTAACAAAATTTATTAGTCTACTCAAGGAGTATAACAAAATTATTTTCACATATACAGGGTGTTGCATTACGGCTCGGCGAGAATTGTTTCTCTTTTTTTAAATGGAACACCCTATATATTTTCATATATTTTGAAATGTATTTTATTCACCTATATGCACATATAATTTTTTTAATTTTCCTCGGCGTTGTCAAGTCATTCCGTTTTTTCTCTAAAAATGACCTAATACACACATTGCTTTATAAAGGCGTACTAAAGTTATTTTAATAGTAAAAATTAAGAATTTTTTTTTTGTACAATACTCTATGTTCTCATATAATTTAAAAATATATATATAATTATACAGGCTGTTCAATGAAGCCAATCAAATTTACTCAATTTCAAATGACTATAATTCGTTATTTTCAAATGGAACATCCTATATATATTTCATTATTTAGTTCGGCTTTTTTATGTTATCTTTCTATGTTAATAAGGGTATCCTATGCTTAAAACCAATAATTTCACCATTTTTGTCTAAATTTATTTAAATTAAATCTAGTATACTATGGAAATTGTGTTTTTATTAAGAAACACTTGCAATAATGGACAGTAGTTTGCATTATCCAATAAATAAAACTGTATATTATTAATATTTGTGCGATTAGGTATTGATAGTTATTGCGCAAAATTCATATGAATAAATTAGTATTACCTAATCGCACTAATATTAATAACAAACAGTTTTATTTATTGGCTAATGCAAAGTACGATTCCTTATTATAATTGTCTTCCTTAAAAACACAATTTCCATAGCATAGAAGTTTAATTTTAATAAATTTATACAAAAATGGTGAATAACTCCGAAATTATTGGTTTTAGGCATAGAATATCCTTAATAACATAGAAAGATAACATAAAATAAACCCAACTAAATAATAAAATATAGGATGTTTCATTTAAAAATGATGAGTTATAGTCATTTGAAATTGAGTAAATTTTATTGGCTTTATTGAACACCCTGTACAATTATATTTTTTAAAAAATTATGAGAACAGAGTATCGTTATAGTTGTATAGAAATTTTTTTTCTTAATTTTTACTATTAAAATAACTTTTGTACGCCATTATAAAGCAATGCGTGTATTAGGTCATTTTTAGAGAAAAAACGGAATAACTTGATAACGCCGAGGAAAATTAAAAGAAATTATACGTGCGTATAGGTGAATAAAATACAATTCAAAGTATATTAAAATATATAGGTGTTCCACTTAAAAAAAGAGAAAAAATTCTCGCCGAGCCGTAATGCAACACCCTGTATATGTAAAAATAATTTTATGTTATACTCCTTGAGTAGACGAATAAATTCTGTTAATAAATTTATGCTCTATTTGTAACAACAAGGGAGATATCGAGGACGGTCATTTCAAAGACTCAACCTGTATACAGTGGTCTGCGAAGGGGCAAATAAGTGTACTAAATTCACTGTAGTTTTAGCAATTAAATTATTTTTTCAAAAAAAAAAATGCATGGCTCACTAGATAATGACGAAAAACTGATTATTGTTATTTTTTCTTCAAATTACTTCTAAACTATCAGTTATCGAGAAAATTGTTTCAAATAAAAATGTCACAATATCATAGTGTTTATGCAGTGGCGCACAAAAATAATTTTTCTATTGGTATAATTTCAAGATATAACAACTTAAATTCGTTTACCTACTTATAGTGTCGTAAAAAACCATATTAAATGTTGTTAATTAATTGCTAGAACTACAGTGTGTTTAATATACTTGTTTGTTTTTCTCTAATAATTTGTATATAATAAATTTTAGTTCTGAAACTTGATCTTCTTCACAAGGGTTCTTTGGACCAATACATGTGCGACTGGGCTCGTAAGATTTTCATACATTGTATCTTATTAATAAACTGTGTTAGATTTACTTTGGTCGTGTTGTTTGAATTTAGTCACAACCCAATATATCCGAACATCGAATATCCGCGGAACCGTATATTTTGAAATCCGGGTACTCGGATTCAAGTTTTGTGGATCTTCACAGCAAGAGCACAGCAGGAGCAAATCAAAATTTTAAAAATTAATGCCCAGTTGTACCTACAACCAAAAAAATGCAAATCAAAATTTTGTCAGCAATATATTATAATTCGTTTGACATTTTATTACGATGCAATATTGTTAATTTAAGCCAAAAGTTTAACATTTAAGCTACGTTGGTGCAACTGGCCATTAGTAACTTTTTCAGGCGGGAACAAATAAAATGGGCACACTGTATATTTACAAACGTGAAAAAAATACTAAAAACCCCTGTGGAGCACTCTCCATGCCAGCGATGAGCGCCCGTGAGGTGACGCCTGGTAAGAGCCCGCACGGTGCAAATATTTCATTACCGGTATCTGTGTACAAAGCAGATTGGCATACCCAGCAATGGGTAATAAGACGTGAAGATATATTTATTTATTTAGTTTATAAAACTTGTTACATAACGTTTCATCTATTCTCATGGTAAAAAATAAATCAATATCAGGATATTTCCGTTGCGTGGTTCATAGTTTATAATAAAAAGACTAATATGCTTATTAATATTTAAGTTACGCAATATTTACATACGTAAATATATTTGATATTAACTTAAGATTGTTTTACAATGTTTATAAATAGGATGTTTGCAAGTTCAAAGGGTTGATAGAGGCTAAGAACCTTTCACTTTATCTTAATGGTCTGTATTTTAACTTTATATTCATTTACCTTGAATGTAAAAGATAATACACACAGTATAGTTGCTAAAGTAAATTAGGGTAAATACTTGTCCTTAGTTGAAAGCCTACCCTAATTCGTAAGCTATGTCAACTATGTTGAGTTTGAATTTACAAGAAATACAAAGTTGCGTGATCTAGCGTCGTCAACTTGCAAATATTTAAAACAAAATACTTCAAGTTGTTTAGCAAATCTTTATGGAAGATATTTACGTACTTGTTTCAACTTTATATTACTTGTTTTCACAAAAAAGAAGATTTATGATACGACTTGTTTTAAAAATAATATGTAAAATTTAATACATTATAAAATATGAAACAAAGCCAATATTTTCTTGTATGAAATAGTAAATTAAGTTCAAATATGGCTGGTAGTATTTAGTCAAAGTTGTTTTCTTCTCAACTACAGAGTGATCAAAAATAACTGATTCAGTTGGCAATACAATCGGGTCATACCAAAAAGAAAAATGTTGATTTTTCTTTCATAAATGAAAAATTTACATAATATTATGCATATATACATCAAAAATATTTAATATTATTATACTTTTCATTCATGATTTTCTTTATAAAGATTCTGAGTTTGGTTTTGTGACGTCACAGTTTTGTACACAAATACACGACAGTCAGGCACACCTGTACTCGTTCTTTTACTGTACATGAACAGATCTGTCACTTTTTTCTAACATAACCTTATATAACCAATATTTTGAAAGTAACGTCAACATCCTTGCAACAAGTTATTTTTTAAAAAAAGTAAGTACAAATAACGAAATATGCTAAATAAAAATATAAATAAATACAATTTATGTTTCATTTAGATATTACAATGGTTGTACAATATTGTTCTGTGTCGTCCTACGAGAATAACTCGAGAAGTTAAAATAAAAATTTTGTTTGTATTCTTATGGCTCAAGATGTAAGGGAAAGATGGTATAAGGTAATAAATACTCCAGAAGTTTTGAAGACTACGTTTATTTTCAATGACATAAACGTCAAAAGTAGTTCCATTTTTGTTCGGTAGATGTCACTACGGCCGCAAAACTGTTACGTCATTCGAAATTTTATATAAACTTTAAAAAATTATTACTTTAAAACTAGAAACTTATGTGTCATAAAATATATATTTTCGTAAGTAGTTTTAAATTTACTTTCAGAAAAAAAATAATTGGAAAATGTGGTATGACCCCATTCTGGGGATCTTTTATTCCACAGTTTACACAACACCAGGTAAAAGTGGAAATTCACACTTAGAAATTTGAGCCGCGTAAACTTAAAATATAACGTGGTAAACTTGTTTCGTGTAGAATTCGACACTAAAATTTGTATTATAAAAGTTAGTGTATAAAGATTAAGTTAGTAATTTTATATCTGTGTAAAATCTCACTGGAAGGAGTATTATATATATTAAGACTAGTTTTAAACACACATGTGGGTAAAAATTGCTTAATTTGGTGTTACTTGTATTTTTACACTAATTTTTGTACAATTTACTACAGTACATTTGTTAAAAATACACTGTCTAGTGCACTTCTAAAAACTGCACTGCCTGGTGTAATTTCAAAACATAATGTGTAGAAAAAACACTACTTTGTGTATATTTAAAAAATCGGTGTAGAAAGTACAGTACTTTGTATATATTTGAAGCATCGGTGTAAAAAGTACACTCTTATGTGTATATCTAAAATATTTGTGTACAAAGTACACTACTAGGGGTATGTTTAAAATGTTGGTGGGAAAAGTACACTACTTTTGTAAAAGAAACAACAGTTTATTCTTTTCGCATTTTTCATTGTGGTCGGAAGTATAGATACTCGTCTGACGCTATGCTTAAAGCATTGGCAACATTATTAAGCACGTTACATCGCGATCGTGGAAGTTTTTACCTGCAGCTAGTGCAGCTACTTAAAAACCATAACATTACAAGAGCGAGATTTCAAATACTCTTCAGTTGTTACTAGAGTTTTACAAAATTAAATAATGGAAGTGGAAGAAAGTGGACAAGAAAGTAGACTAATTTGCTTAAAATTTAAAACTAAAAAATATACACATTTTGGTAATAAAATACAAATCTTGTGTAAAAAAATAAAAAATGAGTACTATTGTACACTATAAAAGTGTATATAAACACAAAATTGATGAAAATATACACTACAAATAGGTATATTTATACACTAAAATTAGTTAAAGAAACCCACTATTTAGTGCACTAATAACCACATTTACTTATGAAATTAAACACGAATTTGATGAAAATGTACACCACAAGTAGGTATATTTTTTCACTAAACTAAGTTAAACATGCCACTACACTGTGTACTAATAACCGCAGTTATTTGGTTAAAATAACTCATTTAAGTGTTAAAAAACTACACGGTGTAGTAGTATCTACGAAATATATAGTGTTAATTATTAACACATATCTCCGTGTTGTTTATTACCAAATGTCGATGTGGTAAATTCTACACTACAGCTGGTGGACCCATATAGACCACATTTAGTGTAAAATTTAACACGGAATTTCTTAGTGTGTACTATTTAACATGACTTTCTTACAATAAATACGAATAGGTTATATGAGAGCAGGAACCTAACAGCTAATAGGATTTCGAATGATTGAAATACTTTAGATTATTGCTCTGTGGCTAATGTAAGAAATAAAAGGATGTGGGTAAGGGAAACAACGACCATTGGAAAAAATGTAAATGTAGTCAAATTTAAATTTTTTACGTCATTGTCAACAGTGTCAACAACAGGCAATAAATGTATCCATCAGTTTTACCAATTTCAAGTAATTTTTTGTATTGCCAACTGAATCAGTTATTTTTGATTACTCTGTAAACAATGTGTCTTTTAGTCATACTTTAAACAAGAGTAAATATTATTGAGTTAAATTATAGTTAGGCAATATATTTAAAATCAATCTTTAGATGTTTCAGCCTATTTGTATAGTTAAATTCTTAAAGATAGTGATCTTTTTAAAGTTCTAACATTAGCATATCGCAAATTAATATGCATTGTTTAAAAATACTTCTATTGATATTTATAAAAACTATAACTAACACAGTATCAAGAGCTTTGCAATGAAAATAAAGTTACAAGAAAGTGGTGTTTTACAGTGTAATATATCAAGTTGTCATGAAAAGACAAAAATAATATTTCACATGTCAAACATTTTGGGTGTTTTTGAAACTTACATACAGTTGACTGGGTGTTTACTTTTTGAAATAACACATACTAGATTTACTTATAACACACCATTTTACACAGTTACTAAAGACATGCATTCATAAAATATGAAACAAAAAATTTGGAAATTTCTGCTCTAAAATTCTATGTAAAAATCGACCATTAAATTTTATGGGACAGATATTTGAAGAAGAAAAAACAACTATTGTTTTTAACCTATAAATTGAATAATTGTTGCAATTTTGCAGTTTTAAACAAATGAATATAAAAAATCTTTCAATGGGGTATCTTTCCAATATGGCGTCTATATAAATATTAAATCTTTGACATCAAAACTCGAAAACCAACAGCAACGGCGATAAAAATAATTGAGCTTCCCCATTCGAAAGAACATAAGAAATTAAAAATCTTATGTGGCCAGCACATTACCTTCCGTCAGTTCTATGTATTTTGTACAAATTTCATACAGAAAATTCCTTGCAAAAGATTCTATTTCTTGTACATTACTTTACGGCAGTTGTATGTATTTTATACAAATTCCATATAGAAAATTTCTAGCAAAAGATCCTATATTTCCAGAAAATTATAAGACAAACACACTTATGTCAGTTGCACTTTACACTGACATCTTTCAATTAGAATTTTCTTAATATAGTAGCTGTTTCCATAGCTGTCTACTTTATGAAATTTAATTTCTTTATAATTTTTTAACTCTATTTCCATTTAATATTGAGTATAAAATGCAATTAAGTCGTATAGAGAACAATATATTCTTTAATATTTATACTAACATCAAATGTGAAAAATGATATTTAATACACACACACACACACACACACACACACACACACACACACACACACACACACATACACACACACACACAGCATTGATAGTAAAAAATCTGATGTGGCCAGCACATAACCTACCGTCAATTCCATGTTTAAAATAGCAATGAGCTTCCGATTGATCGTTTGTAAACAAAATCTAATTTCTCGTTCCAATAAATATAAAAGTCTGTAATACAAAATTTTGGATTATATTCTATTATGTTTTTCCTCGACAATCTGTTAAGAGCTCTAAATTAAGTACCACTTCTGGTTTATCATATAAGTATAGTCAAAATCAAGTTTTAAATACCAAATTTGATAAGTTTTGGATCATGTTTTATAATATATTTTTTCAAGAAAATCTGTTTATAGCTTTCTATAAAGTACTACTTCCGGTTTATCAATTTTAGAAAAAAATATAATACGTCATTCTCATTAATATAAAAATCTTAAATACCAAATTTAAAAAGTTTTGGATTGTATCACTATATTTTTCACGAAAATATGTTCAGAACTTCAAATAAAGTATCACTTCCGGTTTATTAATTTTTACCAAAATCTAATATGTTGCTCCCCTTCATATAAAAGCCTTAAATACCAAATATGACAAGTTTTGGAATATATCATAATATATTTTTCACGAAAATCTGTTCAGAGCTTCAAGTAAAGTATCACTTTCGGTTTATCAATTGTAGCCAAAATCTAACATGTTGTTTTCTTTCATATAAAAGTCTTAAATACAGAATAATTTAAAAAGTTTTTGAATATATTATAATATATTTTTTACAAAAATCTATCACTTCTGGTTTATTAATTTTAGCCAAAATCTAATATGTTATTCCTCTTGATATGAAAGTCTTAAATACTAAAATTGAAAAGTTTTGGATTATATTTTAATATATTTTTTTTATTAAAAACTGTTATGGGCTTCGAGTAAAGTATCACTTCCGGCTGTCCAATTTTACCCAAAATCTAATCAACTCGTTATATGAATGTAGAAAGCTTAAATACGGAAAATAGAAATTTTCGGAAGTCTGTTGTAAGAGTTATCGTGGACGAAAAAAATCGACACACACACATACAAACATTATCGTAAAAATAAAAATCTGATGTGGCCAGCACATTACCTTCCGTCAGTTCTATGTATTTTATACAAATTTCATACGGAAAGTTCCTTGCTAAATTAAATATTCTATTTCTTGCACATTACCTTCCGGCAGCTGCATGTATTTTATCCAAATTTCATACAGAACATTTATGTCTTAAATTATTATTTTGTGACGTTTTCTATATACAGTGTAATGTATCTGCAGAAATAAAATATTTATTATTATTATTTCTTGTACATTACCTTAAAGCAGTTGTATATATTTTATACAAATTTTATACAGAAAGCAAGAGATCCTATATTTCCAATAAAATTATAAGACAAACACACTATGTCAATTTCACTTGACACTGACATCTTTCAATCAGAAATTTCTTAATATAGTAGCTGTTTTCATAGCTATAGCTACTTTATGAAATTTAATTTCTTTACAATTTTTTAACTCTATATCCATTTAATATTAAGTATAAAATGCAGTCAAATCGTATAGAGAATAAAATATTCTTTAATATTTATAATAACATTAAATGTGAAAAAATGATATTTAACACAGTTTTTTCAAGAAAAACTGTTAAAATCTTCAAATGATGGTACTTCCGGTTGACCAATTGTAACCAAAATCTAATCAGCTCTTCATATGGATGTAACGAAGAAGTATACGAAAAAAATATAATTTTTGAAACTGTAGTATTAGAGTTATCGCAGACGAAAATTTTGTTACACACACACACACACACACACACACACATCCACACACACACACACACACACACACACACACACACACACACACACACACACACACACACATACAGACATCATCGTAAAAATAGTAAATTCGTATTCTAGGGGCCCTAAAACGTGCTTATTGATTAAAAACTCATCATCGAATTTTTTGACCAAAGACAATACCTTCCTTACCTAAAGGTGACGGAAGGTAAAAATAGTAAAATCGTATTCTAGGAATAATTCTCTCATAAAACTCATCATCAAATTTTTTGACCAAAGGCAATACCTTTCTCACCTAAAGGTGACGGAAGGTAAAAAATTGTAAAATTTACAGTTTCGCCTATATCTAATGATCTAAGCATTTTTTTTTTACAAATAACGAAACACCACTGAAATGGTCTTTTAATTGGGCAACTTTTGTATAATTTAACCGGCTTCGTATCTCTTATAGTTCTCTTATAGTTTTATCTTGGATAGTCTGTATTTAGACCCGATCCCACCACGTCTAGTTAAAGTGACTGTTTATCAAATGCCTTCTATAATATATAATGCTGATTCTCTAATTTTCGAGAGCAGGACGAAGGGGGACGAGAGTATATTTCCGTCTCTCTTTCTTCTGGCCTGAACACGATTAGCTCATGCGCCAATGCTACGCATTAATTGGCTAAAGGCAAGTGTCACTTTTGAAGGGAGCCAGAAAGGAGAGAGATAAAAATATCTTATCACTCTCTTAGTAGTGGTAGTGGTCGCTGACTTCTATTGTTAACTGGAGGAATCAGCAGTATATATTATAGAAGGTATTTGCTGTTTATTAACCATTAGCCAAAAATTAAACTGAAGATTAAAAGCGATGCGAACAATAGTTTTAACTTCCAATTAGCTCTGCTCTACTCTAACTAAAAGTGGCAAGAACAATTTTGCGACATAAAATTTATAATGAAAATGGGAGTGTTTGGTGGCTATTGTGCGAATTAATGGCAGCACTGGACTAGCGTATTTTCTGGAAGTGTGTAGTGAAAATCGTACACGTAGTATAGCGCGCTAGCATAAAGTGTAACTAAATTTGCAGAATTTGTTTTCTCCGAAGTACAAAACAAACAAAACAAAAAAAAAATTCAATTAAATTTCACCTTACATAGTCAAAACAAAATGACCTGCCTCTAAATTAAATCACTTTTTCTCTCTCGTACACTCGCACCACGGCATCTTCATTCAGTTTTCAGCGTTTCTAATTTCCACAAATTATAATTATCTTTATCCGACATTCTCAAATTTTTTAAATAACCTCATAGCAAAAGTTTGTACATAAACAAACGAAGGTGCAAAATGAACTATTACAAAGTAATTAAAGTGAAAAGCTAATATTCAACAATAATATATATATATATATATATATATATATATATATATATATATATATATATATATATATATATATATATATATATATACTGAATAGTTCACATGTTATAAAGTTATAACTTTGATGATACCAATTCAAATATTCCCGGGCGTCGTACGCTAGTCCATTGCTGCCATCTACGATAAGCTTTGCCCAAACGCTCCCATTGATCTTATTATATGAGTACATACGAGTACATCGATGAAATTAGAATTTTGAAAAATATACGGGGTGTTAAAATAAAAGAAGAAAATGTTTCTCAACAAGTAATAATATGTTATTTTCTTTGTAGTTTAACACACCTGTGAACGTACTGTCTAAATGTATAAATGTTATTGATTTACGAGTAATGAATGTCGTAATATGAATGAAAATTTCCCGTTTGTTCAATAATATATAAAAGCAAATCTTTTATTTGGGAATCTTTTCTTGTTATATTCTTCAAACATATAAAAGAAAATAAAAACTACCTGAATATATCAAATGCAGTCGTAGTCGCCCATTTCCTGAGGCGGTTTCAGTTCTAAAGCTATACCGGTCGTGAGGTAATCCAGCGTCGAGACGTCCGAGACGTCAAGTTTACCCCTTTCCCCGGCGGCGTATGATTGATTGCCGGCTACCACGTGATCTTATTCCGTGCAGCAGGGGTCACTTGGATCAGGCGATCGCCCTCGCGTCTTTAGCATTTAAATACTGTATTTAGATTCCATTACCCCCAGTTTAAAATACGTCGATTATTGACAGAGAATTAGTGCTTGTTGCTGCTACCAATGCCTGTAGTTGAGGCGATTGTTGGGGAATTTATACTCGTAGAAAAAATTGACGTGCTTGGAACATGGTTTTCTGTAGAGTGCAGAGATTTAGAAACACATTTTCAGATAAAATTTTAATATTTTATTTGTCCCGTATATCACAGTTGAATTCACCTAAGAAGAAGATTCCATAACTCTATTGTATGAAATACACGTAATGTAATATTCCAAGTATTGTATTCAACTTGTCTGGGTATGTGTAGGTGTAGGTTCGTTTTTCATCGGACCGGTAAATATTTCCTTCTTGCCAGGTTTATATCCCAGATAGCACAAATCTTCTCAGAATATTCTGAGAAAGTCCTATATATGTCTTCTATATTCCAAATATCTCAGGAATGTCCTTAGAATATTACGAATATATTGGTACACTACTGTGATATTCAAGCTAGAATATTCTATGATTATTTATTTTAATATGATCAGGATATTCTTATATTATTCCAGAATATATGGGAATATTTCAAGTATATATCATTGAGAAGATTCTCCGCATAATATATTGAAATCAACGTTGGAGGGAGTATTTATTTTGAAGCCATTTTTGCGTTCTTAATGCGAAATAGGCTTAATATTTATATATAATTATTGTGTTACATTTCACATTATTTACGTTAATAGTGTTTTATCTATCACCATGCTGACTTGTTCTTCAGTTTTGGTTTGAAATAGTGATGCTAAACTAAGTAAAGCTGTTAGATTTACAATAATTTGCGTGCGTTTTTAAACAATACCCAACAATAAAAATTTTATTTTTCATTTTCACGGTAATTTTATAAATATTAAAGTAACTACAACAAATAATTATTCTACTATTTCTTTCATGTTTATTTCCTCATATTTGCATTTTTTCTACAGTACGGTTTATTTGTATCATTCGTCGTTGCCAAGGCAACAATACATGCATACTCACTCCTAAACGTTAGTAGCTTTTGTTTATTAATCAGCTCAAATTAGAAGGGTTTCAATAATTTGGGATAAGAAACAAGTACATAAGTACATTATATTTACATATTATATGCTGTATAAACTGCATCACTATTTGGCATTTATATTATTTGCTGATTAGATTTTTGTAAACAATACCCAAACATATAAATTTTAGTATTTATTATCACGGTAATTTTAAAAATATTTGTGTAACTACTATAAATAATTATTCTACTATTTATTTAATGTTTATTTCATCATATTTGAATTTGTTCGATTTGTTTGTATCGTTCGTTGTTGCTATGGTAACATCCATTGTTTGTAGTCTGTAGCTTCTGCATCTCATATCTCATCTGCAGCCCGCCCGAGCCACAGCGTTTGTTGATTACTCAGCACAAATCACAAATTTAGACACTAACACTCTGAGTACTCAGTAATAATTTGGGATAAAAAAAAAACAAGTACATTGCGTTTATATATATATATATATATATATATATATATATATATATATATATATATATATATATATATATATATATACTGCATAAACTGTTTGTATAATTTGTTGATTAGGTATTCTATACCATGTCCAAATATAGAAAAAAAAACTGTTTATGTCTACAAGATGGCATAGGATTGAATGAACAAGAGAAACTGAAGTAAGTAATTTTACTATATTTATAGCCTTTGGCAACTTTATTATGACAATAATTGAATGCACTAATTTTTATATCCTTATTTTAGACTAGCGACCATCTTGGTTTCACCCGAGAGCAAAAACTTAATGCCCATCAAAATTAGCGACATAATCTTGAGAAATTAATTTTTCAAGAAGGCGAAGTATACTTTCTGTAATTATATACAAATTCGTATTAACATATTTTTCAATTTTAGATATAAATATACGTGTGTAGATCGTGAAACTACTACTTCAATATGTATGTATATTTATTAGCCACAAAAACATTGAACTTAGATGTCTACCTCTGGGAGTTCCATAGAAAAGTAAAAAAATACACTTTTTTTATATAAGTGCACGAAACACGAATGTAATTTTTATTTTTAATGAATATATGTATATCTATAAATGTGTAGACTATTCATTATCTCCCATATAATATCCTAGAATATTCCAGTGAATATATTATGTAGGAATGAGGAATATGTTTGTTTATTTCCCAGAATATACATGAAATATTCCATAGGATATTGTGTGGATCATCAGGGAATATTTTTTTTCGAGACATCAACATATTCCTGAAATATTCTCTATGTATTCCAGAACATAAATAGGTAATTCCTGGAATATTCAAATATTCTTAGAAAATATTCATAGCATATTCATGTTATATTTTTGTGCTATCTGGGATGCGCTTCATATTTGAACAATTAGAAGGGTTATTCTATTTTCAACTTTATTTTTAGAAAAGTAAATACTATTAAATTCTATTTCATAAAAAGTGATATCAATTTCAAAAATAGTAAAATAATTTATAGAAAAAGTGACATCAATTTCTATAAACTCTATACTCTCCCCGCCAGCAATGAGTGTCCGTGAGGTGACGCCTGGTAAACGCCCGCACCGTGCAAATTTCATCATTACCGATATCTGTGTAGAAAGCAGAATGGCACACCCCGCAATGGGTAATAAGCCGTGATGATATATTTATTTAATTTCTATAAAATAAATTAAATTTTCGACTTGTTGAGAATCGTTATTTGTATATCAAGGCCGCGAAATCACTCTTTAGCGTGCCGAGAGAAAAATTGTCGCCGAAGCCGCTTGCGGCCAAGGCAAGACAATCTCGAGGGCGCTAAAGGATTTCGCGGACAAGGTGTACACAATATTTTTTGTGCAACCGTAAAAAATGTGTAATTATAAATTTTATTAATTTTCAACAGTTTCATTATAAATAGAAAGTTAGCTTTCAAGGTGGCTATGGGATTAACATTTGATAAACAAAACCATGCAATTCTCAAGTGTCAAAGTGATTGTTTACCTAATTTCGCGGCCGCTACCATGAGAACGGCCGCGAAATTCATTTCGCGGCCGTTACCATGACAACGGTCGCGAAATGCAATTTCGCGGCCTGTATTGCGGCTGCGAAATGCTTATTTCGCGTCCGGTTGCACAAAAAATAAATAAATAATCATGAGCACAATTGTCAAATATTTAAGGCATAATGATTATTACTTTTATCTAGGACACTATGTACATATTTGTAATTTTTTACATAAAAAATACATTTAAAATTGAATTTATTTTTTCTGAAATTGCATTTAATTAGCCCGAAAATGAATTAACTTTTTCTGAAATTGAAATTTTGAAAGGGT
This sequence comes from Harpalus rubripes, assembly GCA_963082715.1. Taxonomy (NCBI): domain Eukaryota; kingdom Metazoa; phylum Arthropoda; class Insecta; order Coleoptera; family Carabidae; genus Harpalus; species Harpalus rubripes. The sequence continues at coordinate 62,905,714 of OY720448.1, read as the reverse complement.
ACAGTTTTTCATAACTTTTAGAAACAGATATCTTGTTTTGCTTAATACCTACTCTACTCGTATACTCCGTTTTTAAACCAGGAGGAGTAAATTAAAATAATATATTTACTAGTGCTGGTATTAGGATCCGAATAATTTCGGTTAGGGATCCAAAAATATACTCGGATAACTGAATGTTGAACTATCCGGATCACGTATCTAGTGCCCAGATTCGAATTTGAGTGTCGAAACTTGGTTTCGGATCTGTGTATTCGATTTTTGATCCAGATCTCAGTGTCAAACCTTAGGAATGGAACAATAAATTCGAATCGAACATGAGATAATGCAGTGCCCTGTTTTATCTTCGTATCTTCTATAATTCTCGAGATCACCATGTTGGATACGCTAACCTGGAAATTTTGTACATAAAAAAATCTGATGTGGCCAGCACATTATCTTCCGTCAATTCTATGTATTTTGTATAAATGTCATACAGAAAGTTCCTTGCAAAAGATTCTATTTCATGTACATTACCTTAAGGCAGTTGTATGTATTTTATACAAATTCCATACAGAAAGTTTCTGGCAAAAGATCCTATATTTCCAGTAAAATTATAACAAAAACATACTGTCAACTGCACTTGACACTGACACCTATCAATCAGAATTTTTTTAATATAGCAGCTGTTTCCAGAGTTATAGCATAGCTGGCTAATATATGATAATTAATTTATCCATATCTAATCAGCTCTTCACATGGATGTAACGAAGAGGAATAAATTATAATTTTTTGAATTGTAGTATTAGAGTTAATGCATTAGAAAAATTTTTCACAGACAGACACGCACACACACACACACACACACACACACACACACACACACATATATATATATATATATATATATATATATATATATATATATATATATATATATATATATATACAGACATCATTGTAAAAATAGTAAAATCGTATTCTAGGGACCCTAAAACGTGCTTATTCATCTAAAACTCACCACCGAATTTTTTGTCAAAAGAGAATACCTTCTTTACCTAAAGGTGACGGAAGGTAAAAAAGTGAAGTAATAAAAAGAGTGTTAAATAATTATAAAGTTTCCATTTTATTATTTTAAGATTATTTAGGTGTTTATAGAAATTTTAAACCACTATTAGACGGTTGCATCAACTTAACTTTAATTTTAAAAGTTTCTTAAATTGACAATATTGCATCGAAATAATTGATGTCAAATGAATTATTACGTGTTGCTGACAGAATTTCGTTTTGCTGTTTTATTTTAAACGTACCTCATTTAAAATTTAAGTTATGTTGGTGCAAAAGAGTTGTCACATTCAGAATTTGCCCTTGACTCATTTTTGTATCTTTTGCGATCTAGAAACATTTCTTTATGTCATCTTCGTACTTTTACATTCCTATTCTATCTCATTTTATACTTACTGTCTTCTGTAATCTTCCATTGTCTCATTTCTATGTGTTCTAGCCTAAAATCATTGTATTTTCGTTAAAAGTTAGGTTAGGTTTGATTCTTGTTATTTTTAAATGCCAGTTTTCTTTCGTTTTCTTGCGTCGTCCTTTTTGCGCAACGCAGCATGCGCCGAGGCACGCTGAGTTACAGTCGCACGCGCGAATATTTTGAACGTGTGGAACCTGGGAAACCCCTTCGAGTCGCGCTACCCGCGACTCTGCTAAGCTATATTGGTGTTTGGTGATTTTTTTCTCTTAGGCTGTTTGTTCGTCTCGGATGACTATTTATTTCCGATTACCGTTCATTTCGGATTACTTTTCGTGTTCGATTACTGTGTGATTGGGATCAGTATTGGATTCGGATCATTGTTTGCTTGGGGGACCATTTGCTTGGAGCTACTGTTGGGCTACCGATTGTTGGACCGATCGTTGGGAACTACCAGCCCCACCATTGTTGTGCCGTACCGCCGCGGCGTATTTCTACTACGGGACTACGATCCTGCCGTCTCCACGCCGTGAAGGACCACGAAGCGACGCGGCCATTTTGTTCGACACCGCCCGGAGCAAACAGATAAGCTCAGCCCTTTTTTTATTCAGTGCTCTATTCATGTTATCACGTATTATTGTTATTTTTTACGTCATTGCTGACTGCTCTATCGTTTGTATTGTATTGTATTGTCATATTACTGCGAATGTTTTTACATGGTAAAGAGTAGTGACTCACGCGAGAACAATTTGGGTAACCATTTTAGCAGCCATTGCGCTTGGTATACCAACCGACGTCTCCTGTTAGGGTTTTGCGCTATTTGCTCAGAGTTTGCGCACGAGCGATCCTCAGCCCTTCGACCGTACTACGTGTTCCCTACAGGAAGCGGTTTAGAACATGGCAATTCATTTTTGCTTGCCAAGTCTCGCGCGAGGCATTGCCTCCAACTATTTATTATTTTTTTGTACGATTATCATCAATATAGTTCGCATTTTATGTTCACGTTTTGCGTTATTCTTGATTATTTCGATCTCGACAGCTCTATATCCCTTCATTTAGGTTTTTCCGTTCCCGAGGGCCTATTACTCGGCGGTTTGGAGGCTAACAGAGTAATTGGCGCCCGGACCACCCTTTTAGGCACAGTGAGGACCCCCTCGTCTCCACTGACGCTAGCCGGCGCACCAAACTACTCGGGAGTTTGGGATTCAGCTTATCAATTGTGCCGTGATAGAGTATAAGAAGAATTTCTTATACTTATAAAACCTTATAATTATATCTTATAGAATTCTTAAGTATGTATTACGTACATCAACAATGAGGTTTTATTTATTCTTGGATATGAAGCTGACTAAGTGCTATATCTATTATTAATATTCACAACCAATTTGAGATAACAAACTACATCAAAAGGGAGCAATATGCGAATATACAGGATGTCCCAGGACGAGTTTACGCTATCGTTATTTTAAAAACTACACAATATTATTTTCCGAAATTTGGTATCTAGGGGTTTTCCGACATGCTCTTTTCAACTAAAATATTTTCAAAGCAGTAGCACATCCGGTTTAACCGGAAATAGACACTATCTTTCTTATTTTATTATTAATAGAATAATATATTTTTTATTTTACCATTGAATTCAGCAGACAATTTTACATATGAAACAATAGAAACATTTTACTCATGGTCAACCACTTCCGGCGTAAATCAACTATATTGATTTTTTCTCTAAAAACGGCCACTTCTTTATCACTCTATATTTCGAGAATGGAATCGAATTTCTATAATCTGTAAAAACAGTTTTATAAAGAACACTTTTATTTTTACTAATATAAATTAATAATCGACAATTTTTGAAAAATGTTATTTCCAAGTCGACGTAAAGTTTAAATTCAAAAAGTTCACAAAACTCAAGTTTTTTAAATGGAACACCCCATTTTTTATTATTTAAATGAATTCTTCATTAATGAAATGTTGAAAGTTCATAGATTTTTATGAGGTGTTCCAATTAAAAAAACTTGCGTTTTTTGAACTTTTTGAACTTTACTTGACGTAGAAATTACATTTTTCAAATTGTCGATTATTAATTTATACTAGTGTAAACAAAAGCTTTCTTTATAAAACTGTCTTTACAGATTATAGAAATTAGATTCCATTCTCGAAATACAGAGTGATAAAGATGTGGACGTTTTTTATGCTTTCATATATAAAATTTTCTACTGAATTCAATGGTAAAATAAAAAATATATAGCATTCCATTTAAAATAAGAAAGTTAGGATCTACTTTCGGTTAAACCGGAAGTGCTACTGCTTTGAGAATATTTTAGTTGAAACGGGCATGTCGGAAAACCCCTATGTACCAAATCTCGTAAAATAATATTGAATAGTTTTTAAAATAACAATAGGGTAAGTTCGTCCTGGGGCATCCTGCATGTATAATACAATTATTAAGATTATAATTATATGGGTCTGGAGATGAAATTTGGCAGATTAAAATCATTGAAAAATATTTGAAACCAGATATTCCTGCTCCTGCTCCATTCTAATATTTTAATATTAGAAGAACCTATTAGATTTTGGTCTAAATCGGTAACTCGGATATCCGAAAGTGGAAATTTACTTTAGTTCTGTGGACGGTTAATGATTACCTAAGACGAATGAACATCATTGAATATATGCGTACATACGCTTATACTTACATTATTGACTCGTGACTAATCCAACGTGTACTCAACTTAAATTATTCACTTTCATAATTGGAACAAAAAATTCACTCAGAATGATAACATACCTAGTTAGTAATTATGTTAACGATAAGAACAAATTGAATTTTATCAAAATTTCTATCAACCCAACCTTTCAAATTTACCTCTGTGCCAAACCTTTTGTGAAGGTGAAAATATAATTTGAAAGTGAATAAACAAAGGAAAAAATAATTTGTAATCTTTCTCTTTTAATCTAAGTGAAATTTCAAGTTAACATAGTAATAGAAAACAAAAATGGTAGTTGTATTTTCTTTTTAATATTTTTCCGTAAATAAATTACTTATATTTGTAAAAACTTTTGCTGTAAAAAGCTTAATTGTACGTATTAAAATTATAATTCTTTTAAAGTTGTTTTAAATAAAGAAATATTTTCTTCTTAAAGAGCTGCATTGTTTCTTTTTTGCTCGCCCATGTACTTTAGAACTAGTTAGTTGTTTATTTGTTGTGTAGTTTTTCCTGTCCTGACATAGAGTAGAGAAAGCGATTGGTTAATATTTAAAGAGCAAAGAGTGTAGTAGAGCTGAACAGAGCAGCGTTGCGTTATTGAAGGTGAAGAGATGAAGGCGGAAGACATTGTCGGGTGAAGCATGCAAAGGAAGGTGAGTGCTGTAAAGTACATTAGCAGGCCGTGAGCGCAGGGCGTAGCACTCGTTGCTATAATCACATTAACGCTTATTGTCACAACGAATTCCTGCAATATCAGTTTGCGAATGAGTGGAGTTGGCGGTGAAAGCGAATGTACAAGACACGATGTGCTGTCAGCTGCCAGCCAGGGCACAGGGATGGGTGCCAACAATTTTATTTCTTAAGGCTGTTTGATACGTTACATTTTTATCTTAAAAATAATGAACATATTTTGCAACAAAATCTTTATCATAGAAATAATTCATCATTATGTTCATTACTTTTAAACACTGAATTCATAACTTTGTGCATAATTCTGTATAGCTATCTGTGGCGGTTTGGGATGAATCGGTGAACGTATAGGTATTCAACATGTGTTATTAGTTTTTTAAGCAATTACTGTTTCTCTGTTCATTTTTCGACAAAAACTGTACAGTGTAATATTGTACAAAATTAAAAGTTGCATATAAGTCAAATTTCAACTATATTGTAACGTTTCTATTTATTTAGGTGAAGTGTAAATATTAGACAATTATTATTAATTAAAATAAAAGTTTATTATAACGATAAATAGATATTAAAAAATAATTAAAAGGTAATAAATTTAATTCACACTATGATTAAACAAATATTAAACACTAATTAAGACTAAGAATATTATAAAACACTTAAACACTAAGATTATTTATTTAGACAATATATAACTCACTTATTCTATATTTATTTATTTTCAACACTTGTCAACTATCTTATAACACCAACTATTTATTTCACGACGCTTGTTTATATCAGACTGTCCAATGCCTTTTCTAATAGTTCTTATATACTCCGGCGTTTGTATTCGAGAAATTACCAGAATATCATTTTAGTTAAAAACATCAAATATAATAGACTTCGAGCAATTAAACAAGTATGGAGAGGTCTGGTTATACAACGCACGACGGTCCGTGGCTATTGCGTCATCGCTAAAAATAGACACTCGCTTACGCGGTGGCGACGGAGGCGCTGTGGTGACGGCGGTGCGGCGGCGGCGACGGCGGGCGTTCCACGTTACAATAATATAATTTCAAATTCAAACCATAAATGAGATGAGGTTGAAATTTCAAACCTCGCATTTTCTGCATATTGATAATATTTAGAACCTGTTTGGATAGCTATGCTCAAGGAAAATCGGATGCCTTTCCACCCGGTATCTTTAACTTTATGTAGCAAAAGTACCTAGCTACTTAATTCATTATTTTCAACACTTCATAATAATAACTGTCATTTGAAAATATAACTTGATCTTTTAGTTTTTAAGTGAAATAAACGGTTATCAGTGTATATATAACTCATCCGGAAAAGTGTTTAACCTACGAGTAAACAGAACTCACCAAAACTCGCCTTCTGTACGCGAATACTTTCTGGGCTTAAAAAGAGAGAAAAAAATATTTGATGTTATTTAGTTTTATAGGTAACCAGATGTTCAATTTGTAATAAAGCGATTGTTTTATATTTCTTATGTCTTTAAATTAATTTTCCTTGCTAACTAAAAACCTAATTAAAAAATCAAAATATTGTAACGTTTTATTTATAAAAATTAAAGAATTATTAATAATTAAAATTAAAGTTTACTAAATGATAAATAAATATTAAAAAGATAATTGAAATATAATAAATTTAACTAACACTATGCTAAACATATTAAACACTAATTTAAGACTAAGAATATAATTAATTACTTAAACACTAAGATTGTTTACTTAAACAATATTTATATTTCACTTATTTATTTATATAACTACATTTATTTATGTTCACCACTCGTCGACTATTTATTTATATAAATAAATAAATAAATAAATATATCATCATGGCTTATTACCCATTGCTGGGTGTGCAAATCTGCTTTGTACACAGATATCGATAATGATGAAATATTTGCACCGTGCGGGCGTTTATGAGGCGTCACCTCACGGGAACTCATTGCTGGCGTGGAGAGTGCACCACAGAGATCAATTCTACGCCATTTAAAATTAGAAATATTTAGCATCGGTCGGGATCGAACCCGGTTCCCCAGATTCGCGACCTGACACTCAGACACGCGGCCACGAGACTATTTTATATCGCCAACTATTCATTTCACGACGTTTGTATATATCAAAATGTCCGGCTGCCTTCCCTGTGGAGTTTATATAGGTCCGGGTGTCGTTTTCTAGAGTACTCAGAAGGATAAAAACATTGAATAGAAAGGATCACGACACCCAAGTAATTAAACAGGTCGCAACATGTTTATACATTCAGGCTGGCCGCGGCGATTAGGTCATCTTTAAGAATAGACGCTCGCTCACTGCTATGGCGACGGCGTAGGCGGCGACCGCTGCTCGTTACAATATGCAGATTTATATCTTGTTCCATTCAAGCCATTCTGTATTGCGGAGCATAAGGAATACTTTTGACCTCTTTGATTGCCTGAAATTAAAGACAAGAGACAAGTTTACTCAATGTAATTTCGGTTTCTTCAGATTTGCGCTGTTGCCAGTGCCATCTACTGAATGGCTTAAATGGAACAGAGCAAAGGTCGGATCTTTGATAAACACCTGTTTGTAGATATAACATCCGTTTTTGCTTTGATACTTTGATATGATAAATTGTATAGAAAAAAAAAAAAAAATAATATATATATATATATATATATATATATATATATATATATATAAATAAATAAATATAACATCACGGCGTATTACTCATTGTTGTGTGTGCCGATCTGTTTTATACTCAGATATCGGTAATAATGATAACATTTTCATACCGTGCGGGCGTTTATCAGGCGTCACTACATGGATACTCATTGCTGGCGTGGAGAGTGCACTACAGGGGTTGCTTTTGTGCCATTTAAAATTAGAAATAATTTTTTGCGTCGATCGGGATCGAACCCGGGTCCCCAGATTTGCCGTCAGACTAATAATAATAATAATAATAATAATAATAATAATAATAATAATAATAATAATAATAATAATAAATAATAATAGTAATAATAATAATAATAATAATAATGAAAGTCATATAATCATTTTCTAATTATTTCATGTTAATTATTACATTAATATTATTGACAAAACTTACAATCTCCGACTAAAATTTTAACTGCCAGTTAAACGAAATGAACTATTAAATGACAAATATATCATTGCTGTCAATAATCCGATTTAGAATTATTTATTTATATGGAAGTTTAAATTTTAATTATTGTGGAATTTAAAATTGGTCATAAAAAGTAGGTAGGTATTTCCGAATATGGTTTATATAAACCGAAATGGATAAGATTTTAATGGATAAATAAATATATGAAATTAAAAAATCTGATGTGGACATCACACGACTTCCTTGTACGCAAGACCAATATGAAGATGAAGTATAGACCCAATTATAAAATTGCATGTGTTTGACGTAATTTGACATTAACATCTATTTTTTTATTTTTTTGTTATTTTTTGTCCTAATCCATAGCAAGCTTCATTACAAAAACCAAAAAGTATATGTTTTAAATTTACATATCTCGCTTATACAAAGGGCTAATTTAATAATACTTGATGTGCTAGACGCAGAATATAATTCTCTAAACCTCTTATTTGAAGCATTTATTTCTAAAATCAAAATGAAACTAATTTATTCAAGAAAAACTGTTAGCAACTTCAGGTAATATATCACTTCCGGTTAGCCTGTTTTAACTAAAATCTGCTATGTTATTCCAATTGATATAAAAGTCTTCTATACCAAATTTGAAAAGTTTTGGATTATATTTTAATATAGTTTTTCATTAAAATCTATTATAGGCTTCAAATAAAGTACCATTTCTGGAAATTATGTAATGACCAAAAAAGAAGGTACACAACTAGATGTTATAGAAGTCCTAAATACAAAATTTCAACTTTCTACGGCTTACCGTTTTTTAGTTATGCGAGATACGTACGTACGTACGTACAGACGTCACGACGAAATTAGTCAGAATGGATTCAGGGATGGTCAAAATAGATATTTCCGTTGAAATCTCAAAACCGAAATTTTTCGCGATTACAATACTTCCTTTACTTCGTACAAGGAAGTAAAAAGGTTTTAATTAATTATTTTACTTATATTTGATATAAAAAATAAGTATGCTTTCTGGAATGTTGATAACAAATGAAATAATTTGATACATATTCACGGCATGGTTAACATGGAACGATGAGAGAATATTAAAGCCATGTATGTTGCATTCAAAGTTTCATTAATATATGAAGCATTGCATAGATATTTAAAGCTGAACACTTGCTTGTTAGCTTCAAATATAGTTGTTAGGAGTTTCTTCGTTGTTTCCGTTGGTTTCAGCCAGCGGTTACAACTGCTCGTAGTTCATCAGATGTTAGTGGTGAACATAAAAGGTTTGATGTGGCTAGTACAATACCCTCTGCCAATTTCATATGGCATCTTTTCAAACAATGTTATAAGCATTAAAGTGTATACATAGGGTTTGATTTATAACTGTTATTATTAAATCCATTAAAAATGTAGAAAACATAATTTTAAAACGGTTTTTAAATCGGTCAGATTAATATGTTAATTAAATCATTCAAGAAATAATAATCTATTATTACAAAAATCGTGTTTTCTATGCCCGTTAAATTTTTTTCAATGCATATTTTAGTCTAATTTTTATTACAGTTAAAAAGATTTAAAAATGTGTACTTTTCCCTTTTCTTTAGAAGAGGGAGGTTCTCCAGGTTATTTCTAGGCTCCTTCAAACTTCAAAATCAAGCGCCGATATTAATTTATAAGGCTATCATTTAAACAGTCGGCATAATAGGGGGGTTTTGGCCAGCTCTGAAATGTTTTTTGCCGGCAAATATAGGTAACTTTACCAAACCAAACCAAACCAAATCAAAATAAACCAAACCAAACCAAAACAAAACAAACCATACCAAACCAAACCATACCATACCTAACCTAACCTAACCTAATGACATATTGAGCCATATATGTTTTCACTGCCTACAAAAACTAACTAACTAAACTTGCTAAACCAATATTTAAATGGCGTATCATTTAATTACTACTCTAATTCTAATACTTATCTACTACTTTTAGTTGTCCTAATAATACCAGCAATTAATCATCAGGACTGGCGGTATGGTAACAATAATAAAAAATTGAAAGTAACGCTGTGTTGGGGCGTTTCAAAGTGTAAAACTGAGCTTAGGCGGTTAAAATTTTTGGAAAAAACTCAGAACTTTACGGACGTGCACGGTACCTAACGAGCGAGAGAAGCGAGCTTGTTATCCGTGCGAGAACGTAAATTTCGGGTAACGGTTGAGGATTGTACAATGTCTTATGATAAACTGAATCGTAAATAATTTGAGAAAAAAATATTGGAACATACACACACATTAAATTATTTGATCGAAACAGTCTTTGGAAACATATGGCGAAGTAAATAATGAATAAATAAATCTATATACATGTTGCTATGCTTTTAACAGCCCGTAATTTTTTTTACCACTAGAGACAAAGCTCTGTTATAAGACGTTTACGATCCAATATAACGTAAAGGTATTTTAAAAGTATGTATTAGACATAAATTTAAAGAATTACTCATAATTTTCTTGATAAAGCTATAATTATTTTTTAATTTTTTAAAAAATTTCGGCGTTCTCCACGTTTTTGCGCCCTTCTGCCAAGCTTACCTCGCTTACCGTCTAGCGCCGGCCCTGCTTCGCATGATTTAGATATCTTAAATATAATAGCTATTTGTGTATTAAGAGCGCAAATTGGGACATTTGAGGTTGTTGGCGCGCGACGTACGAGCGCGGCATTCTCTCGAAATCGACAATGTCCATTTGCACTCGAAACACACACAAGATTTTTTCTACAGTCCTCCACCATAAAAAAATAATAAAATGTGCACTTTGTACTTACAGTACTACCCAACAGTTTTGCAGTGAAGATATGAACGTATTCAAATATGACTTCAAAGTATTCGTTTTTACAAAAAATTAATGCCAATTTTGTAATGAATATTATAAGTTTTGTATAATTTATTTGTTTCAAGTACATTAAACTAGTGCAGTGGAAAAGTGGATGTGCACTGGGAGCGTTCACGCCAAACTTTAGCTTCAATCTAATCTAAGCATTTTATACTTTCGGTTTTGTAAATAAATGCCATATGTCATTTTCACAGCAGTGCGGCATTTTGTTTGGTTATGTAATATACCAACAGAGCAGTTATATGTCAGATTGACTTGTGAAGGTGGTAACTGTGTAACTACAGTGTCATTAGTTCCTGACTAAACATTTCTATTAAGAATGTAGACAAGTGACATTTCTCAACATTGTATAGTTAGAAATTTGGACAGCGAGCGTTTTTTCTACTTTGTCGCGCAAGTTATATTCATATCACAAGCCGTACGGCTTCATATTACGTCTAGCCTTGTAGTTGCCAGTCGGCATTCTTTATCAATCACGCGCCTGTTGTCATCAGCAATGACTAATATTATCAGTTAAAAACATGTGTAATTGTAATTAACAACTAGTAGTAGATGTACCTTCTTAATAACAAGAGCTACCATAAGTCTTTTGTACGTTTGGAGTTAAATAAATTTTTTAAAAAGATTTCGAACAAAGTTCTTAATTTAATTCGCATGAGCGGCAAAGTGACATTTTGCGCTGACAAAAGATAGCGCAAATGGCTACTTTGTATATAGACTGTAGAAAAAACAATTTACGTGCACTCCGTAGCACTATACTCATACTCGAATGTGAGTTACTTAATTCCTAATCTAGAAAAGATTTTGTAAATATGGAAATTATTAGAATTAAAACAAAACATATATAAATTCTTTATTATAAAAATGATAATAATATATTCGCGATGCTCCGATTCCAGCCACGCGCTCTTCAATTAGCGTATAAATTTGGAACCTCTTAAGGCCTGTGTCCACGGGGCTAGAAATCGTTTAGAGTTCTCGGATATAGTCCGCAATTCGATAAGTCGGATCGTGGACAATACTTAATCGGACGCAAAGATCGAATATAAAACGAAAATGCTAATTTCATTATATGTTACCAACTAAAAATTTTGATATTTGATAAGTTTGAAAATTATATGATTATCTAATTCTACGCATTTTTGGTAAGTTATGATAAATAATTACTCACAAATAAATTAATATACTCGTATTTCATATATATATATATATATATATATATATATATATATATATATATATATATATATATAAATAATTTACTTACTGACAGAATAATTTCTTCGTTATGTTTGATTAGTTTTTAGTATTGGTAGAAATGACTGAAACTAACTTAATAAATTCGACCAACCTGACATCTCTAGTCATACAGGTTTAATGTTTATTATCAGAAAATGTGATAGAGAACTCGAAACAATTTTTAGCATCGTGGACACAGGCCTTAAGACGGGTATTATTCTCATTGTTTGCATTGTGTGTAACGTGCGTTTTGTATTTTTTTCTTTTGTTTTCTATATATTTATATAAATATAATCATTTAAAAATATATATGTATTGTTATGTACCTGTGTATAACGTATGAGCGAAAAAGAAACAAAAGTTTTATTTTTACGAGATTCCTAAGCCTAATAAAAGGAAGAATATCATTTATTATATAATCATTTAAAATTGTTAAAGTAAAAATTTTATACTCGAAGTCGCCATTGAATTGTTATTGTTTGTCTTCTTTATTCTTCACATTAGCAAAAATGTATATGTATTGTTATGTACCTGTTTGTAACGTGTGGGCGAAAAAGAAACCAAAGTTTCATTTTTACGAGATTCCTAAGCTTCTATCCCTAATCGGTTAACAGATTGTTAACCGATTAGGGATAGAAGAAATAGTTGATAAATACAGTCTGTATCTGTATTAAAATCTAAAACTGCGTATTGGAAAAAAAGTTTGAATAAATTATCTGCACATATGTTCACAGCATTTTAATGAGGGAAGCTAAGTTTAATATGGTGTTCCTTGGATTATATATTATTTGAGTATAATATTAATATTGTGTGTATTATTTGGTATTTCAAGACAAACTTGTGAACTCTAAATTCAGGTATGATTCCTAAATTGGCAGCAATTTTAAAACCAACAATATATTTTACACACAACTGCATTAAAATTGTTAGTTTACATCTTTGTTGTTGCGGAAACTGAAAGATTACACCCTGCGGGCGGTAAAGTATCCATGCGCCATGCGGGCGGTAAAGTATCCATGCGGGCGATAAAGTAGCACCCATACTTAAATAACTATTCCTTCATTTAAAGAAATGGAATAAAATTTACTAGTATGTTTTGAACAATTTCCAAATGTTCATTTAATATTAAATTGCACACCTTCACAGCTACAAGATGTAAACAACAAATTATTACCTTAATTATTTAAATGTATGTCGTTAAAATCCAGTGTTAGTTAAGAAAACATGGTGATCTACATAAAAACTGAAGTACATGTATTAAGTTTATCATATTTGTTTTCTATAATAATATTGTTTCGTACGCACAACGTTGTAAAGTCCGACCCTGAATGGCGTGTGTCGCCTGTCAAGCGATGGCGGCACGGAACCCTCACTGCGTTCCCGTCTCGCGTCTGCCGACTAAGCATGCCAGGGTTCCTTTTGACGGTCATTCATGATGACGGATAACGCACACATACTACCAACAAAGTTTGATTACATCTGAAGTTCCATCGAATTTGGATCTGTTCTTATTTCAGCTGCTGGTCGCTTCTGCTAGGCCGCGCTACCGGAGCCCGAGCCTGGAAATCTGGTGGGAATTGGAGACACTGATTTGGAAAAATGCGAAAACGTTTCTTATCTCCACTGTTTCCTTTATTTTCGATTTCTGCAAAGGATTATCTTACGAATGACGGATTTCGTTTATAATATTTTCTTTAGGTTCGTTGTTATGAACTTTTTACTTCAACTACAAATCAAATAGGTACCTAAATAGAAAATATATCAATTTAGGAAATCTGTCATATTTACAAAATATAAAACACCGATATAAATCAGTGATATAATACATTCTATCAATATTTTATGGCAAAGTAAAAGCTAAACATAACGAGTATTTTGGATATAGGTAGATAATGTATGGTTATATATTGTCTTAAAATGAATATCGGAAATAGGTATATTCAATTTTTTGAACAAAATATACAAACGTAACAAAATAATAATAACTGCTATTCAGAGGCGATAAATAATTCCTATGTAAAAAATACTGAAAGTGCATTCCTGTCTGTCAACATTTCTACCGGCAAAATTAATAAGTAATTAAATTAGTGCAAAATTTAAATAATTATCAAAAAAACTACACATTTGTATATATAGAATAAATATTTGGACGTACCTACAGTTCCGAACGCAGGACTGTGTTCAAATAATTAAAATCCCGAAGAGGGGAAGCTTAATTTTCGGGACCAATAAAATCACGATGAGGCGTGCCGCGTGCCGCAGATGAAAAGGGGATACAAAGCAACTAAATATTAACGTATGTCTCACAATCGATGTAAATATCGCCCAAAACCCAATGCTAGGTGTCGTAGAAAGTTGCGCTCATCTTAATTTAAGTTCATAATTTTGTTTCTTATGAAACAGTTAATGAGCCCGGCAAGTTTTCGGCTTTTTAAAAAATACATGTCGCATATGAATTTTGAATGTAAATAAATGAAAACGAAATAAAAATTGCTATATATTTTCTATTTTTATACCTATAGTAATGTAATTAAAATTTTTAGCTTAAAATGGTCGCCATGTTGTGACGTTAGCGTCATTACAGTAGTCCAGTTTCCCTGTGAAAATGTCACTATAGGCGATGTGCACATTTTGAGCGTCAGCGCCTCTAACGGCTACATTGGCACTTTTGGTTACCGAATCAATTTTGATATTTCGAGAAAGTGATACAATTTACAATTTTATTTTGAGTTGTTGCTGTTGTGTATGAATATTATACATCATATTATATTGAAATGAATAAAGAAAATATTTAAAATGCTATATATATATATATATGTATATATATATATATATATATATATATATATATATATATATATATATATATATATATATATATATATATATGTCGTAGGCACAATACAAATTCAGGCGTTTGATAAAATGCCTAGGCATTTTACAAAAAGCCGGCAAAATGTGTTCTTTAGGACTTTATTGCGTTATGACTAGATAATTTTAGGCAATTTGTCAAAATGCCGGCATAACATGAGTGAAAGAAAACGTATTTCATTTTGCCTGCTTATTTTCAGGCATTTTACAATTCTCCTGTTACTTCCTAATCATAATAAGAAATAACAAATAGACTTATTAACTACAGTTTTATTTCGAAACAAATAAACAAGCATTTCTAAAATTAAAAGAATACGTAAGTGCATAGATACCTAAACCAACATTAAGTATAATCTAAAGTACACATCAAACAAATAAAAGAAAATATAATTAAAATCTCAAAATAAAGTAAAATTTTCAAAGGAAAAACTTCTGTTTATTTATTAGACCATGTCAAACTTCTATGGCATTTAGAGGAACACAAATTCTTACTTTTAAAGCAGGCACATTTATTTGAGTTGCACTGTTTATTGCCAGCATTACACGAACATTTCTTAAAACCTTGACCACCGAATTTAGAATGAAATGCAACTGCCTGTCTTACTGTGATTAATCGATCAGAGACTTCATCTTGGAAACCAGCCGAGGGTTCTTGAATTTCATTTCACGAAGCATATTCTCGTGCAAATGTGAAATTACCGCGTTCGTGTGTTTTGACTAACTCTTATTCGACAAATTGTAAAATGCCTGAAAATAAGCAGGCAAAATGAGATACTTTTTCTTTCACTTATGTTATATCGGCATTTTGACAAATTGCCTAAAATTATCTAGTCATAACGCAATATAGTCCTAAAGAACACATTTTGCCGGCTTTTTGTAAAATGCCTAGGCATTTTATCAAACGCCTGAATTTGCATTGTTCATACGACATATATATATATATATATATATATATATATATATATATATATATATATATATATATATATATATATATATATATATATGTGATGTGACAATCAAAAAAGTCAAAATACCAGCGAAGGTATAATATAAATATAATTTTTCTCATAATATGTGTGATTTCTGTAAACCATTTTATCATATTTAAATTTACATTATAATTTATAATATTAGTTAAATGTTTCAAGATGAGCAATAAATGGAAATTGAGATTAAAAAGTTGGATGATTGGAAAGAAGAAAATTTCTACATATCACGATATCAGTGTATGATGTTAGCATCTTTCTTTTATATTCGCAATAAATGAACAAGATTCTTCATTGAAAATATACCAGGCTCTAAGAGGAATCAATTGCACAAGCTCGGAAAAGAAAATTCACGAAAAATACGAACCATGTGAATTTCTACCTTTAACATTAACATTACATATACAAAATCTATAATAAATAGACGAATTATGTCAAAAATAGACTGCTATTTCATTCAACTGCAAGTATTATACAATTTTAAGATCATTTTCTTCTTCTTGTATTATATCTTGTTCAAATAGTAACTTAAGAAACACATTTTTATAAAATTCGTTATTGCAATCAGACGACCATTGTTGGAATTTTATTCATACGATAAGTATCTTTTACAATGAGAAAATATGTATACCTAAAAGAATTTTTCATATTAGTTGAAGATATCTGTTGAAAAGTTATTTTCTTATACATCTGTTCCTCATATAATCTTCTAGGAAATTTATAAAATTTGAGACTTCAATCGGCAATTTTGTAAGACTTATTACATCCCCCACTGCATCACATAATATTTGACGTCCTATCATTCGCATTCATTGCAAATATTTTATAAAATAGAAATTGCAAAATTATTCTGACATAAAACATAACCTTGCTATGTTTCAATGAGTAAAAATTTTGTCATTTTTGTCCGCTGTCGGCGCTGACTGCTTTTGTGCACATCGCCTATAAAGTGGACCATGCATATTTTGCTCATAAATTCGCGATTGGCTTTACACATACTCCAACAAACACATATTTAATATATCCGTGTAATTATTTATTAAGATCAAATGAAAATTTGATTATTAAATAAATTTATATTATAATTTATATTTAATTATTGTAATCTCAATACTTGTCATTGTTGTAATCATTTAGTAAATAGTAATGTAAATGTTATGTTGGATTACTTTGTATTATGAACTATGATTTGATTATTGTAATCAATATTGTCTTTGTTGTATTTAATTATAAATAGAATAGCTATTTGTGTATTAAGAGCGCAAAATGGGACATTGTCGATTGAGAGGTTGTTGCCGCGCGACGCAGGAGCGAGGCATTCTCTCGAAATCGACAATGTCCATTTGCGCTCGAAACACACACAAGATTTTTTCTACAGTCGCCACAATGGGGTCCTCCACCATAACAAAAATTTATTTTTTATTTATTTTTACTTATCGGTATCTTCCATTCTTATTGAGCTATTGTTTCAAACTAATCTAAGCATTTTATATTTTCGTTTTTGTAAATGAATGCCCTATTTTATTTTCACAGCAGTGCGGCATTTTGTTTGGTTATGTAAGTGGGTAATGTGTAACTACAGTGTCATTAATTCCTGACTAAACGTTCCCATTAAAAATGTAGCCAAGTAACATTTCTCAAAATTGTATAGTTAGAAATTTGAGGAGCGAGCGTTTTTCTACTTTGTCGCTCTAGAGCGGCAAAGTGACATTTTGCGTTGACAAAAGAGAGCGCAAATGGCTACTTTGTATATAGACTGTAGAAAAAATAGTTTAAATACTATTTTAATTATAATAATGGCACTTGGTGAGTAGTAATATTACATTAAAGAAAATCTTAGTCACATTAATTAAAGCGGATAATTAACTTGATTATGAAAACGAGCAAAAATTATTAATTTTACGTACATGATTTTTATTTATGTATAAGATGTACTATCGAAGTTTTACATAAATTAACATTTAACACTACCCCTATACCTATGCATGTAGGTAAATCAAACAAATATATATTTTGAAATGATATAATAACTATTTGGCTTACTTTATTACCATTAGCTCTAAAGATATTTGATCACAGTTTGTAATGGATACGTATTTTTATTCATGCAACATTTATTGTATATTGCCATATTAATGGTAACGTATGTCGGTTCTCTCTACTTATGATGGAATGACGCTAACGTCAGAACTTTCGCGCCAAAACATTAATAATTATTTAAGGCGTTATTAAGCGTAGTTTCAAGAAAACAAAAAGTACAGAATTTCTATTTTTAAATTCTTCGTAACATATAAAAAATTCAAAAAAAGTTGGACAGGGCCATTATTAAGTATTACATAACTTTAAGTAAATGCATTTTTAATTACAAAAAAAATTGTCGTTAATTTGTGCCAAAACGTATTTATTTTCTTTTATGGTCAGGAAGACGTTAAACTATTTGATACGAATAAAACAACAGTTAAATACAAGATGAATGAAATCGCAACTAGTAGTGAAACTATAGAATTCCTTATTGGCCATTTATTTCTGATTTAGCTATCCTAGATGGAATACTTTTGCAACGAAGTGGTGCCGACTGAAATCACTAGAACGCTTATGTATTGTAAAGGAAGTAAAGAATGGCTCACCAGGGTGTTTGGCAGCAAGCGTGCAGGGGATATATAAATACAGAAAATGATATAACTGGATTTGATCTTAAGTTATAATTCATAGCAAAGTATCACTTTCTTTAACCGATTAGGAATGTAGGTAAGTATTTTCTTATATGTACATAGTTATTAATAATTATGTTGAAGCTATAGTGTAGGAGGGTGACTCACAAAGTATCAGCAAATTGAAGTTATTTTAAATATACTCAGATATTTAAAACTAGGTGCCTATATTAGGAATTTAAGGTACAGTTGTTACGGTAAAATGGCGTATATTAAAAATAGATTTAAAACTGTATGATCTTGGACAGGTACTACCAAATGTTTAAAAAGTTATTAGTTTTTAAAATATTCGAGTTTTTAATGTCCTGTTCTATTCCAAATCCTTACTACTTTCTGTTATCGCCTTCTTGAAATCCGGAATCCGTTTTCAAGTAAATAAATGTAGAAAATACCGTAGGCGCCAACTAGAAGGAATTAATGGAGGGGCTCAAAAAAGGCATGTAAAGTTGAATTATATTCTTAATACAGATACACTTTCAAAAATTAAAATAACGGCTAGTAGTTACATTTGCTTATAATTGTAAATAATAGGTAATTATTTTAGAATTAAAACAATAACATAAGTACTTTTTTAACGTTTAATTGCAAATGTTTGTTTTCTTATGTCAGGTTAGGATATAAATTCATTTGAAACCTTATCAAGATGTATGAATCTGTGAAATTACGATATGTACCTATTTAAAATGCTAACTTACTACATTTAACCTGCTCTGGCCCACTGTATTTCTGAAGTATGATCTCAGCAGTACAAATTGCCACCGGGATAGTCAAAAGAAATTTAATAAAATTAGCCATTTCTGGTAGCATGTCTTTTAAAAAATTATCCTCTTAATAGTTTAATAATACATTAATAGTAAATCAGTAATTGAATATGAAAATGTTGAAAATATCAGTTAAATAGTGAATGGAATTAAAATAAAAAAAAAAAACAAACAAATGCCATATATTGTTATTTTTTTGTCAAGAAAAATGTGTATTTGAACTGTATAGAAGAATTAAATTATTATTGTGCTTAAGAATTTTACGTTGTGATAATTTTATTAAATAATAAAAAGTAAATTAAATTTTATGACAAATAAACACACGTTTGTTTGTTAAGCTTTTTGTTAATTCCATGGCAATCACTACTTTTGAGTAGATTTTCGACATTTTCATACCTAATTTCTGCTGTTACAAAGCATGCAAAATTAGTTTTGCTTATTAATTCAAATGCAAAATTTTATATTGTACAACGTTTATTTAAAGATTTTTTTCTAAAATAATTTGGGCAGCAACGCGCTAGGAAATACGGTTTTCCCATGTTAAATGCGTAAGTAATGAAGTTCGAGCACGCACAATTAAGACTTTTTAGAATAACAGATAGCTTTTAATTTAGATGAAGTTTAGTATATACATATATAATGTTACAAAGTATAATTTAAAAGTAAAAGTTAACTCTCTACTATCTACAGCATCTGTCTATTACCACTGTTTATTATCATTCAAAAATTCATTGGAACAGAATAAATCGTAATTGTTGCAATTTAATTAATATACAGCAAAAGCCAAAAAAATTGTGTAATTAATTCTACAATAAACATTTCAACTGTATAATGGGATTAATAGATAATAATTAATTTGTTTGTTCACTGTAGTCATTATAATGAGCATATTAAATATCAGTATCATAAACAGAACATTGTAATATATAATGGAATATATGAATACAAAGACTATTTTATTTCAAAAGATGTTATTTATTTGTCATTGGAAGAAGCATTATAATTGAAATAATAAGGATACATAAATTGGATATCAGATACTATTATAAACGAACAGCATGTATCAAACACATAGTCATGAGTAAATAACCATAACAAATTGAAAGAACATTAATTTGATTTTATGCAAATCATACAAAGCATACCTATAGGAAAGAAAAAAATGTGATAATGACAAATTATATTTATTACCTACTCCGCTATCCTAAGTAAGGGAATTGCTTATCGAGATTTTGACAAAAAATACATTTTAAATTTTAAATAGACATTTTTGGAAAATACTTTTGTACAGGGTGAACACGAGAATCCGTGACGTAGGCATTTAAATGGGAAATAAGTATTTTTTTTTTTCAAATATCAGTCCCGTTAAACTATATGCAGGGTGTTTCCTTTAAAACAACCACCGCTTTTTTGGGCGAACTAACAACTTTAGAGAAAAATGTTTTATACCAAAAATGATCAAGAATAATAATAATAATAATAATAATAATAATAATAATAATAATAATAATAATAATAATAATATTATTCATAATAATAATATTAACAATAATAATATTAATAATAATATTAATAATAATAATGAAATAAAGAAAATGTGGAAAATGGAGTCAGTAAAAATAATACCAATAATACTGGGGGCAACAGCCGAAGTCTCAAAGAAACTATTTGAGAGCTTACAGACTTTGCAAATAGCCATAAACACTTACATGCAAATGTAAAAAGTAGTAGTATTAGAGACCTGCCGAATAGTAAGGAGGGTGTTAGGGGAATGTATACCACAAGACAATGATAATGACAACGAGTAACCGATAAAACAACTTACCCACAAAAGTATTTGGGCCGCGGTAGGAAGGATGTGCCCAGCAGAGGCAGAGCCAGACCACCGAGGGAAGGATGAGCCCAGCAGAGACAGAGCCAGACTATCGGGAGAAGGATGAGCCCAGCAGAGGCAGAGCCAGACCATCAGGAAACCAGACAGAAAAACAATCATATTATGTATTGTATATATAAAATTGAGATGTAAAATACTTACCATACATTCCGTGTATTGTATATACTTGCCAAGGCCGTGTATATAATATTGTACATACCCAAAAAAGGTGAAATAAAGAGAATAATAAAAATAAAGTGTATCAATAGTAATAAACCGAATATTTAACCAGTGGTTCTCAAACGGTAGAACAAAATTATATTTTTTTAAATGGCACCCTATATAAATATAGCATAGGGTTGTATAACAATTATTTCGAGAAAATGGTATTAAACACTAGAAATAATGTAATAAAAATCTGATGTGGCCAACACATAACCTCTCGCCAGATATTTTACCTGGTTGTACGCCTAAAACGAAAAATATTTTTAAATACAAATACATATATTCATGTCTGACTACAAAATAATTATTTTAATATAAATTATGTACAATACATACATTTTCTTTATATTCAATATCCTGAAATTTTCTTTTTCTACTTTCCTTTTCTTTTTCTTTATATTCGTCATTTTCTGCCGCAAATTCCTTTTATATTCTTTTTTACGTATATTCTTTTGCGTTGTTGCCTTTTTTATTTTCATAATCTTCATAATAATGTACAAATATTTTTGACAGAGGCATACAAATATTTTTGACAGTGACATTTATGTGTCAATTACAAACATTTGAATTTCTTGCCTTGTAGTAGTTTGATCTGAGATTTTTTACATCAAATTATTTTATATGCCTTTCTTTATCTCTAAATCTATAGAAGATATAATAATGAATTTATATTTATCGAATAAAGAATTTAACTTTCTTTAATATAAGTATTTACATAAATTTTCGATAAATAATATTTAGATAATTTTTTTCTTGTAACTACTATTTCCGGTTGTCCAATTGTTACCAAAACTGACTGGACTCTTCCGATTATTGTTAGATTGAGGAATCCGTAGTTAAAAATGTCTTAAGTCTTATAGTATTTGAGATAAAGTGAATCCAACATCCACACACACACACACACACATCCACACACACATCCACACACACATACGGACATCATCGTAAAAATGTTATAATCGGATTCTAGGGACCTTAAAACGTGCTTATTCATTAAAATCTGGATATGCGATTTTTAGCATGAATACAATACCTCTCTTAGCGAGAGGTAAAAAATGGGTTTACTACTAGTGTAATTAGGCAACAGACTTATCAATACCTGTGTATCGCATAGCGTATTGTAATATTATAACATTATTTTTAATACCATTTCTCTTGAAATAATTGTTATACAACCCTATACCATATTTATATCTGCGTAGGCTTCCACAGTCTGAGTCATGAGAAAGTGAGCACTTGGTTTATTTGGCCTCTAGCGTGGTTTACACGTCGGGTAACCTTGTAAACTGAGTCTCCCTCCTTGTTACTTAAACTCGGTCTCTAGCGTGGTTGACACGTCGGGTAACCGTGTTTAAGACAGTACTATCCCCCTTGCTCCTGAAGATGCCCCATATGACTGCGGGCGAAACATTGAGCTCTGACTCAAAATATGACACAGTCCATTCCCGGAAAACGAATATTTCTCATATTTATATCGTTAAAATCAGAAAAAAATCTCTATCTAATTGGCTAAAAATGATATAGGATACCATTTAAAAAAATATAATTTTGTTCTGCCGTTTGAGAACCACTGGTCGAATTTTCAGTTTGTTATTATTAATAAATTAACCCCTTATTCTTGATCATTTCTTGTATATAACATTAGTTCGCTCAAAAAATCGCTGGTTGTTTTAAAGGAAACATCCTATATATATACATATATATATATATATATATATATATATATATATATATATATATATATATATATATATATATATATATATATATATATATATATATTTAGAGAATAGAATTATTATTGAATTATGTGACGCAGTGATGTCACCCGAACCATGTTCCGTCTGTTCGATCGACTATATGACTACGTTTACACCGTGCGTACTATTCTGATACGCAGACCAAGTGTATACTAAAATGTGTACCAATTGCGTACCATAGGTTTGGTACATAGTGTTTACACCATTCGTCGCCATCTTGTTACATCACTTGGTATGCGGACTAAATGTTTAGTACGCGTGGTGTAAACGTACTCGTGTGATTTGTCGTAAAAAATAATACAGCTACTTGTATTTACTACACTAAGTAAGATCTTGCAGATATATATATATATATATATATATATATATATATATATATATATATATATATATATATATATATATATATATATATATATATAATCATATACACATAAATAGAAAAAATCGATATTCACGAAAGATGACTATTCAAGGTCATGAATTTGAAGCAGTAGCTTAGCAACATTTTGTATTAGAAAGAGAAAGATTATTTGACCTATGTCTGCTTAATTTATGTGGTATGACAGATGTATGTAAATAGTGGCATTACTTTCTAACACACTAAAAATAGTAGTGACGTATATCGTAGAGATACAGACATGTAATTATCTACTACACTGCCCTCTGTACTAATGTTTGTGCAGCGACGTTGACATTTAAATTAAATTATAATTCCATGGGTTACGTCAAGTCTATATATTTGTATGATGCAACAACATAGATGAAGAAGATAAAACTTAGAGAAAAGCATTACTTAGAAAGAAACAAAATTTTCAAATAAATTACATTTATTTTTTCATTTAAATGTATCCATAAATATTTCGCGGTACATGCCTATGGGTACGAAATACAGTGAAGTTATCTGCAAGTAATATACAGATGGCTCATAAATGACCTTAAATAGTCATATTTCGTGAATAATACTATTTGTTTAAACATTTAGTCCTGAAACATCATACAAAATTTGCGAAAAGCACATACCTACATATCTGTTAGCTTTCAAAATTGATAGAATTCTGTACTAATTTTCGCTGTTAGTATTTGTTACTACTACTGTTAAGCCTATTTTGTAACTTAGTAGTTAATTTTTAGCAAATCACCAATCAATTATGTTGACATATAACAAAAAACTGGATTTTCATCGTAAAATACATTTCTATTGAACAACGGAACTAACCAGTTGCTAACAATTAACCACTTTGTTAGAGAATACACCAATATTTGTTAAAATATTCATATTTTTATAATTCAGTATTATTCTGTAATTTTAACATTGGGTCCTGTTGAATAACCAAAATAAAAAATAGAATCATAAACAAAACATTTTGAGAAATGTATCCGATGTTGAGGTATTGTCACAGTAATCCTAGTTTTATATGTAATAGTTTTGTGACACACTTTCGAGTGTTGTAGAAAAATATGTATAAATATTTAGTCGGAATTCTTGTCGCAAGATCGACAAGAATGACTAGCGGCATCTGGGGCCTTGAGCGGTCGACGCAGACATCTTTTACTTGTCACGTGACTGATGGAGGCGGCTGCATCGGACGGAAGAGAAAAAGATTATTCGCGAGCCTGGAATCCAGATAATTTATATTCCCGGTACTGTATTGTGTAGTGCTCCCGTCGCTCTTGTCTCATGATGTCACGGGATAACTGGATTATCCCGGACTCTCTGAAATGCCCGGACGCAGTACTCGACGTATTACGAAACTCAGTCGACGAAACGAATTAAAAAGGATAAATTTCCTTTGCCTTTGTACCATGCCATCCACTGTCACTCTGCTAT
>OY720448.1:62820607-62878107 GCA_963082715.1 Harpalus rubripes | reverse complement strand
ATAATGTTCATCTAATTTGAGTTATTCATTCAATATTCTTAAATAAATAAAAAATTTAGGCTTCTCAAATAAATTATATCTCTTAATTGAATCATATTTAATTTTTAAATAACAGAATATGGTTTTACTTCATATAATTTTATTATTCATAAATGACATAACATTTTTCCTAAAATTTTCATCCCCATTTGACACCTCAAGGTATAAAGGTAAATAAGTTCGTTCCCAATAACAAAGAAAATAATCGAGATGTCCCAAATCAGTGAACATTCTGTAGTAACTACCTATATTAAAACGGGTTGTATATCTAGGTTCATTATTTCAATAATAATATAATTATAAATGTTTTTGAATAACAGTTCGAATATTTGGTTTTTATTATAATTATGATGGGAATTTAATTAACAAAACAAACATGAGAATAATTATGAGCAAATTGTAAACAAAATAAATTATTTGCAAGAAAAATAATGTGCTCTAATTGTTTTGAAATGTATATGAAATGGATATATTTTTGTTCATAAATGGTTAAATGTGAGTCAATGGAAAGCAGAAAATAAAGTGTGCTCCATATTTTTCAGAGTTCTCAACTTTTTACTGAAAAATTCGGCTAATGGATATATCAACATTTTAAATGATGAATTTTGTACCTTTTGTTTTCTATAGGCTCGTGCTCGTGGTAATTTCTTAATTATGAGAGAATGTGAATATGGGTTTTATAGAATTTAAAATAATTTTAATTAATTTTTTTCTCCGTTTAACCCGTTTGTCGTGATCCATGATTTTGGACAGAATTATGAACATAAATTTTATGAACAAAATTTTGTGTATATGTTACGAACGGTTTATATTCCCGTTAACTATTTATACAAACGAACTTTATTAGATGAGCCATAATATATAAAAATAGTCTGTATGCTACTGTGAGCGTAATTTGCTACATAATTCTGGCTATAAACATGGGTGGTCTTCATAACATTCTGTGAGCTTCGCTACTTGCTCAGGAGTCCAAGATAATTTAAAAATATTTTATTAAATTTAAAAATGTACACAATAATCAACGACCACAATAATCATCAAAAATTCTACTGCTAATTACCAGATGTCACAAAATATTTGTCGCAATGCAAAATAGAACTTTATGGTCAGAATAAATCCTTGATAAAAATTTACGACCGACTATAAAATTTTGTCTATAATTATGTCCAGTATTATAGATCGAGACATACGGGATTTTAAGTAGTGCTGTCAAGAATCGGAAAAATTTAGAACCGGGTACCCGGTTCCAAAACTATCCGGGTACCCGGTTCCTGGAACCGATCTTCGGTTCCGAGTAGTGGAACCGATTTTCGGTTCCGGTTCCGGGTAATAGAACCGACCTTCGGTTCCGTGTAATGGAACTGATCTTCGGTTTCGGTTCCGAGTAGTGGAACCGATCTTTGGTTCCGGTTCTGGGTAGTGGAATCGATCTTCGGTTCTGAGTAGTGGAATCGATCTTCGGTTCCAGTTCCGGGCAGTGAAATCGAATTTCGGATCCGAGTTATGGAATAAGCAAATATAATTTTAAATTAGCCTCGTCATTCTTGAGAAATAAACATATTTTCTGAGATATATTATTGAACGATATTAAAAAAATATATATGTAATTTAATTGAAAATATCTGTAATGATGTGTAAATATTATTACATCAAAGGCAAGAGGTTGCTAAAAATGTAACCACATAATATAGTAAATAATTGCAGATTTCAGTTTCGTATTATATTTTCAATTTTCATTCAATATGGTTTATTTCAATAACTTGGACCTTGAGTTATATAGATATTTGCAAGAATTTCACTTATACCTACTCATACATTCTGTTCTAATCTTTACATTTTGATCTCTCAGTTATATAATATAAATGAATATTTCTTATTTTCTGGATTTCATAACACCATTTAATAAATTTCGAAGTGAAAATAGCGTGCCTATAAAAAAAAATTGGTTACTATTTTTAAATGCCCAATTGAATTAACTTTAAGATTAAAAGAAACCGAAAGGGGCTACAAAGCAAAAATCCTATAGAAATTTAAACAAAGACACCAGTCGTGCAGTCGGGGAAAAAGTACCTGTTTTTTGCACATGTTCTTCAGAGAATTGCATTATATCAGTTTATAAGAATAACTGATACCAACTCTCCTAAATTATTTACCTGTTCCTATTTAATAATTTAAAAAAAAATATCTTTCAAAATAATTAACTTATTCATCATAACATATTGATTTATAATACGTAAATCTAATTCACGGATTGTAATAATGTATATATTATTAGCTTCATAATCGAGATTCACCCGTTTTCGGTCCCAGAACCGGGAACCGATAGGTTTCGGTTCCAGAACCGAGAACCGTTGAGATTCGATTCCAGAACCGAGAACCGATGAGATTCGATTCGAGAACCGATAAGATTCGATTCCAGAACCGAGAACCGATGAGATTCGATTCCAGAACCGAGAACCCGGTAGTTTCGGTTCTAGGACCGCGAACCGGGTAGTTTCGATTCCAGAATCAGGTAGTTTCGGTTCCAGAACCGAGAACCGGGTAGTTTCGGACTCGGAACCGAGAACCGGGTGTAATTACACATTGAAATAACCGGGTACCCGGGTAAATTTGGAACCGGAACTGAACCGAACCGGAACCGGTTCCCACCACTACTTTTAAGCTAAAACTATAGAAATATAAGTTGGTTGCAAAGATAATTTCAAATGAAGATAATTAATTTTAATTTATTTCCTTGTTATTATTTATATTTACAATACAACTTGATTTATTAATGTTTTGTTGTTTAAACCGTATTTAAAATTTGACTATGATTATAAATCATAATTATATTCTTTAAGAAAGAGAGTAGTCTGTAGGGATCGGTGTGGAGATGCCATAACTTCATATACCGAAGGTTCCTGGTTCAGTAGGGTATGAATTCTTTTGTTTCTTTGTAATAGTATCTCCATCAACAAGATTTAAGAAAACAAAGATTACAAGAAAAAACTGTCTCATTTCCATCTATCACCGTTTCCAAGCCGTATTAGGTTATCGTTGAGTATAGACCTGAATCTCTCTCCTATAGGTACGAAGAATACCCGTGCCGTGATCAATTTGGTATTAGTTGGGAAGGGACTAATTCTTTAATACATCACCACAATATCAAGGTTGATAAACGGCCCAAGAAAATTTGTAGGAGACAATACGAACAAAAGTACTGCACTCTAATAAATGTATTAGGCGTCTATAGAACATTGTGTTCTCTTTTCTCTTAGCCAAATCCTGGTATCCTTATTAAAACTATCAAAACAAATAACACAGAAAACAATTTTCAACATAAGGCATTTGGGGTATAACCTGTTTCAATTTTTAGTGTTACATGATTTCATTGATGAGGAAGCAAAAATTGAATAATTATTATTTTGGTAAAATTAACAATGAATGTGATTTATTTATCACTTTAATATTAATATTTAAGTACGTATGTATAATAACACTAAACACTAAATGAATTATTAGAAAATTCAAATTAACTTTTACATATTATTTTTCTTTAATTAATGAAAACATTCATGTTACTGTAAAAATGGAATAAATGCAGGAAAGTTTACGAAAAAAAGTGAAAAAGTGTATTGAAAAAATTCGAGGTAAAAAAAATTGAAAAACAAAAAAGTTTTGTAATTAATATACTTTTTTTCAAACGTCGTAGAAATGGCATTTTTGTGACTTGATTCACAAGGTAGAAATTTCATTTCTACGCCGCTGGAGTAGAAATAGGTAATTTCTACGCCGGCGGCGTAGAAATAAAATAAATAAGTATCCATAGAAACTACATAGAATAAGCGAATAAAAAGAAAAGTAGTGCGTTTGAAAAAAAAAAATTTAATGTGTCATTCGGAATAAAAGTGTCTTTGTGTGCCTCGCATGCAATTGTGCGATTCGCTTCGCTCGTCGTGCAAATTTCCATGCTCGCCACACAAAGTATCACTTTTACTCCTAATAACACAATATACTATTACGCCAGAAGAAGATGGAGAACTGTTATTTTTCTTTAGTTGCTCTGTGGTTATTATGAGTTATGCCGTTATAACTGACGGACAGCAATGAAAATGGTTTCATGGTTATATTTTACACAACACTAAAAAAATAACAAAAGAGCTGCGGTACCTAGTAGAAGTAGAAAGTCAAAAACTACGTCTTGGCGTGTTTACGTTCATAGGCTAATAATAATAATTATATTTTTAGCAAATTTAGTAATAATCTAAACAGTCTCGAACAGATTCTTAAGAATTAATTATTATTTATTGTTAATGCAAAACCATCGCCCATACGCATGGAAAGGTTCCTCTCCATAGCATCCATTATTAATTGAATATTACTGTCAGTACATAAAAATACTGACAGTAATATTACTGATAGTGTAATGGTATGTGCGGCAGTCTACTTGATTCCAAATTACTGAATTGGCACGTTGCTACCCCAACCTGAAAATTTAGTGATATACATTATTCAATTTTATAAAATAAATACGTCAAAATTTAGTCGTGAATGTTTTATATGTTTTTTATAATATTTGTTATATTCAAAGAAGTAACGGTAATAACCGCTACACATGTATTGATGTATTAAAGGTTGTAATGAAGAATGACAAGAAATTCCATAATTCCTAGCTTCAGTATTGAAAGTAGAGGGGGTACTGAATTTATTATTGGCCGTGTAAGGTTTAATCCCGTGTTTCTCTTTCTTTAGTTTATTGGTCCGTTCTTCGGTGTTCCTTTGTTATCTTTGTGACTGCATGCTTCAGTCATTTATTCATTTAGAATTTTAATAATTTCAGGTTAGGAAACAATGAATTAATAGTATATTCCGTAACTTAACCGCGGTACCAAGGTTCTGGTTAAGCGTTCTGGAATGTAACCAAAACATAATTTCAGGATCGAGGTTGCATTTCGGAATGTGGTTCCTGAAAGTTTTGGTTACTTTTTCGTGACCACAACGACCACAATTTTTTTGTGGTTGTTGTGGTCGTTTTCTTATTTCTTATAATATAATAAATAAAATTGTATAAACATATAATTATTATTAATATATACTTATATATAATATTTACGGTAGTATATGGTAGACAAATAGTTACGTTATCACTTATTTCTAATGAGGCGGTGGTTCCTTGCTTTACCGACACAAATTAACCTAGATGTTCCGAATCACAACCACTTTTCAATAACCATAACGTGACCACGTGAACCACAAAAAACCATAACCACTGTCGTGGTTAAGTTACGGAATATGCTATAATTATAAAGCAGCATATTTCAGGTGTTTTGTAGCGTGTTACAGAATAACATGGAGTTTCTTTGCTTTGGTCAGTCCTTCACCCACATCTTTTTTATTTTCCCTTTTAGGCTAACAATAGTGCTACACACACTTTTTCCATCTTGTGCCTTGTTGTTTAATGATCGTCTAAAAGTCTAAGGAAACTAAGAAAAACTGAAGTATTGACGCACTATTTTAATCAGTATTTACTGACAGTTATATGTACCGTCTAATGGACGCTTACGAGTATTGGTAAGATATTTAACTTTTATGTTTTTGACCGAAATTGTCATTTGTGCAGGGATGATGTTAATATCAGATTTCTTTTTGATAATAATTAATATATAAGAAGTAAAAGTTTTCGAGTAAAAATGGCACAACTGGGAAAAAGTGAAAGACACTTTTTTATTTGCATCGTTTTAAGGCGAAGCATCCCGCACGGTCGAATTCCACGCGGTCGAAATCCCACGCGTTCGAAATTCCACGCGGTCGAAATCCCACGCGGTCGAAATGTACCCCCACTACTTTGTCCGTTCTACAGAAATTCAAATATTTCCACGCCGTCGAATCCCACCCGGACGAAATGTTACACGATACAAATCCCTCGCTCCCGTACCGCTCTCTTTATCGATCGTATTGGATTCTAACAATCTATGCTTTGTGGTAGTTCCGCGTCAAAGATAATATATTAAAAAAACAAAATTTAAAACATATATTATTATACAACAAACTATTTAATGAATGAAGCAGGAAAAGAATTTACTTATACATTTTAAGTAAAATTATTGAATGAAAAATATTTGAATTTCTGGAGAAGGAACAAAGTGGTGGGGGTACATTTCAACCGGCTGGGATTTCGACCGCGTGGGATTTCGACCCCGTGGAATTCGACCGCGTGGAACGTACTCGTTTTAAGGTACATTCCAAATGAAAATTAGGTTTAGATTTATGGTTTATACTTTATATTTAAAGACTTTGGCCGCATACTATGTAATGACTCCATTCTCACTTCAGAATTTAGGGTCTCTAAACCCAAATCATAAAGCTAAACATTGCAAGGCTTAAGATTTAGTGTGACGTCACAAACTTCACCAATGAGAACGAGTCTGAAATGATATATAGATATATACACCCATCTTTATTATCCGCTTGGAAGATTCGGCTTTTTAAACATATGCGAGAAGAACATGGAGACTGTCATTACTTGATTGCTGAAATATAACCAGTGTCTGTACATATCAAACCTAATTTTCAGGTAATTTAAACTTACATTTATGAATGACTTACTTAAACCTAAAAAAAACCATAATCCTAATTTTCATTTGTGAATGCACCTTAAAGGTGTAAACTAAAGTTATAATGTAATATAGAGGTCTTTGATGGTCACAGTATTATAGTTAGATGGTCAAATTTCATTATATTCAGAACTTAATATTCTAAATGAGCAAACTAAACTGTGTTTTTAATAAGGTTGGTTGGGTGGCAGCAGAATGTACTAATTAGAAAAACAAGTGTCCATGCACGTCGTTGTCCACGTCTACGTTGTTTGAAACTGGTTGAATTCAACAGCAAAGCTCGACTTTCTCGGTGCATGAGGGCAAAGAGCTGGATTTACCAGTCCGAAAACTTCCGCAATAGCAAGCCACTACTGAGACGTGGATAATCTCGGATTAATTCCAAACTTAACAACGAATTGATCAGACTGCTCCTTCAGACAACTTTGAATCCGAAGAGTTATGTGGAGAGGAAACGAAAATATCCAGAAATTTCATTACTTCGATTTTCAGTCGGAGAATTTAGGCTGTAATTTAATTTGGGAATCTTTTAACCAAAACACATTGAGATTGATCTAAATTCATAAATATCCATAAATATTATTAAGAAAATTTATAATTTTAAAGAAATTTGCCCTTTGAAATTTGGTACAATTCACTTTAAATGTAATGAAATTATAATTGAAACATTTAGCTTCAAAGGAATCTTAAGCGGTCCCTAGACGTTCAATAAATATACACAGTATTTGATAATGTACAACTGATAACCTGAAGGCAGGACCGGGTTAACTCCATTAGAAGTAATGTTATCAGATGCAAAAATGATAAAATTTGATGTGCCCAACACAATACCTCCGGCCATTTAATTTTTCTTAATTCAAATATACATACTTACATATTTACTTATGCTGGAAACTATTGAGTTCCATTCCATATAACTATGGTTCTATTTACTATTTTTTTTTAAAACGTTACTGTTATTAATTTGAAATGATTAGTTCTTTGACAGTGACATTTATCTGTCAATTACATACTTTTGAATAACTGCGCAACCAAGGAGTTTTGTTTAAAGCGTAGGCTCCAGGATTTAAATTATAGATAATTTTATAAATTTATCCATAAAAAATATAGAAAAAGTATTTATGCAAATCTGTAAAAAATTTAAAAATGTTGAAAACGGCGTCGCAGGCGAATTTTTTTCCATTCAAGGTCAAATGTCTTATAATTGAAAGTTACATTTTTTCAAGGGATGTGAAGTTGCACGTTTTTCCTCTTTCATGTACAAAAATAAATTTCCAGATCACTGAACATTTAAGAAAAGAGAATATATTTAACGGATTGTTGATTTAGAATAAGCAGATCACAAATACGTACGATCGTACTTCGTATCACACGGAATATCAATGTCGTTTCACACAAAATATCAATAATTGTAAACTGTCATAAAATTGAGATGAAATGATGGGCCAATTAATTTTGTAAAAAAAGAACTTATTTTACTATTTATTCAAAAACAAGGACATGGTAACAATGGATTAATAATATGTAACTTGAATTAATCTTTGACGTTAGATTGCAGTTGCAGACGCATTTGTTTTATATTTTTCAAAATGTCGGATCTAGTTTTCAAGAAGGAATGGAGCTCATTACATGATTTGTTGATGTTAGTCTTGGTAATCCAAATAAATCGAAAATCAAGGTATAAGAAATTATCGTTTGGTCCGTTTACAAAAGCGGGACATTTTTGCTCTCGCTGGGGACAACGAGACAGACAGTCTGAAAGCGGGAGTGTCCCACCCAAAGCGGGACGTATGGTCACGTTAGGTATACTACAAAAATCCTATAATAATCAAAGTCAACATTATAATCTTAGTAATAGGTATATAATAAAATAATAATAATAATAATATGTAACAGATCATCGTTTTTTAACAAATAAACATTCATGCATGTTATTGTTTTTAAATTATATTGGATGAACACTAAAGCCTTCACTAACTTAACGTTGAATTTATATCGTTTCTTGGTCCATTGAGCGTTTAGGAGCGAAAAAATCCTCTCTATGTTTTTGCATTTTGAGCCAAAATAGCAAAATAAAACTCAGAATTCTGAGCGATTAGGAAAAACATAACACGTACTGAACGTGGGACTCGTAATTCGTGGCATGGGAGGGGTGGGAGTTTTGGTAACTGAGAGTCAAGTAGGTACATTCGTGTGCCAGTATGTCGTCTTTCAAAGCTGCTGTGGAGAGAGCACCACTGGGATCATTTTTGTTTTATTTGAAAATTTAAAATAAATTTTAAAGCTGGATTCAGAGATTGCGTAGTAAACATAGCATAGAATAGCACAGAAAAACATAGAAAATGAACATACGGATAAGCGTGTACTGATTCAGAGTAACAGACATAGCATAGCACAACATAGCAAAACATGGGGAATTGGTCATTCGTAGTTACACCACGCCTACTACCTATTACAGCACGTTAAGAAAACTTTTAAGTTATTTTGTATTGCAGTTGTGTTTATTATAATTATTTAAAAAATGAGTGATTATTATGAACAAGACATAAAGTTAATCAGCTTAGTGGAGAAGTCGCCGATCCTCTAAGACAAAAAGAGAATGGATTTTCTGACATGAATTTATCTACATACAATAGTTCTATGTTTTCTGTACAATCTCTGAATTGGTTTTAAGTTTCTATGTTTTCCTGTGTTGTGTATTCCTATGCTGTGTTTACTACGCAATCTCTGAATCCAGCTTAAGTTTCAAGTTTAACATCGGTCGGTTTCGAACCCAGGCCATTCGAAACACAACCGGTCAATGTAGACAGCTCCGCGAATAAAAATTTAAATTGTGTTAAAGAGTTGCTTGAAGATGTGAAAACATGGGCTATTGTTTTCGAGCTTTCATCTTACAGTTTCTAAGATCAGGACACACTTTGTAAAATATTCAATAAATTCCAAAAAAAGTTGGAAGTAATTAAATTCCGCATACTAAAAAACTGCAATCCAATTTACAAGCCCAAACTTTCTTTTTAAGAAATTAAAAAGTTTCTAAATAAACTGGAATAAATTACATAGAATTATGAACCGAAGTAAAATCCGAAGTCATAATTTAATTAATTAATAATAGCTATCTTTGCGTCTGTGTTACCGTAATTACATCTGTAATCCACAACGAGGCTGCACAACGTTTCATGTGAGATTATATAAGTGTCATTAATAATTCGAGATTGCCAGACCGCAAGCAGTACACACGCGCGCGCGTACATGTACAAATATGGGGTATTTTCGGAATTACCAGCAGCCGAGTCATAAGTTGTAGATTTGCATTTGTAATTTGCATGACTCAGGATGATTGCAGCGCCGAGCGGCGAGCGAACAGCTCCCGTAGTTCGTTCGTACCCCGTGCCGGCCAGAAAAGCCTATCTATTTGTAACGAGCACTTTTGTAGATCAATATTTAATCTATTCTCTTCTCTACCCTGCACTTGTTCAAATTACCTATATACCTGCCTACTACTCCCGGGTTAGATTTGTTTGCTACAGGCCTACTGGCATTCATTGTGAAACTGTTGATTTTATTTGCTTACTAAAAAATATTAATGTTTACAATTCATACATTTGTAGATTTCTATTTACGAATGAAATTAATTTTTATTAATTCTTAATTAAAATCGATTTTAGACAGAATGGGGTCATATATCATAGCAGTAAAAAAATCTGATGTGGCCAGCACGTTACCTTCCGTCAGTTCATGGATCGTCTCAACTACAGATAGGACACACTTCACAATGTATTTTTCGAAATACGAAATAGTGACATCTACAGATTGCTTCCATAAACTAACGCACACTGTGATGGCTTGGTCGGCTAGGTAGTCTGTGACACTGTGTCATAGGGGACATCTCATTGTATACACAAATTGAAATTTTGAATTTTGAAAATAAAAGATAATAAGAGAATTTAATATAGAGACACACATACATTTTAAACAATCACAAAACAATAACTATAAATTTATTTCTAAATAAATTTAAAATTACTAGTCACTTAGAGATACACTTCTATTTTAATATTTGTTTATAGGGCGCGAGCAGACACGTGACTCGAGCGACTTTGACTTGCTTGGTATCAGCTGATTTGTGTGCACTTGTCATTTTGACAAGAACATTGTCAATTTGACAAGACCAATATTTTGACTTATTTTGATTTTGAATTGCTAAAATGTTACTATTTTACAATTTTTAGGCAGTAAAACACATGTAATTAAAAATAATAACATTTTAGTAGTTAAAAATCAAAATAAGTCAAAACATTGGTCTTGTCAACATGACATTGTTCTTGTCAAAACGACATGCGCACACAAATCAGCTGATTCTAAGCACGTCAAGGTTCCTCGAGTCACGTGTCTGCTCGCGCCCTATATGTAAGATAAAACGGTTCAGTTCTATATTACGTAAAAAAATACAGTTAATTCACTTTAAAACTGAAGAAATCGCAAAATAAATCATTACTGGCACTGTAACTAAAACTATAAACTTATACAAATTGAATTACTAAATAATTAAAGATTTTAAAGCTTAGGTTCAATGACATGTGTGATGACTTGAGTGACTTTACAATCCAAAATATTGCAAAATGTTTTCAAGTCAAAGGTGACTTAATCCATGTTGTTATAAAATGCTATATATTTTTTCTTACGTCAAATGACCTTGAATAGTCATCGTTCGTGAATAATAGTATACCGTAACAGTCATTATGAATTTTTTAATTTTAATAAAATGCGATTTGTCGAAAATATGATTTGGTGTTTCTTATCAATTAGGTACGTTGATAGCATTCCCGCTAACTTCACAGATGAAAATTCATTATTGACTAACAGCAATTTGACGTATGTTTTTTATCTGTCAGTTTTTAAAGTAGTCATAACTCCTCTAGGGCCGGGCCGATGCATTGTGGCGCCTGAGGCAAATTTCAACGGCGCCTTTTTAAATTTTTCGAAAAATAGTGTTAGTAATTTATAATAAAAACAAATTCTAAAATTATATTGATCAAAAAAAAAGAACAAAAATCTACGTCACTTATTTTAAATTTTCTAGTTACGCTGTTACCCATCCCTAACCTCAAGTACCCTAAATATTAAAATTAATTATGCAACGGGTGTATAATAGGAAAAATATTTATTAAATAAGAAGGAATCTTAATTTATTTCATAAAATATTTAAATAGGTATAAAAAAAGCATTGAACATAAAAAATGTAGAAAAAGGAACAAACTTAGATGCATAATAATATGCCCTAAAATTTTTATTTAACGCGTTTTTGCTTAAAATAATTAGGCGAGCACGAAACTGCAAAAAAAAAGATTTTCCATGTACAGACACACCAACAGCCGGACTGGGAACGTGTTTAGTACCGGGAAATCCAAATGGGGTCGAGCCGATTTTTTATAAATAATTTTAATCATTATAATATTTTGTTTAATAATTCAGTTTTTAACTCCCACTACCCTTGTTAAGGGCGGTACAAAGATCGTGAAAAAATCGCATTATAAAGATATTGGTAAATGACCACGTTTTAGAGCTCCAAGAATCCAATTTTAACATTTTCACGATGATGTCTGTGTGTATGGATTCTCCACTCTAACTCAAATACTAGTATCATTCAGAAAATTTTGAAACCTTGTATTGCTACCTTATTTTAATATGAAAAGAAGCCATTCGATTTTGGTGTAAATCAGATAACCGGAAATGGCACTTTATTTGAAGCTCAAAATAGATTTTCTTCGAAAAATACTTCAAAATGTTATTTTTTCGCAATTTATATTATGAAAATTAAAGATGATTGAATTTTCTATAGGTATGCATTAATACTTTATATATATATATATATATATATATATATATATATATATATATATATATATATATTATGGATAAATTTATAAAATAATATATATATATATATATATATATATATATATATATATATATATATATATATATATATATATATATATATATATATATATATATATACTTTAAATCCCGGAGCCTACGATTAAAACAAAACTCTTTCGTTACATAGTTCAGATCTCCAATATATGTAACTGTCAAATAACTGTGACTGTCAAAATACTAATCATTTAAAATTAATAATGGTAACGTTTTGAAAAGGAAATAGTAAAATGTTATATGGAAAAGAACTAAATGTAGTTTCCAACATAAGTAAATACGTATCTACCTATGTATTTAAATTAATAAAAATTAAACAGCGAGAGGTATTGTGTTGGCCACATCAGATTTTTTCTTTTAATACGTCTATGCATCTTTGATATTCTTTAATATAACTTTTTCACATAACATAATCATAAATCCTTCTAATTTATTTTGACAGAAACAATTTCTAAATTATTATATGAAAAGGTGTATCAGGTATGTTATTATTTGATAAAAGTTATTTGGTTATAAATAAAATACATCCTTATATAAATGATCATTTCATGTGCATGATGTGGGTAATGCAAAAAATAAGTATATGTATTGCGAATTTAACAAATGGTTGTCAAAAAGAAAAATAGCTATAAATAATGGCGCACATTCTTGAGTAGTAGGGAATTATTTCAAAATCAAGAATTTATGTTATTTTTGTATCGATTTATTAAATTTTTATTATTTATTTTTTAAGTTCGTCAGGCCACGAGCCGTCACGGGTCACCGGGAAATACTTGGTAGCCCGCCGGGCCAGTCCAGCCTTGATTAAGAGCATTTGATTGGCATTGTTTTATCTCTGTCAATCGTTTATAGAATATTTTATAGAAAAATACTTCAAATAAAAGATGCGTGCAATTAATTAGTAGTATTATTATTTGAAGTTTGAAGTATTTTTATCTAAAATAATATATAAACGATTGACAGAGATAAAACAATGCTTGTCAAATATTCGCTAATCACCCTTGATCACTTGTTCAAACTAGCGGCCATTGTTTTTTTATCCACGTAGAATGTTGAAGTGCATATCCATATTAATTTCAATGTTTTTGGTAGGTTTTATATTTCAAGGCAATCTGTTTGAAATATACCGAATATAATATTTGAATTTGTGTTTAGTGAGACTTTTGTATATGCGTGTATAAAAGCATTAATATTGTCATGTGTATGTGGATGCGCTGAAATATGCTTTTATTGGTTGTCTATCAGTGAAATGTTTACAAATTACAATGTTTGTTTTAAAAATCTATATAATATGTTCGTGCTAAAATAATGTTGTCAGTTTCATATATGTTATGCAATATCAACAGTATTAAATGTCTTCAATAAGGGGTTGCGAATATCTTATCAAAATAAAATTCTGTATTACACTTTGTTCTGTCTTAAGAATACAAGATATGGCTTATTTTTTGTAAATGCTAGACACATTTATAAAAGTATCGTCGCTGCTATTTAGACGTTTCAACTCGAAGCAAATAACGTTAGAGTTTTATTATATTCATAAAAAAATATTTACAGAAGTGTGCATTTTATTTATTGTAATACATTAATTTTATCAATCTGTCAAAATATTTATTTCATTGTACTATCATTTATGTATTAAAAAATATATTAGGTACCATAAATAAATTGTTTCTGTACTAGATCTATTAACATTTTATAAAATTCAACACCGGACATACATAGTTCCGATATTGATTTTTTTTATTTCTCATAATAAGCGAGATATAAGGAGTATGTGTATTTAAAATAAGCGAACCTAGCCAACCTATAGTTTAAAAACCAAAGACGATAAAAAACTGATTTTTTTACCTTTAAGGATTTGTTTGAGTTATTACCCTTTTTTAATTGTTTGAAAACCAATATAAATATTTTATTTCATAAACGAAAACGTAATCTTTAATAAAACCCCTCGTAAAATCCCAAAGAATGCATATACGAGGTCTGTTAGAAAAGTATCCGACCTTTGGCCGGGGAAAAAAACTGAGATATCTGGAGCGTTGGGAACCTAATAACCTTGAAAATAGTCTCCTTGGGACTCCACATATTTCTCCCAGCGGTGCCGCCATTGTTGGAAGCATTCCGAGAAAGCCTGTTTCGGAATGGAGTTTAGCTCGGCTGTCGTTGCAGTCATAATGTCCTCTCTTGTATAAAATCACGTTCCTTTCAATGGCCTCTTGAATTTGGGGAACAGCCAGAAGTCGCAGGGGGGCATATCAGGAGAGTAAGGAGCCTGTTGAACCACAGGAGTCTTGTTCTTCCCCAAAAAGTCTGAATCAAGTGCGATAAATGTGCTGGAGCATTGTCGTGATGGAGGCGCCAATTTCCTGTTAACCACAACTCCGGTCTCTTGCGCCGCACAGCATCACGTAGGCGACGGAGGACTTCCCTGTAGTACTTTTTGGTGATTGTTTGACCCTGTGGTGCGTACTCGTGGTGTACCACACCGTGGGAGTCAAAGAAAGCAGTCAGCATCACTTTGACGTTGCTGCGCACTTGGTGGGCCTTCTTAATCTGTGTGATGCTCATAGAATCGTCACCGAAAGCCGTCTGAATCTTCCGAATAGTTTCCACCTGGCTGTCGCCCAGTTTCAGGTTGCCAGCAACAGACTCTATCGACAAGCGGGAAAAAAATACATGCATACGCATGAAGGTTCAAGGTCGGCTCATGCAAGCGCGCTTGATTCAAATCCATCAGGTTTTCGCAACAAAAATAAGGTCGGATACTTTTCTAACAGACCTCGTAGGTATAAATTCTTGCTTATATACGTAATATACAACGTCCAGTGGGGAAATTGGTGTTCTTATTCAAATATTATAATAAAGAAGATTCGTCTGAATAATACTAAAAGAAGTAACATAGAATTTTTAATTTGTTAGGTATATTTTTAAATACCTACTTATTTCTTTTCTTTTGTTATATGAAAACTAAAATGATAGAGCATCATTTAATTTCTGCATATTATTTAACATATTTTTCTTGTTATTAATAGTTTTTTTTTTAAATTTCGGTGTTCTTATGTTTCTATAAAAGCACTGTTTATCACTGAAAACACGACGTTTAGAAGATCTATAAACGTACTGTTTTTGACGCCTTTCGTATTCTAGAGGTGGTAGTCATGACAGATGAATTACATATAACCTCAAAATGGTAAGTTGTTTATGTTGAAATATTACTTCTAATTATTGATTTTTATCTTATCTCCAGGTGATAGGAGTAGAATTTTATAGGTATAGCTGTGTTAGTTCAGAAAGAAGAATCTGTGAAGTTAATATCTTTCAACTAAAAAATTGTGAAACAAGAAACAATGCGCTCAGATTTGCTTTGTCAAAATAATTTAAACTGTAAGTTTTATTTACTACAATTTAATTTTATGGTAATATTGCAATTTTCAGCTGATTGTATTGTTATATCAGGCAGGTTTTGAAATGTATGGTGCACGTTACTTGAAATATTGACACTGTCAACTCAATTTGTGGCTACTTACAAGTAAATATGAAAATTTTACGATCCATGATTTCCAGTTCCACGTCGAGGCGAACTGTCGAATATTGAATTTAGACATAAGTGCCATATACAAATACAACATATGTTTTGTATTGAAGAATGTAAGAACAGCTGTTGCTGTTATGTCTGCAAATGAGCAGTCGATGTGTTGTCAAAATGGTGGAATGTAAAATTGTAGATCAATAAATTGTTCATTAATATATTTCATTATTTAAAGAGTTTTATTTATAATAATAACTAACACGCACCAGCGATCCCGATTCGTTATTTGATAAATTTACCTTTATTACAAGATTTGTCAAATCAGGTGGTTCATTAATAAACCGGTGGAGTACATTGTAAGTATTGGTTTTCCTCTTCCATAATTATATAATACTTGATACAATGTTTTAATGTAAACAATCAGTCAGAATCATACAATACCCAAACTGTCAAATTGTGAAATTTCAAATGTTAGCGGGAAGCGCTACCAACATAACTGACAAAAAAACACCAAGACATATTTTTGACAAGTCCTTTTGAACAAAATTTAATTGTAAAATTACCTCAATAGAAAAAATACGATGAAAAACATGTATCATAAGGCCTGTTAACGCACTCGTCCTTTGTAAAACTCGCCTAGCGGCTCGTTTTCCAAACTTGAACTCGTACGTTAACAGATTTCCTTATGATACTTGTGTTTAATGTACTATTAGCTTTGTAGCAAATAAATACCTTTTTATTATAATTTGAACATTTTTTCAACTTTGATAAAAATCAATGGGCCGAATTCAGCACTCTTCTTTAACTAAAGAAGCTTATCTAAAAATAACAAAATAAAGAGAGACATATGCATCCATGCTTTAATAAGAAAAAGATGCAAATTGCTTCCATAGTTACTAGAGACGATCACTACACTAGTGAAGATTGCTGAATTTGGCCCATTGATTTTTATTTAAAAAATCATTCGATTTAAATCATAATTTAAATCAAATGATTTAAATCAGGCCAACCATGATAGGTCTAGTTTCAATATAAATGACTCATGTCAAATTACATTGAACAATGAGGTATTAAGGCGGGCTACGGTTACATTGGATATTGGATAAATATTCGTACGATACTTTGTTCCTACAAATCCATTCATTTCAAATTTGTCATAATATTTTGCTTCAGAAACAA
The DNA here is from genome assembly GCA_963082715.1 of Harpalus rubripes. Classification (NCBI taxonomy): domain Eukaryota; kingdom Metazoa; phylum Arthropoda; class Insecta; order Coleoptera; family Carabidae; genus Harpalus; species Harpalus rubripes. Next base: position 62,860,836 of record OY720448.1, on the reverse strand, counting down.
CAACCATATTCATGTATATCTATGAGTGTCTGAAAATATAGGATGTTTCCTTTAAAACAACCAGCGCTTGTTTGGGCGAACTAATGAGTTTAGAAAAAAAATGTTATATACAAGAAATGATCAAGAATAAGGGTTTAATTTATTAATAATAACAAACCGAAAATTCGGCCAGTGGTTCTCAAATGGCAGAACAAAATTATATTTTTTTAAATGGTATCCTATATAATTTTTAGCCCATTAGATAGAGAACTTTTTTCTGATTGATACGTCTGTTGTCTAGTTACGGTAGTAGTAAACCCATTTTTTATTACATTATTTCTAGTTTTTAATACCATTTTTCTCGAAATAATTGTTATACAACCCTATGCTATATTTATATCGTTGAAATCAGAAAATAATATTCTATTTAAAGGGCTAAAAAATTATATAGGGTGCAATTTAAAAAAATATAATTTTGTTCTACCGTTTGAGAACCACTGGTTAAATATTCAGTTTGTTATTATTGATACATTATCCCCTTATTCTTGACCATTTTGTTAGTTCGCCCAAAAAAGCGCTGGTTGTTTTAAAGGAAACAGCCTGTATATACACACATATTTAACATAGCAATCTGCAAAGAGCAAAACACATTGACATTCGAGTCACACTTCAACCCAATTAAAAGGACGTGGAATTTCGTTAAAGTGGAGTATTTTTAACACAGGAAAGGAAGAGCAGACTCCAGGCGAAAATGTACTAATTTACATTACGTATTAAAGCGTATGCACAGTTTAGAATATGGCGCCATCCTTCGTCATTATTTATTAATTCGCTGTTTACTTCGCCCTGACCTAACTCGTAAAATTTCTCCCAACGTGAAAGCAATTTTAACTTTTTAAATAATAACAATGTAGGCAATTTCATAGTAATAAAAAATATAATGTTGGCAGAATATAACCGCTTGCTTTGTAATTTTTAAAGTACTTCCTACGATTACGTAACAATTACTAATTTTCCACATTATCTATGTTTGAATTAAAAATTTTTAAAGCCATCTCGCTAGTGAAACTATAATAGTTATTTATTATACAAGTGTGGTAAGAAATATATTAGTGACGAAAGAAAAAGTTTAATCGCGATGCCCGCAGGGTGAGTGGCTAATTTTCTTTAGTGACTAATATACATTCCACACGAGTGTAATACAACGTTTTATCCAACAGTTTCTTTAAAACTTCTTCAATTATTTTTATGTTTTCGTTCATGGTTTTACGTTTACATTGACATTCATTTGAACTATTTTAAATTACGAAGTAGCCATTGAAATATGTGATGTGGTTATTGAGAATTTTTTTCTGTAATAATAATAATAATAATAATAATAATAATAATAATAATAATAATAATAATAATAATAATAATAATAATAATAATAATAATAATAATAATAATAATAATAATAATCTCTTTATTTCTTGAGACATGTGTAAACATACAGAGAAAGCGTCAGAGTACTGTATAAAATAAAATACATAAATATGTAGCAACAACATGTAATTCAATAAATCCGTAAAAGTGACTTCAAACTTGAATTACCAGAGAGTTAGACTACATTAGTTTCAAAGTACTCCTGTAAGGAGTAAAAGCTTTTGTCCAGTAAATATTCTTTCTCTTCAATTTCTCGATGTTACTTGTTAACTTTTGTTAAATATTGTTCATTTTGTTGGGCAGTTGACAACGTGGTTTTTTGCTCCATTTCTTATATATTTAAAGTTCTTTTCCTATGTACTAGTTGTGTGATTTGATGGTCATTAGATTTTCTAATGTTGGACGGTTTTTTAATGTATCAACCTAAAAACATTGTAATTTGACTGCAACTATAATGTTTATGTTGCTTTTATAGACATGTAAGTTTTATAAACTTATTTGTTCTTGCAAAATTTGTGTAATATCTGTATTCAATCACCTGTAGATCCCTGAAGAAGGCAACTGTGTTGCCGAAACGTCGGAGTTGTAAAATTAAATAAATCCAGTGACTGATATCCCGAAGATTTTTAATCCCCACCATTCTTTAAGAGTGTTTTTGAATTTATTATATTGCTGAATTTTGGATATATTTATCGGTAGGGAGTTGTATATTCTTAGCCCAATAATATTAGGACTGATGATTGTTAAGTTTATTCTGGAATATGGGATTTTAAATTTACCTTTATTACGGGTATCGTGGCCGTGAATATTTTGGTTGAGGACATAGTTACTTTTGTTTCTATATATAAAAAGACAGATTTCAAGTACTCGGCAGTGTCAGGATATTATATGAAGAAAAAAGTTGTCTACAGGTAGATGATCTACTGATTCCTGCCATACAACGAAGAGCCTGTTTCTGAGTAATAAAAACATGAGATGCCCAAGAGGAAGCACCCCATAATATAACAGCGTATCTTAACCGAGATTCAATTAAATTAAAGTAGGTGTTTAAAACTAACATGTTTTAAATGAGAGAAATTAGGAATTATTAACCCCTTGAGGTAGCAACCCGCTGCACATAAGAATAGAACGGTTAACCCGCCCTGACTCTATTTAAATAAGTCAATAAATAAATGGAAATAACTGTTTCTGTTACTTGGAAAAATTAGTTATATATTTTTACGTGTTTAAGTTTAATTTTAGTATTGTTTGAAATAGCTGTAGTATCTTAAACTAATTATTAATATTAATATTATTGCATCTGGTTTCAGGCGAGTGCGCGCGCACCCCCACGCCAAGCGTACAGCTGCACAGCATTGACCGGCTGCGACCAAGTCAGAATGTGTCTGGCTTGCAAACGGTAAACACGTATCGCGTCGTCGTCCGCGAGAGTGGAATTTTCCACCATTTTGCCTATGTTTAAAACTAACATGTTTTAAATGAGAGAAATTAGGAATTATTAACCCCTTGAGGTAGCAACCCGCTGCACATAAGAATAGAACGGTTAACCCGCCCTGACTCTATTTAAATAAGTCAATAAATAAATGGAAATAACTGTTTCTGTTACTTGGAAAAATTAGTTATATATTTTTACGTGTTTAAGTTTAATTTTAGTATTGTTTGAAATAGCTGTAGTATCTTAAACTAATTATTAATATTAATATTATTGCATCTGGTTTCAGGCGAGTGCGCGCGCACCCCCACGCCAAGCGTACAGCTGCACAGCATTGACCGGCTGCGACCAAGTCAGAATGTGTCTGGCTTGCAAACGGTAAACACGTATCGCGTCGTCGTCCGCGAGAGTGGAATTTTCCACCATTTTGCATAAAACTTTCTGATTTTCATATGGTCAGTAAAGTAATTGGTTGTTTAATTATCGTACGCGTAGCTTGATTAGCCTAACACGACTAATTCAAGGAGTATCGTTCGGTTTTCATTTAATTTGGTACTTTATAGTCCGCGAATACTTTCCGGCGCCATTTTATGCAGCTAATAGACACATCTCAGGAATCAATTGTAAAATCGAACTGTACAATTTGATTTCTCACGGAATTCGTGTTGTTAGGGATTTGATTCATATTTCCTTGGGTGAAATTATTATTATTTCTTTGTAAACTTGTTTACACACGTCCACCTTCGAGTGACGTCATTCACAGCGCATCTGCTGTTATTGTCGACTAGGTACATTCAATGCAACAAGTTTTGCAGTCTAGTTGGTTGTTATTAAGTTCATTTAGAGTTCTTAATATTGTTTAACTACATTTGTTTGTTCATACACTTATGAAATGATTTAGTTAATTTATACAAATATCGTATTTGTTTATCTTTGGTTTATTATTGTTTATGTCACTTGTATTCAATACGCTATCACATATTTCTCAGAATTGGTTTTCAGTTGTTTGTTATTTTGTTGCAATTATATTTAGCACGTTTGTTAGTTCGTAAACTATCTGGTCCTTCGTTCGTTTTAATTAGTACATTTCACAAATTAGTATTATCCCGTTTATTGGCCAAGTCCAGTGATGTGAACCAGCTATCGAAGGTTGTAATTATTTTGGTTTACATATAGTTTTGTTTTATTCATTGAATTTAACATCAAACACATTGTTGGTGTTTCTAGACCGGATTCGCTGATCTAGAGACATCGCATTTGGGCTTGCGAGCAGGATCAAAACATTTTGGTTCTTCTAGACCGGATTCGCTGGTTTAGGGTTTGAACATTTGGTCCTTCGAGCCATTAGGTCCTTATTACTTAGTCCTTCGCACCGGAGGGACGCAACATTTGGTCCTTCGAGCCGGATTTGGCGGTATTCGGAGATAATTATTGTTTCTAGTTACTTTGGTATTAGTAATTGCATTTATTAGCACACTCTAAAATGGCTAAACTACTGCACAAACAATTAGAGGTTGTGACAGAAGATATTCGTCGTCTATCAGTCTATTCTTCAGAGACTGATGAAAAAAGTAAAGTGAAATTTGAGGTAACTTTTCCGTCTCTCGCAGCTTGGGAACAAGAATTCAATCGTACTTATTGTGAATATTCTTCAAAGTTAGAACAAACCAAAAATCCCGACGAGGATATATTGGCAGAAATTTCCCGAGTTAAGAATTTGTTTAATGAAATAAAAGAACTCATTTGCGACATACGTGTCAATTACAAACTTATGTTCAGTGGAGACACCGGATCACAGTCAGGGTCCGACAGAGCTAAATCAGAATCACATTCGATTCAATCAGCACAATCTTTGCGATATATGCAACCCAGCTTGCCTAAATTGAATCTCCCAACATTCGATGGGGAGAAAACAACTTTTATGAATTTTTACGATTTATTCACACAGTTGGTGATAAATCGGGACAGTTTGTCAGATATTGAACGACTTCAATATCTCAAGTTATCTTTAAAAGGGGAAGCCGCTAGGCTTATTACAAATATCCCCGTCAAAGCTGATAGTTTTGATATTGCATGGAACGCCATCACAGATGAATATTATCGTCCTAGGTTGTTGAGGTCGGTACATCTGAATGCACTCCAAGATGTGCAAAAGGTCAAGCAGGCAGACGCCCCTACACTAAAATCGTTGTTGAACACAGCACGCGAAAACATCGCTGCTCTGAAAAATTTAGAGGTTGATGTTGACTCATGTGGGGTCATTTTGGAAAACATGATTTGTCGTAAGCTAGATTCGGCTACTAGACGACAGTGGGAACTAACATTGGATTCTGACTCCAAGCCCACTCATGTAGAGTTAATTGCGTTCTTGACTAAGCAAGTTTCAAGCTTAGAGGTTGAACCAGACAGACCTGTCAAAACTCACGAGCCAATCAAAAGGCACAAGCCAGCATCGCGAGCGATGACATTGGCGACTGATACGAATTGTCCGTATTGCAGAAAATCTCACTACATCAGTCAGTGTGAAGGGTTTATAGCTCTTAAACCTAAAGGAAGACATGATGCTGCAATTAAACACAAGTTGTGCATCAACTGTCTTAGAATGGGTCACATACGCCCGAACTGTCCTAGTACAGCCACATGCAGAACGTGTAACAAAACTCACCATACGCTGCTGCATTTTGGTGAAAGGTCGAACAAGTCGTTATCACCCAAGCGTGATAAACAATCTGTGCAACAAAATCGTCCGTCATCACCCAAGAGTGATGCAAACTCTCAAGCCAGTAGTAGTAATTCTGAAACTACTACGTCAATGTCTGCTAGGACTTATTCACTAAGTCAACACAGAAAACATACTTCGGTATTACTACCCACTGCAAAACTGCATATATTTGACAGTGCAGGAAAGGTACATGTTGTACGTGCCTTATTGGATACAGGATCGCAGAAATCCTACATCACAAGTCGTTGTGTCCACAATTTAAATCTGTCTATTGAAGCGTGTCAAACAAAGATTATGTCAATCAGTGACACCCACGTCAAGGACACTAGTGGTATTATACATACCAAAATCAAACCATGTCGTAGAGAAACTCCAGTTCTCGATTTGAGTTGCATTGTAATCGACAACATTACAGGCAGAATCCCAGATTATCCAATATCTCGGGATACCTTTAAACAATTTGGAAATATCCAACTTTCGGATCCCGAATGCTATAAATCTCAACGAATAGACATGCTGTTAGGAGCTGATATTTGGGGTCAGATCATTCGTAACGGAGTTAAGAAAGGAGTCGATGGCACACTCACCGCCATCAAAACAATCTTTGGTTGGGTGGTTATGGGAGAATATACCAGCAAGCAAACAAGCAATGCTGTGGTGTCGTATCATACATACACACAAGAAGATACACACGAACTGTTGTCTAAATTTTGGGAATTGGAAAATGTTCCAACTCCATCGGTTGTCACTAAACCGGAGGATAAAATGGTGGAGGACCATTTTGTCAATACTACCCAAAGAGACTCCGAGGGAAAATACACGGTTTCTTTACCTTTTAAACAGTACCCACCAGTACTAGGCAATTCATACAAGAAAGCTTTGTCCATTTGTCACGCACAGCTGACTCGCTTGAGTAAAAGCCCAGAGTTACTCAAGGCTTATGATGCAATATTCGAAGAATATTTGCAAAAGGGTTACGTCACTAGACTTGATGTGCAACCCAATTTAAATGATCAGGATTCGTACTATATTCCACACCATGCCGTGGTTAAACCTGATAGTGCGACGACACCGGTACGCATTGTGTTCAATGCTTCAAAGCCATCGTCTAATGGAAAGTCGATTAATGACTACTTGTATCCTGGTCCGGTACTACAGAAGAGTATCTTCACTCTTCATTTGCGAAATAGATTTTATCCTATTTTAATTACGGGGGATTTAAAACAGATGTTCCTACAAATTAGAGTTGTACGCGAGCATCAACGATTTCTAAGGTTCATTTGGAAACCTGCGGATGCCACACATCCTATTGTGTACCAATTCAACACTATCTGCTTTGGTTTGAATTGTTCGCCGTTCTTGGCGTTGCGTACAGTTGAGCAGTTGGCTCAAGACGAAGGGGATCAATATCCCTTAGCAGCTAAAGTCCTGCAAAATGATGTCTATATGGACGATGTTGTGACTGGAGCTGAAGACATTCAGTCAGCACTGACACTGCGCCGTGAACTCACGGATATATTCGAAAGGGGAGGATTCACCCTCCGAAAATGGGCCAGTAATTCTCAAACAATACTGGAGGAACTACCAGACAATGCACGCGCAGTGAAAGATGTCCACTTCAATGACGACGAGTCAGTGAAATTGTTAGGTGTCAAATGGGTTTGCAAGTCCGACTGCTACGAGTATACGGTCTCAAAACCCGACGATTTGTGCACCAAAAGAAACATTTTGTCCTGCATTGCAAGGATCTATGATCCATTAGGCATTATGTCCCCATTGGTGATGTTTCTTAAACTCATCATGCAAGAGCTTTGGAAATCAAAGGTAGAATGGGATGAAGAACCTCCCGCTCATATTGTCTCAGAGTGGAACTTGTTTCTGAACGAGATCGATTGTATATCCAACTATTCGATACCAAGGTTAGCCTGTTTGGGTTCGAAATTCGATCTTATCGGATTTGCGGATGCCTCCGAGCGAGGCTACTGTGCCGTTGTCTATGTTAGAAGTTATCTAAACGATAAACCAGTGGTTCAATTGCTCTGTGCAAAGACGCGTGTAGCGCCTTTGAAAAAAAATTACTATACCTCGTCTGGAATTATGTGCGGCGCATCTTCTCGCCAAACTTCTCGAGAATATTCTCGAAAATATTCCAAAACAACCGGAGGCTGTACATTGCTTCTCGGACTCTATGATAGTTCTTGCCTGGTTGCGCAAGGAACCACACACTCTGAAAACATTTGTGGGTAATCGAGTCGCTCAAATACAAACAAATTTTCCGAGTGAACACTGGCGTCATGTAACGTCGGAACACAATGCGGCCGACGTAGGTTCTAGAGGTCTCAGTCCTCTAAGTTTCAAGACATGTACTCTCTGGATAAAGGGACCAGAGTGGTTACAACAACCTTACTCGTGTTGGCCACAAAGTGAAGTGGTTCAACTTGACGAAGATCAAACCAACTCTGCTCAGACAGAGATTGCCAACGCCTAAGTTTGTCTTTAGGGAGACCCTAAGGTGGCCGGTATGTTTAAAACTAACATGTTTTAAATGAGAGAAATTAGGAATTATTAACCCCTTGAGGTAGCAACCCGCTGCACATAAGAATAGAACGGTTAACCCGCCCTGACTCTATTTAAATAAGTCAATAAATAAATGGAAATAACTGTTTCTGTTACTTGGAAAAATTAGTTATATATTTTTACGTGTTTAAGTTTAATTTTAGTATTGTTTGAAATAGCTGTAGTATCTTAAACTAATTATTAATATTAATATTATTGCATCTGGTTTCAGGCGAGTGCGCGCGCACCCCCACGCCAAGCGTACAGCTGCACAGCATTGACCGGCTGCGACCAAGTCAGAATGTGTCTGGCTTGCAAACGGTAAACACGTATCGCGTCGTCGTCCGCGAGAGTGGAATTTTCCACCATTTTGCCTATGTTTAAAACTAACATGTTTTAAATGAGAGAAATTAGGAATTATTAACCCCTTGAGGTAGCAACCCGCTGCACATAAGAATAGAACGGTTAACCCGCCCTGACTCTATTTAAATAAGTCAATAAATAAATGGAAATAACTGTTTCTGTTACTTGGAAAAATTAGTTATATATTTTTACGTGTTTAAGTTTAATTTTAGTATTGTTTGAAATAGCTGTAGTATCTTAAACTAATTATTAATATTAATATTATTGCATCTGGTTTCAGGCGAGTGCGCGCGCACCCCCACGCCAAGCGTACAGCTGCACAGCATTGACCGGCTGCGACCAAGTCAGAATGTGTCTGGCTTGCAAACGGTAAACACGTATCGCGTCGTCGTCCGCGAGAGTGGAATTTTCCACCATTTTGCATAAAACTTTCTGATTTTCATATGGTCAGTAAAGTAATTGGTTGTTTAATTATCGTACGCGTAGCTTGATTAGCCTAACACGACTAATTCAAGGAGTATCGTTCGGTTTTCATTTAATTTGGTACTTTATAGTCCGCGAATACTTTCCGGCGCCATTTTATGCAGCTAATAGACACATCTCAGGAATCAATTGTAAAATCGAACTGTACAATTTGATTTCTCACGGAATTCGTGTTGTTAGGGATTTGATTCATATTTCCTTGGGTGAAATTATTATTATTTCTTTGTAAACTTGTTTACACACGTCCACCTTCGAGTGACGTCATTCACAGCGCATCTGCTGTTATTGTCGACTAGGTACATTCAATGCAACAAGTTTTGCAGTCTAGTTGGTTGTTATTAAGTTCATTTAGAGTTCTTAATATTGTTTAACTACATTTGTTTGTTCATACACTTATGAAATGATTTAGTTAATTTATACAAATATCGTATTTGTTTATCTTTGGTTTATTATTGTTTATGTCACTCGTATTCAATACGCTATCACATATTTCTCAGAATTGGTTTTCAGTTGTTTGTTATTTTGTTGCAATTATATTTAGCACGTTTGTTAGTTCGTAAAACTAACTGGTCCTTCGTTCGTTTTAATTAGTACATTTCACAAATTAGTATTATCCCGTTTATTGGCCAAGTCCAGTGATGTGAACCAGCTATCGAAGGTTGTAATTATTTTGGTTTACATATAGTTTTGTTTTATTCATTGAATTTAACATCAAACACATTGTTGGTGTTTCTAGACCGGATTCGCTGATCTAGAGACATCGCATTTGGGCTTGCGAGCAGGATCAAAACATTTTGGTTCTTCTAGACCGGATTCGCTGGTTTAGGGTTTGAACATTTGGTCCTTCGAGCCATTAGGTCCTTATTACTTAGACCTTCGCACCGGAGGGACGCAACAGTAGGTCATCTTAAGTTGAGTGATATTGAGATAGTTTTTCAGATATCTAAGCAGATAACATGACCTATTTATAGAGGTTATAATTACCTAGCAGTGAGGTTTCCAGGTGCCTAGTTCATCAAGGGTAGTTCCAAGGAACGTGGTTTTTTCAGTTTTTTCACGATTTGACCGTTCACTTGGATATCAAAATCAATAGTCTGCCTAGAAACATATCGTTTGAATTAAACCACTGTAGGAGTGATTTTATATTAGATTCACATAGACAATGCACTTCATGCTCATTTGAACCTGAAACGATCATGGATATATCGTCAGCATACTGGATGACCGTGGTTCCCTCCCCGACAGCCTCCGGTAAGTCATTTACGTAAAACAGGAATAGTATCGGAGCTAGTACTGCACCCTGTGGCGTGCCAATATTGATTTGTACTATGTCAGAGATTACATAAACAATAGAATTATTCTCACTTTTAAATTTTAAGGATACAAATTGTGTACGATTACTCAGAAAACTGTTAATCCAGTTGTGAGTTAGACCGCGAATGCCGCAACTATTTAATTTATCTAAAAGCTTTTTATGATCTAAGCAATCAAAAGCCTTAGATATATCACAAAAAATTCCTGCGACAATTTTTCTATCTTCAATATCAGAGACAATTCTGTCATGTAACGCATGAACGGCATTTGTTGTTGACATTTTGGGTCTGAAGCCATACTGATTTTTATTGAGAATTATATATTTATCGATGAATTGTTCCATTCGATTTATGAAACACTACTCATAAATTTTCGAAAAGATCGAAGTCTGGGCTACCGGTCTAAAATTATTGACGTTGTCTTTTTCTCCTTTTTTGTATATTGGAGTGATTTTACTTTGTTTGAGGCTATCGGGGAAGGCTCCACACCTGAAGGACAGATTTATTAAAAATGTTAGTGGGACTATGATTGTACTTAAAATTCTTTTAACTAAAAAACTTGGTACATCATCTGGTCCTGAGGACATTTTATTTTTTAGTTTCGAATTTAATAAAGCCAAAGACTCTGATTTATTGAAAGGTGTTAAAAATAAGCTGTTGGCAACCCTTTTAATGGGGACAATTAAAGTTTTTCGGACGCCATCCCAGAGAGTTATAAAAAAAAATTCGGTGGCCAACTAGTTAGTAAAAAAATATATAATAAGTAGTGATGTAGTGATAGTGAATAAGATTTAGTTCTACAATTTGACATTTATTTAATATGTAATCCACCACATGTTTATTTCTACTTTTCTTCAAACCCCTGCATTGTAACCATCAACCATCTTTCCAACTTTAAGACGGAATGGTCTCAACACAAATTGTGCCCTCAGTACATTATCTTGTGTTAAACTAATTATTTATTTTTGATTTGTGAACTTTGTGATCTAGTGATATTCCAAGGATCAGTAAACTTTAGTACAAGAGATAAATAATAACAGGCACTACACAAAATAACACCACCAAACTTTGCTGACTAAATATGCTAAATAACAAACAAATGACGGGATCAACGAGAAGAAAAGCATTTGGTCGACTCGGCCATGGTATATAACTTCGCTCTTTCTAAAAATTTGTCGTCCTTTTCTGAATTGTGTGGAGCGAGGTCCGCCACCGATCCGCCGCGGATGACGTCAAAATTATAAGTCCCCATTATTGTCTATCATTGGGAATTGTTTGAGAGCAAAATACATTAAATGGATGAAAATGAAGATCTTCCTCTAAAACATATTCAATTAGAAGTACAACATCTCTGAATTTAAATCCGAAGATACCAGTCACCAGCTAATTTTCGCTTCTTCGACAGTAGATAACAGTTGTCATTTTGTAAAAATATGTAGGTAACCTAAATATATTTTTTAACTTAAATTTTAGTATAAATTGAAGTAAATAAATTTTATAATGTTAAATTATTTCAATAATAAATTAATTATGTAAATTTACTTTTTATTTATATTATAAAAAAGAACCGCAAAATCAGTAATAAATTCTCCACTACTTCTCAATTATTCTCTCACGGAGGGAGTAATGTTGTACATTAGTTATTTCAGAGAACCATATTAACAGGGTATATTATTAGTCGGTGTTGACCAAAAAATATAAATATATTTTTAAAAACAATAGAAACGTTTCCCACAACCTTAAATTAAAAATGTGTCATTTACAAATATTATGCTATTGAGTGAACAATCTCCGGTATAAATTGAAAAAATTATATTGTTTTGTACTAATAATAATTATGAATTTATATCTAATAAAATATCAAACAATAAAATTACAATACCTTCCGCCTTAATTTATATTATACCTTATACTCACACACGCGCGCGCACACACACACACACACACACACACACACACACACACACACACACACACACACACACACAAACACACATACATATACATACATACACACACATAAACGCACACACAAACACACACACACACAAACAAACACATAAATACACACACACACACACACACAAACACACACACACACACACACAAACAAACACACACACACACAAACACACACACACATACATACATACATACATACGCACCACACACATACCACACACCCACACCCACACACACACACACACACACACACACACACACACACACACACACCACAAACACACACCACAAACACACCCCCACACACACCCCCACGATTTCCTGAGTTTATCTGAAGTGATCTGAGATGAGCTGAGATTTTATCCAAAAAGAATACAGCTAATGTTATGCATTTTGTCTGATTGTTTACATTAATACATATCGTATAAAAACTATAGCGACTTATATAGATGGCTATGATCAAACAGTGCGCTTATAGATCTTCTAAACAACGTGTTTGCAGTTGCTTAACATACTCATAAGAACACCGAAATAGAAAAAAAAGATACGAAGGAAAAAGAAAAGGAAAACAGACTGGGGTGTACTTATATCCGTATTAATAAAGTGTCAGTAAAAGCTGATGCTATAATAAAATACTTATTCGACAAAAGTATGTTCTTATATTTATAATCAAAGTAAGTATCATAAGGCCTTTATGATACGAGTGCGTTAATAGGCCATTAACTCACTTGTCCTTTGTAAAATCCGTCTGGCGGCTCGTTTTTTAAACTTCACTCGTACGTTAACATTGCCTTATGTATTATTAATTATTATTATGATTATTATTATTATTATTATTATTCGGAATAAAATTTTAATAAAACCAATAAAGAATATAAAAATTCGCTATACAAATATTTTAATTACTTTCTGTCTTTAGCAATACTAAGTAGGTATTTATTTTTCGTCTTCATATTGGTCTTTAATATGTTCAATTTGTTTTTTTCTACGCATACTAAAGAAGACAGTTCTAATAAACGACCATCAGCCATCGTTAATCCTTTATAGGGTTTTTGTTTTCTAACGTCATTGAACATTGTTGTAATAAAATTTTAAAATTGTTATAATAAAGTTTTATCATTGTTGTTATCAAGTATAATCATTGTTGTAATCAAGTCGTGTCCTGCAAATTTTCACTTTACAGTTAACAGGTGAAAAGATGTAGCCAATTGAAAATATAATATCCTAGGTTCAGAAAAAAAAGTACACACTCAGTATATGGATGGACCACAGGATTGGATAGGAAAATTATTTCTGCTCTCTGATTGGTCAAAACGCAAACTGAGATCGCAATAGCTAAAAATATAGTTGTTAGCTGCTAGTTGTTTTAAAATTGGCAAAAGGTAAACCTCAAGTTTTTAATTTTGTCTTCTTAATTTTGAATATTTGGGTAGGTAGTATAATTTATATAGCTATATGTATAAATAGCTTGAAGGGCACAAATATTTACACAAAAAGGTTCAACAGTAATGAAACGTGCATTGCTGGTATCGGGAGGAATTATTTACGGAGTTATTTTTAGTGTTTCTGTATTCCAAAGTAAATCAGTACTAATAAATCGCTTATGGAATCAAATGTTGAGATATGTTGTATACACAAATGCAAAACATGTTGTCTCGTCCGCCTACACAACACGAGTAAGTCTGTATGTAGTCGACGTTCACGTGTATTCCCTAAACGTTCATTACAGCAGTAAAACAAACCCTTTTCGTGTCAAGGGAAGCGTGATGAATAACTATTCCTCGCAGGCGGTTATGGATAGGTACATCATTTACCTACTGCATGGCATTGCTAAACAACAGCAGCAACAGACGTCGCACACGTATATAATATGCGTGTCAACATATTCCACACGTTATACATCGTCTTCCAAGATCTTCTCCACTTCACTCAACTACTGTACTGTACACATTTGCTTAACTATCTATATGTGATGTGCTCATATGCTTTTAATGTAACAGCAAGTTATATGAAAAGTGAGTGAAGCAGTTTGTTTACTGAAATGTTGCTATTACATATTTACAGACAAATAGATACTATTATTCTAATGTTCGTGTTTACTTCAAGAACGATTTGTGTAAATTGCTTAAAGCATAATAACTTTTTTAATGCTGACATTCTTCTACGACGCCTAAATCATAACTGTCACTTAGCACGTTTACATGCAGTTTTGGAAACGGTTTCAGTTTTCAGTTAAAATTACGCGAAACTGTTTACATGTAATTTTCAAAACAGGTTTTCAGATTAATTTGAAAACAGTTTCGGCGCATGCGCACTTGGCCGATATAAGTGACAAATCCTCTTCACTCCAAATTCTTCGTTTTGCCATTATCCCAATTATTTTTTTCTACTTTGTATCACTACGCATTAAAACTACACAACTGTCAGTTTATTTGTAGGTTAGTAACACCAAATAACACACCGCGACAGAAACGTTATGCTATGTACGCATGCGCAATATCAATATTGAATTTTAAGTGTTTACATGAGTAGTTCTGGATCTAGTTTTCAAGTCAAACCCATGAATTTTAGTTTTGGTTGAGAACTCAAAACCATTTTGACACTGTATACATGGCGTTTTCAAAACTAAAAACGTTTTGAAAACGGTTTGAAAACTGCATGTAAACTCAGTAATTATTCGTGTAATTCTTTCATAATTCCAAATCGAAAATGTAACAGGTACTATAGTGTTTTTTATAAGTTGTAACAGTAATACTACTTAGTACCTGAACATATATGAAAATATACTTGAACCGAAAATAAAACACTAATTTAATTAATGCAAAAACTTAATTTAGATTAAGGGCACGGTGTAGTATCTATAGGTGAGAGCACGAGATTCGTTGACATGGCTAACAAGCTTATTCTGTAAAAATATCGTTATATAACAACTATCGTAATTTATAAATGTATGCCTGGTAAACGCCCGCACGGTACAAATATGTCATCATTACCGATATCTGCGTATAAAAGCAAAAGGGCACACCCAGCAATGGGTAATATGCCATGATGATATATTTATTTATTTTATTTATTTAACGATGTGATCCTGAACGACATTTTGTAAAAATCGTATTCACTAAGTAATATCGTTATAAACGTCCTCATACCGTTTGTCACAACGTCTTTAGCCAATTTTTTTTTTTAGAAAAGTTAGTAGCTATTATTGAAAATTAAATTGTTATTGTAATGTCATTTTGAAAAAAAATAGCAACATTATTATTTTAATTATTATTTCTTTATTGAGTAAAGAATATTTGTAAAAAACGATTATCAAATGGAGTAATATTATCCCATAAAAGACTTTCACGACCACAAACGTTTCTTCTAAAATGTAATTATGGTTGATAATTATATATTTGATGCATGAATAAATGTTTTGTTACCTATTTTCCATTTCTTCCTGCACAAATATAAATAATAAATTAATTAACTCTTCCATTTCCTAACATTTGACATTAACGGACTGAATAACGACTAGTGAATCCTTATCGTTCACGAACTACTTAAAATAATGACATTACGATTTCAATATAACGACAATGGTAATAAAATGGCGCTAACGCGACCCGTTACCAATTGACAGGTGTTTGTCAGTTGGTGTGCTGCAGGGTGCCGGTTGTGGTTGCTGGTTAAAATGATTTCGCGTTTAAATAGAAAATGTTTTGCTACAGGATGCACAACAAGGTGTGGATCAAATAAAGACAAATATAGTCTTTTTTAAGGTGCCAAAATATGCGATTTTGCGGCAGGCTATAACCATAGAAACAGGTACTAAGAAAAAATTCTGATTGAAAGATGTCAATGTCAAGTGCATTTGACATAAATATGTTTGTTTTATAATTTTACTGGAAATATAGAACTCTTCTGTACGAAATTTGTACAAAATATATCATAGAACTCACAAAAGATAAAAGGTAATGTGTTGAAAATATAGAATATTATTCAAATAATTTAATATTTTAAATATTTTGTGTATAAACCGGGTCGCAGCAAAACCTGACATCTAGCGGCACACTGTATGAACTAGTCCAGTTATTTAGCCATTTTTCGTAATGCATTGGAATACGTCGTGCACTCACCTTATAGATACTACACCGTGATCAAGTGTAACGCTGCCACCACTATCCGTGTTTTAAAAGGCCTCGGATAGAAGGACCCGAGCAAAAAAGGTTAAACAAATCAATCACTCAAAATTGGTAATGTCACTACTAATTCTTTAGATACTCACGCGTTATTTTATCGGTCACTAAGACACACGCTAGAAATGGGTATGAGGCAGAAACAAACACGTATTTCCAACAATAACAAAACTCTATAAACTTTAATAATACTCCGCGACCAAAATAAATTATATAATCCAAATAAAACTACAACGCGATCAAATGATTCTATATAAACTCTAAATTCTTATTCTAATTAACAATATCAATCAATCGGCTTTTACATCAATCTGCAATTTTTTAATTCTAATTCACAAAGAATAATATAAAATTACTTACATGAGTAAAACACACTAGAGTTGCCAACCGTCCGGATTACGTCCGGACTGTTCGGTAATTTGCTGTATTGTTCATGTCTGGAACGAAGAACAAACCAACAGCAATTTGTTCGGTAATTTTTGCAAATAGATTGGTATTTATACTATTTACTATTTTGTATTCGTCACGCCATCTGTTAGCTTTATCCATTGCTATACGGCTATGCTATGTCTATGCCGACGGTTTCCTTCTTCACAACTTTCATCAGTCATTTCAATTTTCAATCGTATTTTGTCAATAAGAATTAT
Source organism: Harpalus rubripes (assembly GCA_963082715.1). Taxonomy (NCBI): domain Eukaryota; kingdom Metazoa; phylum Arthropoda; class Insecta; order Coleoptera; family Carabidae; genus Harpalus; species Harpalus rubripes. The sequence continues at coordinate 62,843,773 of OY720448.1, read as the reverse complement.
TGTGCTACTCTGAAATAACGAAAGAATTTTGATTTCTTGTGATATCTTGTGATTCATTTGGTTGCTAAGCTGTGTAGCTAAGCGTGATTTACACAAACACAATTCAAATATTATGTCAATTATGATTTCATTCTTAGTTTGTAAGTCCTGTGCGTAATTTGTTGTATTATCGTTTTTTTCCTTCCGCCGTCACCTAAAAAATCGATTATGAGTTTTTAATGAATAAGCACGCTTGAGGTTCCCTAGAATGCGATTTTACTATTTTTACGATGATGTATGTACGGATGGATGTATGTATGTGTGTGTGACGATTTTTTCGGATCGCATAACTTCAATACCACCTTTTCAAAAATTATAATTTTTGCGTGTTCCTTTTCTTTACATGTATATGAAGAGCTGATTAGATTTTGATTACAATTGGTCGACCGGAAGTACCCTAATTTGAAGATTTTAAAACGGTGTTAAATATCATTTTTTCACATTTAATGTTATTATAAATATTAAAGAATATTTTATTCTCTATAAGATTTGATTACATTTTATACTTCATATTCAATGGATATAGAGTAATAAATTTATAAAGAAATTAAATTTCATAAAGCAGGGAGCTGTGCTATAACCGTGGAAACATCTACTATATTAAGAAAATTCTGATTGACAAATGTCAGTGTCAAGTGCATTTGACAGTATGTTTGTGTTATAATTTTACTGGAAATATAGAATCTCTTACAAAAAACTTTCTGTAGGGAATTTGTACAAAATACATAGAACTGAAGGTAATGTACTGGAAATATTGAATCTTTCACAAGAAAATCTCTGTGTGGAATTTTTACAATATACACAGCAGACACCGGCCAGCTAAATGAATGTGCCAAAACACTATCATAGTTCCAGGAAGCAAATTATAGAGGCACGACAGTGCTTAAATTTTAAGAAAATTGATTAAGTCACCTTTGAGTGTAAAACATTTTGCAAAATATTGAATTGTAAAGTCACATAAGTCATCACATGTTATTGAACGTACGCTTTAACATATTTAATTATTTGGTAATTCAATTTGTAATACATTATAGTTTTAGTTATAGTACCAGTAGTGATTTATTTCGTGATTTCTTCTGCTTTAAAGTATATTAAGTGTGTTTATTTTTTGACGTAATATGGAATTGAAATTCAATAAGCTGATGAACATTTGTTGTGCTGTTTGATATAAAGTGCAGTGCAAACAAACAAATAGACGTTTACTTTTATATTTAATGATGAAATGTACCATTTCCAATATCCTTTTATCTTATATACTCGTATAAACAAATATTAAAATAGAAGTGTATGTCTATTTGCCAAATAATTTTATATTTATTTAGAAATGAATGTATAGTTATTGTATTGTGGTTATTTAAAATATATGTATGTACTTATATACAATTTTCTTATGTCTTATTTTAAAAATTCAAAATTTCAATTTATCTATATACGACATGTCTCCTATGTCACAAACTACCAAGTCGACCAAGCCATCACAGTGTGCGTTAATTCATAGAAGCAATCTGTAGATGTCACTAATTTGTATTTCGAAAAATACATTAACTACTGTCCTATCTGTAGTTGAGGTGATCCGTGATATACAGTAGATCTGAGCACGCGAGTAACTTTTTGTTCACGATCACGCACGCTCACGGAACTAAAAATGTAATCACGACCAATCACACACGACTTTTTATGTTAGATTCACGATCACTCACGCTCAAGCTTTTATTTTGGCACTCACGCCCGATCACGCCTGGCGGGTCACGATCGTGTCACGTAATTGTTTCTATGTATATTTAAGCCTGTTTAACACAGTCATAAGTTGTTATCAAATTTGTTAACAAATTGGTTATAAGTTAGGTAACAGATTGGTTTCGTTGGAAACGAATGTTTATGGACAAATAGGTTGTTCTATTCCATCACAAATATCATTATAAATTTGGTAACAAATTTGTTAACAAAATAATGATCGTGTCAAACGAGCTTAAAGATTTGTATATCCTTAGTGAAATCGGAGCAACTATGTGTATACAATTTTGGGTACAACAATAACACTATTTTTATGCAAAAAATACTGTTGATGACATAATAATAACAAGAATGTAAAGTAAAAGATGGATATTGACATTTTTTAAAATAAAAAATAGAAGAAAACTTGTACTCACTAAATTTCAATCACGCCTGATCACGCACGATAATTTTTTGGTGCTTCACGCTCACCTCCAATCACGACGTAAAATTTAAATTACATTCACGATCACGCGGGTCACGTCGTGACCCATCGTGACCCGACAAAATCACGGCCCGCGCCCACTAATACACAGATCTGACCACGATTTGACAGAAGGTAATGTGCTGGCCACATCAGATTTTTTTAAGCTGTATCTGGCTATTTTCTTGTATTTATTCTGTTACGTTTTTGTGTCCGTCTGCGTTTGCGTGAAATATTTCCTGCTAAAAGTTTAAAAATTGAAAAATTCAATTGGTTTGTACCTGTTTTCTGTTAATTATTTAATGATGCTTTTTTAAAAAATTGACCGATTTTAGCAACCCGAGGCCAAGGCCGGCAAAAGACGTCTCTGCGGTTATAATAGAGTGTGGGAAGACTCTTATATGTAAGTGGTTGGCAAAGTAAGATCTATATTTCATGAAATAGAAAAATATGTGAAAAGAATAATATATTTAATTTTTATAAAAAAATGTAACTTTCAATTATAAAGCACTTGACCTTGAATAAAAAAAATTTCGCCTGCACCTTGCCTCACCAAAATTTTGGTGCACGAGCCGCCACTGTTTGTGTTCAGTAATCGGACGCTGATGACTTGGCAACCCTAAAACACACAGTTATACAAAGTAACATTACAAGAGAGAGCCCATAATACAATCTAATCGGTTATTTCTCACAGAAATAATAATGATAATAATAATAACTTTATTTGCCCAACAGTATACACCATATAAAGGACAAAATATGACACATAATTACACAACAAAAATTTTTTTTGATGGAACTCTAAATCGTAACATGAAATAATAACTAATGCGTACAAAAATTAATGTAAATTTTTTTTACTTACTATGCATTTTTAATTACATTCATTATATAAATTAGAGACGCAGTAAATATATCTATATCATTTATAATTAAATTTGTATTGCTACACATATTATAAATTGGCGACCTGGTTTGCATATTTGTTTTGGCTCTAGGACATTCAAAATATAATTGTTGTCTTGATGCAAACCGTGGTGCATGAATGTTAATATTTTCTAACAATGCGGGAAAATCAATTTTATTTTGCAACATTTTTTTTTGAATGACAGGTTCGTCTTGTTTCGATTGACGTAAAATCAAAACGATTTAATAACATATGATAATCACCATCTCGTTGTGGATAGACTTGATCACACGTACATCAAATATTTCAAAAAAACGTATCTGTACAATCTCTATTTTAACATTATATCGATCATAAAAAGGAAACCATATTATTGATCCGTACTCTAATTTTGAGCGGACGTAATTATTAAAAAGTATCATCAGGGTTTCCACATCATGAAATAGCCTGTAATTTTGATAAATAAACCCAAGTGTTATTGAAGCTGATTTAATTAAATCAGTAATATATAAAATAATAAAATAATCCCTAAATCTTTAAAGTACGGTGGTCTTTCAAGTACGTAGTTATGAAGGTGATATTTGAAAAGTATAGGATTCCTCGTTTTACAATATGACATGATTTTACATTGGATTAAGTTTTAAATTGTGTGAACTACACCATTCCTGGATTTTCTTCAGTTGACTTGAAGCTCATAGCAATCAGTAATATCAGTAATAGAACTATAAATTTTTAAGTCGTCAGCGTAAAATAAATGATTACAATTACTTATTAGTGAGCTGAAATCGTTAGTAAATATTATAAATAAGAATGGTCTTAGTACCGATCCTTGCGGTACTGAGGATGTAGGGACAAAGTAATCTGACTGAAAACCATTATATTTTACAAATTGTTTTCTATTTGTTAGGTATGACTGAAACATACGTATTAAATTAAAATTTAAGCCTAAGTTGTTAAGTTTTTGCAATAATATTCCATTATCTAATTGATCAAAGGCTTTCTGCAAGTCAGTGTATATTACATCTACTTTGTGAAATTTGTTAATGGATTTTTTCTCGACAAATCCGTGCTGATAGGGAGATATAAATGATTTAAGCTTGAAGCTTAATTTATTATAAATAATGGTTTCAAATATTTTAGAAAAATTGCATAATATAGACACATGTCTATAATTTTTTATATTTGAAATATCGCCAGATTTATATATGGGACATATACGAGAAATTTTCCATAATTCTGGAAAATCACCAGTTTTTAAAATACAATTAAACAGATGTACCAGAGGTATTGCAAGTACGGGTCAACAATCTGGTCCATTCCAGCAGTTGTTCTGTTTGATAACCTTCTCACAGCATACAATACGTCATTTTCATTTATTTCTTGTATTTCAATGGAAGGGAGATAGTTTGCAAAATCTGTTTCATATTTTACGTTATTACCTTGTGTGGACTGTATATAAACACCATTGAAGTAGGTACTGAGCAAAAGCATTGACAATACTTAAAGGTTTATTGTACTCATTATCATCCAATTGCATAGAACTCGGAATACGTGATATATTTTTCTTAGATTGTATAGGGCGCGAGCAGACACGTGACTCGAGCGACCTTGACATGCTTGGAATCAGCTGATTTGTGTGCGCATGTCATTTTGACAAGACAGTGTCACGTTGACAAGACCAATGTTTTGATTTATTTTGATTTTTAACTGCTAAAATGTTATTATTTTTAATTTCATATGTTTTACTGCCTAAAAATTGTAAAATAACATTAAAGCAGTTCAAAATCAAAATAAGTCAAAACATTGGTATTGTCAACGTGACCTTGTTCTTGTCAAAATGACATGCGCACACAAATCAGCTGCTTTCAAGCACGTCAAAATCGTTCGGGTCACGTGTCTGCTCGGGCCCTATACTCGTATATGACCAGAATTGCTTAGTCATTTTTTATTTGACTTTCTATATTAGCTAAATATCACTTATGTGCACTTTCAATTTGATTTTTAATAATCTTAATAATCACATAGACATGAACAATAAGAATTGTTAAACAACAACTCAACAAATGACATAGACAGTGTAATATGGTTATATTCGACCAAGTTTTGCCAAATTAAGAATTAAACTCAAAAACTAGATATATTTGCACAATTTTACTGATTTAGGGATTTTATTTTTATTTTAAGGAAATTTTCGTTGTTATGTTTTCAAGTTTCATTTCACATTAAATGTCACACGAATTGCATTCCTCAAGCTTTTTTAAATTAATGTAATCTTTTAAATTAAAAAAAATCAAAAATTTATTATTATTATTATTAAATTCTCTACATTGTCTATGCTTCTGAATATATCTACATCTACGTCATTGTCGACACGTAAACTATTACATTGTCGACGTGAAGTAGTCTACATGCCCATCCCTGGCTGTCAGTACATTTTCGGTTTATTCAGAACATTGGCAACACTATGGTATGGTTTTAGTTAAAACCGGTGTTAGAACCAAGCTCGTGCTACCAGCCATGTTTCTCGGGTTTCTCGTATGAAATTCAAAGTGTTTTTTTTTTGTACTAACCTTGTAATTGTCCAGCTGTCATTTTAATATTCAAACAAAAAAATATATTTATAATCGGCACCTATTTAACCGATATTTAAAACAAATGAAATGATCGTTTGAAAATTGTTATTTGATATGTTAATAATTATTTAGAATCTTTTAAAAATGATCTTTTAAAATAATTATTTCTATTTTGGTTCTTTAATATGTACTTTATGAAACCCTTCTTTATGACATCCAAATGAGTTTCATAAAGTACATATACATATTACACAACCGAAATTGAAATTCCTGGACATGAAATAACGTACATTTTTTGAAAAAATGACCAAAATAGAAAAAATAGTATAAAATACACGTTTCATAAGACATTTCAGCGCACTTGTCCCATTAGAAAATTCGCGAAGCGTAATATAACATACTTAACTTTTCAAGGACGACAAGAACTACATTAACCGTGGTTTTAACTGCGATGAAGGAGGGGCTGGAATTTGTTGGACAAAAATTAGTTGGACCTTGTAATCCTAGAGTAAATATTTTATTAAAATATGAAACAATAAAATTAGTGGTTGCGAGAGTATAACATAAAATATAAAACACCCCAACTTCAGACGTGTGATAGTGCAACAATTTTCCTGCAACTAGTTTTACATCTTGTTCGAAAACTGGTCACACGTATCTGCGACTAAACTGTTATTCACGAAAGATGACTATTCAAGGTCATTTGTGAGCCGTCTGATAATATTACTTGCAGATAACTTCATTACATTTCATATGCATAGGCGTGCAACATGAAATATTTATGGACACATTTTAACTGAAAAAATAAGAGTAGTTCATTTGAAAATTATGTTTCTTTCTAAATAATGCATTTCTAAAAGATTTATGTTCTTCACTTATGTTTTTGCAAAATACAAAAACATAGACTTAACTTATAAACCAAAGAATAATAATTTGATTTAAACGCCACTGGGTAAATATTACCATAGAGAGAAGTGTAGTAGACAATTAGATATCTGTAATTCTACGACATACGTCATTATTATTTATAGTATATTAGAAAGTAATGCCACTATTTACATAAATCTGTCACATCACATAAATTAAATAGACACAGGTCAAATAATCTTTCTCTTTCTAATACAAAATGTTGCTAAGCTACTGCTATAAAATGTTGTGTATTCTTTCTTCGAATAAATGACCTTGAATAGTCATCTTTCATGAATAATATTTTATCAAGATACGCAAGCATAGTATAGATGCTTAGGGAGTAAAAATCCCTAAACTGTTTGACATTTGTTTGTAAACAGCTGGTAAACAGTACGAAATATTTAAAAATGGCTGGAGGAGCTGGAGTTGAAATAAAATCAGATGAATTTTTTCTGATTCTGATTGATCTCGTAAGAAAAGAAGAAGCTCTGTGGAATACGAGACATATCCATATTTTAAATAACGTTGTAGCAGCTAATAATTTGTCGTTCATTTCTGATATTATTCGTCTAAATACAAATAAATAATTCAAACTTTAAAAAAGGATAACAGGAATTAAATATAATGTGTACCAACGTCGAGACTAAAAAAATTCTATATTTCTTGCAACTTTGCGTACGTCTGATAACGTAGGTTGTCAAAACAGTTGCAGATACATGCATACGTCTGATACCCCCTTAAGGGTGCGTTTCGGTGATGCAGGGCATCTAAAGCCCAATAGGTGGTGCTAGTTATATTACAAAATAATACACGAGAAAACAAAAATCACACAAAGATGTCAGTACATACAGTTCATAATATTAGTTGTATAATTGGTAGTAGATGGCAGTTTTCAGAAACACCACTACGTACTACTTTGATATTTTGTTACACTGATGTATGTTTAGACCTTCAGGCGAATGAATTCTCAGAATTTCTAATTTTTTACACTGTAGGTATTTTTAGGAAAGTGCTTCTTCCTGTGTTGGAAATTTTAATACAGTGAAAATAAAAACTACTATAAATTTATAATTTATTAATGGAACATCACATTTTTTTATTATTTATATGATTTATTTTAAATGGGGATACTTTATGTAGCATGTCCTATTTGGAGGATTAATAGATTTTTAGTAAAAATAGATAATATGAAAATTAAAACTTGCTACCAATTTCTCGCAAACCAGAAGTTTTGAACATTGAACTACTTCCGATAGAGGAGTTATTATGTAGTATTTTATGTTTGTAAAATCGCTATCGCTGCTATTAGTATTTTTTTATTTTTGCCATATTTACAAAAGCCATGTGCGTAAATTGTACGTCCGTTATTTACATACATATTTCAAAAATTATAAATAATAAATTATTCTAGAGGACGAGGAGTGTATAGTTTTCATATTAATTCATAATATAGAATATCATATTTTTCGTTAAACGTTTTATTTCATTTTAACAAGTTCAATTTTATCAATTGCTACCTTCTGTATTTTGTATTCCATATTTTAGTGGAACAACAAATCGTCAATTTTGGCATATGTCGAATAATTATCAGATATACAAATTTAAATGAAAAAGTAGTGTTTGTAGAAAAAATAGTGTATGATATATACGTGTTTGGACCACTCCCCTTCGCGTCGTGTTCCAAACTTCCTTCTCAATAAAATGTCACTTGTATTACATATTATATCATAAATAAATATTTCTAATTGCCCAAATATAAATAGAAACATTATTATTTTTAACTGATATAAAAAAAAACCTGAAGAAAAGGAAATCCCACACTCGATTATGGGTATCAGGGATATGGAGAAGAGGAAGATATAAAATACTATTTTGTTAACTTTCTTCATGGAACTACGAATTCTGTGCACATCTTGAATACAAACATATGCTAACCATCAACTGCAACGTTTAAGACCTTTTAGAAAGAGATAGCATTATCTATACTCAAAAATTTTGACTCTGTCGGGTCTAGTAATAAAACTATAGTGGCATACAAAAATAACATTTATATTCAAGGAACAATAATACTATTTTACTATACTGTAGGGCTCACAGTAGGTGGCGAACCCAAGAATTTCAACAGAGCGGCCGGCGTTGGTATCCAATGTTATAATACAAACAGTAAGCGGCGATATGCCGCTTTGTCATGATTAGTTTTATTGCTAGAGCCGACAGAGTCAAATATTTTTACTATAGTACTGGCATCACTGTGCTGGTATCATAAAAATTTGGGATTTTTTACCTCTCATTTTTTACGAGAGACGTAAAGATTTGTGCTATCGGATCAGGTTTTTTAAACTAAATGTTTGAAAAGCTTGAAATGTGTTATACGAATATAGATATTGCAATTTGCTAAACAATTTTTAAAAATCATAGCGTTTTGTATTATAATAAACACCATTAGTTTCAATTAAAATGCATACCTATTTAAAAAAATATTTCGTTCAATAACATCTTTCAAATACATGATGGCATTACTGTACTGTACTGTTTGTGACAGGTCAAGGACATAAATTCTTCTATTGGCAAGAACGAGGTCGTTTATCAGGTCACTGTTGGTTTGTGTAATCGAAGTTTTCGGACGTCTCGCGTGCATCAAATTTTCGACCGTTGTGCGGCCCTTCTTAAACTTCTTAGACCATTCAAACACCTGCGTTTTTGATAAGGTGGAATCGTCATACTGTGCTTGAAGTCTTTGCAAAATATCACTTGGTTTGGCACCCTCCTTCACAAGAAATCTAATTATTATGCGTTGCGCAACGGAAACATGAACTGCCTGCTCAGTCATTTTGACAATTACTAAATAAAAACAATTGAAGTGACGATGACATTATTAAATTATTTCAGATAAATCTAAGGATAAACTCATTTTTTTTTAATAAAACCCAGGCCTACGAACCAATATTCTCCCCTAATTGAATGAATGAAAATTTTTATATTTTATTTTTTATATAAACTAGAACTTGTAACTTATAAAAAATTCAATTACATTTGGTGTCAGCGTCTGGTTTATTGCAGTAGATTTCGAATTTTTGTTTATACCTTCGAGTACATTTTTTGTAATTTGTAGACAAGTTTCTGCTTCTTAGCAAGAATTTCTTAGAAATGATGCTTTTACATTTTTCAAACTAAAATAAATTCTTACAAAACATAGCTTTGATGTTGAATGTACTATAAAGGAAAATAAGGAAATGTAAAATATATTTTCTTTTTCTGTCATTTTACGTACGAACAAGGTAGTATTATGGATATAATTTTCATTTGATAAACCAGAGATATTGCAATCAAATTCCGCACTAATAATCAGAAGCTATCGATCGTGCAATGTAACGGCTGAATAGAAACATTCACCATTGTTATAATGCCTGTAGAAATTGTGATTTAACCATAGGCGAAGTTAGACTTTAAAATTAGGGGGTGCTAAAGTCCCTTACCTTAAAATGAAAAAATCTGATGTGACCAGCACATTACCTTCCGTCAGTTCTATGTATTTTGTACAAATTTCATACAGAAAGTTCCTTGCTCAATTAAATATTCTATTTCTTGTACATTACCTTCCGGCAGTTGCATGTATTTTATGCAAATTTCATACAGAAAATTATTATTTTGTGACGTTTTCTATACAGTGTAATGTATCTGCAGAAATAAAAGATTTATTATTATTATTATTTCTTGTACATTACCTTAAAGCAGTTGTATGTATGTATTTTATACAATTTCCATACAGAAAGCAAAAGATCTTATATTTCCCGTAAAATTATAAGACAAACACATTATCTCAATTTCACTTGACACTGACATCTTTCAATCAGAATTTTCTTAATATAGTAGCTGTTTCCATAACTATGGCTACTTTATGAAATTTAATTTCTTTATAATTTATTAACTCTATATCCATTTAATATTAAGTATAAAATGCAGTCAAATCGTATAGAGAATAAAATATTCTTTAATATTTATAATAACATCAAATGTGAAAAAATTATATTTAACATAGTTTTTTCAAAAAAACTGTTAAAATCTTCAAATAATGGTACTTCCGGTTGACCAATTGTAACCAATATCTAATCAGCTCTTCATATGGATGTAACGAAGAAGTATACGAAAAAATTATAATTTTTGTAACTGTAGTATTAGAGTTATCGCAGACGAAAATTTTGTTACACACACACACACACACACACATCCACACACACACACACACATACAGACATCATCGTAAAAATAGTAAATTAGTATTCTAGGTACCCTAAAACGTGCTTGTTGATTAAAAACTCATCATCGAATTTTTTGACCAAAGACAATACCTTCCTTACCTAAAGGTGACGGAAGGTAAAAAAGTTGGTTTATAAAATAAAAAAATCTGATGTGGCCAGCACATTACCTTCCGTCAGTTCTATGTATTTTGTACCAATTTCATACAGAAAATTCCTTGCTAAAGATTATATTTCTTGTACTTTACCTTCCGGCAGTTGCATGTATTTTATGCAAATTCCATACAGAAAATTTATAGCAAAAGCTCCTATATTTCCATTAAAATTATAAGACAAACACACTCTATGTTAATTTCACTTGACACTGACATCTTTCAATCAAAATTTTCTTAATATAGTAGCTGTTACCATAGCTATGGCTACTTTATGAAATTTAATTTCTTTATAATTTTTTAACTCTATATCCATTTAATATTAAGTATAAAATGCAGTCAAATCGTATAGAGAATAAAATATTCTTTAATATTTATAATATTAAATGTGAAAAAATGATATTTAACATAGTTTTTTCAAGAAAAACTGTTAAAATCTTCAAATGAGGGTACTTCCGGTTGTCCAATTCTAACCAAAATCTAATCAGCTCTTCATATGGATGTAACGAAGAGAAATACGAAAGAATTATAATTTTTAGAATTGTAGTATGGAAATTATCGTAGACGAAAATTTTGTTACACACACACACACACACACACACACACACACACACACACACACACACACACACACACACACACACACACACACACACACACACACACACACACACACACACACACACAGACACACATACATACACACACACACACACATACAGACATCATCGTAAAAATAGTAAAATCGTATTCTAGGGACCCTAAAACGTGCTTATTCATCAAAAACTCACCACCGAATTTTTTGACCAATGACAATACCTTCCTTACCTAAAGGTGACGGAAGGTAAAAAAGTATCTATTTGATTAATTTATAAAGAAAAACATAAAATATTATTTGAAGTAACAAAATAGTTATGATATAAGTGTTAAAAGTGACATTTTATTTTGTGAAAAGGAAGTTTGGAACACGACGCGAAGCTAATTTTCTGTTTCTATTTAGGCCCGGTATTTTCACTTCCGAATAAAGTTTCAAATAAGTATTCGTTAAATAAATTTATTCTATATATTTATCCAACGAATAATTCCATTGCGTCTTTTCACACATTTTACACAAACAAATAGCTATCTGTCGAATAACTTTAACGTTCGTGAATTGGTAGCCTTGCAGTGTGAATATGTGCCAGTAGAGAAGGATGGAGTTTGGCGTAGCCACATTAAGCAGACAAGGATGAAATGTGTCAACTACTTTTGAATCCGTAGTTGTCAAAATTTTGTTTGACATCTTTAATGTCAATGTGATCTATATTATGCATTTTTAACCCCGGGAGACTAATTTAACAAGTGTACCATCTAATTCAGCACTCATATGCGGTAAGCGGGATATGTATATTGTTAAATTGTTCTTGTACTTTTTGTATATTTGTTTCAGTTCAAAGTAAATGTTTGTCAATATATTCAACAAAAGTATCCAAAATTCGAAAATATGTTGCCAGCGTCAAATGACAGGATCTTTATAATGATTTACCTAATTACTGGTTGAGATCAAATGCGATCCCCAATATGTGATCCTAAATTGTTTTCATAATCGGAACCTGTCAAAAATTATTTCATTTATGTGGTTATGTTGCTGTCTGATGGTGTGTGATCGATTTCTCACGTTATTTATTAATTCATAGTTGAAAATATCATCATAATATTTAATATATCCATTTTGTTAATAAATCTGCACTATGTGGAAATGTAATGAACTTACGAATAAACGGTTATTCGCTACCCAAGTACCGAATAATTTATCTCGCGAATAACAGATGTTATTCTTTCGAATAAATTTATTTGCAAGTGAAAAGACGACAAAAATATTTATCCGAAGGATAAATTTATCTAAACCTTTATTCGCAAGTGAAAATACCGGCCCTTAGAAGAATAAATTTTTGCAAAATATTTTAAGTATTATTTATTATTATTATTATTATTATTATTATAATTATTTTTTACCTTCCGTCACCTTTAGGTAAGGAAGGTATTGTCTTTGGTCAAAAAATTTGATGATGAGTTTTTAATCAATAAGCACGTTTTAGGGTCCCTAGAATACGAATTTACTATTTTTACGATGATGTCTGTATGTGCGTGTGTGTGTATGTGTGGATGTGTGTGTGTGTGGATGTGTGTGTGTGTGTGTGTGTGTGTGTGTGTGTGTGTGTGTGTGTGTGTGTGTGTGTGTAACAAAATTTTCGTCTGCGATAACTATAATACTACAGTTACAAAAATTATAATTTTTTCGTGTACTTCTTCGTTACATCCATATGAAGAGCTGATTAGATTTTGGTTACAATTGGTCAACCGGAAGTACCATCATTTGAAGATTTTAACAGTTTTTCTTGAAAAAACTATGTTAAATATGATTTTTCACATTTGATGTTATTATAATTATTAAAGAATATATTATTCTCTATACGATTTGACTGCATTTTATACTTAATATTAAATGGATATAGAGTTAAAAAATTATAAAGAAATTAAATTTCATAAAGTAGCCATAGCTTTGGAAACAGCTACTATATTAAGAAAATTCTGATTGAAAGATGTCAGTGTCAAGTGAAATTGACATAGTGTGTTTGTCTTATAATTTTTACTGGAAATATAGGATCTTTTGCTTTCTGTATGGAATTTGTATAAAATACATACAACTGCTTTAAGGTAATGTATGAGAAATAATAATAATAATAATAATAATAATAATAATAATAATAATAATAATAAATCTTTTTTTTCTGCAGATACATTACACTGTATATAGAAAACGTCACAAAATAATAATCTTCTGTATGAAATTTGCATAAAATACATGCAACTGCCGGAAGGTAATGTACAAGAAATAGAATATTTAATTTAGCAAGGAACTTTCTGTATGAAATTTGTACAAAATACATAGAACTGACGGAAGGTAATGTGCTGGCCACATCAGATTTTTTTTTTGAAAGTTCATTTTCAATATTCAATACATATCTACCTATTACTAAATTAGTAAAGCTTTTTTGTGGCATAGTAGTGCTCAGCCAGTTTTTAATACTCCACATAACAGAGAATAATCTTTCACAAGTTTCTGTATATATAGGCAGAATGAGTGTAATTTTATAAAGTTTATAATAATTACCAAATGTACCTTGATTAAGTACATTTTTAATACAATTTGATTCTTGACTGTTCATCATGTTCTTTAGAATAGTAATTTTAGCTTTCAAAATATCTTTATTTACTGCAAAAGTGGTATAATGATCTACTTATATCTACAGCTATTGCGAGGGCTATTGCTAGTTGACTCTCAGGGGAAAATCGGAGTTTTAGGTTATTGCATGGTAGTCAAGTAAATATTAATTCGGAAAAAATCATCATCAAGAATTAGTAGCACGTGTATGAAAGTCAGTATCATATGAACTAGATCCAATTGTTGACTCGCTTTTTTATTGTTCTAGTTTTAATACGTTTACTTTTAATATTGTTATTTTTGAAGGAATTTCAATATCTCTCCATGAGTACAAAAAGGCATAGTCAATTCTCTTTTCTTCTAATATTTTTTTTATTATATCACTAAAGATAGTTAAATTCCCTTCTTTACTTGAATGTTCTTCTTTAATATGTTGATAATATTTAATATAACAGTCAAAATAAATAGATGTGTCTAAAATGAAATTATTAAAATTTATAGAAATTTTGTTTGGGGGTGCTAATTTAAAATCTGGGGGTGCCAAGCACCCCCAAGTACCCCCTAACTACGCCTATGGATTTAACCAGGTGAATCTCGTTCAAAATTATTTGTGTTCAATATATTTCAGACTATAAAGTGATATAATTAATACATTATCATAAAATTGATGTAATAGTCGTAATATTGGCAAATTGTGATAATGAAACGTGTTCATTTCGAACTATACATATATTGAATATTATTTTAGCATCATGTAAACATAAGTGGCAGATCGTGCAGTATGATATGAGAAACCAACACTATCAAATTTTATGTGCAAGTAATAAATCATTTTCTTTGTGTTTATTAGATTTACTTCATTATGTAAACACATTTTCGTTGTTGTATTTAAGTTTAATCTTTTTTAAATCAAAGAAAATTAACAGGAAGTTTATGTATATTCATGAAGTTACTTGCAGATTGCACCCCTGAAACATTGTAACATTAAATATTAACAACCACTTGTACCATTTACTCGTACGAGTAGGTCTAAGGAAATAGTGACAGCCTATTATCCATATGCATACTAATAGGGCTGTTGCAAGAATTTTTATATGATTTCTAAGTACTAAATTGGATATTGTATTTTAAAGAACCTCACATTTGAAAATATCACGAAATATCCATTAGATATTTTAGAATTAATTATTATTATTATTTATTATGGTGTCTCGTGGCCGCGTGCCTGAGTGTCTGGTCGCAAATCTGGGGAACCGGATTCGATTCCCACCGACGACAAATATTACGAATTTTAAACATAAAATTGACCCCTGTGGTATACCCTCCACGCCAGCATTAAGTGCCCGTGAGTTGACGCTTGGTAAACGCCCGCACAAATATGTCATTATCAATATTGAAATTTATTTATTTTACAATTAATTATTTGTGTAATATTTTGAAAAAGTCACGTGATCTGAAACAGAATGTGGCGCCAGAGCACACAGAGTTGAATATGTGACAAACTATGGCCTACATTTATTAACGTAAACTGTTTTCCTATTGGTTTTGAATGACGTACTGTATCTACTCTGACGTCGCAGAAGTGGGGGATGTTTTTCATGATTATTTTCGGCGCCAATCTTTTTGTTTAATTATTTACGGAGTTAAATATATATGTTTATGATATCAGTCATATATCGATTTATTACGTAGGTCGTTTCGGATAAAATTTGTCCATCCTCAGCAAGTGCAAATATTTTAAAATATAATATAAATGATTGACAAAATACTTTGTGAACTACATTGTTACAAAGTCAGTGCTCGCCCAAAATTTTGTTAAGAATTAATGCAGAATATACAACAAATTAGCTTCAGGGCTGCAAGTTGAGCACTGAACAGTGCAGATTATCAATAATAACAACGAAGAATGATATAAATAACAAAAATTCCAGGATCAAGTAGCACGAGAATTTGAATCTCCATCTTATGTTGTTCCTGTTCATGAAAAGCTAGATTAATATTCTGAAGCTTTAGAAGAATCTTTGGAGGGTAAACAAGAAAAGATCTAAAAATCATGATACCTATTGAACGGGATCTCAAAAAAAGATGAAAAACTAAACCTATTAGGTTCGGTTTCGGTTGTCATGAAAATAAAATTTCGGTTTTGATTTCGCTTTCGATTTTCATGTAGCATTCGGTTTCGGTATGTAGGTTTTATTAAAAAGGTTTCGGTTTTGCAAAAGTAATGTACAAGTACTTATTTTAATTTTTGTAACTCGAGGACATATATACTTACAGGTACTACATTAAATCTAAAATACTATTAAATATAAAAAAAACTTATATTTGTATCAAATAAATTACATATAGCAGACCAGGAATTAAAGTTGACGTTTAAATTATTTTGTACATATGTTTTCTTTTCAGAAACTTTTTCCTTTGATATTTGACGTTTTCCATTAGAGCACATTAGAATTACACAAAAATTAAGGTAGGAGAATATTTACAAATATCTACCCATTATAATGTATTTTTGGGATTTCCTTGACCAGTACTGGAATAAATACTTGCAAAAATACTCATACCTTAATGCTTCGTACAAATTAACGATGGCATGAGCTGAGTGGTGTATACAAATTACAGGTTCAAACTAGTATACACACATTAAAACAAATTCACATAACCATTGTATCATGTCAATGTCACAGGATGAATGGATATATGTATCTTAATTAATTTACACTTGTTTAGTCATATAATAAAATACAAATTTATATTATTTGACAACTAATAAGAAACCGTTATATAATGCTGTTAACCGATAAAGACAAAAAGGTTACGCTTTCGGTTCCGGTTTTGTATCTGTTTCGAAATTCGGTGAAGGTTTCGGTTCCGGTTTTGTATCTGTTTCGAATTTCGGTGAAGGTTTCAGTTTCGGTTATCAATATTTTTCGTTTTTTTTTCGGTTTACGGTTTCGGTTTCAGTTCCGGTTACCATCCCTGGTTATGACAAAGATTTCATTAATGAAGATTCTAATGATGAACAACCATACCGAAAGAAACATAGATCAATCTGGAATGAATATGAAAGCGAAAAGAAAAGAAAAAATCTCGTGGTAAAAGGAAGAAATACCTAAACAGAAATGCTTTTAAAAATGAAACTAGAAAAAATATCAGAAAAAGATGCAACGTAATAAAAAAAATATTATAAATAATTGATATTGATATTCATGATAAGACGACGAGTGTTATGTACATTATGATCAAAAATAACTGATTCAGTTGGCAATAATGGGGATCTTTTTATTCCATAGTTTATACAACACCAGGCGGAAATACTATTTGACATGTCATTTTTACAATAAATACAAATAGGTTACGTCAGAACAATAGCCTGAGAGCTAATAAGATTTTGAGTGAAATACTTTAGATTATCGCTCTGTGGGTAATGTAAGAAAAAAGGATGTAGGTAAGGGAAACAAAGACCATTTTAATAAAAATATCTGATGTGCCCAGCACATTACCTTCCGTCAGTTCTATGTATTTTGTACAAATTCCACACAGAAAGTTTCTTGCGAAAGATTCCATATTTCCATAAAATTATAACACAAACAAACTATGTCATTTGCACTTGACACTGTCATCTGTCAATCAGAATTTTTAACTCTATATCCATTGATTATGAAGTATAAAATATAAACAAATTGTATAGAGAATAAAATATTCTCTAATATTTATAACATTAAATATGAAAAAATGATATTTAACAGAGATTTTTCAAGATAGGCTATTTCCGGTCGGCCAATTATAATCAAAATCTAGCAGCTCTTTATATGAAAAGAAAAGGAATATGTAAAAATTATAATTTTTGGGGTTATACGATCCGAAATAATCGTCACCCACACACACACACACACACACACATACATACATACATACATACATACGCACATCCATCTATACAGACATCATCGCGAAAATAGTAAAATCGTATTCTACGGACCGTAAAACGTAATTATTCATTAAAAACTCATCATTGAATTTTTTGACCAAAGACAATACCTTTCTTACCTACAGGTGCCGAAAGCTAAAAAATTGTAAATGTACTCAAATTTAAATATTCAAATGGCACTGTCAACAACAGGAAGTAAATTTTTATGTATCTGTCTTGCCAATTTCAAGTTTTTTTTTTTATTGCCAACTGAATAATATATTTTTGATCACTTTGTAATCGAAAATAATAAAACATTTTTGTACTATTGTTCCGTTTTCTTTGCTCGAATTCCATCCTCACAATATAATTACTTAATACATTTGTGACAACAATGTTATCTGTGATGTAAAGATGGATAAAGCTCAGAATTACGATAACTTCCACGCTATAGTTAATACAGGCCACCAGCCTAACAAATGCGTTAACGGCACATATTTTCTTGAGCTTTACTTCCGCATTGGAATTGTTGATGTTGCGAGCGTTGAGTGAAATGTTTCAAATAAATTAACAAAAAATACAAAATATTTAACGAGACTAGTGTATTATTCTTGTCAGTTCAATTTATTTTGTATAATTTCGCGTTCAACGTGTTTTTTTTTGTAGCGAGATATATCATTTGCCACTAAAATTATTTTTTCTATTACCAATTTCGTAAGTAAGCTTTATTGGTCTACTTGATTTCCAAGAAATAATGGCCGATCTGATTAAGAGTATTTAGCGAGCACTTGGCAAGAATTGTTTTATTTCTGTAAATCGTTTTTCTATTATTTTAGAGAAAATATTTGAAATAAAAGAGGCGTGCAATTAATTTTGCTATGACCATTATTTGAAGTATTTTTCTCTAAAATAATCTATAAACGATTCACAGAAATAAAACAATGCTAGTCAAGTGCTCGCTAATCATACCCTTAATCAGTTGTTCATATTAAGGCCCATTATGTTTAGATAATACATTTTTCTACTCCCACTTCACAATCTGCAGAATGAATATGTAGACAATACTAGTTAACAACGAATTTCATATCCATTCTAGGATGGATGTGAAATCCACGAATCACAAATCACGTAAGTCGTGTT
Source organism: Harpalus rubripes (assembly GCA_963082715.1). Lineage (NCBI taxonomy): Eukaryota > Metazoa > Arthropoda > Insecta > Coleoptera > Carabidae > Harpalus > Harpalus rubripes. Next base: position 62,824,485 of record OY720448.1, on the reverse strand, counting down.
ACCCGAGCAACAGTCTATTCATTTATTGCAAAATTAAGAAGAACGGTACAATTGTCACATTTGACATTTCAATGTTCTCATTTAGATGGAAATATTTACACTATAAAAAGAGATTTTAATAATTTAATAACATTTAACTGAATTATATTATGAATTAAGAATTAATAGATCACATAAGTTGTAAGTATTCAAAAAGAACGTATAAAAAATGAGAACCAAAACGGTATGAAATGTCATATTTGACAAGTCAGTGTTATCCTTTTCAGATTTGGCAATAATATCAGAATATAGAAGAAGAGTGTGAAAGATTAATAATAAGCTAAATAAATTACATAAATTGCATGTAAAAACATTATATATAAAATAAAATATAATTTTAAAAACAAATGCCATAAAGAAATCTTAAGAAAACAAGTACATAAAATGACAAAAATTAATAATGTACATTAAAATTTCAAATTCCTACAGTTCGTATGATCGTTAGTCGTAGAAAATGTATGCTGTACAACTCGAGTGGAATGTCCATATCGCTTTCGTATGATTGAGCACTCCGCCTACGGTCTCGCGCTCAAACTTCATCCTCATGCGATATGGACATCATATCAACTCTTGTTGTAAAATGTACAAACACTATTGTGGTTCTGATTCTGACAAAACAATACATACTCGTATTTATTAGTTTTTATAAATTTATCATTTTCGTCTTTTACTCTCCAAATTCTCTGAAAGAATACTGTTTACTTGTTTAATGTAATTTTGTTTTAACACTCAATGGGACATTTATAGACAATATTAATATATTATTAATATAGTAAAAATAACAGCCGTATTTTTATTAAGTTTGTTAAATATCGAAAAAAAGCAGCATTTAAACTTCTGTTACGTTATCGTGACGTCATCTGTGCGAAATAATTCAAGCAACGAAAGGGAAAGAGAAAGTCTGTAGTAATTCTTTCGCTCAATTGTTTGTATTACCCAGGGACGAACTGGCTCTTTGGACCGACCCGGGAAAATAAGATACTGACCGGCCTCCCCTTAGTAAAAAAAACAGTAATGCACAAGTTATCTATAATTCGAATTCTTCGAATTATGGAGACATTAAATTTATTTTTTAATAAATAATTTTGTTTATATTCAAAATATCACTTATTTGTTATGTTCTCTTTTACTGATAGGTTAACTTGCGAGACTGATTCTATTAATCGTGTTTACAAACAAGTTCTTGTTTTTTTTGTTTACAAATGCTATAAACTGTAAAGGAACACCATCTTCTTCTTCCCAGTCACTATCATCTTCTCATAAATTTAGACCACGACTTTTTAAACAGCTGCTATTTCAAAAACAGTATCTTTCAACGGAATATTTTTCACATATTGAATAATGTTATTATTTTCTTGAGTTAGGATCTTTTAATGCATTTATTTACAGATTTTCAGGTTTTGTTTTACGTTTTGATGCATATGTTGGCTAAATCTGTGATATTTGGTAGTAAAAATAGCCAGTAATATGGTTATCGTCACTCGAAAGTTACTCATCAATTTTATGATTACAAGCTTCCATCCTGCCTTAAGTTCTCATCTTACACTCGGCACAAACTGTTTATAGAACCAATCCTTGAAAATTTCTTTAGTGATCCACCCGCTTTTTTGACCGTAATAGCGTACAAACAGACGTGTGTTCTTAAATGCTTTAGGATTGCGGAATTGACCAATAACGATAATTTTAGCTTATCGTTGCCGTTGCTGCAAAACATAAAGGTAATTTTTTCTTGCTAATTTTATCCAGTTGCTGCTTTCTCGTCAGCATGAACAAAAGTCTTGTCAAGGAGAAAACGCCAAAATGCTTAAATCAAGATCTTTTATTATCTCTTGCAACTCAATTCGTAATAGTTCCAAAGCTCCTTCGTCACTGGAAAGTTTTTCACCCGTTATTTATAAGAACGTTTTCCAAATCATTCCTGAAACCTTTGGAACTAGGATCTGCTGGCTACAAATTGGTTGTTTTTCTCTAAATTGGTGTATAACTGCGCTTAAAAATATTAAGATTTTTTAAAAGAATGTTGTCTACGTCTCTATTGCAAAAACCAAGAGTACACGACATCCTCCACTTTTAGTTGGTTTCCTCGAACTCAGGGCATAACTGTGAATAAACATATTCAAATTTTTCAGAAGCATTTAATACTTGTAAGAAAATTGGTGCGAGGCCCACCGGCCTCTTGCAAGTCGCGGCCTCTCGAGAATTTCCCAATTTCCTGATGGCCCTGTCCGTCCCTGGTATTACCCCGAGGTTTTACAAGCCCTGGATAAACTGCCAAAAAATTATTTATTATAATGTTCGAGAGTCCGTCAAATATCTTCTTTTTCTTTTTAAAGGCGTTGCCTGTTTACTTCGTTAACTCTCTAATGTCTACACGTATGTGAAGGTGATTCAATTGAAGACGAGAAGACGACATCAAGCTTATGAGCGTTCCACTCTCTCTTTTCCTCTTGGAGTATGTTACTGGATAACTGAATGGATTTTGCAGTTCAGTAATTGCTACTGCCGGTCCCAAGCCCGGATAAAGGAGGAAGGTTCTTGGGCCAGGCTAGCAACCTACCCATGGTTAAAAATAATGCATGGTAAAAATATTACCAGTAGCCTCGCAAACGATTGTCGCAAATATGAAACGATTTTTTTTTACTACGGCTATAGACACGAACACAGGCGACATGTTCTTATGCTGTATGTCGCCGCAGGATCTTGTCGTTATCATTAATAACTATTACAATAAACGAGCGAGCTCTACCGACTGTGCTTTATTACCAATTTTTACCAAGGAAATTTTAAATCGACCTAGATCTTGCAGACTACGCTAGTTATTCGATAATGGACATTGTCGAACACACAAGTGTACGTAAAGGTCGGTCCAGACTGTTACGCCAAACCTTGCAAAGCGTTTCCGAATGTTGCATAAGTTTACATAGAAAGGTGTCACCGGCACGGTTTCAACGTATTACATTCTGATTGGTGGAAACGTCCGGGCGACACTCTAGTTGCCGACACCGCCGGTACAAGGTTCGGTTCGAACGGTAGAAGTTTTTCATGCATGCGCACTTTTGAAGCTAAGAATAGAAAACAACACAAAACGTTGTGGGTTCCAATCAAGTTTAATCCCAATGTCTACCCAAATTTTATTTTTCAATTACACATTTCTGTAATTTTTGTGGTATAAGCAAGGATATATACTTGATTTCACGTAAGAAAATAGCGTTGGTTTAGATAGGAATATAAATTCTGCCCTCTGATTGGTCAAAATGCAGACTTTGTTCATAAAAACGAAAAAAATATCACCTGCAAGTTGTCAGTTATTAAATTAAAATCTACAAAATTAAGTGATGTTTAACCATGTTTTGTTGTAATTTTTAATATTCAGAACTTGGACGTTTTTACAGATAAAAATAGTTATTATTGATAAAGTTTAGTTTCACTAATTTAAATTATTTATTTAATGCCTGTAAAAACGGTCGGCTCTCAAGCGCCATCTACTATTTTTCGACGTGAAATGAAGTATAATAATTAATTCATTTATATTAGTTTGTGCTGCTGTTTCCAAGATGTTCAAACTTAAAACTATTTACTACAAGATTCTTAGGATAGAAAATAAATCTAGTCAGTTCATTTTTACAAATTACTAATGTCACTCGGACAAATTCCCTAACAATTCCGTTTCGTCTCATGTACATTAAAACCAGAAAATTGCCGTTTAAACCGGACGGTTCGGACTGAAACCGTGCCGGAAATACCGTTTCATGTAAACTAAGCTACTATATCAAAAGAAACCTGTTCGTTCTCGCAAGTTTCATTTCCAGTTTTTTAATCTCTAGTTAAAATTTTAACCA